>OY288288.1:72634260-73834539 GCA_958450335.1 Hibiscus tridactylites | reverse complement strand
AGGAGGTCAGCCAGTGTAATCCTCAATGGATCGACCGGCTTCACCATATCCCATATTTCGTCCCTCACGTCCTCGATGCACAATTCATAGTTGCCCCCTTCAGTCCATTTCTTGTGTACATCTCTGTTTCAAGAGAGTAAAATGTCATTCCCATCAACCGGTAAATGTTAAAATAAATCGGCAATCCTAGTTCAATAAGAGCTACTAGTAAAATTCAGAAATCGATTCCGAGTCTTAAACCATACTTCATCATTCATGTATCTGGAGCTACAAGACTTGCAGAAACTTTGCTCAAGTACTACAAACAGGAAACATCAGAATTTTCTGTAGGAAGATTGTATCAGGAAGCATCTCATCTCTTGGATGCTCCCCTTCCTCACTTCCATGTTTCAAGATATGTTTAGTAGCTCAGGAAAGGAAATAAAATTCGACTCTTAGCAGCAGCTCGAAGCACGTAATAAACAAAATCCTGGAACCATAATAGTCGAAATAAAACATCGATTTAACTATATGAAAGAGGTCTTCACCTGAAAAGAGAATGAATATCTGCTGTTGTGAGGAATCCCCTACCATTAAGATCGAGACAATGAAATATATATGTTAAACCTTCTGGAGTGTCTTTGTTCTCAAGGGCCAGAACAAAGTCGAGGAAACTTTCAAAATCCATCTCCCGATTATTTCCAGCACCAATTTTGCCACGGCGGACATGCTCATCAAATACTATTCAAAGCATAAGAAATGCAACAAATAAGTAGAAAACTCAAAACAATATCCGTAATAGCAGAAGATATGCAATGAGTTTACTGGATATCCTAAAGTTCGATACCATTTTTGTTTCAAAGGGCAGACTTCAAAGTAAAAAAAAAACACATTAGAAATTCTAGTATACTTTGAAAATAAACAACACTTTATATCCTACCTCTTTCAATGAAAATTTCAGTTAGAGTTCCATCTGCATATTCTTTAAGTTCCTGCTTACTCAGCGTTCCATTCATATCTTTATCAAGGGCAAGAAACATATCTACAAAAAATAACATAGAAGTTAGTATATTATTATTACACAGTACTCTTTCCTCGAATATTATTCACATGCTCAAGCACTATCCAAATAGCAAGAAAGAAACTTTTTATAAAAAAAACACGGGAACTGTAAATTGCATTATCATGTTGAAAAGCACTCGCCACATATGCGTTGCGCAGATGTCAAGGAAAACCAATTCTCAGTTTGCTCATGGTCAGTGACTTCCTCACTTTCCTGCACAGTTTTTAACGAGGGAAAAGAAAAATCAAAATAAGATATATATATATATATATATATATATATATATTTGTCAAACATAAGTCAAAGAGGACGTATATCTTAAAGATGTATTCATCAATAATGCACCTGATGTAGTTCCATTAATTCCTGGAGACAGTTGCTTAGCAGCACCTTCTTTATGCAGGCTTTCCCTGTAAGGAATAGTATTCGATCATTAACAGCATATTGGAACCACTTTAACATATGAGGTCAAAATCTATGATGGTAAGCAAATTTAAGTCGTGCAGACCTCGTCTATTAGAATCACAAAAGAAGAAGAACTTGTGTGCAGCTATGCGACAGTACATTTGAACAAAGGCAGAAGGCATATCATGTAGTTGTGCCAGATTAGGAATAAGACCTTGAATATAGGCCTCCATTTCCTGTACAGCAGTCAAGTAATTATAGTTTTACCCGTGTGAAATGATGAAAAACAAACTGATAGTTCAATCTGAACAGAGATCACAAGGTAAAAAGATCATTTTAAGTACTTCAAAATGGAAAGGCTCCATACATGAGGTTGGAGGAAACCATCTGAATCCTCATCAATCTCGCTCATATCTATTCTGGCCTGAGTAAGAGAAACCTGGAGAACAATAAAACAATAAGCGGCAGTCAAGCAACCACTTCTTCGATAAGAATAAATTAAAAAGTAAAAGCAGGCAATATCTAGGTTTCTTTGAACATCATGATTTTAGGACTAATATCATTAGCTAATGTAGCAACAATCCATAAGCAACTGATCTATGACTTGCACATGATTAAGGGCAAAAGTAGTAATACTTTGAAATATTAAAGAAATAAAGACTTACTGTGCGCATCACATAAAGATAGAAGGGCAATATGGCTATTCGTCCAGACTCATCTTTCTCAAACTTCATGAAGTTGGATGGGCTGAAGAAACGAAGACATTTTTGACCTATTTGTTCTGTACATACAGAGGCAATGTGGCAAAAATCTTCATAGTTCATCTGCAAGTTTACAAGTGAACATAGCTGACGCAAGGATAGTATACTAATTGTGAACAACAAAATAGAAGCAGCTCATCATTTTTTATTTGTGTAGCAGTTCATTGAAACTGGAGGAGAATATGATGGCAAAGAATAGACCTTTTCCGCGCCAGTGGAATCATCAATAACACAATTTTCTCTTAAGCAAACCCACATGGCATCCAGATCATCGGCACTCAGCAAAATGTCAGATTGCTTCTGCAAAAAAGAAACAACTAAGAATGTGAGCCATGATTAAATCGGATCACTATATGCTTAGGAACTAAAACAAGGTCAAAGAAAGACCAATACTACCTTTAAAAATCGATATTTTGCTAGCCTCTGAACCCTATGACTGATGGATCCTTCTTCAGGCTTCTGAAAGAAGCAAACACGAAAACAAAGTAAAAACAAAAGAAAGCAATATGAATGAAGATTTGAAGAGTAATAAACCTAACAAATAATATTATCAGCATGCCTTCTTATAGAAACTCGGTATTGCACCAGCTCCAGCACTTTTCTGCTGCTTCTCTTTAAATAAATCAAGCAAGATCTTCTTCGTCTGAAGCTCTATAAAGGATAGAAACAACAAAAGGAAGAAAAAAAACTCGGAAATGCGACGACGAAATAAAAATAGATTTCAATGGTAAAACAAAAAGTATTACACCACCAATTTCAACAAAAAAATGCATACAAGTCTGAAGGTAAGCATCATGAAGCAATGCACATATGAGATACTGAAGAACCAGCAAGATAAGATTGCCGAATTACGACCAAGGCTCGGTTTCATAACATTACTCAAAGTCCAAAGACATAAACTTGAACCAAGAATTATAACTAAAATCAAAATCTCTTACATTCTTAATATCTGGTAATCAATTCGGGCAGTAAAAAATCAACACAACTACCTGACTTATTATATTCAGCTTAAACAACAGGCTTACACATTTCAAAGCTTTGCCAATTATGCAAAATTATAAAATTTTAAGCACCGATTAAACAAGTTTTAATAAAAAGACACTAAATTTATAGTCTAAAGCCAAATTAATCACAATTAGGCAATATTATAAAAAAGGTTCAATCACCATAAGCGAAACGTACCCATTGAAGCTTCGGATCCGAGTCCGGCACCGGATCCGATGTGTCGACGGAGATTTCGGACCCAAAGCGTCGACGGTGTGTTCCGTTCCGTGGCGGCATCGTGGCTCTCGCCATCACTGGATCCACTATACATGGCCGAGTGAACTCGCACCGATTCTATTTTCAATCTAAATTTCTAGCTTCCCAGTTTCTCTGATATGCGAAGAAAGAGAGAAAATTGTTAAATTATGAATGGCCCCTAAGCTATATCATTTTTTTCACTTTGGTCTTAAGATTTTTCATTTTTGTTAAAAAAGCTTTCTTGCCAATTTTCATTTTTAGAAACTTACTATGTGGCGTAAATTCACATAAACACTGTCACGTGTCTTTCAATTATTGGGTTATGTCATTGTTGATTTTGACCGATTGACGAAGATATCAACATGAAAAAATAATAATTAAGTGTTACTTTTAATAAAAAAATATAGTTTAGGGGTCATTTGACATTTAAGCAAAATAAAGTTTCCTTTTTTAGATGTTTAATTCAATGGCCAAATTTCATTGATAGCCTCTATATTATTGTTGTGATTTGAATCTTATAAATAAATTTCTGATGTTTATTCTCAACGTTTTATTGTAGGCCAAAAACAACTCTCCCTTGAATAAAAACTGCCAGTCAATTAATGTAAATAGTTTAAAATGACGTGAAAAATTTACATGATATGTCATTTTGTATAGTCATTTCAAGATATTTATTATTAATTCACTAACAGTTTTTATCTAGAAAAAGGTCATTTTAACCCAAAATGAAGTACTTTAAAAATAAAATATAGACCAAATAGATTATCCAATCAAACTTTAATGACATTTTTTTGACATTATGCCTACTTGAACAGAAGTGCATGTTTGGTTTTGCGCATGGGGTTCAAAAATCCAGATTGAACGAAAAACATGCATCGGTCATCGTGCTAATACATTTGAATCTAAAACTTCAAACGTAATTTTGGACCCAAATGTGATTTTGGGAAAAACAAAGTAGAAGTAGCTTTTGCGTTTCGTTGTGATTTTTGCACTATTTTTACACAATCGTAATTTTTAAGAAAAAAAAAACTCTCAAACATAAATCACATTACTTTAAAATCAATTATACACAAAATTAATTTTATAAAATCATGATATCCAAAATCAGTTCTAGCAAAACCACACATACGTTAATGTTTCAAATGACAGAAATTAATGGAATTTTGGATTCAAAAACCTGTCTTAACATAGCTAATATGGCTCCTAGCAAAGACAAGGCATGATCATACATTATAGCACATCAAATTATGAGAACAATGGCACATCCCCTTGTGTCTTGGTTTTAAAGGTAAATGTTTATCATCCCTTGAGACCCGGATTCAAGCACCAGTAATACATGTTGTGTGTGTCGTCTTTAAAAAGATTAAAAAAATTAAAAAAAATTGAGGCAACATTCTTAACCAAAATGTCAAGCAAGTTTTAGCTTAAAAGAATCCAACTCAATCAAAGGAACAAGAAAACAATTTGAACCTTTTAATGTCAACATCCTATACATGCTGCACCTTGTAACCATCCATTCTCCAGTTTTTCGAAAGCTCCAACTTTTCTAGATACAGCTTTAACAGCTGAGGTGCTTCCTCCTTATGGCGTTTCACAAATTTCTCGATGAACACATAATCCGAAGTCTCCAACAACGCCTGCAAGTTAATGCGCTTGATAATGCCTTTGGACAACAATTCGAGAGCAAACAGACCTCTCGGGACAATCTTTTTCTCCATGCTCATCAACAGTAGCCGGGGACGTTTCGCAATAACACTAGACTGAAAACCCAATTTGTTCACAAGGAAATCCATGGTCACCATAAATTTATCCTCCGACATCCTAATGAACGAGGGGTACCTCCTAAAGGCTTCGGAAATCTCCTCCTGGGACCAACCGAGCTTCTTAAAAGCTTCAACCTTCCTCTTCCATGTCGGTTTGCTCAACGAACTTACCACATAGAGTGCCACCATAAACATCGGCTTAGAAGGATCCAATCCCATTTCCTTCACTTCCTCTACCATAACCTTGAACTTATTCGGACTTCTAACAAACGTCGACGGCAATGAACAAAGCGTCGAAACAACATTACATTCAGCTACTCCATTATCCAACAGAATATTGATATTGGACAACAAAATATCATTGGGGTTGTACCCCATAATCCGAGGATATCGTTTCACGGCACGGAAAACCCTCTCATCGGACTTAAGCATACTACTAAGGAAGCTATAAACTGGGATTATTTGATTCTCTAAGCTTGAGGCCAACAGAGTTGGGTTACTTGACAAGATATGGGCAAGATCAGGGGCTGAAACACCTTTAGAGATGAAAAATTCAAGTTTTGGCAAAATGGTCCTTTTAGCATCTGAGTTAAGCACTATTGGTCTTCCCTTAATGAGGCGAATGATTTGGGGTTTTGAGAAACCATTGTTCTTGAAAACAGCAATTACAGAGTCGGGCTTTTCTGGGGTTTCGAAATTAACATATTTGGAGGCTCTTAAAGCAGATTCTGAGGACAACCCACAGTTGTTTTTGAGGTATGAAACTGTAAATGAATGCTGATTTGAAGAACTGGACAAGCATCTGAGGATTATTAGAGATGGTGATAAACCTAAAAGTTTGTGACTTTGAGTAGCTGTAACTAAGTTCCTCCCATGGAGAATTGATTTGCAGAGAAAATAAAACATGGGAAAGTATAATTAAGTTGAAAAGACAAGGGATTTACCTGCTTTTGGAGGAAAAAAGAAGAGATTTGTTCTTTCGAAATTTGAATGGGGGCGGCTTCTGGGTTTAAAGGAAGAAAACCCCAGCAGAACCAACCTTGAAAAAAAAACGAGTCTTTGGATTGTTTAAGGATGTGAAATACTTATTTGCCGTTTGGGAAAATTATGATTTTTGGTCCCTCTACCATGCTTAAATTTGAAATTTAATCTCCATACTCTGATTTTACAAAATTTCATCCTCAGACAAGTTTTACACGTTTTCTGGATCGTTAGATGAGAAGAATAGATGGCTCAGATTAACTCCTTACTCTTTTTTTTCAAGTAATAGTCTTTACATATTCTATTGTTAATCTCATACATCCGTTTCACTCACTCCAAAAAAGTGAAAAATTAAAGAGTTTTAAAACTCTTTAAGTTTTACACGTTTTTTGGACCGTTGGATGAGTGAAACGAATGAATGAGATTAACAGTAAATATGTGAAGATTATCACTTGGAAAAAAAGTAAGGAGTTAATCTCAGCCATCCATTTTCCCCATCCAACGATCCAGAAAACGTGTAAAACTTAAAGAGTTTTACACTGTGTAAGTTGATCCTATCCCTATATTATATATAGGATTAATATCCTATACACTGGCGGTGGAAATTTTTTATTTCCACAAGCGCCTCAATTATAGGGTTTAGGGTTTAGAGTTTAGGGGTTTTAGTGTAAAGGTTTAGAATTTAGGGTTCATGTTTAGAATTTAGGATTTAGGGTTAGAATTTAGGGTTTAGGGTTAGGGCTTAGTTTTAGGGTAATATGGGTAGGGATTTAGATTTTAACCTATAACCCCTAAATTTTAACCCTAAACCCAAAATTTTATCAACAATCCCTAAATTCAAAACTACTACACTTATAACCCTAAACTTTAAACCCTAAACGGAGTCCCTAACCCCTAAAACTAAGACGCTTGTGTAAAAAAATTTCCACAAGCGCTTGTGTAAAAAAATTTCCACAAGCGCTTGTGTAAAAAAATTTCCACAAGCGCTTGTGTATAGAACAATTACCCTTATATATATATATATATATGATAAATATTCTATACACAGGCGGTGGAAACTAAAAGTTTCCACAAGCGCCTTAGTTTTAGGGTATAGAGAGTTAGTTTAGGGTATAGGGTTTAGGGCTTTAGGTGTAGGGGGTTAGAATTTAGGGATAGTTGTTTCAATTTAAGGTTTAGGGTTATAATTTAGAGTTTATAAGTTATAACCTAAATCCTCACCATATTACCCTAAAACTAAACCCTAACCTATAAACCCTAAATTATAACCCTAAACCTTAAATTGAAACAATTATCCCTAAATTCTAACCCTCTACACCTAAACCCCTAAACCCTATACCCTAAACTAACTCTCTATACCCTAAAACTAAGGCGCTTGTGGAAACTTTTAGTTTCCACTGCCTGTGTTGGATGAGTGAAACGGATGTATGAGATTAACAGTAAAATATATAAAGATTATCACTTGAGAATTAAAAACACAGAGTTAATCTCAACCATCTATTTCTTTCATCCAATGATCCAAAAAACGTATAAAACTTAAAACTTTTACACAGTGTAAGTTGATCATAACCCTATATATATATATATATATATAAACCAACAAATATGATTTGTAGAATGTAGTTATGTAGATACCGTTCATTTTTCATATATTTCAAGGGAAATGCAACTTCTAGTCCTTGAACTTGACAACTTCTATCGATTTAATCCCTAAATTTTTTTTTCGATTCACATTAGTCACTATGCTTTATAACTTTTTTTTTTTCATTTTAAATCCTTAGGAGAATGTAACACTCTAAGATTGTAATCGGGCCAAAAATCAAAGTTCAAGAATTAATGTGTACCAAAAAGATTCAAGAACCAAGTTGAAAAAAAGTTACCAAGTTCAAATTTATTCATCTTATATGATCATGGTGAAGAACAAGCATGTCATGGTGTGTTTATAGCTTTGAAACACAATGAAAAAGGAACAATTAGAGGCCAGATAATGGCTGGCAATGCCATCTACATTGCATACCTAAAATTCTAAAACACAGGCAACAAAGCAAGAGGCGAAAATCACTGCTCGAATCATATTAGATCTTTCGGAGCATTGGCTGGGGCCGGGAATGGTACCACGAGACATGGAAGTCTCCTCTGATAGGTTCTAACCAACTAAGAAGTAAGCGAGATGATGCCTTCTACACGGTTACTACCGGCTTCCATGCTAACAAGCCGCCTAACACCTGAAATCATTTTTCACAGTTATAGTAGATGAACTATCTCGAAATATCGATGGCTACATTAGAGATCCTAATGGCTGCCACTAGACCCTTCACTATAACCATTAGGCTTCTTAGAAGTAAAAGTGAAAAGTTGTTGGTTCGGAAAAGCAGTTGGGGCTGGAGCATAGCAGTGCATGACCATACATAACAGCACATCAGAATTCAGATCATTAGAGCACCGAGTCAACTTCAAGCTTTTCTAATGGCAAAAACAGAAGAAAGCTAAAAAATTGTTTTAACAGCATTCATAACCGAAATGTCAAGCATGATTTAGCTTAAAAGAATCACTCAAAGGAACAAGAGTAAGTTTGAACCTTTTAAAGTCAATATCCTATAAATGCTGCAGCTTGCAACCATCCACTCTCCAGTTCTTTGAAAGATCCAACTTTTCATGAAATAGCTTCAACAGCTGAGATGCTTCTTCCTTATGCCGGTTGATAAACTTCTTGATAAACGCATGATCTGAAGTCTCAAACAATGCATGCAAGTTAATGCGCTTGATAACACCTTTGGACAACAGATCTAGAGCAAACAGACCCCTCGGAACAATCTTTTTCTCCATGCTCATCAACAGTATTCGGGGACGTTTCACAATACGATTAGACGGAAACCCCATTTTGTTCACGAGGAAATCCATGGTCACCATAAACTTATCCTCAGACAACCGAATGAACGAGGGATACCTCTGAAAAGCTTCGAAAATCTCCTCCTCAGACCAACCAAGCTTCTTAAAAACTTCAATCTTCCTCTTCCACGTTTCTTTGCTCATCGAACTAATTGCAAAGAGTGCTACCATAAACACCGGCTTCGAAGGATCCAATCCCAATTCCTTTGCTTCCTCTACCATAACCTTAAACTTATCCGGACTGCTAACAAATGTCGAAGGCAATGAAAAAAGTGCTGAAGCAATATTACACTCAGCAACTCCATTATCCAACAAAGTATCAATATTGGATGACAAAATATCATAAGGATTGTATCCCATAAGCCGCGGATATCGTTTCACGGCACGGAAAATCCTCTCATCGGACTTAAGCACAGTACTAAGGAAATCATAACATGGGATTATTTTATTTTCTAAGCTTAGGGCAAAGAGAGCTGGGTTACTTGACAAGATATGGGCAATGTCAGGGACTGAAACACCTTTAGAGATGAAAAACTCAATCTTGGGCAAAATGGTTCGTTTAGCATCTGAAATAAGCAGTCTCGGGCGTCTCTTGATGAGGCGGATGATTTGGGTTTCTGAGAAACCATGGTTCTTGAGAACGGCAATTACAGAGTCGGGATTTTCTGGGGTTTCGAGATTAACATACTTGGAGGCTCTTAAAGCAGATTCTGAGGGCAACCCACAGTTATTTTTGAGGTATGAAACTGTAAATGAATGCTGATTTGAAGAACTGGAGAAGCATCTGAGGATTATTAGAGATGGTGAAAAACCTAAAAGTTTGTGACTTTGAGTGGCTGTAACTAAGTTCCTCCCATGGAGAATTGATTTGCAGAGAAAATAAAACATGGGAAAGTAGAATTAAGTTAAAAAGACAAGGGATTTACCTGTTTTTGGAGGAAAAAAGAAGAGATTTGTTCTTTGAAATTTGAATGTGGCGGCTTCTGGGTTTAAAGGAAGAAAACCCCAGCAGAACCAACCTTGAAAAAACAATTCCTTCGTTGTGTTTTATTTGGTCAAATTATGGTTTTAGTCCCTATACTATGCGTGCATTCGAAATCTAGCCTCTATACTTCAATTTTGCATAATTTAATCATCTATTATATATATAAAAGCCACAAATATGCTTGCTTCATGCTGAAAAGAGGTTTAATTCCATGTAATTTTTCAATGGAGGATAATGGCAGGCAATGACATCTACATTGGTCACACAGTTTCTGTTTTTAATACTGAGATTTAACAAATATTTTAAATTGCATGCCTCTTTCTTGGAGCCTAAGATTCTAAAACACAGACAAGAAAGCATTATGCCAAAATCAATGGTTGAATGAGATTACATCTTTAAAGCATTTTTTTTTTTTTGGGGGGGGGGGGGGGGTTGTCGCCCACAAGACACAGGAATCCGAAATCCGCTGAGAAAACCCTTTCTTCGATAGGTTATCGACGCTGTACTTGACTCTAACCGAGCAAGAACATAATGATGCCTTCTACAATGTTACTTCCGGCTACCATGATATCGAGCCGTCTAACACCTGAAATCATTTTTCAATGTTATAGTAGATGTTTCTTCTACATTACACCTGATTAAACCAGAAACCAGCAAGAAGGCCACCGTGCCTCTTCCTAGGATCATGATAGGGGCCGTCCTCCGGCAGTGTGAACCACACCATTAAGTTGTGAGCATTCAAGAAGTATATGTTTTGTAAACTGGATTTTGGTGAATCATACAGTAATCAACCCATCCTTTCAAATTGCTGTAAATTGCACCCAAAATTTCTAGTATATTTGATAAATTCCTAAGCATTGTATATTTCTTCCTCATAACACCAATCGGAGGCTAGGAACTCTTGACCAATTTCCATAACACAGGATATCGAGCATGAAAGCTCGAGCCATGCTCTAGGGAGAGAGTGATGAATCCTGCATTGATTGCGTAATCGAGTTTGAAAGAACAAAAAACTGAAGAGCAACAAAAAGAAACCAACCTATGTCATGCATGATTACACCGCCTGCATCCTAAATTTCAGAACATCGCGAGCTGTTTAGGGGCGACTTAACCACTTAGAGCAGCAGCATAACAATGCAGTTTCAGAATATCAATATATTACCAACCCTAAATTCACTCCTAGCAAAGACAGAGCATGATCATACATACCAGCACATCAAATTATAAGAGCATGGAGCCAACTTCAAGCTATTCTAATAGCAAAAAGGGGAAAAAGCTAAAAGATTGTATTAAAAGCATTCATAACCAAAAGCCAAGTATACGTTTTAGCTTAAAAGAATCCGACTCAAAGGAACAAGAAAAAAATTTGAACCTTTCATGTAATAATCGGTATCCTATAAATGCAGCAGTTTGTCACCCTCCATTTTCCAGTTTTTTGAAAGATCCAACTTTTCATGATATAGCTTTAACAGCTGAGACTGAGATGCTTCCTCCTTGTGGCGTTTCACAAAGTTCTCAATAAACACAGGATCCGAAGTCTCCAGCAATGCCTGCAAGTTAATGCGCTTGATAACACCTTTGGACACCAAATCTAGAGCAAACAGGCCCCTCGGAACAATCTTTTTCTCCATACTCATCAACAGTAGTCGGGGACGTTTTGCAATAACACTAGACGAAAACCCCATTTTGTTCACCAGGAAATCCATTGTCACCACGAATTTATCCTCAGACAACCTCACGAACGTGGGATACCTACGAAAAGCTTCGAGAATCTCCGCCTCGGACCAACCAAACTTCTTGAAAACTTCAAACTTCCTCTCCCATGTTGGTTTACTCAGTGAACCTATTGCATACAGAGCTACCATAAACATTGGCTTAGTAGGATTCAATCCCATATCCTTAGTTTCCGCTACCATAGCCTTAAACTTCTTCGGATTTCTAACAAATGTTGCAGGCAGTGAACAAAGTGCTGAAGCAATATTATGCTCAGCAACTCCATTATCAAGCAAAGTATTGATATTAGATGCCAAAATATCATAAGCACTGTACCCCATCAGGCGCGGAAATCGTCTCACGGCACGAAAAACCTTCTCATCGGACTTAAGCATACTACTAAGGAAGCTATAAGCTTGGATTATTTGATTCTCTAAGCTTGAGGAAAAAAATGTTGGGTTATGAGACAAGATATGAGCAAGGTCAGGAATTGAAACACCTTTAGAGATTAAAAACTCAAGCTTGGGCAAAATGGTTGCTTTAACATCTGAGTTAAGCACTGCTGGGCGTCTCTTGATCAGGCGGGTGATTTGGGGGTTTGAGAAACCATGGCTCTTGAGAACGGCAAGCACAGAGTCGGGCTTTTCTGGGGTTTCGAAATTAACATATTTGGAGGCTCTTAAAGCAGATTCTAAGGACAACCCACACTTGTTTTTGAAGTATGAAACTGTAAATGAATGCTGGTTCGATGAACTTGACAGGAATCTGAGAATTAGAGATTCTCCTAAAAGTTTGCGACTTTGAGTAGATGAAACTACGTTTCTCCCATGGAGAATTGTTTTGCAGAGAAAGTAAAACATGGGAAATTTTAATCAAGTTGGAAGGAAAAGGGAATTACCTGTTTTTGGAGGGAGGAAAATAGATTTCTTCTTTGAAATTTGAATGGGGCAACTTCTGGGTTTCAAAGAAGAAATCTTCAGCAGTAACCTTGAAAAAACTCCGGACTCGAATGTAGGGGTGTAAACCAGCCGAGTAGAACTCGAATAGTGCTGAGCTCGATTCGACTTGTTAAGAACTCGAGCCGAGTTTGAGTTTGACTCGAGTTTGAGTATGCTGAGCTTGACTCAGCTCGTTAAGAATTCGAGTTAAATTCGGGCTCCAGTCGAGTCCAATCGAGTCGAGTGTTGATCGAGCTTTGACCGAGTCGAAATCGAATAGCTCGTGAATTTGTCTCATTTCATTTACAATCCACTTCATAATAATAGTAATAATGATAATAATATGTTCAAATTACATGATTTTATTATAGATCATATAATCATACAAAAGAAATATTTTTCATGTGACTCATTAAAAACCCATAACCCTAGTAAGAGAAAAAAAGTACACATGAAAATATAAAGAAAGATAAAATGAAAATTAAACTAACATAACATAACAACTAAAAACACCCGACCTACATTTTAGTTCACTTTAATTTTAAAAATTAAAAAACAGTTTATTATATTTTCGAGTAGCTCGCGAGCTTTTCGAGTCGGGTATCAAGTAGTTCGGCTCGGCTCGTTAAGAACTCGAGCCGAGTTCGAGCTCAAATCGAGTCTAATCGAATCGAATATTAATCGAGCTTTTACCGAGTCAAGCTTGAGTAGCTCGCGATCTATCTCGTCTTATTTACAGCTCTACACAACTTTTTAGTGATGTAATAATCCTTATTTGGTATTTTGTCTGATTTTAGTACCTATACTGTGATGGGATTTAAAATTTAACCTCTATACTCAAAATTTTACATAATTTACTCCTCAACATATGCTTTGAACAAGGAATAAAAATTCTATGTCACTCCTTTGCCGCTCTTATTATGTCTCACATTAAAAAATATAATTTAAATTTTAGGATTTAATTTTTTTTTAGAGTTGAGGCATCGGATTTTTATTTAGGTAGTCAGGGTTAATTTTCATGTATCTTTAAGGGGCAAAACAACTTTTAATCCTTAAATTTTATGGTTTTTCTCAACTTGATCCCTTAACCTTTTTAGGATACATTAGTCTCTTGACAACATTTTTTCTTCATTTTTAGTGGTTTTAGTTTCAGTTCGAATCGGTTTTCGATTTTTGCGATATTTTTTCACCTCTAGAAGTAGGCGGGGGCAATGGACCAATTGACAATAACATCACTAGATTTGGTCTACAAGAATGTGGACATGCTAACTTCAGCACCATTGAAAGATTGGTCCCTGCTACACCACTAGTGCCACTCACAAACTCTGCAATCACTTCAATAATACACCAATGTCTGTTGTACCATTACCCACTACTACACTAGATTCCATACCTCTCCATACTTCGGTTCTTAGGTCCGATGATCGGTCTTCGCCGTGCGATTTTAATTTTTAAGTGTCTTCTTTTACGTACTTAACCATTTTCGAAGTACTTTCTATGAAGATCGAACCCGAACTGACAATCAAAATCACTGCAACAATGTCCCAATTCATGTCTTTCCCCTGTTCCTATGCAGCAAATATGGGTTTACCGGGGAAGGGTATATTTTCCGGGGCATGTCCGCAATGTCTGCAATGTCCGAATATGTTTAGGCATGGATGTAAGAGAGAAATTGCAGGGAAAGAAAGATTCGAATCGATTTTAGAGAAAAAAGAATACACTTTTCATCGAATCATATGTTCGAATTCGGTTTAAGAAAATCATAAAGTGCACAAAAATTGGTCCCACAAACGTCACATAAACAATGCAACAATGTGCACAAATGTTCACTTTCACCATCTATAAATTCAAGCTCTTAGCAATAGCTTAGCTACCAAGTAAACTCGGATTATTATTACATTACATATCAGTTCTGTTTTCATGGCTCCAGTGCCTAGTTTTCCCATTAAAGTTGGACATATTGATGATGTCCAAGAACTGAGAAAGAGCAAACCAACACAAATCCCTCAAAGATTTGTCCGAGACATGTCCGAGAGACCGAAACTAGCCGCAATGGTTCCATCACCTAATGACATTCCCATTATAGATCTTTCTAAGCTCGTGGGAAGCGACATAGATGAACAAGGGAGACAAATCGTGCAACTCAAAACCGCCTGCGAGGAATGGGGATTTTTTCAGGTACTAAAATGCATGAAATTTTACATTATGTTACTCGAACTCGAACGAACTCGAGTGTGAGTGTCGGATTGCTTGTTGTTTTTTCAGGTTGTGAATCATGGGATCGATTCGAGTGTGGTCGAAAACATCGAGAAAGTAGCCAAAGATTTCTTCATGTTACCTTTAGAGGAAAAGCAGAAGTACCCAATGGCTCCAGGGACAGTTCAGGGCTATGGTCAAGCCTTTGTTTTCTCAGAGAACCAGAAGCTGGATTGGTGTAACATGTTTGCTCTAGGTGTTGAGCCACCTTGTATAAGAAACCCGAAGCTCTGGCCATCGAAACCGGCTCACTTCGGGTACATAATAAAGATACCTTAATGTACTCTCGAGCCTCGGATTTACTAAACGTTGCTAACTTGTTTAATTTCTTTTGCAGAGAAGCTTTGCAAGATTATTCAAGAGAAATCAGACAACTTTGTAAGAATCTTTTGAGGCATATAGCAGTAAGCCTGGGATTAAAAGGGGATGTTTTCGAAGAAATGTTCGGACAGGCGGTTCAAGCTGTGAGGATGAACTACTATCCTGCGTGTTCGAGACCCGACCTTGTTTTAGGCCTCAGCCCACATTCAGATGGGAGTGCCATTACAGTGTTGCAGCAGGGAAAGGGTAGCTCAGTAGGACTTCAGATTCTGAAAGACGGGAAATGGGTGCCAGTTCAGCCTATTCCGAATGCACTTGTGATCAACATCGGCGACACTATCGAAGTAACGAAAACCGGAACATATAACCTTGATATGTCTTTTTTTAAGACAGTCCAAAATTATCATCCTTTCTGAGATTTTTTCTCCTTCTTGTTTGTTTCAGGTCCTTACAAATGGAAGATACAAGAGTGTGGAACACAGAGCCGTGACTCACAAGGAAAAAGACCGCCTTTCGATCGTCACTTTCTACGCTCCGAGCTACGAAGTAGAGCTCGGTCCGATGGCAGAATTAGTGGACGAGAAGAATCCATGCAGATACAGACGATACAATCATGGAGATTACAGTAAACATTACGTGACTAACAAGTTACAAGGCAAGAGAACCCTGGAATTCGCAAAGATCGAACCCGAAACCTCTACTTAAAAAACAGGATCTAATCGTAGTTGCGGACGTAATGAACGCTTATCGACTTTAACCTTGGGTTGTAATTTGCTACACGTTTAGTTTGTATCATTAATGTCATCAGATTCCTAATAAGAAAAGAAGCTTTGCAATCATGTGGGGAAGCTCTCAACATCAGTGCCATCAGCACCACCTCGGATTCAAACCTGAGTGTCATATATGAATATGCATATCCATGCGTTAAACATGAGTATTGAATATGAATATTTCAAGAAAAACGAAGAATCGAATCGAACAAAACTAAACAGAATAATTTCTCTTCCTTGGTTCAAGGGAAAGCATAACCTTCTTGTTAGTGGCAAAGATAGGAGAGAGCCCACACAATCACTTTATTGGTGTGAGGGAAGCACCAAGCAAGTTGTTATGGCAAAAATTTGGTGATTCTAAGCTGAAATGATACAGAAATTAGAATCTCCAATATGCTCAATTCTTTTTAAAAAATCTATATTAAAGGATATTTTTACATGCAAATTATAAATAAAGAAAACTCGTTTCATTCAGAATTTATCGAACGGTTCAAATTTTATCCTCCCTAAAACAAATAATCTCCCCCTCCACCCAGGGGCGGGACTAAGGGTTTGTTCCTCACCAATTTTTTTCAATAGGAATAGTATAGATTTTTTTAGACAAAATGTAAAATTACCTCTATAATCTCTTCAAAGTTTATAAAATCTTAGTATGACTCCCTTAAAATTTTTAATTTCATTTTAGCCCCTTTAAAAGTTTCTATTATCTTTTAATTTTATTTAATTTCCCTTTATAAATTTTTAATTCCGCCCCTACCTCCACCTAGATTTGCATAGTTAAAGCAAGTTGAAGAGGATCAAACACAAGTTTCACACTATACTACAAAGTTTATGTTCCAAATTTCAACAATTTCATTACAATTAACATTTAATTAGTGAAAAAAATGATGATTCAATCAGTTAAGTGGAATGTTCAACAACAAGGAATATTCACCATAAGATCTTATGACAACATGGCCAACATTAATTATGAAATGATCACTTTTATAATGCATAGATTAATGCTCCTAACACTCCATTTTGCACACTACTATGAGATGAAACCATCATTGATTTTGTTTCCATGGAAATTGTGTGAAAGTGGAGAGATTTTGAGGGAAATGAGATCAGCAGATTAGACCACCTTCAATCTTTTAATCTGTATTATTTTAACGTTCTTAGCGTGGTCTAATGGTAGTATCTGTTTAATTTTAACAAAGAAAATCGCACACAGCTTGTAAATAAAGCTATTTGAACTAGGGATGGACATTTTACCTGAACCCGACGGATTTCGACCCGGCCTGATCAGGTCGGATTTTTAATGAAAAAATCGGTTTTGGGTCGGGTCAGGTTTTTGCTAAAGCTATACTCAGGTCGGGTCGGGTCGGGTTCAGGTTTAGAGTGGAAAATATCCGACCCGACCCGAGACTAATAGTGTACTTTTCCCCTAAATTTTTTAAGGATATTTATAATAATACCCCCATATATATGTATTATAATTAAGTCCTTAAAATTGTATTTTTATGTATAATTTAGTCCTTTAAATTATATTTTTTTACAATTAAGTCCCTTAAAATTATTTTTTTACAACTAGGTCCTTAAAATTAATTTATTTTATATAGTTCGGGTCGGGTCGGATTTAGTATATTTATTTTCGGGCCGGGTCGGATTTTTTAAAGAATATTATTGGGTCAGGTGCGGGTTTAGGGTGTTTATTTTCGGTCGGGTCTGGGTGGGCCAAAAACCTGACCCTACTCAACCCGTGCCCATCCCTAATTTGAACTCAGGTTTCTTAGGAAGAACAATATTTCTTCTTTCACCGACACCATGATATTATAATCCGAGTGTCGAAAACACATGGGATGATGCACTATATTCCTTAAGCAAAGTGAGGTTGTGAATGGAGCAAACTGAGTTAAGAGTCGCCTTCGTGATGATCCTTTACAACACTCGATTTGAATTAATCAGTCAATAGATTAGATACCGATAAATTCAGAGGAGAGGGGGAGGGGACAGCAATGGTGTTTTCATGATGGCAAAATACACTTTTTCTGGGTGTTTTTGTGAGTTTGGACTTTGAAATGAACCGTTGGTTTTGGTTCCATTTAGCAATTTGGCAGAGCATGTTCATTGAATCTTTTTGAAACCCAAAACGAGTTTCATTTCCCTACGTTAAAATAAAAGGAAACGAAGCTTCAATGGACAAGTTATGTGTTCGGTGGACATCCCACTACCATTAATTAACAAAGCAACTGAACCCCAATGTGAAATTGTAACTAAAAGTGAAAGGCACGTGATTTATTAAAATCACTTTTATTGGTTTTTTATAAGAGTGATTCGAATTTTGTTTTGTTTCGACTCGAAATATACTTGATGTGATCAAATTAAAGAAAATATTGTAGTTTGTGATGTGAGCTAGAGATAAATAAATCGTCTCAAAGTCTTTAAAGGCACATGATTCTCTTGTAATCTCTTTCAACATTATAGTGATTTTTTTTCTTTATTTTACCCGTAATTTTTTTTGAAAGAGTTCATTGCGTAAATTGTGGTGTCTTCTTTTTTTTGTCGTTATCATTTTACGATTTTGTTGGTTGGAAATCGTCTACCCCTAACTATGCTTTTATTGGTGCCTCCATTTTAAAATAGCAGGTTTAGGGTTTGGAGTTTAAAGTTAGGGCTTAGGGTGTAGGGTGTAGGGAATTAGGTGTAGGGTCTATTTTTTAGGGTTTAAGGTTTAAGGTTTATGATATGAAAATTTGGGATAGGGCTTAGAATTTAATTTCTAAGTTTTTTTAGTAGGGAGCATATAAGGAGGCATGGTTAGGGGGCAGAAGATTTTTACTCGATTTTGTTGATGGTGTGGTATTTTATGAAGTTCATGTTGATTGATTGTTAACTGAATGTTGACCAGTCAAATCTCGTTTTTTAAGTTTTATACCGGTGACAACTTCGAACATATTGTATACTAATTTTTTTTTTCTGAAAATATAAAAAAGGGGTATGTGCACCAATATCTGCTATAATTTGTCTAACATTTTTGTCCAAATTCTCTCAAATTTCAACCGAAACTTCAAATTTAACGAATGACCCAACACAATACCTTCTTATAAGGGGAAGCAACATGAGCAAACGTTTATGGCCTTCATTTTCTACATTTACAGTTTCAGTAATTTTTTAAGTGAAAATCTTGTAAGTTAACTTAGTAGTTGTACCTTATTGTTTTAGTTATATTTAAGATGTTTTCTTAACAAATCAATGAAAATAATGTGTTTAACAAAATTTGACCATGTTTCTATGGTTTATAAATAAAATATTAGATTTGTTGTTCAAAGTAATGACATATACTTTTATTATATAGAAAGTTATTTTTAAATTTTCGCTCAAGAACCCGAAAATATGTAATACGACTTCGACCCTACACTTGAACAAGTCTAATATAGAGTCGTGGCATGAAAAATAACTAAAAGTAACACATCAACTTTGAAAGTTGGCAACTTGGCACCATGATTGCTGATAAGAACACCAACAATGAGCCCTAATCATCAAACATAAACCAGGTGTCCATCGTTTTACTTTATCTCTGCAATCTGTGGGAATTTGGAAGGAAAGATGTTTTCCTAGATGACATATGTGGAATAATTTTGCAATTTCTTGAGGTTTTAAAACTCCCTCCTACTGGTTCTTTGCAGTAGTGGGTTAATATTTTGTGTTGAAGTGTAATTACATTTCACTACACCAAATATGATATATAGCGACGTTTTTCGTGGCGTTTTTGGAGAAAACGCCGTTACAGTTAAACATATCACGTCCTTTGTTGCAGAAACGCCACAGAGTGGGACCTTTAACGGAGTTTGTGGTTACAAACGCCGCTAACTATTGCGGCGCTACTTCTAGCGGCTCTTCTGGCGGCGCTTTTCCTAGCACCGCGAGTATTTTTAGCGGCGCAAAAAACGCCGCTATAGGCCTAAAAACGCCGCGAAAAAACTGTTTTGTTGTAGTGTTTCTAAGGTTCTGTTGGAATAAATTCGTCGCATCTCTTTGCAACCAGTGACGGATTCGCGTTGATTTCAGGGTAGGTAATTGTCCACCCTGAAATCTGAATTCATTTTCGTCAGTTATTCATTTTACTGATTGCGCCTTCTTGAGATTTAGATTTGAAACTGTAACACGAGTTATTTTTCAAATTAACTTGAATGTCTAACGATTTTGTACTATAAAAAAACTTTGTATCCATTTGGCTTAAGACAAATTTCTTCTTGTTCATTATTTATTGATCTTAGACAATTTTTATTAACAGTCGGACGCAATAAAAATTATTTATTCATATGTAATACAAATATCAAATATAAATGTGTTTTGAGTAGAGCAAATATATTTGGGCGGTTGGCCAAACTGCTGTTGTTTTGCATGTTTCATTTGATTTTTTTATCCGAATTTAATGCAGGACATAAATGTGGATCTGGGTAATGTTTGTTGTTGCAGTCCTTAAAACTGCAGTCCAATTATTGGTTGGAGGGATCTGAGGCAAACTTTTAATTGGTACATAGTTTAGCATAGGTGACTTGTGCATTAACGCACATAGGATGGGTTGAGGGTCTGGAGGGGCTATTAAAATTTGAAATTCGTATATAATTAAGAAAATTTTAAAAAAAAATTACGTATTTTTTATTAAAAATCTATTTTGCCCTCCTAAAGATTTGAAAGGATTAAATTAGATAATAGAAACTAAATCTACAATTTATACATAACACAACAACTATTGCATGAATTCGAAAAATTATTAGATGGATCTGGCTCATCACGTCATCCGTTGTTTCATGCAATAACATTTTTTCACGTCATTTTTTTAAGGTGAATCTTCACCTCTTTTATACATGTAAAGAAAAGGTGGGTAGTTATTTGAAAGTTAAAATGAGGTAGATGGACCTTATTGGCTGGGACCACGGATGACGTGGTGAGCCGTGATGAACATCACCCTCTTTTCTATTAAAATTTTGTTGATCATGATAGTTAAAATGGGAACAGAAAAATTAGGGTTCCACACACCTTTCATAAAATGTTGCCAATGGCTGTTTTTTAGTGATGAACTTCAATTTTGTAAACCCTTCGTTTGAGATTGCAACCCAACATAAAATATTCTATGAAAAGTAGAAAATGTCTGGCCTTTGCACATGAAAGACTTCATTGTTGGAGCAACATAATCACATGGTGTGGCCAATTCCTCCTTTCTTGGATTCATTTCACTAATTTTTTTCTATTAAGTAAAGAGGTTTTAGCAAATGCTAAGATTCGAATCCATATTAGATGAGACAATATGAACATCTTTAATCACTCGACCAATTAATGAATTCTTTTCACTTCAATATTGTTAAATAATCAACTTAAAATTCGCATCATTTAAGATTTAGTCGATATGAACCAACTGCATTTTATTTTGATACAAGATTATTATGTTATTACGATGTGATATAATCCGTTAGATCGTGTTGTAAAAGTATAATTCAAAATTATCTTAACCGGTCTCTTGAACGTTTGAATGTTATAGTTCTATCTCCAAACTATGACACTCATTCTAAATTGATCCCAAACTTTTGAAGATTTCAATTTCGTCCTCAAACTATCGTTTATGTCACATCATATTATCACATAACACACATCATTGTTTACAGGACAACTAACAATTTTTATAACGGTTTTATTAACATGAGATATTATTAGCATATACTGATAATATGATGATGAAATTAGAACATTACAAAGTTTGAGACCAATTTAGAACGAGGGTTAATTTAGAAAAGAAATTGAAACGTCCAAAAGTTTAGATGTCAACTTAGAGTGGGGGTCATAATTTAGGATGAAATTGAAACTTAAAAGTTCGGATACTAATTCAGAATACCAGTTATAGCCTAGGGGCATGTGATGCAATTAACTTGTTTTAATTAAAAAATATTCTGATTTCATCTTTTCTTTTTCTTGGAGTTCTGGACAGTTGGACATTGGGGATTCCCCGAATATTCAATCAAATATTATAATCCTGTTAATGAGTAAATGCTCTTTCTAAATAAATACTGCAGAAATGAAATGACCGGTAGATATATTCTCATGGTCACACATACATACATACATACATACATACATACATACATACATACATACATACATACATACATACATACATACATACATACATACATACATACATACATACATACATACATACATATAGGGGTGGACAAAATTCGATTCGACTCGAAAAACCGATTTTTTTTCAAATTTCGAGTTATTCGAGTTGATTTATTTGAATTATTCGAGTTATTCGAATAACTCGTTGAAATTTCGAGTTCAAATCGAGTCTGAATTTTAGAAGTTAGAATAACCGAAAAATCGAATAGTTTTAAAATATAAAACTACGCCGTTTAGTTTTAAGCCTTAGTTAATGTTATACCCTTCTCCAATCCCTTACTTCCCTTTTTCAGCCATTCACATCTCACATGAATTTAAATGAAAAACCTTCAATTCCCTTAACCTAAATCTCAAAGGCCCTAAAATTCTAAAACCTAATTTACACGATACTTCGAATTCTTCTACTATTGTGAGCTCGAACAAGTAACAACGGTTTCACAGGCAGTGCTGAATTTGTAATCAACATTGTTGTTGACTTGTTGGAGTTCTAGCTTTGACATCATCGAGGGTTCTAAAACTACTGGTCGAGGAAGGAACATATATGTATATTATGATTATAAATATATTAATAATATAATATTTAATTTATTTAATAACATCAAAAATCTTATTTACACACTTAGAAAGGAACATGAAGAAATATATTTTAAATGGTTGGTTAGAGAAAATCATTTAAATTGGAATCAATCCATAGTATAACATTATAAATAATTATAATTAAATTTGTATAGAAACTCGACTCGACCCGAAAAAATTTGAAATAAAGTTTGAATGATAAAATTAGACGCGTCAACTCGAATAACTCGAAATTTTTTGACTCGACTCGATCAAGTGCCCAACCCTATACATACATACATACAATGGAAAAGTAAAACCCTAATTTGTCCCCTAGCTAGCTCCCCAACATTTAGGGGAAGAACCCTAACCCTAAATGGTACTTTAACCGGGTCAAAACCTACACACTTTGATACCGTACATGAATGCTAGAAAACTTGGATGACATTGGCTAGAATTTGACTTCATTTCTGGTTTATATATATTTGTTCTTAATCCTAGTGTTTTTTTTCAGCGACGGTTATGGAGATAACTGTCGCTGAATGTCCATATGTTATGCCAATTTTGGAAGAGATTCGCAGCTGAAAGAAACGTCGGTAAATACCTTTATAAACAACATACCATGTGTTCCTAATAGCTTCATTGTACTCAGCTATGTTCATAAAGAAGAATGTAAGGGGCTCGAGGGTCGTTATCATGGGACTTTCTCAATCCAGTTTTCTTTGTTCACAACATTAATATTTGCTATGTTGTATTGATACAGATACAAATACGATACGAGTACGGAAATAGGGACAGGAAAATGGCAATTTCTAAAATTGCAAGGTAGGAGTACAGTAAGGATACGACAAATATAAAAATATTCTAAAAATGTAAAAATAAGAAGTCATAAAAAAATTATGTGAGTATGACATCACACATACTAATATACTTATAGTTGAATCATGTGAGCAAGAGAAAGTCGAAAAGAAAGAAAAATACAGAAAAAATGTGGGAGAATAGGAGAATAAGAAAAAATAAGGAGATGAAATACTGGGAGTGCCCAAGTCGTACTCAATATGTCCTTGATATAGAGATGTATCGAATACGTGGTACGACATTAGATTGAAGTACTCGTGCTTCATAGAGTATTTGAACTCTCGATTTTGCTTAAAACATCTAATGTTTCATACCAATAAATCAACTAGTTTCGGGCTTTCGGCGACATTATGTGTATCGGCAAGAAACATTTCTTGATTTCTTCTCTTACTTTTACTGGTGTTTAGTAACGTCGCTAAAGACTTATTCTACTGTCCCCAGTCTTATAAGGTTGTACAAGCTATGCAATTCATCACCAACTGCTGAAGATTGGGAAAAATAATGTTGCTGGCAACGTTTAGTCACGAATTCGGAACGTGAACAATTGAATAGACACAAAAATACTAAAAATAGAAGTAAAAAAATGTTGGTGAAGATGGGGAGAAAACAAATGATGCACAGATTCCATACATGAAATTGAGTATTGTTAAATCTAGCAACCAAAAAATTTAAAAAAAAATCCATAAAAATCAAGTGAAATATAAGACCCAAATCTTGTTGAGTATTGTTAAATCTAGCAACCAAAAAATTAAAAAAAAAAGACAAGAAAAAAACATTTTTAATCAATACCTCTCCAGATTAGAGTCTTCAATGTTGCTGTTATGATCTTGATTTGCTGCCGCTGCTTTATCTCCTTCAAGCTCTCGATACTTGTACAAGTATCTTTTCAACGGCACGGCGTAATCATCGAAGCCTAGCGTCGCCAAAGCCGAGCAAATATCGTCGCCATTGACGGTCTTGCGCCGTTCCTTTTTGCACTTGTCAGATGCCTCACTGGTGACGAAGCTTATGAACTCGGAGACACATTCTTGCATGGTTTCCTTGGCTTCTTTCGAGATTTTCGCATTCGGGGGCAGGGTTTGCTTCATTATCCGACCAACGTTTGCTATGGGAAGTAACCTGTCTTGCTCCTTGATGCTGCTGCCGCCGCCGCCGCCATCGTTATTTGAACCACTAGCTCCAGCATCTTCGGCCATTGTTGTTGAACCTAGCTAGACACTTGTTGCTTGTCCCCAAGGTGGAAAGGGCCGGTCAGTTATGTAATCTTTACCAAATACTTGAATAAACAATGAAACAAACGCACATAAATGTTTGTCACTATGTGTGTAAATGCAGGACTGAGAATTCGATCGAGTAACGTAAAAAAAAATTTCAAGTTAGTCGAATTGATCAATCTTGTTTTATAACATAAATTTTATTTGAAATTATTTTAGTAAAGCTGTTTGAGTTTATGTTTAAGTTTAAGGATAAATATTCTATACACAGGCGGTGGAAACTGAAAGTTTCCACAAGCGCCTTAGTTTTAGGGTATAGGGAGTTAGTTTAGGGTATAGGGAGTTAGGTGTAGGGGGTTAAAATTTAAGGACAATTGTTTCAATTTAAGGTTTAGGGTTATAATTTAGGGTTTGTAGGTTAAAACCTAAATCCTCACCATATTACCCTAAAAACTAAACCCTAACCTATAAACTCAAAATTATAACCCTAAACCTTAAATTGAAACAATTATCCCTAAATTCTAACCCCTACACTTAAACCCCTAAAACCTATACCCTAAATTAACTCCATATACCCTAAAACTAAGGTGCTTGTGGAAACTTTCAGTTTCCACCGCCTGTGTATAGGATATTAATCCTAAGTTTAATTGTAAACATTTATAATATCATGGTATTGATCGGTTATAGTTTAAATGGTTATATGTAACAATATACTATATACTATATACATTTATTCATTTTTTATATGTGATATATATATCATACAGAGATGATGGACTGAACTTGAAAACCGATCTACTAAAAATTTGAGTTATTCGAAGTTTTATTTCATAACTCAAACTTTATTTAATTTTTTTAGTCGATTCAAATATTTTCACATCAAATCAAATAAAAAAAATTAATTTTTTCGAGTCCATTTTTCATCCCCTATACAACACACGTATGTCTTTCTCAATATCCATGTGACATGTGCTGACACTAACCTGGTCGACATCAATGGTTGGGGCCATGTCTGGCTACCAGCTCAAATCTATTGTAAAAATATATGGGTCTAATTTTGGTTTTAGTCCCTCTATTATGATAAATTTTAGTATTTAATTTCTTTACTCTAATTTAGCGTCATTTGGTGTTCTAATTATGGATTTCATCTCTTTACTTAATACAAAACTAGGAAGTTAGTCTATCTATTTTAAATTGGCAAAAACAGGTCCTTGTATTTTATGGAAACCAATAAATAAGTCCAATTAAAAAGTATTATTAAACCTTGTCGTTAAATCACTAATCCAGAAATCAACAATTCAACAATTTATATTCAAAGATATCATCAAAATTTAGTAGTCCGGGTGTTTGTATACATCAAATTATCAAAAAATCGGCATTTCACATTTTTACTAACACTCGGACCAAATTGATCGTGTGTTCATCGAGTTTCTTAGTCTTTATGAAATGAAAAGATGAAATTCATAATTAAATCTAAATTGGCCCGTTAACTTTTAAAATGCTATTAGTAAGTCCAAATTGTTAACACTCTTAACTATTCATTAAAATGATGATGTGAATTGTATAGTAAAAAAACTTATCTTTCTTTTGGTACACATATGGGTTAAAGTTATCAACAAAAAATCCATACCATCGTTTTAACGACAACAATTAACAGTGTTATCAATTTAGATCTACTAATAATATTATAGAATAGATGAGTCAAAACATATCAAATCAAAGGGACTAATTCCAAACTTTCAACATAATATAGGTACTAAAACTAGAACTAGACCATATATATATAAATATAATAATGTTGTGCAAGTTGACCAAGTCCACCATGTGTTAGGCTTCATTGGAATGCAACATTGGTAATATTGGATGCTGAGAGGGCCAATAAGGCAATTTTCAAATAAACAAATGGTGTATGTGGTCGGAGTGGATTCAACCAAACACTTACTTTATTGAAAAATGAAAACAAAACTTACTAAACATTTAACAAATCTGTGTTTTATTTCATGGAGTTTTTTTTTTTTTTTTTTTTTTTTTTGAATTGTTGAGATTGGTTAGAAAGAGACAAGAGACAAGACCACGTTCTTGCTATGGTCCATAAAATAAAGAACAATCTCGAATGTGATCCCTTGTTTATATCATTGGCGGAACTCGACATTATTTGTTGAGAGGCGATATTAAAAATTCCAGCTTGAGGAAGATCAATATTGAACTTTATATATTTTGAGGGATCAAAGAGCAATTTTACCATAGAATTGTTTCAATTTTTAATATTTGAGGGTGTCATGGCCCCACTAATCCATTCATAGTGACGCACGCCGATGTTCATATTGTTTGTGGTAACAAAGATAAAACTAGGATGAAATCATGAAAGAAGTTAAGTTGTTTATCTTTGAAAATAACAATGTTCTAAAAAATAATTAAATCATAAAAAATAAAAAAAAATTGAAATTAAACTTCACTAATTTCAGAACTGACATGTCAAGTAAAGGGATAATTAGGGATAAAATTTAATTTCATTAACTATAAAACTAACAAGGTCTTAAAAATTAATTAAACGTAATTTTTTTAAAAGATTATGGCTTAATTTCAAATCGAAGAGTGCATGAACAAAGCTATGTAATGATTGGGAGGGGTTGTTCTCTAGTTTTTCTCAAAAATTTTAATATAATTATATTTTAGGTCTTTTTAATTTAAATATTGGTCAAATAAAACATTTATCCCACCTAATTTTTAAATTAAAGGCTTATTAAACTTGTATCTCTCCCATTGTCCTTATAGATGTGTTTGGAAATTAATTTTATGACATCAAAAGTATCTGTCTGTCTATGTAGACATGTCATTAGTTAACTAAGGGTTTTCTTGACATTGTTCGCAAATACTTCGAAAACTGATGATGGATCGGATATTTAAATTGTAGTTGTTGTTACGTATTCGGTCGGATTACGTTGATCATAGTTGTGAACATAACATATATTATTACGGCTACTGCGAGTATTACAGTCACGAATTTTTTAATATATATATATATATATATATATATTATTGCAGACATAATGATTATGAATATCATGATGTTAGACGGTATCAAAACTATTATTTAAATACTTAGATTAGATTGTTTCTATCCTCAATCTGCAGATCTTTTATCGTATCATCTACTTTTAAATAATTAGATTTAATTCAAATGTTTCATACGAGATATTTTTATAAAGTTTTTAAAGAAACAATTTTATATGATAATTACTTTAAATTTTGATTAAGTTTAGAGTCACGTCGAATAGACAAACTCTATCGACATTGATTTTTCTATTTAACAAAACTCAAACATTAGACTTAGCTTAAAAATCATCGATATCTGTACCACTCGACCTAACGAGCGTTACTCAAACACTTATTAGCAAACATGTGGATTACGTTAGTGTTAAAAAGATGTCGTTAATCTTTTTATGTGATCTGAATTTGAATAACGTAATTTATATGTTAAAATCAAACTAAAATATTATCTTTTAGTTGAATTAAAATGTTCAAAAAAAATATCATTTCTAAAATTTGAATCTGAATTCTCTCCGAACATACCGACAATGGTATCCAAATTAACGTTGACAATGCTAAATTAGCTGGTACACCTTGGAAAGACCAAAAATGGTTGACTTTTTTACGTTTTAAACGTGATGCTGCTATTATTAGAGCCAATTGAGTCGATTAGGAAGAACTTTAATTTCAATACTTAATAAACCATGTACATCTTATTAATAAAGTTATTCGAATCTAATTTTTTAAAAAAGAATAATATTTTTTTCACTGAAACTATTCTTTTAAGTTTTGAATCAGTTGATAGAACTTTCTCTTTTGTTTAGGACTTAATTTGATTTAATTCTAAATTTCGTTAGAATTATTTTGTTTAGGACTTAAGGCTATGCTGCTACTTGGCTTAAATTTAATGGATTTAATTCATAATCTAGAAGTGTTTTCTTTAGTTGACTTGGCCCTACATCAAATAAAGTCAACGCAAACCCAGCTTGGATTGAGTTGATTTGTCCACTAAAATACTTTAGAAGACTTTGTCTTTTGATAGTTTGCTTTTGAAGGCTTTTCCCATGAAGTGTTAAAAAACCATTCTTTCTAAACTTTTAAGTGTAAACTACAACATATGTCACTCAATTATAGGTAAGGTTACATTTGAGTCACCCAATTATTAAAAGTTATGTTTGAGTCACTTAATTATGGGTTAAATTACATTTAGGTCAATCAATTATTAAAGGTTACACTTGGGTCACTCAATTATGGGTAAGTTTACATTTAGGTCATCCTTCATATTTTAAAAACTACATCAACTTAGTCATTTTTTCTTCCAAATCACTTGTATACCATCGTTAACGCTAGAGTACTTCATTTGAAATCATTAATTAATCAAATACACAATTTGGTATGTGATTTTTAAATATAGAGGTTGACCCAAATGTAACATTATCCGTATTTTAATGACCCAAGTGTAACCTTTAATAATTGAGTGACCCAAATGTAATCTTGCCCATAAATGAGTGATCCAAATGTAACTTTTAATATCTGAGTGACCCAAATGTAATATTACCCATAATTGAGTGACATCCATTGTAATTTACCCAACTTTTAAATGTTCTAATTTTATCTTCAAACTATGATTTACAATTTGAATTGGGCCTCAAACTTTTGAATGTTTGAATTTCATCTTCAAATTACGACCATTGATCTAAATTAGTCCTTAAACTTTTAAATGTTCCAATTCCATCCTCAAATTATCATTCATAGCACATCTTATCGCTACGTAATATCCATCAACTTTTACACGACATTTAAAATTTTTATAACTATTTTATTACCATGGAATATGATTAACATTTACTGTTTCAGTGTTTGAAGGCCAATTTAGAACGAGAAGTATCGTTTAAGCATAAAATTGAAACATCTAAAATTTTAAAGACTAATTTAAAATAAGGGTCGTAATTTGATGACTTGTGACGCAATTAACTCTAAAAATAATACTCCCAATTAAGGAATTAAATTTTTTTAATGGAGATATTTTGGGTAAAAAATCCCAATTAGATTATTCAACAAAAGATTCCTTGAAAAGTCAGATTCTTTAAACCATGGTTAACAACAGTCTTTATCCATTAACTAACCATGGTTAAACTCCAAGATAGCGTTGACGTAAAGCATTCCCAAGTAATAAAAGACTTGCCACTTTGCCTACGTTCTTCTCCAAAATAAACCAAAAATCTTCTTCTCCGTTCAGCCATGGCGCATAAAACCCTAGAAATCAACGTCGTATCTGCAAAAGGTCTCAAAAATGTGAATCTGATCGACAAAATGGACGTTTATTGCGTCATTTCACTCAAGGGCGGTTCGTCGAAGCAGAAGACGAGGACGCCGGTCGACAAGGATTGCGGCAAGAACCCCAACTGGAACTTCCCCGTTAAGTTCACCGTCGATGAATCTATGGCCAAGAAAAATAGCCTTAATGTTAAGTTCAAGCTCATGTGCGAGCGTATTTTGGGAGACAAAGAGCTCGGCAAAGTCAACGTTCCGGTTAAGGAGCTTTTGGAATCGCCCGGCGATGGTGGGTCGATGAAATTCGTTAGCTTTCAGGTGCGGAAGCCGTCGGGGAGAGCCGAGGGGAGTCTCGATTTTTCTTTCAGGTTTGGGGACACCGTGGCGGCGCCTTTCAAGCCGGAGAAAAACAAGGGTGGTACTGGTGGTGATTATTATCAGTCTGTTACCGCTTATCCGGCGGAACATATGGCGGCGCCTGTCAAGCCGGAGAAAATCAAGGATGGAGGTGATCATCATCAGCATGTTACCGCTTATCCGGCGGGACATATGGCGGCTGGGTCGAGTTCTGGTGTTCCGTATGGTGCTCCTGGAGGTTATCCGCCTCCGCCACAAGCTGGGTACGGGTATCCTCCTCCGGGTTATGGTGGATACCCACCGCAGGGAATGCCTCCGCCGGGATACGGATATCCACCGCCGCCACAGCCAGGTTATGGGTATCCTCCACCCGGGGGATATGGGTATCCGCCGGTGCAACAGCCGCCGAAGAAGAATAGTAAGTTTGGAATGGGATTGGGAGCTGGGTTGCTTGGAGGGGCGATCGGTGGGTTGTTGATCGGAGATATGGTTTCCGATGCGGCGGATTTTGATGGAGGATTTGATGGCGGCTTTGATTGTTGATTTTGTTTTTTGTTTTTTATGCATTTTATTTTATTTTATTTTGTATCACAAGAAAAAATTAAAATTAAGAAGAAAAAAAGGTTGTGTAATATAATTATGCGTTTAAGCTTCTCTAGTCATTTGGATTTTTTAACCTTTTTAATGTTTTATTATTATTATTATAAAGTTGTATGATTTCATTTCATATATAGAAAACCATAACTTTTTTTATGTTTTTTAACTTACGATTATAATTTTATAATTATTGACTAATATATTTATATAATTAGATTTAATCATTATAATTTATAAATAAAATTACATGATTTAGTCTATTGCATCATAAAAATAATAATTAACATCAGTTAGTTTAACCAGATAAGATATAAGAATCTATTTTTATTTAAAATTTTCCTTTCTATTTAGAATAGAAAAATTAATTATAGATAGAATATATTGAACTAGAAAAATCATTTATTTAATAAATTTTTACAGTATTCGATCTAGGTTAATTAATATATTAATAACCTAAAATATGTTTATTAACTTGAAAAGCAAATTACTTAATTAAGGTAATGTTTGAAAATTGAGTCCAAGCCAAAACTAGTCTAGCCAATTCCCTCACCTGTGTTATAGATAAAAAAAGTTTGATTTAATTCCGAGATAACAAAATTCAATTTATTATTTTGCACCGAATTTTAGGAATGAACAAAACTCGTTTGACTCGAAAATGTTGAATTTTTTGATTTGATATAAAAAATTAATCACACTTTAACTTAAATCGTAGTTTCATAAATTTGACTCGGCTAAACAAAATTTAAGTAGGTTCAAGTTATAAAATAGGATTATGTAACTTAAATAACTAATTTTTTATTTGACTCGATCGACTATTTATCTTATTGATTTTATTTTAAATGAATAGTTTATTATTAAAAAACGACACCACAATAAATTTGAATAATTATAAATGTTTGTTACATTTTATCTTATCCGAGTTTTAAAATTACTATTTTATTTCTATATATGGATATATGTTCATAAAACAAGTCATTATTTATATTTTTATAATATTAACCTAAAAAATTATTAGGCTATAGAAAAGATTAAATATAACTGAAAGGCTATGGAAATAGGCCAAAACTCAGAAATCAAAAAATGAAATTAAATAAGGAGATAATTATAATTTTAAACATTTTAATTTTATGCTCAAAATATAACTCTCATTTTAAATTATTATTTTTTTATTGAAAAAAGTATCATCAGAGTCTCCTTAAAAAACTTTTCTAATGGAGAAAGACTCATGGTGATAGAATACATCAAATAAGATAAGCTATATTGTCTTGCTGATAAAAAGCATATGCATAACTAGGAGGGGCGACGAACTCGTGGGTACCAAACGGTAACCTCCATGCTGCCTGCGTAAGGGCATTGGCGCTCTATTCCCCTCACCAGCAATGACTGTCAGACGTACCATCCACTCTTGATCTAAAAGATCCCAAATATATTGAACAATCGATGCTCTATTATTCATATTTGAGCGGTCGCTAAGAATGTTAATCACGTATCGGCAATTCAACTCTAATCAAAGACGCCGAATCCGAATCTTTCATGCAACTTTAAGGCCTTCGTAAATGTCCCAAAATTCAGTTTCTAGCGCTGAACATAAATCCAAACTCTTGGCGAAGCTTTGGCCGAAATGATCCATTGTCCATAGATATTAGCCTTAACCCACCCTTCCAACGGTAGTTCCCAAAGTCGCACCCTAAAATTATGACTCATTCTAATTTAGTCCTCAAACTTTTAAACATTTCAATTTTACCTTCAAATTATCAATATACGCTAATCATATACAATGTTAATAAAATTATTACAAAAAAATTACTAAATGTCATGTAAACACTAATGAATGATGAAAAATTTAGAGACCAATTTAAAAAGAGTGCCAATTCGTACTTTGTATCGATTAATTTTACTGTGTTGCGACTCGAATATACTTGTTTGGATATGTTATACTAGTATGAATCTGTCTCAATTATCATTTTTACAGGGCCCAAAATCCAACTCCACGCATCACAGCTTCCCTAGACATGCTTGCCAAAGTCCATACACGACTCAAATTGCAGAATCGTCTACATCTGCAGAGACCCCAAAGACACCTTCGTCTCCATGTGGTTCTTCCTCAAGAAGTTCGTCTTCAACAAAACCAAACCCGACCCCGACGATGACACCGTAAGCCTCATTCTGATAGAGGAAGCAAGCAAAAGAAACCCTGAGGCTGAGAACATACTGATCATCAAATACGAAGACATGGCAAAGGACACTCGAGTTGGGGTTAAGAAACTGGCCGAGTTCTTCGGATGCCTTTGTAGGATATATGAATGAAGAATGTTAAAATGAGATGTTTTCATTGTGTTTTTCAGGCCATTCTTCTCTATCATGTTTCTGGTCTCTGTTGGACCAACGTCTCTGGTTTGTGAAATTAACTAGATGTTCACAAGGAAAAAAAAAATTAACAAATTACAAATTTTGCGCATCCGGGGAATCGAACCCCGGTCAGTACCGTGGGAGGGTACTATGATACCACTACACTAGATGCGCCTCTTGATGGATTAACACATCAAATATTTGAGATATAAAATATAAACTCTATTTTTTCATGGGATAATGATATATTTGCCCTATGTACTTTACTAAATTTGTCAATATGAGGTCTCTACTTTTAAAACGGTCAATGTCCCGCCTAAAGTTTTACTTCGTCAGTCAAAGTTCCCCAACCACTAACGCCGTTATCCTGGCACATGATGGGACACGTGGCCCTATTGTAAAACGACACGTGTCATATTTTTTAATAAAAAAAGTCAAAACTTGCCTAGGGGCTTCGATGTAAATTTTCCCTTTTCTCATTAATTATTATTAAAATAATTAAACTAAATGCCAGAAATTGAGTCGTGAGTTTTATTTCTTCTTCTTCAAATCTGATTTCCATTTTCTTCTAACTTCAATCTTTTTCTTTTTTTCAAATCGTGAGTTTCATTTGGTTTGGTTCAAACCCTTAACTATTTTAACCCCAATTACTTCATATTTCTCCTCTTCTTACATTGTTCGCCGAAGTTAGGTCGTTATTGCAATTAATTGAAGAATGGAAGGAAGAAGAGATATGCATGGAACCCCTAGTAAGAAATTGAGTATTTCAAGCTCTCATTCAAACGCAAAAAGTAAGTCACAAGAAATTTTGTGCTACTGTATAGTTAAAGTTTCTGTTTATGTTTCAAAAATTAAGAAAAATCTCGGGCTATTATTCTATGAGTGCGGTAAATTTGAGGAGGTAAGAGCATTGATTGTTGTTTATTGGTAGAATTTTAAATGTATAAAATTTAGTAATGGTAATCTGTTTTTTTTTTTTCAGGGGAAGAACTGTTCATTTTTTGAATGGGTTGATACATATGAATGTGGTAAAAATTAGACTAAAAAATACATATGGAGAATTAATTTTTATTTTCAGAAATTAAAGAATTGATGACCGAAATATCACGGTTGAAGGAAAATGGTGCAAAAAAGCTGAACAACCTAATAAAAGAGGTTGAAAGACTGAAAAATCAGAAGAAAATTTACAAGAAAATTTTGAACGAAAAAATTAGGTTAATTACATTATACCAATATAGTTTAGGGTCGATTTTAATCATTTTGGTTGTTGTAATTGTTTATGCCTTATGTTTGGTTTGTTAGTGAAATTTGAAAATTGTACCAAGTTGGATCAATGAATGCCTTATGTTTGGTTTGTTAGTGAAATTTGAACATTGTACCATGTTGGATCAATGAATGCCTTATGTTTTACCCTTCTTAAACTATGTTTAATTTGTAAAATTGAAATAATAACAAAAATTAACATAAGTGAGTGGTACATGATTTAGTAATCTATTACCATAAAGTGAAATTAACTTAAGATTACAAAAGTTTACAAAGTACTGAAGTTAAATAAGACTGCAATTAGCATGAAGTTCACAAAGTACTAAAGTTCACAAGACATCTGAAGTTAACATAAGACTGCAATTAACATGAAGTTAACTTGACATAAGACTCAAGCAACTACGGTGCAAGCATTAACATAACAAGAAGACATTGAAGTTTCATCTTCAACAAAAAGAAAATCTTAAACACAAGACATCTATCTGTTCTTTGCACCAGTGTAGCTCTCTTGTGTATTGAGGACATCCTCACCATCTGCAGATCTTTTAGCTTGTTGTTTTGGTTTTTGGGTAGCAGTTTGACTCCTTGTTCTAAGAGTTCTTGTTGGATAAGATAAAATATGCGAAAATTCTAGTCTAGGCTGCAATTGAAAGTGAAACCCTAAAGTTAGTATCCTAAAAATTTAAAGAAGTGAAAATGAAATGTGAAAATTTAATATCATTTACGTTTAAAATTTCAGTACCAGTCTTGACATTGACATAAACACTCATGTCTACCATAATTTTTCTCCCCTTACTTCCTGGTGTAGTGACCTTAGTCGAAATCTTTTCTTTTCTTTTTAGTCTTAGAACTACTAGTGTTAGAACTGTTGATGTTAGTGTTGATGGTGTTGAAACTGTTAGTGTTGAAACAACAGTTTCTGGTGTTGGAACAACATTATCTTCAACTTCAGACTGAACTAGTGCTTTAAGAACTGACCCACTAGCATGTTCCACATTGCCCTACAACCAAACATTACACACATATGATTAAAATAAGAGATATGAAGAACAACAATACATAACTAACATTTTAACTTACAAATTTTTGCTTTTTAGTTGAACATGTCCTTGAATTATGTCTCAACTAAAAATACATATTGCCTTATTTCCTCAAAAATTGAAATAATGGACATATGTCTAGCTCCTATTAATCTAGCATTAAAAGCCTCAGCTATGTTATTATCAACAGAGTCACACAAGCTTTTAGTTAAGAAAAATGCCTTAAATTAGTATGTTGGGTCTTTCTTCAACATATCTAACAATGTTTTACCTTTAACTCCACTTAATGCAGCTGCCTGATGCTTGAAATCAGCTTCTAAAGTTGTTTTACTACAGCTCCAAAACAGCTTATGAAACTCTGAAATTTTATACATTTTTTTTCAAATAGTAAACCAATGCCTAGCACAAAATTTATGCTCAACTTCTGAAATAAAAGAACCAACGGCTTCAATTAAACTCTACAATAAAAATGTATTAGTAACTACAACTTAATTAAGAACAATCACATAAATTGAATTACAATATATTACTTACTAACCTTTTTCATATCACTCATTATAGTAAATCTTTCACCATTCATCATATGAAGATTTTTGCTTAGATTCTCTAAAAACTACCCCCAAGAGTCTTTTGTCTCACTATCCATTAGTGCCTATGCAGTAAAATACATTTGGTTATTAGCATCCCTTCCCACATCCACTAATAATGCTCTTGCCAACATCCCCTTAAGAAAACATCCATCCAAACTCATAAAAGGCCTACAAAATTCTCTAAACTCCTTCTGCATAACACTAAAATAGACATAAAACCTTCTAAATCTTGACTTATGATTTGGTGTATGTCTCCTAATCATTAAATCAACAGTCCCATCATTATCTGCATTCCTCAAAGTATTTACATAATCAAATAATCTCTTGAACTCATACTTATAATTTTCAGTTATTTCTTGTTTAGCCAAGTCCTTAGCTCTTCTACAAACTTCACTAGATAACTCAACTTTCAATTTTTCCTTTGCAAGTTTAGCCATCTTATGCAATTTTAAATTAGGTATAACTTAAAATTTAGGCAAAAAATACTCAACAATAATTTTTTAAGTTGCCCTAGAGTTCTTGAATGTAATAGAGCATGTATGAGTTTCTTTAAAAAAATTATCTTGTACTGGTCATCACTGAAATCTATAGAAGCATAGATGGTCCATGGACATCCCTCTCCTTTGCACACAGCCCTGATCTTGTCTCGATCATTTTTAAAAAGCCTAAAATCAAATCTTTTGACAATAGCAAATTTGGTCAACGCTGCTTTGAACCGCTTATTACTCTAAAAAATCATCCCAAGCTAAAAACTTGGCGCTTTGTCAGTAGGGTCAAAATAACACTTTGTGTTCTTCTTACAAACCACCTCACCATCATCATTGGTCCCATAACTTCCTAGATCTAATGAATTTGAGTAATCAGTTTCACTTGTAGATTTAGTTTCACTCCTACTCTCACCGGACTCACCTTTTTTCTTCTTCTTCACTGAAAATTGTCATTCACTCTTCTGTGCGACACTCAGCTTAAATTTTTTAAAGTAGCTATGTATTTCTTGTAACTCCTCATCATTCCTGTCACTAACCCATTCAACATTTTTTAATGGATCTTCTTGTTCTCGTTCAACAGCTTCATCTTCTTCAACGAGTTTTAACACCCCTATATATATGCATCTCCCCTTCATCTAACCAATGTTCAATGAGGTCATTAAAGGATTTATTATCCCAACACAACACTAAACCATCAGCTAAACTACATCCAGGTGTCAAATAATACAAAGTTTTAACACCTCTATATCCTGCTTCTAGTACCATTTCACATAAATTACCATGTGACATTAAAACATGGTCCATTGCCCACTCAACTACTACTCCACCAATATAGTCAATTTTTAGATTTTTCACAAATGAACCACCCAAATGCATTTGTAAAGGGAGCTTTGTGAAAGCCATTCCCAACTGAATTTAAAACAGTAACCAAGTTTACATAGTATACAAGTAGGATGAATATGCAATGTTGAAAATAAGTGTATCGTCACAATAAATCCTTTTATCAACACTGCCACGTGAAAAGAGAGAAAAGCAAACATGCACTTTGACAGCAACAAGTTACTTCATCATCGGCATCAACCAAATATAAGTAAAAGGGAAAAACGAATTAACTTCCATAAATTTTTTTCAAACTCTATAAATCGAGTAACAGAGTAACACATAGTATTCGAATAACTTTAGTAAAATTTAGTTCAAAATTATTAACAAACAAACAAAACAATCAAGAAAATTAATGCTGCTGAATTTAGTTCTAAATCATTAACAAACAAAACCAAACAGAAAAAAAACGAACCTTAGAATTCTTCACTCTTAGTTCTTCTGTCGCACTTCAGTTGGAGTAGCCTTAAAGTACTATTTGAATGCTTTAACAAAATTAGAAAAGTTTCAAATATAATCAAAAGGGAGTTTGATCCAAGAATAGACGAGAGAAGGAAGGAGAAGAGTTTCAGTGGAGATGAGAAAATTGAAACTAAACCCGTTCAAAAAACTGAATAGAATTAAATGTTCCCATTCTAATTTCTGACATTTAATTTAATTATTTTAATAATAATTAATGAGAAAAGGAAAAATTTGCACCGAAGTCCCTCGATGAGTTTTGACTTTTTTATAAAAAAATATGTCACGTGTTGTTCTACAAGAGGGCCACATGTCCCTTCACGTGCCAGGATAACGGTGTTAGTGGTTGGGGGACTTTGATTGACGAAGTAAAATTTCAGGGAAAACACTGACCGTTTTAAAAGTAAAGACTCCACATTAACAAATTTGGTAAAGTACATGGACAAATGTACCATTATCCCTTTTTTTCATTACAAAAGCATCGTATTTAAGTAAGACTATAACCAATGGTTACATCTTAAAATTATACAGGTGGAAAATATAATGTGATAAAGATATTTTTAATTTGAGTTCAATTTTCTTATATCATTAGTACATTGCCAAGGTGATACTATTTTAGGATGAGTCTACCACGTGCGACGAATATTGATGAATATTACTAACGATAAATACCGATGAACACTATTAATTTTTTTAAAATTTTAAAAATTTAAAGGACAAAAATTATAATTAAAATTATCTATTAAAAAAATAAAAATCAAATTTAATATTTACTTTATAATATTTTTAATAGGTTAGAATTAAATATACCCAATTTCTATTTTTTTTAAGAGATTGATTTTGTTAGGGTTTAGGAGAATTGGGTATATTTGATTCTAACCTATTAAAAAATATTATAAAGTAACTATTAAATTTGATTTTTATTTTTAAGAGATAATTTTAATTATAATTTTAGTCCTTTAGATTTTTAAAATTTTAGAAAAAAAATTAATGGTGTTCATCGGTGTTCATCGTTAGTGGTGTTCATCAATGTTCGTCACCCATGGTAGAATTTTTTTACTATTTTATGTTATTTATTGCATGTATGAGTATTATACTTATCTAATTTTAAAATAATTGGATATATAATTGAGATCTATTTTTTTTCTTTTCTTATTTTTAGTTTTTTTCTTCATTTTTTCAGGAAGGTAATTTCTTTAGTCTTTAGTCAAATGTTTATCACCCATTTTTGTCATGACTCTTATTATGTTCTAATTCATCTTGTCTTCTTTCTTCTTTTCTCATTTCCATCTCTTTAATTCTTTGTTTTTACATATTTGAGTTTTTTTTTAGTATTACTTTGATTAACATGTATTCTATTTTCTAATGAAAATGATGGATATTTTTTTTCTTTTGTTCTTGTAGCATATTTCATTTTCTGTTTCAATGTTAGATTTGACATCGTCTTTCCAATTAACGTTATTTTTTATTTCACCGATCGACTCATGATGTGGATTTTTGTACTTTGATAATCTTAAGAAAAAAATGATCGGCTAATATGATTAACCTACTCTAATTGCAGTTTTTAATTGGGTCCTATTTTCTTTAAAAAAACCCTACTCTAATTGCTGTAATTTTCTTGTAACTGTATTATATTTATTGCCCTAATACATTTATAATTTAATCAAATTATAGTCTAATTCGACATAGATAAATTTGTTATATAAATGTAGAGTAGGGCCTTGGGCTTGGAAACGGTCCATCAAAACCCACCAATCTAACATTAGAAATAACACTTGGGTTTAGCATTTCAATAATGCTAATGAAGGTGATTACATATAAAAACTTTAATATTGAAGATTTTATTTTGATTTGGTTGTGTCATCTTTTATTCGAATAATTCCACATAACGTGACTTGTAAGAATTTTGTTGATCTTGTGAATAATAATACGATGTTTTGATCCTTTATCATGGAATATGATGAAACCCTAATTTTGTTATTATATGTGGATTAGGAATTGGTCCTAATTTCCAAATTAATGTGATCTTTAGTGCTTTATTCTCAAAATCAACATATATATGTTAAGTGACCTAATTCCATCTTATTTTAATCAAAGTTGGCATAATCCTAACAATGGATCCTACATAACATGCACCATTTTCTAGATGTTTAGCTTTTCTACTTTTATTTTGGTCTTCTAATGTTCGTAATTACATAGGTCTGATTATATTTGCAGTCGAATCATGTCGAACCCCCTATACAGTAGACAAAGCTCTTTCGATTTTTTTTTCAATTCACAAGACTTAAATTTAAAGATATCAAACCTGTTATCATTCGAGTTGAATAAACATTGATTTTATCAATTTTATTTTATTCCTCTTAATTGTAGCAAAATATTCCTCTCTCAAGAACAAGATATATTCTAATTTACCACACAATCGCCATTGAAATATACAACAAAAACTTTATTACACCCAACGAGTTTAAACTCTTAATTATTCAAGTAATTAAGCACCGTAGGGAATAAATTCATTTACAAAAGAGGGTCCATAAATGTACATAATTTAATTTGAAGATTCTCTTCATATATTCTTCTAGATTAAGTTGGATAATTACTTTGGCTTAGTAAAGAGGGTTAAGAAAACTAGCATGTTGGTTCAGTGGGAAGTGACATTAGATACCTTAAATAAGATTGAAGTTCAAGTCTCGAATTGTAAATGAAACAATTGAATTGAAAGAATCGCCTCGTAATGAAACTTTACAGTACTTGTTTTAAATTAGTTAACCAATAAATTAAATACCGTGATTATAAAAAATAATTATGGTGGATAATTTGCGTGTTTGAGAAACTCTTCTCTAAAGAGAGAATTTCCTTTTGGCACGTAGACAATGATAGGGAAAGCTTTTGGCACCTCCTAGATTCCGACCCCAAACACAACGATAATGATTTTGGACATTTAGTGGGATTTAGCACATCATTAATTAGGAAATAGATCAAAGAATCATGTTCAAAAGGTCAAAATTGATTAAATTTATTAGTTTAAAATTTTAATTGATTTAATTTTTCAGTTTGAGGTTTAATTAGATGAAAAAAATGGGTACTTAATTGATTTTTTAAAAAAATTCAAGAATTTTAGACGCTCGTAAGTCACTTATAAATCAATAAAACGATAAAATTACATTTCGAACAAACATATAAATTGGCATTGTAAATGTTGGTGATGTAAGAGGAAACCCAATAACAAGTGACTTTAGTGAATAAGATGGATGCATGCTTTTACTAGAAAAAAAGGTGAGGTTAATATGGAAAGGCACATAGCCACATACACATACATATGAGAAAAGGGATATCAATTGATGCATATTGTTTGGTTAAATATGAAAATTTTGGCTTTGTCTATGGGACAATCACATGGGCTTGTAGTAAGTCATGATTGAGATTTGAGAGACCTAACATTTGCATGTCAAAAGTTGATGTAGGATGTCATAGCAAGCAATGCATTCATATATTTTATTGTATCATAATCGTATTTAGAGGTGTTAATACAGAGCTTTAACAGTTTATTTCTTTTTGTTATTGAAATATTTTGTTTATATACATTTTCACAACCCTAACCTAAAACCTTAAACCATAAACCCTAAAATTAATTTTGAGCGTGAGAGCATATGTAGGGGCACCGAAAAGAGGTAGACAATTTCCATCCTATTTGTATATTCATTTTCGTTTTAAATTTTCATTTGTCATATTTTTGTAGAATCCACTTTGGCTACATCATATTAACAAGGAACTTTGTTCCTTATTCTTTCCTTGAGCAATATCAATGGATATATCATCAACATCAAGTTTTCCAATGATAATTCAATTTAACATTCACTAAAAAAATGAGTAAACTATACTCATGGCCATTTGACTATTATTTAAATTCTATTTTTGTCATTGAACTTTATAAAATCGCGTTTTAGTCACTTGACTATACAAGTTGAGTTATTTTCGTCATGGTGCCATTAACTTATTTTTTGTTGTTGTAATAGCCACTGAATTTTTCATTAAACCATATAAAAATTTAATTACAACGCAATCAAGAAGAAGAAAATCTGGGTTAAAACAACCCAAAAAATTCTTGCAACTCAAAAACAAAGAAAAAGAAAATTTCTATGGAGATACACATACCAACGAAAATTCAAAAGCTTCCTGAATCTCCTTGTTTCTGTCCAAACGAGACGCATAAAGAACGAAGGAGTGGTGCGCGATCCATTCTGTCTGGCAAAAAGTGCCGCTATCCTGCCCATGACTGATATTATCGGTAAACAACCATCAACGAGTGGGGATAAAACGTTCCAAGTGAGCACCGACAACACCATGAATCAGAAACTAGTGCCGAGTGAATCTCTGTGCGAACAACAATCGAACGCTAGGGTATGCTAAAACCTGCCACAAAGACAGATGAACCAAACCAAAAAAAACAAAACAAAAACACGTCACAAAGACAGAAGAAGAAACGTGTCACTATGACAAAGAAAGAGCGTGCTACAGAAGCAGAGATTCTTATTGAAATAAAAACAAGAAAACTGATAAAATCGGTGGTCGACAACCAATACGAAGATTGATTGCCGACCACCGATCAAAAGATTGAACAAAGTGAAAAGCAGCTAGAATTGAAACAATTTTGAGAGAGGAGCGGCTAGGGTTTTTTCACTACATTACATATAGTGTCAGACCACCGAGACTTGGTTCGGACCACTTAACAAAAAATGCAGGCTCGACAGGTTTCTAATAGATGGGCAATGGCTTCTGGAATTAAAAGATTTGGTGCAATCAGGGTTGAAACGTGTAGTGTCAGACCATGTTCCTATTTTATTAGCAACGACACTGATTGACTGGGGTCCTAGGCCATTTAAATTCATCAATGGTTGGCTGCAGAAGAACAAATGCCGAGAGCTGATAAAGGAGACTTTTGAGGAAGTAGATAAGAATTCTGTTGATCTAGCTTCGAAGTTACGCAAATTGAAAATGAGACTAAAAAAGTGGAATCAAGGGGACTGCGAAAATTTTGATGTTCGTGTAAAGGAGCTTGAGGAAAAATTAAATAGGCTGGAAGAGTCAAATGCTGGAGGATTAGAAGACATAGAGGTATATGAAGAAATAAAAAATTGCAGGCTTGAATTGTGGGAGATGTTGAGGCTGCAAGAGGAGACTTGGAAACAAAAATCAAGATCAAACTGGTTAAAGTTAGGCGATGCCAATACTGCTTTCTTTCACAGTGCAGTGAAAATCAGGGCCAAAAGAGTGACAATCCAGGGTATAAATGTTGGAGATAAAAGGATTGAGAATCCCAGGATGTTAAGAGAATTGATGTTCAATTATTTTAATAACCATTTCAGCTGCAAAAATCGTGACTGGAAAGCTGTCCTAAATTTGAAGTTCAAGGTGATCTCGCCTTTGGAAGCTGCAAAATTAGAAGAGCCGTTCTCTTTAGAGGAAGTTAAGGAAGCAATCTGGAGTTGCGATGAGTCAAAAGCGCCAGGCCCGGATGGCTATAATATGGTCTTCTACAAGTCTTGTTGGGATGATGTTAAAGGAGACTTGATGAAAGTGTTGCGTAAATTCCACTCGTATGGGAAGCTAGACTCGAAAATAAATTCATCTTTTATAGTGCTGATTCCTAAAGTCGACAATCCTGTGGCTATCACTGATTTTAGACCGATTAGTCTAGTGGGATCAATCTACAAAATCATCGCCAAGGTGTTGTCAAAGCGTTTGCGTGTGGTGATGGAGAGGCTCATAAGTGACACACAATGTGCTTTCCTGAGCGGTAGGCAGATTTTTGATGGCATTCTCATCGCAAATGAAATAATACACTCAATCGACAAGGGGATTGGCAGCCCTGGTGGAGTGGTGCTCAAGATCGACTTTTCGAAAGCCTATGATTGTGTTCGCTGGGATTTTCTGGATGTGGTTCTACAAAAGATGGGTTTTGGCATCTTGTGGAGAAGGTGGATTATGGAATGCCTATCGTCGGCAAGAGTTTCAGTCCTGGTTAATGGTTCCCCTACTGGGGAGTTTCGAATGAGAAAAGGGTTGCGACAAGGGGATCCCCTCTCGCCCTACTTGTTCATTATGGTCACTGAGGTGCTGCATCTTTTGCTCGAAGAGGCAGATTTGAATGAGACGATTAGAGGCATCAGGAATGTTATTCCAAGTCAGTCGTATTCACACCTGCAGTTTGCAGACGATACGATTCTTTTTCTACAGCCAAAGGAAAAATACATAGTAAATGTGAAGAGAATCTTAAGGTGCTTCGAATTATACTCCGGGTTAAGCATAAATTTCAGCAAATCCTGCCTTGTTGGGGTAGGTGTTGATCCTGAATTGGTAAAAGAATTGGCCGAATTGTGTGGTTGTAAGGTTGGTTCGTTGCCTTTCGCGTATTTGGGAATTCCTCTAGGAGCTGATCCGAGGAAATTAGTGACTTGGGAGCCGGTGGTAGAACGCTTTCAGAAAAAATTATCAGGCTGGAAGAGTAAGACGTTGTCTTTTGCCGGGAGAGTTGTTCTAATTAACTCGGTATTGTCTTCCTTACCCCTTTACTATATGTCGCTCTTCGAAATACCGAAATCAATTCTTCTAAAGATTGAGAAAATAAGACGTGACTTCCTATGGGGCTGTTCAAGTGACAAGAGGAAATTGGCTAGAGTAAGTTGGTCAAGAGTGTGTTTACCTCGCTTTAAGGGAGGGGCGGGCGTTGTCAACCTACAGGCGAAAAATAAAGCTTTGTTAGCTAAGTGGGGGTGGAGGTATGCAACCGAAAAATCAGCATTATGGAGAAGAATTATCTCGGCTAAATATGGCTCCGCCTCAAATCATTGGAAAATTGAGTTAAGCAACTCGAAGAAGATGTCATTAGTATGGAGAGGTATTGTAAACAATTGGAAACAGCCGGACGTATCCCAATGGATGAACGTTGAGTGCTATCGATGGCAAGTAGGAAATGGTGAATCAGTATTATTTTGGGAGGATTTGTGGTGTGGAGAGAAACCTCTACGTGTAACGTTTAACCGGTTGTATAGATTGGTTAATTGTAAAGGCGTGGTAGTGGCTAGCTTGGTGACCCCATCTGGATTTAGTAACATTCAATGGGAGAATTTTATGACCAGGAAGCTGCTGGATAGAGAAAAAAACATGGTGGCGGATCTTAATAACGCTCTAAAAGGGGTGAAGCTATACTCGGGAGTTCTTGATAGGCTTGTATGGATTCACGACAAAGCAGGGATGTTCTCGGTGAAAAAATTAACCCATTTGTTGGTCAATGCTGGTGTGGAAGAACAGGATTTTGAATTTGGTAAACTATGGAAAATCAAAGTTCCTCCGAAAGTCAAAAATCTGCTGTGGATGTTGAAGCTAGAACGATTACCGACAAAGGATTTCTTGAAAAAAAGAGGGGTTCTTGATGGGGCAGATCAATGTTTCTGTTCTTGGTGCGAAATTGGTTTCGAAGACTCAAATCATCTTTTTGTTGGATGCGGTCGGGCAAGAAGTTTTTGGAGATTGTTTTGCGATTGGTGGCAGATTTCATGGTTTGATATCGGAAATATTAATGCCCTGTATCAGTTTTGCTTTAATATTGCTTTTTCAGGTTGGACTAGAAGCATGTGGCTGATCTCAGTAGCAGCAGCGATATGGAGTATCTGGATACTTCGTAATGAAAGGATTTTCAAAGCCAAATCGACGTCGGTTAAGGAGCTTTTGTCGCAAACAAAATTGAGAGCTCTGGTCTGGATCAAAGCTTCGAAAGACGATATGGTGACAAACTTAGAAGGTTGGTGGGAGAGCCCGCTGTCATGTAGTTGCGCTGCATCGTTCAATGAAATCAAAACTTGGGATCCTCCTGAGCTAGGGTGGCTGAAATTCAACGTGGACGGTGCTTTTAAGGATGCGAATGCTGGTTGCGGGGGCGTAATGCGGACAGAGGAAGGAACCATTAGAGCAATCTTTACCGGTCCGTTAGATGCGAAGGGGGTGGATTTCTCTGAAATTATGGCAATAAAAAATGCTCTTGACATTTTCATGGAGGCGGGCTGGTGCGGAAAAGCAGGATTGATCGTCGAGTCTGATTCGAGGATAGCGCTGAATTGGATCGCAAATCCGATACAGCGTCCTTGGATTTGGTGGGAGTTATTCCTGGAAATCGACAATGGCATCGAGGTAATTGGAAGAGTCAAATTTAACCATGTCTCTCGGAATTGTAATACTCTAGCCGATGGTTTAGCTAAAGATGGGTTAAATAGACAAATTATGTTTAAAGCTTGGTGGTGAAGTCACGCTGCTTTAGGAGGATTGGGAGAGTCTGCATCTTGTGAGATTGTACTGTGTCGTGGTCATTTTTAGGGGGCGGGACTACTGGTCCATAGAGCAGTGCTAAGTGGTGTTGTATGGCAGCATAGTAGGAAAGGGATTTGGGCTATGAGTATATTGCGATTAGCCGAGCTTGTGATTTGGATTTTGTAACTACCACATTGCGTGTACTCTTTTCCTCCGATAGGTTTAGGGAGGTTTTTAACGAGGCACGCAATGTTGGTGTGGCTTATAAGTTTTAATAAATTATCTTATTTGCCGAGCAAAAAAAAAATATTGTGCCATTAACTTCTAATTGAAGGATGATATAGTCGTTTCATAATTGGCATAATAACACATTGAATCGTCAATATTTATACATAAACACCTTATTTTCAAAAATAAATAAACGAACACGAACATAATCTTATTCGTTCAAGCTCGGTTCATTTTTACCCCTAGAGAATGGTGTTTGTATGGTTCTCAATGTCATATTTCTTTTTCAAACCAAACCCCAAAAGTAAAAAGGGAAAGAAATATGGGGGTGGGAGATCTTGGATCATGTGAAGGCCATTGCTGGCTTTAAAGTTGCCATGTGTCAGGAGGAGGAAGGTGGTTGCAGAGGCTGTATATACACCAATGGTGAGACCATGGTGGTGGGATAAAGAAAGATGGTGTGCCCAAAAGGCCTACACTGCCATGCGTCATGGTTGGGGTAAACCGGATGCTAGAATCTTTGCTTTTTTACCAACTTTCATGTTCTGTCTTGCCTCATCGACATTCCTCCGGATTTCTGCTTTGTGCAGGAGCCATACAACCATGCCTTCATTTTCATTCACATTAGGTTTACAATTTGTTTCTGAAGAGAAACCTTATAATTCCACTCTTTGTGGTTGAAACATTGAGAATGTGAGGTGTTACGTGTAATTAGTTCGTTCGAGTTGATCATCTCGATCGAAAAAATGATGAAAAGTCTATTTAATTCATTGTCAGAATGTCATTCGTTTAAAGAGACAGTCACACTAAATAATTCATTCTCGTTGAATACTCTATAATATTTTAAAACAATACAATCAAAATATAATTGAAATAATACTTTGGAGGCCAATAGTAAAGTGAAGTCCCAAGGGAGAAGAACTCTCAAATTCCCCCCCAAAAAAAACTAGAGAAAAATAATGAAAGAATCACACATTTTGGTCCCACCTAAATGGCCCTCATTTTATACAAACCAGTCACAAACTTTGGAAAAGGACATCAACCCTTTACAATCTTTTTCATGCCCTCGCCCTTTCTAGAATTATATTCCCATAAATACCAATATTTTAGACTACTCACTCACTAACAAATGTCATACGAATATAGAAGTTATATATTTATTTATAACGATTATTGAATACATATGTATATATATATAGTTAATGTATGATTTTTTATACTTTTTTGTTTAATCAATGGTATCCGACTCATTAGTCGACTAATTTAGATCATATTTTGCAGAGATGGTTGACTCTCTAAACCTAATTTTCTTAATTTACAACGCTAGGATTCGAACCCATAACTTTGCTTAAAAGACTTAACACGTCATCTCGCTAGACCAACTGATTGTTGGTGCGTCAGAAACAAAACCGATAATTATGATATTGCTATCGATATTTTCAAATATAACCTTATATGTTAGTTTAATTGATGATGAATATATATATATATATTTTAGGGAAAAGGGATAGAGTAGAGACCATTTAGTGATTAAAATTGATATTGAAGTCAATTGAATACTTGATATCAAATTCTTCATCACTTTCAAAACCTAAAGATATCTTTAACTCTATAATAAAAGAAAAAAAATTTTGCATAAGTGAAAAATCAGCATATGCATCGATTTTTTTAATCTTTTGTTTACGTTTTAATAGTTTGTATTCGAGGTTTGTGATAGTTTACTTTGTGTTTTCTAGGTTTAAATTTAATTCTTTAACCGTATAATATATTTTATCATTGCACTCAACATTTATCGGTACATATGTATCGATTTTGTTTAAGGAAACCAATATATTCCAGTTACTTTTCTCGGCGAGACAGCATTTATTCATGTTGCATACATGAACCATGAGTGTCTTAGCATAACACACAATTTAGGGGTGTTCATGGTAGGTTAACCGTACCGTTTAGCTTAAACGGTTGGTTAACCGTTATAGCGGTTATTATTCGTAACTTAACCGTTACTAACCGTTAAGAAACGGTTAACCGTTAATTTTTTAAATGGTTAACCATTATAGTGGGTAACCGTTAAGGAACGGATCGGTTACAGGTTAACCTGTAACCTATTACGATTTTCTTTTCAAATGTTCATTACTTCTTTTTTAGAATAATAAATATATCTCTCCGATAAATATTGTATTAATTTCTTTTAAAAAAAATTAACTTAAATAGAAAAATTTTAAACACAAACTTTACACTTAGTTAAAATAAAGTACCAATAAGTTAACCTATAGGTTAACCATTAACCGTCTTTTTTAGCGGTTCGGTTAACCGAAACCGTTTAACCTTAACGGTTAGGTTAATTAACCTATAAAATGAACGGTTATACCGGTTAACGGTTACGGTTAACGGTTACGGTTTATTTTGCACACCCCTAACACACATATATGTATACACTGGCGTTATTGATTCTAATCTATTAAAAAATTATAAACTGATTTCTATTTTTTAAGAGATTAATTTTGTTAGGGTTTATGAGAATTTGATATATTTGATTCTAACCTATTAAAAAATATTATAAAGTAATTATTAAATTTGATTTTTATTTTTAAGAGATAATTTTAATTATAATTTTAGTCCTTTAGATTTTTAAAATTTTTAAAAAAATTAATAGTGTTCATCGGTGTTCATCGTTAGTGATGTTCATCAATGTTCGTCGCACGTTGTAGATCCACAAGCGCCTTAGTTTTAGGGTATAGGGAGTTAGTTTAGGGTATATGGTTTAGGGGTTTAGGGGTAGGGGATTAGAATTTAGGGAGAGTTGTTTCAATTTAAGGTTTAGGGTTATAATTTAGGGTTTATAGTTTAAGGTTTAGTTTTTAAGGTAATATGTTGAGGATTTAGGTTTTAACCTATAAACCTTAAATTATAACCATAAACCTTAAATTGAAACAACTATCCCTAAAATCTAATCCCCTACACCTAAATCCCTAAACCCTAAACCCTATAGTAACTCTCTATACCCTAAAACTAAGGCACTTGTGAAAACTTTCAGTTTCCGCCGCCAGTGTATAGAATATTTATGTTATATATATATAAACCCCTAAACCCTATACCCTAAAGTAACTCTCTATACCCTAAAACTAAGACGCTTGTGGAAACTTTTAGTTTCCGCCGCCTCTGTATAGAATATTTATCCTATATATATATTAAACCATGGGGTTCTTTCTTTTTCAATGATGCCCAGCTGCAAACTCCCTGGATTCCAGATTAGCTCGACAATCCGTAGTGTATACGAGTTTCTTGATAGTTACGCCCACAATATATATATATACACATATATATATATATATATATATATTACGTACACTAATAGTATGACACACTTTGTATAAATATACAAAGTCATTTCCGTTTAGGTTTCTCTGCAACTATTAGTCTCACTCACGTCCAGTAGCCAACAAAAAAACAAGAACAAAGACAAAGATTCCCCATGGTGGGGTTCATTTAAAACACCAAACCGAAAAAGAAACAAGGATTCCCTTCACTCTTGTTTATGCCCACATCCATGGTACAATGTTTTCGTGTCCCTGTCCCTCCTTGCCAATTGCCATAGCCTTTTTCTTCTCTCACTCAACTCAACGACTCACCTATATATATATATATATGTACTTGTACCCTACAATCCCATCACACCCTTTGTTAGATCAACGAATAATGTCCGGAGTTTGGGTTTTCAAGAACGGTGTGGTTCGTCTAGTCGAGAACCCCGGTGCCGAGCCACTCGACGGTAGCCGACATGGTTCGAGCAGTAGCGCCCGTCGCAAGGTGCTCGTGCATGTTCCTACCAACGATGTCATCACTTCCTACGACGATCTCGAGCTTAAGCTATTGTCCCTCGGGTGGGAGAGGTACTACAATGACCCTGATCTCCTTCAGTTCCATAAGCCCTACACCGTTCATTTGATCTCTCTCCCAAAGGATTTCAACAGGTTCAAGTCGATTCACATGTACGACATCGTCGTCAAAAATCGGAACATGTTCGAAGTTAGAGATACGTAAAATGTAGTGTTGCACTCGTCTTAAATTGATCCTCCTGTGTTTTCGTGTGTTTGTTTTTACCATTATGGCAATGAATGAATATTTATGTTTGTGTGTGTATATATATACATATGATTGCTGTTATATATCGACGACGAAGAGAACCGAAACAATAAAATAACGACCGTAGACCGTAACATCGTATTACGGATGTGATTTGTGGGTTTGAGCTAGGGTTTAAGAAATTACTAATGTGATTATTTTGGTTTGTCAATCTTCTTATAAAGTAATGTAATGTGAATAAGAATGGGGTGTTTTCCCTTGTGTGCAATGAATAAACAATAATGCTCTTTCTTTGTACTTCTTTTAGACACTTGGGTAACTTCTCGTACAAAAAATAACGGAATCAATGACATGAACTCGAACTGACTTAATGACAGAATCAATGACATCGATCTTCAGTACTAACCCGGACTTAAACCCTAAAGTGTTATGATATTCGAATTAGAAGTTAATAACATGCATAAAACAATGTCTTATGCCATTCTAAAAACATTAGGAGAAGTATATAAAATGTTGTTCGTCGAGAATCATTGTGTAAGTTTATAGAGTCAGGATATGATCAGCATCAGATATTACATTCTCGAGATGAATGTCTTAAAGAGTCTAAACATTCGAAATTGTGGACACGAAAGAGTTAGTGTAGCAGTAGTCGATCCCATGACTTCAAACATGTAAACCATTAATGGGGGAGTATGGTACGACTTACATCAAGAGAAGACTGCAAAATGTCGTTCTCTAAGAGTCGAATTTCACGGTATCAACATGAACCACAACTTGTCAAATTGAAAGAGCCCCCACCTCTCTCTATATATATGAGTTGAGAATTTAGGGGCCACAATTGTTGAAGCAAGGGAGCATCTGTGTTACCATTTTGACAAACAAATGAGACATGCATGCACATGTCTGAAAACTAATTTGATTCGAATATATACGATGAATAGAAATCATCTGTTTTTTGGTGCCATATTTATGTCTCACCGTAAAAAAAGTTTAAGGTTTAGAGTTTGAGGTAGAGTATATTTTTATGATTTAAAGTTTATAATTTAAAATTTAAGATTAGAGTTTAGAAATTAATTTTTTTAGTGTTGAAGTATAGAAAAATACCGAGAAAGGAGAGAGGATTTTGTTCACATAGGACTATATGAGAAGTTAGTCCAAATTCAATGTTGTTTTAGTCCTAGTGGACCAATTGCAATGTGTCTTATTTTTTCACTTCATTTCCTTCCCCTATTATTTATTAGGGTCCCTCCTGGATTTCAAATTTGCATGCCACGTTTGTGTTTTGTTTTCGAAATATTTTTATAATCATCGGTATTTAATCTATTAGTTGATTAGTTTGAATGGAGTATTGTACAAATTCGGGGATAACTTTCCTAACTTAATCTAAAACTCTTAATTTTACTTAATGAATCTTATATCTCATCTCGCAGGGTAAAAATCTTTTGCCCCTTTCTATGCCCACACTAAAAATCACTTAAAAATTAAATTCTAAACCCTAACCCTAATTTCTATATTCTAAACCTTAAACCCTACACATTAAAAAATACATTCTACCCCTAATTCTCTAAACCCTAACCACAATCTATAACCTTAAACATGCTATTTTAAAATGAGATATGATAAAGGGCAGACGAGATGACTTCATTGAATGGGCAACGAATTACACTTGAGCTGTTTGTTTAATGAGAGAGAAGTGGAAAATTCGAATGATGAACTCAAAAAGGAGGGTGATCGAGAAGACAAATTACACTGTCCAATCTGAGCTTGAGCCGAGCTCAGTAATACTATTTTCAAGCTGAGCAGATTCAGCCACGGCTCGTTATCACCTCTAACTTTAGGTATATAATATCTTTCTACTTAATAAAAAATTATATATATGTCGGATTTTTTGTCGGCCGGTTTGAAAATTAAAAAAAAAATCAATACCCGACTAAGATTTTCAGCCCTAAATCAATAAGCAGGCCTAATGATGGTGCCCTTCAGTGCCATTCATCATTGTATTTTTCCACCCTAAAGAATCATTGCACTTTCCACCAAATATGATACATTGTGTTTTTAGTATTTCAATGAGCCCTAAAATCTCTAAATACAAACTCAAAATCACGGTAAGAAATGCTTACATTTTGATCAAACTATCAAAGTTGCTTGATAAAAAAACAATCACAAGCTTTACTTCTCCATGAAACTCTCAAGAAGCTGCTAGTCGGTGCAATCGAATCCATGGCACACGGAAAGCCAGATTACTAGGACTAGAAGTAGCAAGATTCCGAGAACCACCAACTTTATCTTCATGTTTTGATACCACATTTTACGGCGGATTTTCGTCCCTTGATTCTTGTAAGCTTGGGCCTGAAGAAAAGGCAATGATGTGAAAAGTGATCCATGTAAAATCTCGATCGAGCTTGACATCGAAAAAGGGATTTACCTGATCACGTAGGTTCTCGGTTTTGTCAGCAAGAGTCTTTAGGTTTTCTCCTCTATCGATTGCCTGAGATGCAGAATTGAATGTCATATAAACATACCTTTTTACATCGATTTTCCTATTAGACCCGATCTTTGATTAAAAGTGATCCTCGAACAATACATTTCGAGCAAATGCGCTTTGATAACACAAAAACAAATCAAACACTAATGGATTGGGCACCCTTTTGTTTGCATCCTATTGTTTATCCGAAAACTCATTCTAACATGAAAGCATGCCACCATTGTGAGCCTATCTATTCCGGTATTCCGATATATTTGTGAATGCAGAATGTAACTTCACCAACCACAACACCATTACAATCATGTCTAAAGAACAATAGAAGGAAAAAAATGTGATTGCCTGAGACTATGCATATAAAGTACTTACCTTGTCGATATTCTCTAACATTATACTCTTAACTTCTGAAACTTGAGCCTTGACCTTTAGTAGCTTTTCGATTTCTTCAGCGTGTTCGATGATATATTTCATGTGCTCCTTCATTATCGGCCTGCGAATCACATTGTTTCGTTTCAAACAAAAAAGATGTTACATTCATGTAAACTGACTGAAAGAAATTAAAGGATTAACCATTTATCAGCATCATGGAAATGAACCTACCCAAACTCCTTATTGAGACTTTTGGCCACGGCAGTATCGGCTTTTCCACCGCCGTATCGTTTCTTGAAGTCCGATTTCATACGTTCGAGAAATGCAAGAGAGACTTGCTTTCCAACAGCATCTTTGGCAACAACACAATAAGCTGCACACATAATAACAGTTCTTCAATTCCAAGCCAGTCTCAATTCAGTCAAATTTCGGCATAAAAGGAACATGAGAAATGGATAAACAACTCTGCACAAACAATTTACAGGCATTTGCAATTGGAGAACATTGTTCTCAAATACCAATTTTCTTTCTCATAGCTTCATTTAATTTGACTGAGAATTTATTGAGGAATTCATTTTCTCACCAACCAAACAGAATAAAACTAATCCACACACTAAAAGAAGCCAACTTTCCAATGTTTTAACAAAAACCCATCAAATCCCACATCCCATTTTATACTATTCTAGCTAGATCCACCAACTTTAAACTCCAATTCAACCTTTAAAATTCCACTACACTGTTTGTTTCTCGAGAAAAGAAGTCAGAGAAAGAAAGAAAAAAAGAGATCAGAGTTCTGGGAATTACCGTAGCCATCTTCAACAAGAAAATTAAAGGTATGGTGATCACAATTGTAAGTAAACCTGTTGTTAGCAGCAGTGAGTCTTTGCAAACACTGAGCTGCGATTGCTGGGAAATTCCCAGTGAACTCAGTATACTCGGCCAAGATCATTGTTCCTCGAGCCACGAAGGTGTAAATAAACGCTTCCTGACTCATTTCTTTTCTGTGTTGAGGTTAACCGAGTTAGCTTACGAGCTGATCAGAGAGGAAAGAGAGAGGGAACAGTGAGAAAGACAAGGAGCTTGCTTGTTCTAGTTCAAACGTTAGTGTCTGATGTCTACTTTTTTCATATTTTTAAGGCCGTGTTTGCTTTTGTTCCCTTGTTTTTAATAAAGCAAAGCATGCTAAAGCAATGATTTTGTTTATAGTTTTCTAAAATTTTATATTTGATTTTTTTTTAAATTGAATCAACTAATTTTATTAAACGAAAAAAGTTTATTACTGAGTAAACAAACATCTAAATTCAGACACAAACACAGAAAATTAAATTAGCGACTCTAGATCATAAGAGGATCATACAAGGAATATATAAGAACCTAATTCAAAGACACGAAATAAAAGACGGATACAAACATCCCCAAATCGACGATGATGCGTAAAACCATCAACAAACAACATTGACAAATGCATATTACAGTGAACGTACGTTAACAATAAGGTCATTACCACAACTCAGTCGCGAATAAACAGTAGATATAATCGCGTATCCGAATCTGATTCAAGGGCTCGAGACAGAGAGATCAACATCATAATGAAATGAGCGCTATCTTTATCAATCGTGGCGACGTCAAATTCCACTCTAATAGAAAACAAATAACAGAAAAGCGTGCCAAGAGATAATAAAATGTGCTAAAAAATAAAAATAAAAACATACCAAACGACAAAAGAAAACGTATCATGAAGATAGATTTATTGAATTAAAAGACTAAAAATTAAAAGAGCGAAATAAACAAATAACATTGAGTGACCGGCAATCGACAAACATCGTTAAAGAATGTTGCCGCCGCCGGCCTATGTTTAACCAAAATGAAAGAGCGACATTAAAGATAAAAGAAAAGCTAGGGCTATAATTTTTTTTCTTCCTAATTTGGTATATCAACTTTTTTAATAATTTCAGACATATTCTTAACTTTTTGATAAACACATATTTTACAGACAGATTGATTTAAACTCGAATTAAATAATTTTTAAAAAAATATCCGACTGTTTAAAGTTCAGGTCAACAAATCAGGTCAAATATTTTTAAACAAAGAGATAAATTTGATGATTCTGAAATAAATGACTAAAATAACTATCCAGCAAAATGTTCGAGTCCTATTTAAGCATTATGCTTTATGAAAAGAAAGCCTATCTTAAATTCCACCGCCCAAACAGACCCCAAAATTCAAATTTTTATTTCATCAAATCAACTCCATTTCTTTATTCTGGATGCTTCTGAAAAGGAAAACAAAACCCAAAGCTTTAATTGTTGCAAATTAAGCAGATAATAATCTCTGTTTTCTAATTGTTGCGAATGGCGTCCTCTGATTCAACACCTTCTGTTTCCATCCCTGCTCCTCTAGCTCCTGTACTGTCTTCTTTTTTAATTTTTAACTTCTTTTTTTGTTATTGATTTTTGTAGTCATAAAAACTTGAAGATCTTTGCTTTTTGGGAAATGTTAATCAAATTTTTGTTTACCCATTTGACAGAAGAAGGAGAACATCACTCCAGTCGGTTCAAAAATTGCAGTAAGTTTTGAAATTTCTTATTTTTAATAAATTTTCTGTATTTAATGATTACTTACTTCAATTTTCTAGGGAAACATTGTGTTGATTCGATTCATTTACTTTTTTGTTGAGTTTTAGGAATTGAATGAATCAAGGGCTGAGCTACTCAGTAGAATTCAAGGGTTGAAACAGGTAATTATGGAAAATATAGCCCCTTCCTCTTTTGTTTTTTCACTTTTTTCTTTATTTTGGCTATATTGATTTGAATTCTGAGTAGAAAAGAGATTTTTTTCTCATCATTTTCCCTATAGGATCTGCAAAATTGGAGATCAAAATTGGATACACAAGTTAAGGTTTACAGTGATGTAAGCTCACTTTTGCTTTATTTACAAATTTTACATGGATTTTTTTACATTGTTTTGTGTTTATTCATTTCAAACTAAGTAGGTATTAAACAGTTGGATTCGATGGATCTTTTACTGTAAAATGAAGTTGAAGGTATTTAACATTGTGTGCTTTTTGTTTCCTGTGAATGTAATATGAAGTCTGGGGAAAATCTAGCTTGATATCTATGTTCTTTGGACTTTTCGTTCTTCGTAAGGTATTGGTGTCTGACACTTGGTTCCGGCATGTGTTTAGATATGAGTATGGAGATGTATGAAAAAACTTTGAAAATTGAGTCTACCTGGTCGAATATATACTCCTATTCTACACTTGCTTAGAGTGAGAGTCTTGATAATATAGCTTCAAAACCTGGTTTTAAATCTCTATCCCTTGTGTTTTTTGTACACAGCGGCGATTGAATGAAGCAACGCAGTCGAGATTACTTTATATATGTCTCTGCTGCTAATTGAAGTATTGGATAATTGCAAACATGATAGCAATGGGGTTGATTTTAGAGAAATTAGGGGGCATTTAGGATATAAGTATAACTAGTGATTTGCTAGATAAATCCTTCGGTTGAATGATTGGGAGACCGAGGATTTAAAGACTTGTGTTATTGTTTGAAAATATTGATGGAAAAACGTATTTTGGACTAAAAACACTTGCAATCCAACGATAAATGTCTTGTCTTATTTCCTGGTTTTAGATATTTCTTAGGCCGATTGGCATGCCTCTTGCAGGAGCTGACAGACCTGAAGAAAACGCTTAACGTTGAAGTGGAGCAACTCCGGACAGTAAGTGCTTGCTTATGTTAATCACCCGGCTTAGGTGTGAGTATCAGATATAGATATGTATAAGTTACCTAAAACGTTTCATTCTTGAAATAAGGAATTTCAAGAACTGAGGAACACCCTCCATCAGCAACATGAAGATGTTACTGCTAGCTTGAGAAATTTGGGGGTAAGTTACCAAAAACACCTTTGTTTTCATTCCTTACTTGTGTTGCTCAGATTCGGGTGTGAGTGTCGGACATAGATATATGTGTTCATTTCCTTGTACTCATGTCTAGATATGCATCGACTCATAGATGAAAAGAAAATTGGAGAGTCGGAGTAACATACTTTCTTATTGTATAGTTTATTTGTATTGATCTATGATTCCGGAGAAGTAGCATGCCGTACCTAGGTTAAGTCCTTTGGAAACCTTTGCAGCTGCAGGATGTCTCAGAAGGTGCTAAAGAGGTCAAAGAACCCGAGGTCGAAAAAAAGGATGAGGAAGTTGAAACTCCACCCATAAAGGAAAATGGCAAGGAAGTAGAGAACTAGATTGGTAGGATATTGTCATTCTTGTATTATGAACTGTTGTCATGTTTCTTAGGCTACAATTCCAAGTCCTTTAGCTGAACCAATTGATAGGATATTGTCATATTTTGTCTTCCAACATGCTCAAGTTATGAAAAGTTAGTTTCTTTTTTCTCGATGTCCGAGTAGGTGTCTCGTTTATATCCGTATTTGAGTTTACAATTCAACTTCGACCCTCCGATAAAAATTTCCCGGCTTTCACCCTAGTAGAAGAAAAGGATAAGGAAATGAAAACCAAATTACTCCAATGCATGATTTAAGTGATACAAAATTTGTTCTGCAACAAACCAGATGAAAATCATCTGAATTTAAAGCTTATATACAGTTGAAATGAAAACATATAGTGATACTGCTAAATCTACAATTGCTATCTGCAAGGCAGGAAAATAGTACATCAGATTCACATATAGGTTGATGCCTTTGAAGTTCGATGATTCGTTCCGAGAATAATCACGATAACGGTAACATCGTCATGGTATCTCCTCCTTACTGAAACCTATGATAGTAATAACAGTAATATAAGAAAGCGAAAAACCGAAAGACATGGAAGATTTATGTTCGTTGTTCAAATGTACCTGCAGAACGAGCTGCTTTGATTACGAGCTGTTCCACGAGAAATTTTGCAGGATCTCCAGACGGGGTGCTTGAGATGTAAGAATGGACGAGCTTTACAGCTTCTTCATTGTTGAAGAAGTCGAATAAACCGTCGCTGCCGACTATAACGAAGTGATCGGATCTTGATATTTTGTGAACGTTTAGTGATGGTTCAGTGGAGATATAAGGTGGACTAATGAGGTTTCGAACCCGAAGAATTCCCATCAGTGCATCGTTCAGTTTCTTCTGCAAAACATCGTTACATGTCAATATGCAGGGAAAATTGATCTTCATAAACAGGAAGATATAAAGAACGACAATGACAAGTCACAATAAGAATAACCAGAACCAACCTTTTTCAAGTAACCGACTCCGAAAGCACGAGTGACCTTCAATTTTCCTTTCACTTTTCCGGCTACTACGGACATGGAGTCATCGGGATGCTCATTCAAGAGTCTGGTTCTTTCAAGTTCGTTATCAACGGTGTGACTATCGGTGAGCTGAATAGCTTTCAATCTTTCAGACTGATCCATGTTGTTGCCTTCATCAAATGTTGCCAAAACAGCTCGACTGTCGCCTAAATTGAGCGTATACAAATCTTTACCGTGAAGAAGCGTAACCAACACACAAGATCCTACCGAAACTAAATCGGGGCGGTCCTCCATTTCCCGCTCTACCATGTGCAAGAAGTCATTCTCGGCTTGAGTTAGAGCTCGTTGGAGGATATCAAGCACCCGATGCCTAAATGAATGAGACGACGCCTCCGTTTTATGATCCGCGTTTTTCCTAATGAAGCCTTCGGCACTTGCAGCCACAATACCTGCCATACTACCATCAAGAGAACATTCAAATGGTACATTTGGAACATCCTGCTTTGATTCTGAGTCTAGTAAATTAAAGTAAAACATTATGGTTTCGTATAATGTCCCGGCAAGAAAATCGGCAGCATCCCTCCCGTTAAAGCCATCATAGATGGCACAAAAGAGCCATTCATTCTCTTCGGAACAGACAGCTTGAACCCTATCTTCACCTGCAGCTCCGCCCGCCACTTGAACTTCCACAGCATTTAGGAAACTGTCACTTCTAGTGGGAGCACTCATGGGTTGGCGTACACAGGAATCAGTTTCATGTGAATCAACCGAACTCCGTGGACTGCAACTTAAGTTTGACATGGTGCTTTGCAGTGAAGTCGAAAATATATCCAACCTCGAAAGAGATGGAACCCTACGAAACGAATTAGGGGAATCCAAACCGGGAAGAATATCAGATCCTATCAGACCATTGCAGATATTGGTGTTGGCCAAGGTAGCATTAGCACTCAAGGCAGCACCGGACAAACACGAGAAACTGCGGTTCCGTGATATTTTACTTCCGGATTCGATTCCATACCGGTTACCAGTCCCGCAAGGAATACCTTCATGATTGTTGCATTGATAGCCAAAACTCACCTTGATCTCCCCATCAGAATCAGTACAATTGTCTCCTAGCATTGTTGGCTGAAACATACCATATATCCCCATCATACAAATTTTATATGTAAAGAGAGCATAGCTTTTGTACTAACAAGATCAAGTCCATAAATATATACAAATTCCGATAAAGCAAAACTCGACTCGATAAAACCGAATTTTGAGCAGAGAGGTCAAGTTATTCACTCATACTCACCCCTACACACACACACACAAAAGAGTACTAAAAGATTACCCAAGTCAACATAATCCATTGAACTTAAAACTTGAAATTTGCAAGAATTCTAAAACTCAACCAATTCAATAAACACTAAAAAAACAAAACATATTGACAAATAATCAACTACACAAAAGGGTATATGCAAAAACATAAACTTGACAAAAAAACCAAATCTTTGCCAAGAAAAACAAGTGAAACAGAGCAAAAGAAAGAAAACCCCACCTCAGTTTCAGTGTCCAAAAGAGAAGAACAAGGTCAGGGAAACCAGAAAAGGACCATAAAATTTCAACTGTGGGTGGAAATGCAGGAAGAATAAGAGTGAAAGGTTTGAACTTTGGGGAAAAACAAAGGAGATTTAAGGGTTTAGGAGATAAAAGAGAGAGCTTTTTAATGGAGAATCTGAAGGAATGGAAGAGTGTGCAATGTGAGGGGAAAAATTGGATGGCTAGGAAAGAAAAGGGCAAAGGGTGTGTGCCTGCTAAATTTGGAGGAATCTCATTTTGGTCCTTTTGTTTTCCTGTGTCAGAAACACTATTACCGGTAGTGCCGTTTCTCAGAGTCCCATTTTGAACTCTAATGCTGTCGTTTTCTTACTGTTTTCTTTTTTAATTTTAATTTTATTTTTTCCCACTTGTCTACTACCTTCCTAAATCAATCTGTAGTTGACCATGTTCTGCTATCTCTTTTCTGGTGAAATCATTGAACAAGTCCTTGTCCTTTTAGTAAAGATTTCATCTTGATCCCTATACTCTTAAAATGTTATTTTTTTTAAAATAATATTGGAGGTAAGAAACATGAAAGAAATTTTTTTGTCTCGTTAAAAATCTCCCTAGCCTAGAAGGAGGAAAAGAGTACCTATAGCAATATTACAGAAAGCACGGGTTAACTCGAAACAACAAACTAACCAATAAAAACTTGCAAAGTCTAAACAAGCTCATCGTGCAACAAGTTCATCATCTCATTCGGGGGAGATAAATAAGAAGTCATTTGGTAACCATGCCAAGGACCCAATCTAGCAAGAGCATCAGCAATCCGGTTGGCTTCCCTGAAAATATGACGAAATTCACAACTACCAAATCTGAGAACCAGCCTTCGGATAGATGCCAAAAGAGACGATTGAGGAGACTTTCCACTACGGTCCTGCAAAGAACGAATCACCTTTAGAAAATCAGATTCAAGTACCATAAACTCAACATTTTGATTCAAAGCATACACCAACCCCTCATGTACCGCCCAAAACTCAACATTTGGTAACTAATGCGTGATCGAAGTAGGAGTGGTGAAAGAATCTAACAATCTTGCAGGCTATTTCGCAAAATAGATCCAACTGCACCAACAAACAAACCACAAAAATATATCAAACTATTAAAAGATCATCGATAACCGCAAATCAGAGTCGAATATCGTAAAAAAAACATTCACAAAAGTAGATGAAAGTGTATACTTTTAAAAGTATAAGGACCAAAAATGTAAGTTAGAATGTAAGACATGGAGTCATGTGGTATTTTTACCCTCTCTTTACCTTAGTTGACAAGAAGGATTGTCTGTATGTTTGATGAGGTTCAGTGGCTCTTGCCTAAACGGGAGAGACGGGTTCAATTAGGCAACTTGTCAGCTCACGTCGACAAACCAATTATTTATACACACCATTCAACTGTTATACGCGTATACACATGAGAATTCACTGTTTTGTCTTTTGTTTTTTATACCTCTAATCATATTCCAAGTCTTATAATAATATACGTTTATTATTTTTAATCATCGGTATTCAATTTATTGGTCGGCTAATTCAAATCGAGTTTTGCAGATGTCTAATATAGAGGCGAAACTTCCAACCCAATTCTTTGACAAGACGCATACTTTACATGCAAATTATTCGAACTCGAATTTTGAATATAACAACATTTCTTTTTCTACTAAAATCATTAGAAGAGCTCAATCTTTTACTTTAAAAAAATAGATTACATGAAGTTTTGAAAAGGCATAAAGTCAAAAATGGCGCCCAACGTTTTACCTTTTGGTCGTTTTAGCTTTATCTTTCTTTTTGGTGCAAATAACCTCCTAACGTTTTATTTTTTCGTTCAAATTTTACCATTCTTGGATGAAAATTGTTAGTCAACTAACAATCAACGCCTGAGATTGACATGACATGTCTGCAGGGCATGGGGAGATGACCTACCACTGCCACGTGGCACTTTATTGATGTGGCAATTGGTTAAAAATATTTAAAAAATATTTTTTTTTAAAAATAAATAATTAATTATTTTAATTTTTAAAAAATGTCACGTGACAGTGCCACATCATATCCATATGCCCTGCAGGCATGCCATGTCAGCATCAGGCGTTGACCATTAGTTGACTAACGGTTTTCATCTAACAAGGGTAAAATTTGAACGATAAATGAAACGTTAGGTGGCTGTTTGTACCAAAAAGAAGATAAGACTAAAATGACGAAAATGTGAAACGTTGGGGCTATTTTTAACCTTTTGACTTTTAAAAATTATATTTGATCACATAATAGACAAAAGTACAAATCGATAACATGATTGTTACTTTTCATACTAAAAACTAATTTAAGAGTTAAACATGAAATTAATGGATTTGTCTACGATGATGTAATTTGACGGTGTTATCAATTGGACTTCAAGTTAAAATCAAAGAAAATATAGACCAATTTTCAAATGTACAAAGAGTATAAGAACTGTAATCATAATTAAACCCTTTTATGAGTTAATAATAGGATAGATTACAAATTTCATCATTCAACTTTCTTTTCACTCCTATTTTAGTCACTAAAGTTTAAATTTTTTTAATTTAATCACTAAATTTTCGGTTTATTCTTGTTTTGGCCACTTTGTCGTTACATAATTAATAGTGTTATGACTGAACATCCATATTTAAAAAATTATGAAATGACCCCACAACTTTACACAAATCCCTCTAAAAATTATAGAATTATAAGCTAATATATGGTAAAATTCAACATAATAGAGCAAATGAGATTAGCTAAGAGCACAAGATGAATCATAGGCTCTAAATTACCCCAAATTCATTCATATAATGAGAACTTTTATCATATGACATGGCATCACATTCTGGCCTCACAGATTCAGACACAAAGTGAATGGAACACCAACTGTTTAAGTCCCAATGGTGTAGGACACTTTTGTCATTCCCTTCTTGGTTCGAATTTGAGAGACCTGAAAAAACAGAGCCAAAACATATCAATGGAAGCTTTAAATACAAGTATGAAGTATCTGTTTAAGCCCCAAAGTCGATTTGATATTCGTAACTTTTTCAGCTTGGAATACGACAACCTTTCATTTTCCTTAAAGTACCAATGTCCGGCACTCGTATGCAACGAATATTTGGAGTAAGGTTATGAGTATGATTCTCCAAATATACGGGAAAAACTTCGGGGGAAAAACTAAGCATACAACTGCCGGACACATCCCTATATCCGGCACTCACTAACATTCGATTTATCCTGTCAACACTCATCATCGGGCATGAGTGAGACTATACACATGAGTGCATAAAAAAGGAATGTTCTTATTGGGGTGCCATTAAATGATTTCAAATTAATCATTTTCAAGTGATAATTGATGATATACCTTGATACTTATTATCTCTGAAATATCGGAAACATGGGTGCCGCCACAAGGACAACCAGGGTTGTCCCCTACCTTAATGATACGAGGATTGCTGCCCTGGAAGAGACTCAAAAACAAGGCTATCATTAGCAACATAAAAGATTCTGATTCCGAATTCTATCGAGATTTTAGTCATTTTATCGAGTGCCTGACTCCACCGATCCCCTAAGCTTTATAACTGCTATTTATAGGGGACTACAGCATAAAACATAACCTTTTCCTGACTCGTCCTTACCGGGGAAATGTAATCCGGAAGAGAACCACCACAAAGCTCAGCAGCTTCTTCGTAGGGTAATACTGCTGCATAAACCTGAAAGAAACCGGGATGAGGTTCACAAACAAATGCTCTGCAACATTACAAAAAGTCACAAGGCACATCTAAAAGATACTTACTTTCCCTCCTTTAGATATCAAGGTATTAACTTCCATCTCTATTTCCCTTTTCTTGTTTTGCAATTCGTTCGGTGGAACCGTGCCCTTATATTCAACAAATGGCCTGAACAAAAAAACGAACTTCAGCAGAAAGATCCTCATAACAGTTCAACAGTTAATTATATGACTAACTAATGGTGTCCAACTATATGATTCTTCAAAGACCCTCCAAATGCATAGAAAAAAGTTTGCAAAGTAAATAAATGTACACAAGCTAGATATAAACCTGAATCTGACTCTCACGCTCGAGTCTAAATAACATATGTGTCTAGCAACACAAAAAGATATAGGAAATTAATCCAAAGCAACCATGGTAAGCTCCTTTTTAGTACTAGCAAAGCACAAAGGGTGTATATCTTTATGCACATTAGTTCACAAATACCAGTTGATTGAAATCTTACGAATCCGGAAAATGATAGCCTTTCCCTGGCTCGAAATGCCCCAAACCAACATTTCTTATGCAAACATCAAGCAAATGCCCAGCTGAGTGCAGCCTGCTCAACAACCAATTGGAGGAGCTTAAACAGTAAGACAATAAGAAACAATGGAGCTTTGGCCTATGGAAACTGAACAGAAAAAAGATCTTAAACCAGCAAATCACAAGAAATTCATAATATTCTACAAACTTTTTATACTGAAAAATCAATCTAAATCAATGAAGAGAATTTCCCTCCAAATCAACTACCTAGAATTCAGCCTCCGCCTTGGCTCATCCACTTGCAAAATCACTTCTTTCCCTTTCCCTTGCTCCAATTCACTTTCCATGGTAGAATCCACAGGAACTCCATAATGAAACACCTATGAACCAAAGAGAAAAAACCCAGAATTATTCTTTAAAAAGAAAAGTTGCAAACTTTATACAAGTGAACTTCTTAGTTCTTACAACTCCATCTTTTGATCGAACATCTTGCACGCAGAATCTGAGGTTGGAATTTGTGACACAAACGAAACCAGTGTCGGAAGGTTGACCACCACCTTGTGGATGGAAGATTGTGTTGTCTAAAATCAGAGCTTTCCTTCCATCATCGCCCTGAAAAGAGAAAACCCATCATCAATTAACATAGAAAAAAGAAACCCAGAGAGGAAATGGGATAAAGGAGTGACCTTGAAGTAGTGAACAAGTGTGGCTTTGGATTGAAGTTTGAACATTTGATCATAGTATTCAAGCTTTGTTGGGGTCGTTACTTCCATGGCAGCGCGCCCTTCACTGAGTCAACCGCTGAGTCAACCTCGTTTAATGTCTTGGATTCCCAAAATGAAGGGCTAAAATTAATTTTTTTATATTTGATCGACCAACTATTTACGGACTACCGTCATCATTTGTGCCTTTTCATTTTGGTGTTATTGAGAGGTGGTTACCTTTCTTAAAAGCTTCTTTAAATTCTTATTTTTCATTAATGGTATGTTTATTTCACTGAAAACTGTTTTCGAAAAATAAATTTTGGAAAATAAACTATAGTTGTTAGAAAACTAATTGTAGAAACTATTTTCGGTGTTTGGATGATGTTGTACAATTCATTTTACACTGTTCGGTAGAATTTATTAAAAATTTCATGAACAATCTACAAACAAGCATCGATAATGGTAAAAATAAGTTCCAACCAAAACATGGTTTAAGGTTAAGGTTAGTGTTTAAGGTTTAGTATAGCATTTATGGTGTATGGTTTAGATCAATATTTAATGTTTATAGTAGCATTTAGGGATTAGTACATGAGGTTTAAGATTTAGGGTTTAGATTAATGTTTAGGGTTTAGGGTTTATGTTAGTGTTTAAGGTTTATGGTTTATGTTGGTGGTTAAGGTTTATGGTTTAGGATTTAAGGTTTTATGGTAACATTTAGGGTTTAGGGTTTATTGATTAGGGTTTATGGTAGCATTTATGGTCTATGGTTTATGGTTAATGTTGTGGGTTTATCATTTAAGGTTTAGGGTTTAGGTTAGTGTTTATGGTTTAGGTTATCATTTAGGGTTTAAGGTTTATGTTAGTGCTTAGTGTTTAAGGTTTAGTGTTTATGTTAGTATTTAGGGTTTAGGGGTTAGTGTTCATTGTTTAGGGTTTATGTTAGTGTTCAAGGTTTAACATTTAGGGTTTAAATTTTATGTTAAGGTTTAGGTTATTGTTTAGGTTTTAGGGTTTAAGGTTTATATTATTATTTAGGGATTAGGGTTTATGTTAGTGTTTATTGTTTATGGTTTAGTGTTTATGTTAGCATTTAAGTTTTATGGGTTAATGTTTAGGGTAATGGTTTATGTTAGTGTTTGGGGTTTAATATATATGATTTAACATTTAGGGTTTAAGGTTTATGATAGCATTTAGTGTTTATGGTTTAACATTTAGAGTTTAGGGTTTTGTTTTAGGGTTTATGTTTATGATACATCATTTAGGGTTTTGTGTTTATGGATTAGTGTTTATGGTTTAGGGTTATGTTAGTGTTTATGGTTTAATATTTAGGATTTAGGGTTTATGTTTATGATATATCAGTTAGGGTTGTGTGTTTATGGTTTATGGTTATGTTAGTGTTTAGGGTTTAGCATATATGGTTTAGGGTTAGTGTTTAGCATTTAGTGTTTAGGGTTTAAGTTATGGTTCAAGGTTTATGGTTTAAGCTCTCATTTAGGGTTTAAGGTTTATGTTAGTGTTTAATGTTTAGGGTTTGTTGTTGTGTTTAATGTTTATGACAATATTTAGGGTTTAGGGGTTGTATTAGTGTTTAACGTTTATGTTAATATTTAAGTTTTAGGGTTTAGGGTTTAATGTTTAAGGCTTTAATGTTTAGGGTTGAACGTTTATTGTTTAGTGTTTGGGGTTTAGGGTTTAGTATTTAGGATTTAAAGTTTAAGATTTAAAGTTTAGGATTTAAGTTTTATGGTTTATGGTTTAAGTGCTCTTTTAGGGTTTAAGGTTTAGGGTTTGTTGTTAGTGTTTATGTTAACATTTAGGGTTTAGGGGTTCATGTTTAGGGTTAGTGTTTTTAATTTTCTTGGCTTAATGTTTATTGCTTAATGTTTAGGGTTTGAGATTTAGGATTTAGGATTTAAAATTTACAATTTAAGGTTTAAGGTTTAGTTTTTATGTTAGTATTTAGGGTTTAGGGTTTAGGTTTTAAGGTTCATGGTTTATGTTAGTATTTGTAGAGAGAATGAGAGGAATGAAAGCGACTTACCGAAAATCAATGGGTAAGTCATTTTACACTGAAACAAGGTCTGTTTTTCATTGACTGTAGTTGGTTTTCCTTTGACTTTTTCATTTTCCATGAATGAAAACGTTTTCAGGAAAACCAATTACAGTGAAACAAACAAACCCTAAAGCTTTTTAGGTCAAGGGCATTTTTTATGGCCTCAGTTAATTTCTAGTGTTTATACTAATTATATATAAATAATTTTTTTCTCTTTTAATTAAAATTTATTTATTTATTTATTTTACTTTGTCAGAAGTTATTTTACATTTGTTTTTTTTAGTTATTTTTGGTCTGCTTATATGACAGTTTATTTGTCTATTTTTTACAAGATTTGTCTGTCTTTGTGACAATATTGCATGATATAATGACAATTTAGTTTTCAAATAATAAGTATTATCGAACGTTTCAAGTCATAAGGTAATCGATAGTCTGTTATTTTTTGAATTCTCTTGTGGCAGTTTGTCGATGTGCCAAGAACTCGCAGCGAAAAGAATGCTTGATACATGAAGCTTTCTGGTTAAAATTTATCTTTGCTGAAATTTTATTTAGAAGACAGAACAAATTTTATTTGGAAGAATTGTGTTTAAATTTTTTTCTTTCACGCTTTTTGATTTTTTAATGTTTTTGTCTCCATGAATATTAGAATTGTTTTCTTTGTAATTTTTTCTTTCGATTAATAAAATTCAGTTAATTTTTTAAAAAAAAAATCAAAAGAAAAAGCTACAATTTCACCATTTTTAAAATACATCACTTCAATAGAAACTATAAGGGTAAACTACCATCAATATCACTTAATTATAAGTTTTATAACAAATAGTTGTAAAAGTTACAAACAGATTATTAATTAAACATATTATTATAAACATGTCACACGTCTTACAAACATGCCATTTTTTTATATAATAACATTTTTGTCTTAAAACTTATACTTTTCTATTAATTTTGTCCTAATTCAAAATAAATCAGTAAATCTAATCCTTCATATTTAAAAAGTTCATCAATTTAGTTTTTTTCGTGACACTGTCAAAGCAAGCCCATCGTATCAAATCAATAGTTCGATAACTGTATTTTTTCATAAAGCAACAACAAATTGTTATTATACTAGGAAAGTAACAAGAAACCAATATAACATTTATAGTATAAGAACAAGCAATTAAGACAATAATACTGATTAAAATGATAGATTTTTTTAATATTAAGAGTTAAATTTTTTGAATTGTTTCGAATTAAGATCAAATTGATAGATTGTATAAGTTCCGGGACTAAAAATGATATACCGTGCTACATTAGAAAAAAAAAGCTGCACGTTTGTAAGCGGAAGACTTGTTTGTAATAATATGTTAATTGAACGTCATGTTTGTAACTTTAAAAAAAAGTGACATGTTTATTACTAAAAACATAATTAAGTGACTTTGAATGTAGTTTACCCAAACTATAATCCCAAGTAATTAGAAGAACCTAGGAGACTGCTAACAGCCATGGCCCCCATTAAATTTTGTAATTAATCTCTCTACAAATCACAATATTATACAGGCTTAAGAGTGTTATGAACGCTTTAGTTTTTTTTTTGAAGAAAAAAAAAAAACAATTGAGCCTTAGAACTATTTTTACACTCAATTATGTTTTTATACTCGAAATTTCATTAATTTATCTTTTTCAACAATGTTAGCAGTTAAATTTAACAAGTTTTAAATTAGTTAATGTAACATATTGTGTTGCAATGTCCTTTTTAAAGTAGTTTAATTGTGATCAAGTCTTAAAGTTTTGTTAAATTATAATTTAATAATAAAAACATTACTTTTTAACCCTTACAATAAAAAAATAGTTCATTTCTTTTTTAAAAAATGTCAAATTAAAATATCAACGTCGATCTAAAATTATATAATTATATTTTAATCTCGCAAAAATTTAAAATTCAAATTCAGGTAAAATACTAAAAGTATAGGGTAGTGCATGAATTTCCTATTTACAACAACACTTCATTTGATATATAGACTAAATTACACCAACTCTTCAATTTTTTAATAAATGTGTATATCATAATATAGATATAAAAAGTCTTAACAATTAAATTAGTGCCTAAACTATGTCTCTTTTTTGCAATAGGAACCTAAAATATATTTTGGTTGAAATAAGTATTTAAAGTTTCATTTTTTGCTGTTGAAATATGTGCCTAAAGTATTTTGTGGCTGAAATGTGTGCCTAAATTTTCATTTTTAGCTGAAATAAGTGTCAAAGTAGGTGCCTCAGTTGACTTTAAAACAAGCCAAAAATTAAACTTTAGGCACATATTTCAGTAAAAAAATACTTTAGGCACCTATTGAAAAAAACGACATAATTTAGGTACTTATTTTGTAGTTAAGTCATATAAAACCATAACTCCCTAAATACTTTCGAAATGCAATAAAAAAACTCGAATTTAAACCATATGTCTTAACAATATAAGATGACATTTTTATTTTAGAAATTTAAATTCAGTTGGTGGGGAAGAATATGAATAAGAAACCCCAACTTAATATCTTGAGAGAATATTTCATTGCTTGGTTTATCAACTAATAGTTATTCTAAATATTCATGTCTTGACCAAAGACGAGCTTACGGTGGATGGGAGAGGCAATTGTCCCTCAACTTTGGCGATTTAATTGCATTTTAGATTAATTAATATTTATTTTGTCTTAGAATTATATGGTTTATTATTTTTTTAGAACTCGATCAATTAAATTACTGAAATTAAACTTTGACCCTTATTTATTTAGTTTAATTATTTTTCAAAATATTTTAATTTTAAAATTAATGAAATTAAACTTTAATTCTCTTAATTTTTATGGTTTAACTATTTTTTAGACCTCATTTATTTAAAAAATAATCGACCTGCCCCTTTATAGAGCAATCATGACTTTGTCATTGGTCTTAACAATGCATAAACTAATTTTAAATTACTAACCATAAATCAAGAATATATATATATATATATATATTTATTTATATATATTTTTGCAACATTTTAAATTTTAAAAGCTAAACTCAAGGGAGACAACCAACGTGAGGGGAACAAATTGTAATAAACAAAAGAATGTTTGCTCAAAATAGAGTCAACATCTTATCTCATTCAATGGATAGAATGTTGGAATGCCCCAGAAATCATATTTTGTTTGATTAAGTTTACTTAATTTAATATTATTCAGTATGTATAGTAATTAATATTGTGTAATGAGATATAATTTAATACACGATCGTTTTTGTTTAAATCATTGGTAAGACACATTGCACTCTCAAGGAGAAGATGTGAGTTGATATACATATTACCAAAAAATAATCCCGAACTTTAAACTCTTGATCATTAACTTACAAACTCTAAATCTTAAAAAAAATTATAAACCCTAAACTAAATAAATTTATGTACAATATTATTTTTTCGTGTGACAAATACAAAGTCGTAAAAAAATTGATTTAATCAATTGAATAGGTGGTTTAATCTTATACACTTAAATAAAAAATAAAATAAAAAACAAGTCGAAACTGGTAAATCCTCATATAAAATAAAATAATATATGTACGTTGTGGTTAGAATATTTTAAAACAAGAAAGTCCAAAAGAATGTTCAGTACCAAATTTTATTCCTAATTAAACATTATAATTATTCATGAACCACCAATACCATATTTTATTTTTAATTTGCACGTCTTTTATTTATTTAATAAGTTAGCTGTGTCGATACCGATGGATCTGACAATGAATTTTTAATGTCCCAAATCCATCATATATTTTCAAAGTTTTCAATTTGATTTATAAACAATAAGGATTGTTATCCTATACACTGACATTGAATTTTTTTTCTACAATCATTTAATTGTTAGGGTTTAGGGTTTTAGTGTTTGCAATTAAGTTTTAAGTTTCGAGAATAAATTTTATGATTTAGAATTTAAAACCCTTAAAAGTGATACATGACAGTTTTAGAAGTTCGCATGTAGAAAAAGAAACTTTTCACTAACAGCGCATCAATTAATTACCCCAAACAACGAACCATAAACCAATATTTTAAAAGATTATATGGATCAAACTTGTGACTAATATCAACAAAAAAAATCAATATAAATTTCATTTTCGCTCTACATTATAAAGCTATTATGATTGTCATGATTTTAGTTTATTTTTTCATACTTATCATTGAAAAAGTATTCGAAACATAGTTTAATATATGGATTATACGATTATACGAAGGATCTCAAGATTTTGGATTATTAAGAAATGTAATAAAAATATTTTTGAGTTTCAAAACATGGGAAGCAGTTTCATTTATATATATATAGAAAACAGATGATGCCTTTTGGGACAAAACACAATAATCAATGCACATAAAATAAAAATTCAGAAAATGAAGGAAACATTGATCATAACTAGACGCGAATAAAATTTAACTCCACACAAAAAAATTTAATTTGAATCGTAATTTTATGAAGTCAAACTGAATCGAAATTTTTTAAATAAGGTTTGAGTTATGAAATGAGATTCACGTAGCTCAGAATTTTTAATAAATATTGGATCAATTTTCAAGATGAAGTTGAGTACTTGAACTATGCATAATATATGTTTATCACATATAAAAACATATAAATATATGTAATTACAGAAAGTCATATAAATTAGAACCACTTAGCATCGTAATAGAAAATCGACTAAATTGACGAAGTAAAAAAAAAAAACAAGTCTTAGCTACCTCCACGAAATTGTTATAAATAGGGCCGAATTGAACAGCTTCCAGCATCAGCACAAAAAACAACACCTCAATCAAACCAAAAATGTCAGCTCCGATCACATTCATTTTCTCAGTCCTTCTCCTTCACCTCCTTTCCGCCTCCCTGACCTCCGCCGCTGATGGAAGTTGGCAACTCCTACAAAAAAGCATCGGCATCTCAGCCATGCACATGCAGCTCCTTAGAAATGACCGTGTGATTATGTTCGATAGAACTGATTTCGGGCCATCCAATTTGTCGCTGCCCGGAGGGAAGTGCCGTAACGATCCAACCGACACGGCGCTCCAAGTGGATTGCACGGCTCACTCGGTCGAGTACGATTTTTTTGCCAATAAATTTAGGGCTCTCACAGTCCAAACCGATGTTTGGTGCTCATCAGGCAGCATCATGGCAGACGGTAACCTGGTCCAAACCGGTGGTTTCAACGACGGCGAACGTCGGGTCAGGGTGTTCAGCCCGTGCAGGACATGCGATTGGAATGAAATACCAAACGGATTGGCGGCAAAAAGATGGTATGCCACTAACCATTTATTGCCCGATGGAAGACAAATCATTGTGGGTGGTCGAGGACAGTTTAACTATGAGTTCGTCCCTAAAAACCTTGTCGCTAATAAGATCAATCTGCCTTTCTTGTCGGAAACGAATGAGAGAGGAGTCGAGAACAATCTCTACCCTTTTGTTTTCCTCAACGTCGATGGAAACTTATTCATTTTCGCCAACAATCGAGCTATCTTGTTCGATTATGTCAACAACCAAGTTGTCAGAACGTATCCCACAATCCCCGGCGGCGAGCCTCGAAGCTATCCGAGCACCGGGTCTGCCGTTTTGCTTCCGTTGAAGAACTTGAAATCTGCAGCCATTCAAGCTGAAGTTCTGGTTTGTGGTGGTGCACCTAAAGGAGCTTACCTCAATTCTTTAAAAGGTGTTTTCATGAAAGCCTTGGATACATGTGCACGGATCACTATAACCGACCCGAATCCACAATGGGTCATGGAGACTATGCCTTTGGCTAGAGTCATGGGTGACATGATATTGCTTCCGGACGGCAACGTCTTGCTCATCAACGGCGCAGGGTCCGGGTCAGCAGGATGGGAACAGGGTCGAGACCCAGTTTTGACTCCGGTATTGTATCGACCTGACAATGAAATCGGCTCACGATTCGAGTCACAAAATCCGACAACCATCCCTCGTATGTACCATTCCACGGCAGCATTACTTCGTGACGGTAGAGTTTTAGTTGGCGGAAGCAATCCTCATGCGTTTTACAACTTCACCGGTGTACTTTTCCCTACGGAACTAAGCTTAGAAGCATTCTCTCCGGCATACTTGGATGCTAAATTCGACAACTTACGGCCGAGAATCATTGCTCCTAAGTCGATGTCGGGGATCAGGTACCGAAAGAAATACACAATTCAAGTGGTGATTCCTGGTGGCGAAGTGGATGAAAACTCTGTGTCAGTAACAATGTTTGCACCGGCTTTCAACACACATTCCTTCTCGATGAATCAAAGGTTGCTTGTTCTTGGGAATGACAAAGTGACGGCTTTGGGGAACTCAACGTACAACGTTGAGGCCACGACCCCACGGTCGGGAAATCTTGCGCCGTCGGGATTTTATCTCTTGTTTGTGGTCCATCAAGACATTCCAAGTCAAGGTATTTGGGTCAGGTTGTGGTAAACTAAAACGTTTGTCTCAATCGATGGATTGAATGTTGGAACGTCCAAAAGTCTTATTTTATTTCATTAAGTTTATTTTCTATGTTATTCATTGTATAAAATAATTAATATTGTTCGAGTTTTATTGTGTTATATAAATGTATAAATTTCCAATTCAAATTATATTCTGGTTCAAGTCTATTTTCGATGTTGTAACTCTGCAGTTGATTGGCTTGCAAAGAACAAGAAAAAAGAACTTTTTACTGAGAACAGATTTTATATTATTCTCCAAGAGTTAAAAATCTTCATGTAAGACTGTTTTGCTTTATGATATTTATTAGCTTTGCTCAATTAATAAATTGTAACAGCTAGGTCATTGTGTCGTTAAATTACAAATGATAATCTGACGTGAAATATTTTAATCATAAAAAATTATGTATTTCAAAAAGATACAATCAAGCCACTGAATTAATCGATTATAACAATCAAGTTGTGTGCAATACAAAATCTAGTCGTTTGCGGTGTCCGATGAACCCCGTGATAAGAGTTATGTTAATCTTTTCACTCGATTCATCATATTAGATTATCAAAAATCTCTCTCAAAAGCCATGAAACTTCTTGAGTCTCGATCTATGACGTCCACAATCAAATAACCTCTATTAGGGCTGAGTGTTTGACCGAGTCGAGTCGAGTCGAGTCGAGTCGAGTCATTTTTTTTGAATTATTCGAGTTTGCAAGTCCTATTTTACAATTCAAACCTTATTTGAAATTTCTTCGAACCGAGTCGAGTTTTTCGAGTTTCTGTACAAATTTAATTGTAATTATTTATAATTGTAACACCCCGAAATCCGGTCTAGTCGGAATTAGGCTCCGGTGATCGGAAATTTCTACATTGATGAAGTCTAAATATTGTATCGGCTAGTTAATTATTGATATCAGACCCTAATTAAGTTAAAATATTATCATCAGAATCTATTGAATAGTATCTAAACCAATTTAGTGACTATATTGAAGAAAATGCAAGTTGAGGAGCAAAACCATAGTATGATGAGAGCTGAGGGACTAATCTTGCGATTAGCCCCTCCTCAATTAAATTTAGCCTACGTGGGATAGTCTGAGAGCTTAAGTATATTGAAAAATAAAGGAAACAAGGAAATTTTTTTTGCTCGGGAAATATTTTTTTATTAATAAAAATATGATCTCATCCCGGTTGTGTGCCTCGTTAAAAACCTCCCTAAGCCTAAGTAGAGGAAAAGAGTACAACACAATCGGGGTAACAAGAACGAACCCAAAAAAACAAAAGAATTCGAACATTAAGTCCAAAACCGCACAAGTACCATGCTACCCAATATAATGAGGTTTCCCGACCAAACTACTCTACCATACATCGCCAACCACTTCTCAAAAAATTACAATAATAAGGGCAAAATTGAAGGAAAACCCCAAATAACAATAATCGAGTATGAGTTAACAGTTTGAATAGAATTACCACCATGCTTTGAAAATAGCTTCCCGAAACATACCCTCCTTTGCTAATCCATCTGCTAACACGTTTGCTTATTTTGGGACAAAATTAAATTGCACATACCCTATCCTTTTAACCAATCTGTCGATCTCCACCAGCTCCAACCACCAGCCCCGCAGTCTTTGAAATTTATTCAATATCCAATTGATCACCACCTTAGCATCAGATTCACAATCAACGGAGCTTTATCAATCCAATCGGCCTCGATAAAAATCTCTAAGGCTGTTTTACTAGCTTGAATTTCTGCAAACTCGGCTCCTAATCCTTCACAAGGGCCTGAAAACATCGCTCTCATTGCTCCATCTCCCGTTCTGAGAACACCACCATATCCAACGACAATGTCCTTTGCTGCTCCGTCCACGTTAAATTTAACCACTCCATTTTCAGGAGGTAACCAGACTGAAATAGCGCTCTCTGTGAGAATATTAGAAAACAAGGAATTAAAAAGCTTACCCGAGAGTTCCCTAAGCAAACACCTTCATCTTCGTTATCTTCTTCCTTCAAGCACACACCTCCATTTGAGAGAGTTTTGAGCTTCACTTTTTCTTCGTTTTATCAATATTGAATCGTTGCTATAGACCGAGTAAGTTATATTCCTCAATCGGTTATTGAATTCCATGTATATATCAAGCATAATCTTGAGCTAGGGTTTTGACTATCCATGGATATTTCATCGTTGTTGTATATATAGAAATTGAATATCGATTTTGTTATCGTTGTATTGATTTTGATATCGTAATATCAATTTTAATAGTCTCCTATTGATTATCTAGCTCAAGAAGTGGAGAAAGAGGTTTCATTATCTCCATCGAAAGCTAGAAGCAAGGGTATTGTTATCCTAAAGCCTTGAAAGCTTCGGATTGTCAAGGTGAGTGTAGTCGGAGTCTCGAGATTAGGCGAAAAGCCTTCCCGAATCTTTATTTGATGATTTAGATTATATCGCTAATATTGTCATTGAAAAAATTGCATTGGATGGTTAGTCGGACACCTTGGTAAGTGTCGGTATGTTTGTCATTGAACACCGATCATAGTTATTGGTATCGTTAATGAGCATTGTCATTGTATAGATATTGTTATTGAAAAATTGCTAAGAAATCATTGATTATTGTTATTGGCATCGAACCATGAAACATTGATTATAAGATATATTGACTATCGATAATACTGAAATCATTGGACATCGAAATACTCATTGATTATTGAAATGGATATGAACATTGGAACCTTGAATTTGAATAGACATTGGATACAATTGACATGCCATAGAATTCATGAGCTCAGTGTACGGGTGGACTACGGTCCTAAGGCTACGACCTATATTGATATGGCGAGGCGGATGGATGTGTATTGTTATTGGTCATATTGGCGAGGCGGAGGGACTAGACCATTCATTGATTTGGCGATGCGTAGGAATTCACGTATTCACTATCTTGATTCAATCCAAGGATTATATATGTATTGATACTTGACATATTGTTGTTCATGTTTCTTATGACTACCTCACTAGGCAATGTATGCCTAACGTTTCTCATCTCATGCATTTCGAGTTGAAATATCCTGTGTCGGAGGATCGGATTAGCAAGGCAAGACAAGTCACTACAAGCCTTCAAGTAATGTATTTTGATCTTGTGAACTCCTTGGAAGGTGGTAAAGTAGTTGAACTAGTCATTTATGCCTATTTTGATGAGTTTGTGAGATGCATATGATGTAATATGGTTAATGGCCCTAAATGGCCTTTTTGGTTCGTTTAATATGGCATAAAAATGCATACTTAGCTCAAAAAGGTAAAATCATAGTCTATGCATTTGTATGGTCATGGAATTTGGCATGCTAGTAGTTTATACCATTGAAATATTGTGGGTAAAGTTTCATTGCATTTGGACATTGTTCGATAGGTCAAATTGAATGAAAACCAGCAAAAATCTGTCATTACAGGTCAGGCCGTATCGAAACGGGTGATGGCGTTTCGACACGGGTAAGCACAGTTTGGTCTGAGGAATAGGGAGTATCGGAACGATTTATGGCCATTTTGAAACATTTTGTCTCTGGAAATTCTCCGTTTTGATACGGGTTTATAGCGTATCGAAACGGGTCAAAGTCAAAGGAGGTCAACCCGTTTTGATACAGGGCATACCCATATCGATACGGTCTAAAGGGTAAATTCAACAGGAGTTTACCATCGTTCACCCGTTTCGAAACAGGCCTAGGGTGTTTCGATACGGAGTTAGTTAAATTAGTTAAAGACTACTAATCAGATTACCAATTTCACAGTTTGGTCACTGAATGTTGTAAGGCTAAATTGAATGAGATAACGATCTCCAAATTGCATGAAATTTTGCAGGTAGAATGTTAATAGAGGGAATTTCATTTTGGTAAAATCAATTGCATCAAAGGACCCCTAATTTGTCGAAATTACAAATTGGTTCCTAAAACTCGTAATAGTTACGATTTAGCACATGAATAATTAATCATTGCTTATATGGGTAAAATGGTTTGAATTATTTGTTTGTGACGATTCGTTGTATGATATGGTTGAAAATGTTAATAATAAAATGAAATTTTATTGCACCGATTTCTACATTGATCATTGGTTTCACCTTTCGACCCGGTTCTCAACCAAACCAGGAAGGGGTGTTACAATAATGTTATAATACATATTGATTCCAATTTAAACGGCTTTCTATATCCATATGATATACATACATATATTTTTTTTTCATATTTTCACATGTGATGAACATAATATATCAGACATAATTGACAGATTCGACTCGAACTTAAAAATTGATCAACTAATTACCAAAAATTTTGAGTTATTCGAATTTCCGTTTTATAACTCGAACTTTATTTGAAAATTTTTCGAGTCGAGTCGAGTTTATAAAATTACAAGTTGGGTCAATATGAGTCGGTTATTTTTGCGTCGAGTCGAGTCAAGTTTTGGCCACCCCTATCCTTTAACTCAAGATATATTCTTCCTCTCTCCAATGTTACCCCTTCATTATTTTGATCGTGAAATGGAGTATCCTGATTTTCAAGAAGCTCAAAACCCAAATAATTTGTTTGTAACAAAATTAATTGAGCGATTCAATTGTAACTTTTTGAAATATGGTGTGACTCATTTACAAACTTAAAAACAATAGAGTAACTTGTGTAATTTATCCAACAAAAAAATAATTAAAATATTTTCTAATGGCACCTTTCAACGCCCGTTTAAGACATCATGAAACAATGATCTGATTGTTACAATCGATTAATTGGGTAATTCAATTGTGACTTTATGAAAAGCGGTGATCCATTTGTAAACTACCAAATAATAGAGTACTTATGGTGCAATTTATCCAAATTTCAAAGGATAACATGTTCATTAATTTGTGCATTATATTGACTTAAATCCGGTTGGAAGCGAAGAATATCAAAACCATATTAAGAAAGCAAAACTTATATGTTGAGAGAATATTTTTTGGGTTCGTTTGTCACCTAAAAAAATTCTTTGTTTTAAATATTTAGGTTGACAAAATTAATTAATCTTAAATTATTATTCACAAATCATGAATATACATATACAAACGTATATAGAGAGCCAAACTCTTATCTCATTCAATGGATAGAATGTTGGAATGTCAAAACGTCTGATTTTGTTTGATTAAGAGTACTTAATAAATTATTCATTAAATATAATTATTAATATTATTCCGTTCATATTATTTTTCATGTTTAAATCACTCCATTTCAAATTTTAATAAAATTTATTTTAGTCTAAGTCTAAATAGATGTCACTCATCAATCTGATCTAATTTTATAATGCTTAATTTTAACTATAGTTATTTGAAGTTATACCATTTGTACTTGTCGGTATAATTATATACAGTATCGGAGCTAGGATTTTTATGTAGTGAGGTCAGAGTGAGGTGTAAAGTCTGGAAAAATTTCTATAGCATTACTAGGGCTGTAAATGAGACGAGACAGATCGCAAGCTACTCGAGCTCGACTCGATTAAAGCTCGATCAAAGCTCGACTTGATTGGACTCGACTCGAGTTCGAACTCGGTTCAAGTTCTTGAGGAGCCGAGCTACTTGATATCCGACTCGAAAAGCTCACGAGCTACTCGAAAATATAATATACTGTTTTTTTTATAATTTAAAATCTAAATTCTTAAACTTAAAATCCTAAATATAAATCCTAAATTCTAAACATAACAACCTAAACCTCTAAACCCTAAACTAACACCATAGACTCTAAAATAACAAGCTTGAGTTTACACAACTTGTGTATCAAAGTTTTTTCTTCATAGGAATTTAAATGAGACGTGACAGATGAAGAGTTACTCGAGTCCAATGCAGTCAAAGATCGGTCAACACTTGACTCGATTGGGCTCGAATCAAGCTCGAACTCGACTCGGGTTCTAAACGAGCCGAGTCGAGCTTAGATTTCTCAGGTTCGTTAGAAATTACTCAAGCTCGAACTCGGCTCGAAATCTTATCGAGCTGAGCCGAACTTAGCACTACTCGAGCTCGACTCGGCTCGTTTACACCCCAAAGCACTACAATAGGTATTGCTGACCTCATATCCTAACAAATCAAGTAAGATCAATTCTTATATTTCATATGAAAAATTTGAATTTTTTATACTTTATAATCGATTTAAAAAAAAATTAGTTGGGTCAATTGCACCTAAAAGTCCTATATACATGAAACTGTAATTGCGATTTCAAAAATAAAAATATATTAACTAATTATATTTGATATTAGTCGAGTTAACAAACATGTATCAAAAGATGGGTTTGAATATTGTATTTTTCAAAAACATTCTTATGCACGTCTTTAACAATAAAGAGTTAATGATTGAAACTTGTTCATGAACCATGAATACGGAGTATATATATATTTTTTTGCTCGGCAATGTTATATTTTATTGATAAATAAAAGGCTATCACGCCTATCCCTAAATTGTGCGCCTCGTTAAAAACCTCCCTAAACCTATGTGGAGGAAAAGAGTACGACACAAAACAGGTAATACATAATCTTTCAAAACAGTTTACACTGCTCTCGCCTCTGCACGTACAGCATATGCAATACAATTTTCTCATCTAGGTGAAATCAAACCCAACACCATACCTTTCACCACCTATCAACTCTGCCTAGACCAAAGAGAGAAACCAGAAAAAGATGATAGACACTAGTAAACGAATTCTCCTACAGGGCGGCGCAACACCGAGTCAAGTTAAAGCACATCGCTTGCCATCACCACCAAGTCTTTAAGACTGCATCTTGACATGAGCCATCTCTCGCCAAGCATCCAGCAAGCAAAATACACCTCCTGAATCAATGATCAACGAACCTGAATCAACGATCAACGAACCTGAACCCACGATCAACATCACATTACCTAGTCACACAGCTTCAGTATACACTCCCAAGGCTGTCTTAATTAGACAACTTCAACAAAATCACCTCCAGTCCCATCTCCGGGACCAGAAGATAACGCTCTTATGACACCTTCCTCTGTTCTTAAAATACCTCCACACCCAGTCACATTGTCATATTAGTCAATGGAAAACTAAACATAACTATTAAACCCTAAAATCTAAATCCTAAATTCTAAACACAACAACCTAAACCTTTGAACCCTAAACTAACACCATAAACCCTAAAATTAACAAGCTTGAGTTTACACAACTTGTGTATCAAAGTTTTTTTTTCATAGGAATTTAAATGAGACGTGAATCCGAGATAATACAACTACACTCATCATAGAGACGCCGCCGCTCCTTCTATTCGGATTGGCACCTTTGTGTTCAATTGTTGAAGATGGAGGCGAAACAGACGTTCACCCTGTTCGTAGATAACTTATCTCAAGCAATACACTGGAAAGGGCTGTGGTTCGCCTTCGCACGACATGGAGATGTGGTGGACGCGTTCATACCAAGGAAACTCAGCAAAAATGGAAGAAGATTTGGTTTCGTTAGATACGCAGAGAAAAAGGATGCAGAAAGGGCGATTGAAAGTCTGAACGACTTCACTTTATTGGGTAGCAAAATTTTTGTGTCGATTGCTCGGAATGACGATAGAAAAAGTTACAGGAGAAGCTCCACAAGGAATGTAGATGCGGGACTAAGAAAAGATCCTAACAACAATAAACTTGCTGTCGCTGACACAAGACTGGGTACAGGAACAAGTCAACAACAACCGGTAAAAAACAACACGGAGGGAGAATCAGAAAACAGAAGTAAGAAGGAAGTGAGGAAGATTATTGGGCATGTGGAAGATGAAGACCTGTGGAAGATGCGAAGGTGCCTTATTGGTACAACGACAACGATCTGTAGCACCCAAAGCATTATGGAGAGATTGTCATCGTGGGAAATGAACGATATAAAGGTCTTGAGGATGGGGGGAAGAACTTTTTACTATCCATCGAAGATGAGGATCTCTTCTTAATGCTAGAAGAATTGCAATGGTCTTATTTGAAGGAAATCTTCGACACCATTGAACCATGGTCGGAGACAAGTCTCATCAAGGATCGATCAACCTGGGTGGAAGTTCATGGGGTCCCTCTTCATTGCTGGAACCATGTGACTTTCAACATGATTGCAGAATTGTGGGGATTCTTGGATGCGGTGGGAGAAAATGCTCTCCAAACTATAGACGCAGAGAAATTTACGCTACTTATTACAACCTCAGTCTGTTCTAAAATCGATGAAGTTCTACATTTTGAGGTGGGTAAAGTTATTCATAGTGTCAGGGTAATAGAAATTGGCCTTTCTGATAGAAAAGATCCGCAGCTAAGAGTCAGCAGGATTGGGAACAAGGTAAACAGAAATATGGAAGGCCAAAAAAGCGATTCGGAATCGGTATCGGAGTCTATTCGGAGCAGGCCACCGGAGGAGGAAGATTCTCGCAGGAACCAGAAAGAAGATAACTCATTAAATGAAGCTTTTCTGGGAAAAGAAAATAATCATGATGATGAGGCTAAAAGTTGGGAATTTCACAGTAATTTAGAGGAGAAAGATTTTATGTGCAGTGGGCTCAATAAAAACGCGCGTTTAAATACTTCAGAGAGCAACAGTTTAGAAGTGGAAAGGGCAGAAGATGGAACTTCAGTGCAGCAACAAAAAGAAGCGAATATTTTGTATGGGCCAAGTTGGGCTGAGGTTGTCAGTACTCGTGGAGACCCAAACAAGATCACAGCTGTAGAACAAATGGGAGCAGTGACAGAAACGGTGAGATCCCAAGACTCTGTCCCGAACCAGGCTATAGAGGATGTAAGGAACATGGGCTTCTCTGTTCTTCAATCCAAGGTGGCAACAAAAGTCTCAAAACAAGGAGGCAAGGCAGGGGACGAGTCATGGGAACATGCTGTGGACAAGAGAAATAAGTTTGACCAAGTGGAAATTGGTTCCATATCAGACGAGTCTGACTTTTCTAAAACCAAAAGTGAAGGGAAAATCCTAGAGCCTTCTTCTCTGAGCTGGGAAAAAATCAAAAAAAGCCAAAAGAGAAAAGATTCGGGTCCTTGTTCGATTTGCAAGATAGTGCTCTCTCACAATCGGAAAGGAAAAAGCGTGACCAAGCAATTCGCAGAAACAAGCAGAAGAAGAAAAACCCAGAGTCACCATGTATATCAGGCAGATCTCTATCCGACTCAGACCTTGTTGAGAGATGGGTATTGTTGACCAAGGAAGCTAGGAGGGCTCTAAATTTGGCGAAAAGCGTGGGAGTTCATTTCGAAGGCAATGAAGAGGAAGTGGTGAGAGACTTGGCCCTTCTAGAGAAAAACCAGGCTTAAGGGGGAGGGAGATACCCTAATAGCGTCTAAGCTATGAGGGCAATTACGTGGAATATCCGTGGTGTAGGCTCAGACTCGAAGATTTCGGCTCTAAGAGCTCTGGTACGAGAACATAGAGTGGAGATGTTACTAATTCAAGAAACGAAGATGGGAGATTTGTCAGCAGATTTCATCAAAAAATTTTGGTATGATGGTTTTTTTGATTTTGTTTATTCACCTTCTAAAGGTAGATCTGGAGGCATCCTTACTATTTGGGATAAAAGTGTGTTTAACTTGGAAGATTCAACGGTAAACAACAACTTTTTACGTCTGTCTGGGTATTGGAGAGATGTGGAAGGGAAGGTAGCTATCGTAAACGTTTACTCTCCTTGCAAACTGTCGGATCAAAGAGCTTTATAGCAGACCTTACTTGAACTTAAAAGTCAAGTTTCAGAATTTTGGCTGGTTGGAGGGGACTTCAACGCCGTTTTAAACAAAGGCGAAAGATCGGGAGGATCCAGGATGCTGTCAAATTGCAAAGATTTCAACGCTTTCATAGAAGCTGGGAATTTGATCGATTTACCAATGTTAGGCAAGAAGTTTACATGGTTTGGGCCGAAAAATAGAAGAAGTAGGTTAGACAGATTTCTCTTGGAAGCCGATTGGATGACGATACTTGGGGATTTAGCACAGACTGGTTTGAAGAGAGTTGTTTCAGACCACACACCTGTATTGCTGGCATCCGACAGACAAGACTGGGGTCCCAAACCCTTCAAGTTCTTCAATGCATGGTTGAAAATGGAAGGATGTAAAGAGCGGATTAAGGAGGTATTCAAAGCGGACACCAACTCGGATTTATCGTTTAAATTAAGAAGCCTAAAAACAGCTTTGAAGGATTGGAACAACACATGAAAGAAAGACCTGCACTCAAAAGCTAAAGATTTGGAGAGAAAGCTCGAGGAGTTAGAAGAAAATGGAAACGATGGGGAATTAGATGCTGCTCGCCTAGAAGAAGTTAAAAAACTGCAGATGGAACTTTGGGATGTATTGAGATTGCAGGAAGCTATTTGGAAACAAAAGTCCAGAATGAACTGGTTGACACTGGGAGATTCAAACACTGCTTTTTTTCACAAAGCAACAAAGATTAGAGCAAAGAGATGAGTGATTCACGGTTTGAACATCGCATGAGAATGGTGTGGTAATCCGGTAAAACTGAAACATGGAATTTTTGAACACTTCACCAAACAGTTTCAATGTATGGATAGATCTTGGAAGGCATCATTTAACATGGACTTCAGAAAACTAAACGATATGAAGGCTAACAAGCTGGAAGAACCGTTCTCTTTGGGCGAAATTAAAGAGGCAATTTGGGAGTGTGACGACTCCAAGGCCCTCGGGCCTGATGGTTTCAATTTGAGACTATTGAAATGTTGCTGGGCGGAAGTGAAGGAGGACCTACGAAAAGTCTTTGATAAATTTTATAGATGTGGTATGCTCGCCCCCTCTGTTAATTCTACTTTCATAGTTCTTATTCCAAAGAAGGGTAATCCTACTGAGATCTCAGACTTCAGACCAATTAGCCTGGTAGGATCAGTGTATAAAATCATAGCTAAAGTGTTATCTCGTCGCATCAGAGAAGTGATTGATAAACTGGTCAGTGATACTCAATGCGCCTTTGTCCATGGAAGACAAATTTTTGATGGCATTTTAATTGCAAACGAGATAGTGCATTCCCTATCTAAAAGAGAGAAGGAGGGCGGTGGAATAGTGCTGAAACTGGATTTCACGAAGGCTTTCGATTGCGTTAGGTGGGATTTTCTACTAATGATTCTGCAGAAGATGGGTTTCAAGGAAAAATGGAGGGGGTGGATATGGAAGTGTGACAAGTCGTCGTTAACCGGTCAAAATAAATATAAATTAATCCTCTTTCAACAATAAATAAATACAGAAATTAAATAAGTATAGGGAAAGAGGGTCGATCCGCAGGGAGATTAGCTGGAATTGTTGACTTGAATTTGTTGAATCCGAAATCCCAGGAATATCTGAAAAAGCAAAGAAATAAAAGAGGGGGTGATATGATATTGGATGAAGTAATGAAATAAAATGCACAAATTAAAAATAAGGGAAACCAAGTGTGTGAAATAGCCTCGAGCTAGCCTTTTCAATTCCTTCGATCATTGAAATAGATTTTTACTCCGGGGATCATGTCGGTTACAGTCTGCGAGGCCCAACCCGTCGCAACTTGCTTCTCTCTCGAGTAACCAAACCTCCCAAGACTATCTTCGAAGGTTGATTCTTAAACAAATTAACCACGTCTATCGCCGTTAAAATATTTAGTTTTGAAAGCAGGAAAAGCCCGACTCAGAAATTGTCTTAAAAAAGAATCGTTTCTGATTTTATCTTTCCTTAGCGGACCGCCGCTAAGAGTGTTCACAGGAAGTCGAAGTTGCCACAGGCCGATCCTTCCTCCCAACTATGTCTTTAAACGATTCCAGACCAACGAGCTCTTTTTGATTTGAAAAACGATTAAAAACTTTAGTAATGCCGATTGCCAAACTATCTAAACAGAAAGATAAAAATGTATTCCCGAAGGAATTTAGGCAATGTTCAATTCTCACGATTAGAATTGATTTGGCTAACTCTTGGCTCAAGAGATTTAGCTAAGTATGATATTAATTATCATACTTAACTTGGTTTTTAGAAAAGTAATAAAATAACATAAAATAAATTGAACAAGAAAATAAAGAAAAGAAAAAAAACTTTTATTAAAGCTAAAAACTATTTACAAAGGAAAAGCTAAAAATACTCAAAGCTAAGAAGATGATCACTCAAAATGATTGATTGATGATCTAAGCCTTTACCAAGGGTGGTATTTATAGGCTTAGATTTACAAAGATAAAGTGATGAGATAATTTAAAATAATAAACAAAAGATAAATAATTTAAATGTTTTGAAATTTAAATGCAGGAAATCTAATCGGATAAGCTGATAAGCTCTCTCAGAACGTTCCAGAAGCTTCTAGAAGTCGCCACGTCATTGCCACGTCACTGCCACATCAGACGCGTCGTGCCCGGTGTCGTGCCCATGATGCCAGTCATGACAAAATTATAATAAAAACTGCAGAAATGCCCCATTTTCACTGCTATTTTCAGAATTGGATCCTTGCACAAAATATAACGAAAACAACATGTATTAAGCAGCAAGAAGTCCAAATAACTAGAAAAATAGCAAATGAAATATGTCATATTTGAGAACTCATCAAATTCCCCCTCACTTGTCTCATACTTGTCCTCAAGTATGTCCGAAAGAGATATTAACCAAGAATGCATTTCTTAAGCCATTACAAGCATCAAACATAATCATAAGAGTTCAAGTGCAAAAGAAATACCATGAAAGAGACACAAATCAAACCAAATGGATATAAGTAAAGAACAGTCTTTCATTCTTTCAATTGTCTATCAAGTAGTAATCAAATCCTAACCTAGTCTTAATCCTCACCAAGGTACACTCAAGAGCACTCAAAGTGTTTAAAGGTAAATGTGAAGCAAAAGCACTCTAAGTCATGCATGAACAAAAGTTTCCATAGGCTTGTAACAAGTTCAATTCTCCACTACTTATTAGAATCGAGGTGCAAAAATCATTAGGTCTCTTATTCAAGGTGTAACGTGGGTTTAGAAAAAGGGTAGAAAGATGGAAAGAAAAGGAAAAAGAAGATGATCAATGCAAGAAGTTTCAAACAATAAGCAACGAAGACAAAAGATGAGCTAAAAATGGGCAAGCAAACACATATTTTCATTTTTTCGAAACTGTTTTTCTTCTTTTTTCTTTTTTTCTTGGAAGCAATTGCCTCCTTTAATTCTATTTTTTTTTCTTCTTTTTTCATCATTTTTTTCGGAAAAATTCTGCCCTTTATTCGATTTGCAGCCCTTTTTTGTCTAGCAATACAATTTCTAGCATTTGATCAATCAAAAAGTTTGGTTGAGGGTTAAGCCAAAAAAAATGGGATATAAGGTTTCAAGAGGGTTCACTAAGCGAAAGGTAAATTTTAATAAAAGAGAGAAAATCCTAATGCCTAAATCATCTTAAAGCACCTCATTCTAGTGTAGTCTCAAATCGTATACAAGCCACAAGTTCTAGATTCCTAAATTCAAGATGACACTCTCAAGCAAGGAAAAACGAGCATAAAAAATAAGATGCATGCTCAAGGCTCAAATTCTCACAAAATTGGGCTAAGTTGATTAAGCTAGGTGAGAAATCCAATTATCACAATCAAGGCAAATTGAAAAGAGATGTCAAACTATCATTATACTCATGCCATTTGATTATCAAAATGTCAACATTCAAATATTCCTAAGCACCATAACAATTATAACATGCTGGACAACAAGCAATGACAAAGAAAATATTTTCTCAAAGTTAAACCAAAATCAAACATATATCAGATAAGCATGGCAAGTGGTTTTGCTATCCTCCCCCTCACTTAAGTGAATTGCCCCAATTCATAAAAATTAAGGAAATAAAGAGATGATAAGGGCAAAAGATACTCCCCGTGAATGATGAAATTGAGTCCGCCGTTGGCATTGACTGGAATGACGGTGATGGAGATCGTGGGGGAGGTGGACGGTGACTGGAGCTCGGTCCGGTGGTGCTGTTGGAGAGCTGCGAACGACGGCAGGCGGTTGGGGAGAAGGCGGAGGTGCGGTGGAAGCCGTATGAGTGGGGTTCTCGACCGGGGCTGGGGGCTTGCCATCGTCGACCATCGCGGCGTGGAGGAGGTGCGGGGATATGGTGAATTGCGGCTGAGTGAAACAGATGGGTGTGTTTTGTTAGGGTTTGGTGGTTTTGTGGGAAAGAAAAAAAATGGGAAAAGAGGGGAAAATGAAGGGCACAAAGGGCATGGGCTAAAGTGCTTCCTGTGTGAAAAGAAAAATCCTGCATAAAATTTATTAAGGTAATTAAAAAAAAGAAAGAAGATAAAAAATGAAACATAAATTAAATTATTAAAAAGGAAGAAAAAATTAACGAAAAATAAACCAATGGGTTGCCTCCCATTTAGCGCTTTGTTTAACGTCGTTTAGCTCGACGACCTTTGCTGTGGATTTTCCTGGTCATAAAAAAATAAAACAAAATCAGTCAAAAATGCCGAAAGTAAATCTCCCAGGCAACAACGCCAATTTTGACAAGTCGTCGTTAACCGGTCAAAATAAATATAAATTAATCCTCTTTCAACAATAAATAAATACAGAAATTAAATAAGTATAGGGAAAGAGGGTCGATCCGCAGGGAGATTAGCTGGAATTGTTGACTTGAATTTGTTGAATCCGAAATCCCAGGAATATCTGAAAAAGCAAAGAAATAAAAGAGGGGGTGATATGATATTGGATGAAGTAATGAAATAAAATGCACAAATTAAAAATAAGGGAAACCAAGTGTGTGAAATAGCCTCGAGCTAGCCTTTTCAATTCCTTCGATCATTGAAATAGATTTTTACTCCGGGGATCATGTCGGTTACAGTCTGCGAGGCCCAACCCGTCGCAACTTGCTTCTCTCTCGAGTAACCAAACCTCCCAAGACTATCTTCGAAGGTTGATTCTTAAACAAATTAACCACGTCTATCGCCGTTAAAATATTTAGTTTTGAAAGCAGGAAAAGCCCGACTCAGAAATTGTCTTAAAAAAGAATCGCTTCTGATTTTATCTTTCCTTAGCGGACCGCCGCTAAGAGTGTTCACAGGAAGTCGAAGTTGCCACAGGCCGATCCTTCCTCCCAACTATGTCTTTAAACGATTCCAGACCAACGAGCTCTTTTTGATTTGAAAAACGATTAAAAACTTTAGTAAGGCCGATTGCCAAACTATCTAAACAGAAAGATAAAAATGTATTCCTGAAGGAATTTAGGCAATGTTCAATTCTCACGATTAGAATTGATTTGGCTAACTCTTGGCTCAAGAGATTTAGCTAAGTATGATATTAATTATCATACTTAACTTGGTTTTTAGAAAAGTAATAAAATAACATAAAATAAATTGAACAAGAAAATAAAGAAAAGAAAAAAAACTTTTATTAAAGCTAAAAACTATTTACAAAGGAAAAGCTAAAAATACTCAAAGCTAAGAAGATGATCACTCAAAATGATTGATTGATGATCTAAGCCTTTACCAAGGGTGGTATTTATAGGCTTAGATTTACAAAGATAAAGTGATGAGATAATTTAAAATAATAAACAAAAGATAAATAATTCAAATGTTTTGAAATTTAAATGCAGGAAATCTAATCGGATAAGCTGATAAGCTCTCTCAGAACGTTCCAGAAGCTTCTAGAAGTCGCCACGTCATTGCCACGTCACTGCCACATCAGACGCGTCGTGCCCATGATGCCAGTCATGACAAAATTATAATAAAAACTGCAGAAATGCCCCATTTTCACTGCTATTTTCAGAATTGGATCCTTGCACAAAATATAACGAAAACAACATGTATTAAGCAGCAAGAAGTCCAAATAACTAGAAAAATAGCAAATGAAATATGTCATATTTGAGAACTCATCAAATTCCCCCTCACTTGTCTCATACTTGTCCTCAAGTATGTCCGAAAGAGATATTAACCAAGAATGCATTTCTCAAGCCATTACAAGCATCAAACATAATCATAAGAGTTCAAGTGCAAAAGAAATACCATGAAAGAGACACAAATCAAACCAAATGGATATAAGTAAAGAACAGTCTTTCATTCTTTCAATTGTCTATCAAGTAGTAATCAAATCCTAACCTAGTCTTAATCCTCACCAAGGTACACTCAAGAGCACTCAAAGTGTTTAAAGGTAAATGTGAAGCAAAAGCACTCTAAGTCATGCATGAACAAAAGTTTCCATAGGCTTGTAACAAGTTCAATTCTCCACTACTTATTAGAATCGAGGTGCAAAAATCATTAGGTCTCTTATTCAAGGTGTAACGTGGGTTTAGAAAAAGGGTAGAAAGATGGAAAGAAAAGGAAAAAGAAGATGATCAATGCAAGAAGTTTCAAACAATAAGCAACGAAGACAAAAGATGAGCTAAAAATGGGCAAGCAAACACATATTTTCATTTTTTCGAAACTGTTTTTCTTCTTTTTTCTTTTTTTCTTCGAAGCAATTGCCTCCTTTAATTCTGTTTTTTTTTTCTTCTTTTTTCATCATTTTTTTTCGGAAAAATTCTGCCCTTTATTCGATTTGCAGCCCTTTTTTGTCTAGCAATACAATTTCTAGCATTTGATCAATCAAAAAGTTTGGTTGAGGGTTAAGCCAAAAAAAATGGGATATAAGGTTTCAAGAGGGTTCACTAAGCGAAAGGTAAATTTTAATAAAAGAGAGAAAATCCTAATGCCTAAATCATCTTAAAGCACCTCATTCTAGTGTAGTCTCAAATCGTATACAAGCCACAAGTTCTAGATTCCTAAATTCAAGATGACACTCTCAAGCAAGGAAAAACGAGCATAAAAAATAAGATGCATGCTCAAGGCTCAAATTCTCACAAAATTGGGCTAAGTTGATTAAGCTAGGTGAGAAATCCAATTATCACAATCAAGGCAAATTGAAAAGAGATGTCAAACTATCATTATACTCATGCCATTTGATTATCAAAATGTCAACATTCAAATATTCCTAAGCACCATAACAATTATAACATGCTGGACAACAAGCAATGACAAAGAAAATATTTTCTCAAAGTTAAACCAAAATCAAACATATATCAGATAAGCATGGCAAGTGGTTTTGCTATCCTCCCCCTCACTTAAGTGAATTGCCCCAATTCATAAAAATTAAGGAAATAAAGAGATGATAAGGGCAAAAGATACTCCCCGTGAATGATGAAATTGAGTCCGCCGTTGGCATTGACTGGAATGACGGTGATGGAGATCGTGGGGGAGGTGGACGGTGACTGGAGCTCGGTCCGGTGGTGCTGTTGGAGAGCTGCGAACGACGGCAGGCGGTTGGGGAGAAGGCGGAGGTGCGGTGGAAGCCGTATGAGTGGGGTTCTCGACCGGGGCTGGGGGCTTGCCATCGTCGACCATCGCGGCGTGGAGGAGGTGCGGGGATATGGTGAATTGCGGCTGAGTGAAACAGATGGGTGTGTTTTGTTAGGGTTTGGTGGTTTTGTGGGAAAGAAAAAAAATGGGAAAAGAGGGGAAAATGAAGGGCACAAAGGGCATGGGCTAAAGTGCTTCCTGTGTGAAAAGAAAAATCCTGCATAAAATTTATTAAGGTAATTAAAAAAAAGAAAGAAGATAAAAAATGAAACATAAATTAAATTATTAAAAAGGAAGAAAAAATTAACGAAAAATAAACCAATGGGTTGCCTCCCATTTAGCGCTTTGTTTAACGTCGTTTAGCTCGACGACCTTTGCTGTGGATTTTCCTGGTCATAAAAAAATAAAACAAAATCAGTCAAAAATGCCGAAAGTAAATCTCCCAGGCAACAACGCCAATTTTGACAAGTCGTCGTTAACCGGTCAAAATAAATATAAATTAATCCTCTTTCAACAATAAATAAATACAGAAATTAAATAAGTATAGGGAAAGAGGGTCGATCCGCAGGGAGATTAGCTGGAATTGTTGACTTGAATTTGTTGAATCCGAAATCCCAGGAATATCTGAAAAAGCAAAGAAATAAAAGAGGGGGTGATATGATATTGGATGAAGTAATGAAATAAAATGCACAAATTAAAAATAAGGGAAACCAAGTGTGTGAAATAGCCTCGAGCTAGCCTTTTCAATTCCTTCGATCATTGAAATAGATTTTTACTCCGGGGATCATGTCGGTTACAGTCTGCGAGGCCCAACCCGTCGCAACTTGCTTCTCTCTCGAGTAACCAAACCTCCCAAGACTATCTTCGAAGGTTGATTCTTAAACAAATTAACCACGTCTATCGCCGTTAAAATATTTAGTTTTGAAAGCAGGAAAAGCCCGACTCAGAAATTGTCTTAAAAAAGAATCGCTTCTGATTTTATCTTTCCTTAGCGGACCGCCGCTAAGAGTGTTCACAGGAAGTCGAAGTTGCCACAGGCCGATCCTTCCTCCCAACTATGTCTTTAAACGATTCCAGACCAACGAGCTCTTTTTGATTTGAAAAACGATTAAAAACTTTAGTAAGGCCGATTGCCAAACTATCTAAACAGAAAGATAAAAATGTATTCCCGAAGGAATTTAGGCAATGTTCAATTCTCACGATTAGAATTGATTTGGCGAACTCTTGGCTCAAGAAATTTAGCTAAGTATGATATTAATTATCATACTTAACTTGGTTTTTAGAAAAGTAATAAAATAACATAAAATAAATTGAACAAGAAAATAAAGAAAAGAAAAAAAAACTTTTATTAAAGCTAAAAACTATTTACAAAGGAAAAGCTAAAAATACTCAAAGCTAAGAAGATGATCACTCAAAATGATTGATTGATGATCTAAGCCTTTACCAAGGGTGGTATTTATAGGCTTAGATTTACAAAGATAAAGTGATGAGATAATTTAAAATAATAAACAAAAGATAAATAATTCAAATGTTTTGAAATTTAAATGCAGGAAATCTAATCGGATAAGCTGATAAGCTCTCTCAGAATGTTCCAGAAGCTTCTAGAAGTCGCCACGTCATTGCCACGTCACTGCCACATCAGACGCGTCGTGCCCGGTGTCGTGCCCATGATGCCAGTCATGACAAAATTATAATAAAAACTGCAGAAATGCCCCATTTTCACTGCTATTTTCAGAATTGGATCCCTGCACAAAATATAACGAAAACAACATGTATTAAGCAGCAAGAAGTCCAAATAACTAGAAAAATAGCAAATGAAATATGTCATATTTGAGAACTCATCAAAGTGCATCTCAACAGTTAAAGTTTCCATCCTAGTCAACGGTTCACCGACAAAAGAATTTAGTACGAGAAGGGGTTTGAGACAAAGAGACCCCTTATCTCCGTTTCTTTTCATCATCGTAACAGAAGCATTGCACCTCATTCTTGTTGCGGCAGAGCAAAACAGCAGCATTAGCGGTATCGGCGTAATAATCCCAGGTATTTCTTTATCTCATTTACAATTCGCCGATGATACCATACTATTTCTTGAACCAGAAGCTGAATTCGTGTGTAATTTAAAGAGACTTCTAAGAAGCTTCGAATTATGCTCTGGATTAAGCATTAATTTCAGAAAGTCTTGTATAGTTGGTATTGGAGTACGGGAAGATAAGGTGAAATTACTTGCTAATTGTTGTGACTGTCAAATTGAAAAGCTGCCTATATCGTATCTGGGCATACCTTTGGGAGCTGACCCAAGAAGGATTGTAACCTGGGATCCTGTTTTGGAAAGGATACAATCTAAATTAGCAGGGTGGAAAGGAAAATCTTTAACTTTTGCCGGGAGAGTGGTCCTCATAAACTCGGTCTTGTCCTCCCTTCCTTTGTACTACTTGTCCCTGTTTGAAGTCCCAAGCACGATAATTAAAAGAATTGAGTCCTTAAGAAGAAGCTTTTTATGGGGAGATAAGGATGGAAAAAAGAAAATGGCTAGAGTGAGTTGGGAGAAAGTGTGTTTACCTAAAAGATTGGGCGGAGCGGGAGTAGTAAGTCTATTTGCTAAAAACAAAGCCCTTTTGGCGAAATGGAAATGGAGGTTTGCCATTGAAAAACAAGCATTTTGGAGAATGGTAATAAATGCTAAGTATGGTGAAGATGATCAAAACTGGGCGTTGAACGCGAAAAATCCTAAAAAATGTCAATTATTTGGAGGGGGATTGTTAAGAATTTAAAGGAGGAGGAAGTGGATCGATGGATGAGTTTTGAGGAATTCAGATGGGAAATAGGGAATGGTAACACTGTCTTATTTTGGGAGGACATTTGGTGTGATAAGCACTCTTTGAGAGATACTTTTCCCAGGTTATATAGATTATTCAAGCATAAAGGCATTGTGGTTTCTAAGTTGGCAATCGAGGGCTCATTCTCTGGCATTTCTTAGCCAGCTTGGTTCTCGCGGCCCTTACTCGATCGTGAAACTGCCTAGGTGAAAACAATTGAGGAGCTAATTAAGAAGTGGAATCTGAACTCGGAGAAGGAAGACAAACTCGTTTGGTTACATGATCGAGCAGGAATTTTCTCAGTGAAGAAGCTATCGGAACTGTTAGTAGACCAAGATCTCCCAGAACCTGAGTTTAAGTTTGATAAGATATGTAAGCTGAAGATCCCTCCGAAAATTAGATCATTCTTATGGATGTTGAAATTGGACAGAATTCCCACAAAACTTTTCCTAAAAAACAGAGGTTTGGACTTAGAGGAGCGTCATTGTGCTTGTGTTTTGCGCGACACCGGATTGGAGGACTCCAAACATTTGTTCGTGACTTGCAATTTCACTTATAGCTTTTGGAAGGAAATTTGCAATTGGTGGGGCTTACACTGGGATGGCAGCAGGGATATTGGAAACTTTCTGGATTTTTGTTTTGCAGCACCCCTTTCCGGAAGATCCAAATCGGCCTGGTTAATATCTTGTGCAGCTGGTTTGTGGAGTTTATGGACAGTCCGAAACGACATGGTATTCAGGCAAAAAAGGACGAAGATGAGCGATCTCATTTTTTTCACGAAACTGAGAGCATTAACCTGAATCAATTCGACAGGTAGAGAAGTAGATATTGATCATTTCTGGTGGTGGGAAAAGCCTCTACTGTGCTTCGGTAACAGCTTTGTAAGTAAGCCTTCGAAGTTAAACGAGCGCTCTATGATTGAAAGTCTTAATATATGTCAATCATCAATCTGATCTAATTTTATAATGCTTAATTTTAACTATAGTTATTTGAAGTTATACCATTTGTACTTGTCGGTATAATTATATACAGTATCGGAGCCAGGATTTTTATGTAGTGAGGTCAGAGTGAGGTGTAAAGTCTGGAAAAATTTCTATAGCATTACTAGGGCTGTAAATGAGACGAGACAGATCGCAAGCTACTCGAGCTCGACTCGATTAAAGCTCGATCAAAGTTCGACTTGATTGGACTCGACTCGAGTTCGAACTCGGTTCAAGTTCTTTAGGAGCCGAGCTACTTGATATCTGACTCGAAAAGCTCACGAGCTACTCGAAAATATAATATACTGTTTTTTATAATTTAAAATCTAAATTCTTAAACTTAAAATCCTAAATATAAATCCTAAATTCTAAACATAACAACCTAAACCTCTAAACCCTAAACTAACACCATAGACTCTAAAATAACAAGCTTGAGTTTACACAACTTGTGTATCAAAGTTTTTTCTTCATAGGAATTTAAATGAGACGTGACAGATGAAGAGTTACTCGAGTCCAATGCAGTCAAAGATCGGTCAACACTTGACTCGATTGGGCTCGAATCAAGCTCGAACTCGACTCGGGTTCTAAACGAGCCGAGTCGAGCTTAGATTTCTCAGGTTCGTTAGAAATTACTCAAGCTCGAACTCGGCTCGAAATCTTATCGAGCTGAGCCGAACTTAGCACTACTCGAGCTCGACTCGGCTCGTTTACACCCCAAAGCACTACAATAGGTATTGCTGACCTCATATCCTAACAAATCAAGTAAGATCAATTCTTATATTTCATATGAAAAATTTGAATTTTTTATACTTTATAATCGATTTTTAAAAAAAAAATAGTTGGGTCAATTGCACCTAAAAGTCCTATATACATGAAACTGTAATTGCGATTTCAAAAATAAAAATATATTAACTAATTATATTTGATATTAGTCGAGTTAACAAACATGTATCAAAAGATGGGTTTGAATATTGTATTTTTCAAAAACATTCTTATGCACGTCTTTAACAATAAAGAGTTAATGATTGAAACTTGTTCATGAACCATGAATACGGAGTATATATTTTAAACTTAAAAATAATATAATTTCAAATTTCCCAATCATTTTTATTAAAAGAAAATTATCAATCATTGAAATTGATGTAAACCTAACTTCAAACAAAGGTATTAGCAAACCCTAAAAATTCTAGTGAAAAAGTATTGGCATCTCAGCCATGCACATGCAACTTCTTAGAAACGACCGTGTGATTATGTTCGACAGAACCGATTTCGGGCCATCGAATTTGTATTAGCAAACCCTAAAAATTCTAGTGAAAAAATACTCATTCAATGTATTAGTAATCCGTAAACCCTAAAATTATAACTCTAAACCATAAAACCTAAACTACAAATCTTAAATCTTAAAACCATAACCATAACCATAAACACTAAACATAGAAACCCTAAACCCTCTAAAACCTTAAATCCTAAACTCTAATACATTAAATGAGAATTTTTTTTCAATAGAATCTTTTACGGTTTTTGTAATACATTAAATAATTGTGATTTTTTCAAATTGAATCTTGTATTTAATGAAGACTATTAAATAACCCTTAACCTATGCATGTATTTATAGGTTAGAAAAAGCCTTTATTTAATAGGATCTTTAACTTTAGGGATTTAATATTTTTTTGGTAAATTTGGGATTTAATATTATAAATCTTATGTATTTATATTAGAATGTTTTAAACCCTATGCTCTTAAATGACCCTTAACTTATGCATGTATTCATAGGTTAGAAAAAGGCATTATTTAATAGGATCTTTAACTTTAGGGATTTAATATTTTTTTTGGTAAATTTGGGATTTAATATTTTAAATCTTATGTATTTATATTAGAATGTTTTAAACCCTAAGCTCTTAGGTTTGCGATTATTTAATAGGATCCTTAACTTATCCTCACAACCTATGTTGGTTTGCGATCAGAGACAGTAGCGTCGATGTTGATTTTCATTCTGTTGATCTTCCGGACAGAGTTCTTACTAAGAACAAGAGAATAGGATGTATTGGTTCTTATGGAGGAAACATTCGGTATGCACAGATCAAATCTCTATGTTCAGTGAAAATTTGGATGTTTAATGTCGACACTCGTGAATGGACCGAGATGTATCGTGTTGCGCTCACGACATTGATTAAACATCCTCAACTAGTTCATTTGAGAACCGTCTTATTCCCAGCAATGAGAAGAAAATTAAATCTTTTGGCTTTGCAACCTGAATCGGATGATGGTGTTATCATATGGACTCCAAATATCATCTTCTGTTATTATTTAAAGTCCGGTGATTTGGTTCCGTTACGATGCTCGAATGTCTTGAATGGTGCACTCGATCGTAAACTGACTCGAATCTTTCCTTTTACTCGATGCCTGGCCTCTTTAGCGTTTGAGGGACAGGGGATTGCTATTCTCGATTGAGGCTTAATTAGAACAAAAGGTAGCCTTTTCTTTCTTTTACTTATCTTTCACCAGCTTTAGTACAATTGCTCCTCACATTAGTGAAGAGATTTGAAATTATGTTTATGTTTGTTTATTTAAAATTATGTGTGTTTTCGTTTAATATGTGTTAACATTAAGGATGTAATCGAGCCGAGTCCGAATATTAATGATCGATTCAATATTTTGAGTTTGATATCTGAACCGAACACTATGTAATGTAATGATATAAAATATCTAAAATATGTTTGAATGAAAATCTTAATAAGGCTCTTTTTTTTTGCTCGGCAAAAATAATTTATTAATTTAATGAAAAGCCAAAGTTGGGAGCCTCGTTAAAAACCTCCCTAATCCTATGTGGAGGAAAAGAGTACACCCCAACTTGGCATCCTTGCATACAACTCGAAGCAGCACCTTTAGTGCTAAGATTATCCATACCGCCCTTACAAACTATCAACTACAGCAAAAACAGATCGTTACCACCATGCTTTGAAAATCTCAGTTCGATTCATTCCTTCTTTTGCGAGGTGATCCGCGATATGATTTGGTTCTCTTGGTGCAAACGAAAACCTCACCTGCGAAATTTTGCTTGTGCATTCATCAATCTTCTCGAAAACTTGCCACCATCTCCAAGGTCTAATAAATTTGTCTCCAATCCAATTTAGTACAGTTTGAGAGTCCGATTCCACTATAAGGTTCATTTGCCCCACCCAACCTGCTTCAACAAAAACCTTTAGAGCTGTCTTTATAGCCATCAATTCTGAAAAGTCAGAGTTGACTACCTCGACTGGCCCGAAGAACATAACTCTTATTTTACTACTAGACGTTCTTAAAATACCACCACACCCTGCTGCTTTGTCCTTGAATGCACCGTCTACGTTGAATTTTGCATCACCTTCCTTTGGTGGGATCCATTCCTGTTGCAGGCCAATCGGATTGATACAATTCACAGGAGATTTCCACCAAGCATTTTCATTAACTAGAAGGTCTGCGTTTCCAGCCTTGATCCACAAAAGAGCTCTCATTTTTAATAGAAATAGGAGATCCTTTTGTGAAATTGTTTTGTCTTCAAACACCTTCTCATTCCTTGCTAGCCAAAGGCTCCACACCGCTGATGCAACTGAGATAAGCCACATTGATCTTACTTTCCCTGTCCAAAAAACATTAAAACAAAAGGAGAAAAAGTCATCCATATTAAACAAGTTTGGCCAAGGTAATGACCACCAATTACAGAAATTCTTCCAGAAACATATCGCAAATCTGCATTCCAGCAATAGGTGCTTTGTGTTTTCCTTCCCAATAACACACCAAGGGCAGCTGATCGCGTTGTCATCAAATTTCACTCCTCTTGTACTAAGAAATTCTTTCATGGGTATCCTGTCAAGCTTCAAAAACCATAGGAAGTTCTTCACTTTAGGTGGCACCTTCATTTTCCATAAAATATCGAAGTTAAAGGATGGATCTTCGATGTTTGCATTCACCATAAGTTCAGTAAGGCGACCAACTGAAAAATTTCCAGCCTTGTCATGTAACCAAAGGATTCTATCAGGAATATCTTCAATCAGCTTCTCAGCTTCAATTAATTCTTTTAAAGCCCCCAAAGTTCACATCTCCCTTTCAAGCAAAGGCCTACTAAACATGTTCTGCCAATCTATCTCCGTCAAACAGTTGTTAACTGCACACACAGCAGCCAACATTCCTTTTTGCACTACTAGTTTATACAATCTCGGAAAAAGATGTTTAAGTGGTTTTTCACCGCACCAAAAATCTTCCCAGAACAACACCGTTCTTCTATTTCCCAGTTTCCATCTAAAAGCCGTGGCATTCATCCATCTTCCTACTTCTGCATCCAACAGATTATTCATAATGCCTCTCCATATTATGGATATGTTCTTTGATCTGCTTTGGGTTAGGGCCACATGTTGTAATTTTTTCCCCATATTTAGAGCAAATAACTGTTCGCCACAGAGCTTCTTTTTCCTCAAGAAATCTCCATCCCCATTTAGCTAGCAGGGCTTTATTTTTTAATTTGATGTTTACCACTCCAGCTCCACCTTTTCTCTTTGGAATACAGATTCGTCCCCAACTAATCTTCGCTAATTTTTTTGAACCATCCCAATTCCCCCACAGAAAGGCTCTTTTAATTTTATCGATTTGCTTCAGCACTGATTTTGGTACCTGAAAAAGAGACATATAATAAAGAGGTAACGCAGAAAGGACTGAGTTGATAAGAATTACTCTTCCAGCAAAAGTCAACGATCTACACTTCCAACCCGCAAGCTTAGCCCTGACTTTATCAACCACTGGGTCCCAAGTAGCAACTTTTCTCGGATCAACACCAAGGGGTATGCCCAAATAGTTAAAAGGGATACTACCTTTCTTACATCCACACTGTTTTGCCAACTAGTTTACATATTCTTCCTCAACATTAATCCCAATTAGACAAGTTTTTAGAAAATTAATACTCAGCCCCGAAGTCACTTCAAAACATCTCAGGATCCGTTTAATATTACTTAACTGCTCCTCTTTCGGCCTCATAAACAGTAAAGTGTCGCCCGCAAATTGAAGGTGCGTGATCGGACCATACTATTCTGTAACCGAAATCCCTTCGAAAACCTTCGCCTCAACTGCCTTCTCTAATAAGAGATGTAAGGCTTCAGTCACAAGGATAAAAAGAAATGGGGATAAGGGATCTCCTTGTCTCAGTCCTTTACACATCTTGAATTCTCTTGTAGGAGATCCATTCAAGAGAATAGAAACTTTTGCTGTTGACACGCAATCCATCACCCACTGGCACCAATTTTTCCCAAATTCCATTTTGTTCAATACCATCATCAAAAAGTCCCATCTTACGCAATCATAAGCTCTTGAGAAATCTAGTTTCAATAGCAGCCCGCCCTTTTTACTCCGATCCTGCTGTAGGGAATGGATGACTTCATTAGCTATCAGCACCCCATCAAATATTTGACGACCCTTCAAGAATGCACATTGTGTTTCTCTCACAATTTTTCCCATTACCAAGCTCAATCTCTTAGACAATACCTTTGACACTATTTTGTAAAGTGAACTCACCAAGCTAATTGGCCTGTAGTCCAATAAATTTCTCGGCTATTTTGTCTTTGGGATTAACACAATGAAGGATGAATTTATATTATTTGGCAATCTCCCTGTTGTGTGAAACTTCTCAAAGAGTTCTTTAATGTCATCTTTCACAATTTCCCAGTATTTTTTATAGAATAGTGTCGTAAATCCATCCGGTCCTGGGGCTTTCGAGTCTTCACAGTTCCAAACTGCATCTTTTATTTCTTCCAATGTAAATGGCTTCTCTACTTCCTTCGCTTCATCTTCAGAGATTCTTTTAAACGCAAGGTTGAACACAGCTTCCCAATTTCTCTTTTTACTACTAAATTGATTCAAGAAATGATCAAAAACAAACTGTTTCAATCTACTGGGTATTTCATTTCCATTTCCCCCCAAATTCTCAGCATGTATAACATTTCTCTTTGCTCTTACTTTTACTGCCCTGTGGTAGAATCTTGTGTTCAAATCACCATTCTTTAGCCAGATTATTCTTGCTTTTTGACGCCAAATATCCTCTTGTGCTCTTATACAATCCCAAAGTTCTATCTTGCGTTGTTTTAATTCTTCAATCTGATCCGGACCCAAGCTATCAATATCACCTTTTTTTTCCAGTGCATTCACGTGTTGCTCTAACTTTATTATTTTGCTGCTGACATCTCCCTAAATGGCATTCCAACGTTTCAAAGCTTCTTTCACTCCTCTTAGTTTTGTTGGAAGATTCTTCCCTGTCATGTTTCTGTCTCGAAGGGCTTCCTTGATCACCTCCAAGCAACTCTCCTTCAAAAACCATGCATTGAATGCCTTGAAAGGCCTTGGTCCCCAATCTGTATGGTCTTTTGCTAGTAGTAAGGGGGTGTGATATGAGACATTTCTTGGAAGGCTTCTAAGTGTTAGATCAGCAATATTTTGGTACCATGCTTCATCAACCAAAAATCTATCTAATTTGCTTCGCTTGTTACCCGGCCCTATCCAAGTGAATTTTCTCCCTACTAAAGGGATCTCAATCAGTTTACAGCCTTCAACGAAATTATTAAAATCCTCAATTCCTGGATATCGAACACCGCGACCCTTTCTTTCTTCTCTTAATCTGATCGCATTTAGATCGCCCCCCAACAACCAGGGATATTTCCAAACATTTCTCAGTGACTCCAGTTCAACCCACAAGGATTTCTTCTCCAACATATCGCAAGGTGCATACACATTTATACATGTAAGAAAAGCATTATCATCCACCCATTTATACATGTAAGAATAGTTTGCAATTACTAGTGTCTCGACCCTTTTACTCGATGTCGGGTATATGGCGTTCAAATTTGACTCGATTGATAGCTCGAGCTTGACTTGAACTTGAATAGTTTGCAATTACTAGTGTCTCACTTGCACCCTTAGTGAACACGAAGCAAACATGTTCACTTAAACAAATATGTTTGTTAATATTAAATATTCATATTCATGAATACGTCTAAGAAAAATTATAATAGTAAATTTTTTTCTCATGAATAACAAACAATTTTTGGACAATATATTATCTAATAGAGAAGGAAGTCACAATAACAATTTTTTAATGACTAAATTTCGAGTTTAAAGAGATGTAATTTTCTTTGTTAATCCTAAACAAAGAAATATTCTTTAAATATATTTTGGACAAACAATTTTTTTATACATTTAAGGATCATATTTTAAATTATATTTGAATCCGTAATTTTCTCCATTAAAACACTACGTAATCAATTAGGTACCGATTAGCAACATTACTTCATCCATAGCGACATCTAGCTTCACGAACATTATGTTTTCCTTTATGGAAGTCCCAAACAATCCATGTTCTTGGCTAACGAGCACCGTTTTACCTCTGATCCATTTCAATTGTTTGTAGTGTTCTTATATCGACATAGTCGATTTTCACCGCTTTGTCGTTCACATCGTAGAACCGTTGCAGTAATGTGATGACGGTTGATTTTCCGCTTCCGCTTGCACCAACGAGGGTCGCGGTTTTGCCTGCTTCGACCTTGAGCTTGAAATGACCGAATCGGGGCGTGAAGGGTACACGAAAGCGACGTTGTCGAACTCCATGTCGCCCCAGATTATGGGTAGCACAATGCCTTTATAAAGTGACTAGGTTGTGACTTTATGAAACATGATGACCTATTTATAAACAAACTAATAATAAAGTGACTTGTGGTGCAATTTAACCAAATTACAAAAGATAACATGTTTATTAATTTGTGCACTATTTTGACTTAAATCCAGTTGGTAGTGAAGAATATGAAAACCCTATTAAGAAAGTAAAATTAATATGTTGAGTGTTGTGAATAAAATAAAGAAGAACAAGAATAAGAACAAGAAGAACAAAGAGATGAGAGAAAGAGGGAGATTTGTATTATTCTCAAAATATAGAATTGTCTACAATGCCTTCAATGAATCATCTATTTATAGGCATAAGAAGTACATAATACATTAAACTCTAATTCATGGAGATAATATTCCTAATAATAAATAAATCAAACTCCTTTGATAAAGTTCTAATCATGATAGACATCCACATAGATAAATATTCATAACACTCCCCCTTGGATGTCTATGAAGATAATGTGCCTCGTTAAAACCTTACTAAGATAAAAACCCAGTGGGAGAAAAAAAAATTCTTTAGTGAAGGAAAAAGAGTACACACATCTTTGATACGCATAACTTGTTGCCTCATTAAAAACCTTACCAGGAAAACTCATTGGGACAAAACCTCGGTTAAGGGAAAAAGAGTGCAACGCGTATTTACTCCCCCTCATGAAAACATCACAGAAGATCTTTGAATCTTCATAATTTAATCTTGAATATCATTTTTCTAAAGATCGCGAGGGATGAAACTTTGGAGTAATATGTTCCATGATGTATCAACTTTCAAACTGAGATATACATCTTACGTTATCTTCACACAAGATAGCTTTTATCATATCTTGTAAAAGTAAATCCACATATCTTTTGGATATGTTGGGTCAATAGTCTTAGCCAAACACATTTTTTGGCTTGCCTCGTGCATAACAATTATTTCTACGACATTTGAGGAGGCATCAACGAATGTTTGAAGATCTAAATGTAATGATCTTTGTATATTCATATATATTTCTTGACCAACTAATATATAGTGCTTCAAGACTAAGAAAAGATATAATTATCTTTATTCATATCCAACAATCTTACAACTATTGGGATACTCAATAGATATGATCTATTCATATTGAATCTTCTTTAAGATTCTTTCAGCTTATGTCTATTCATAGACAAAAGAAATATATAATAATGCTCGATCTTCATGTCGAGATAAACTTGATGTCAAGATTCAAGTACTTGTATTGAAAGTACTTCATGAGTTTCCAATTTGAAGCTCTTTAGGAGTTCTAAAATTATCATAATGGATCTTGATCCAAACTCCTTTATAAAATACATAAGGAAATCTGATCATTCTTATAGTATTTTCTCAATTAGTATTCACTAAGGCGATTATATCAAATGCGCCAAAAATATTCATGAGACATGTTTAAATAAATTTCCTCAGAAATTTCCAAATGCTTATAGCATTTTAGATCCTTCAAGGATAAATATGGATCCACAAATAATTAGACGCATGTAAAATTTTCAAAACTGCCAAAGTAATTGCATCCACCATGAAGTAATTAAAACTTTTCATAAATCACAGTTTAAGTCGTATTTACGACTACTTATTTGTGCCTCACTTGCATTACACCTTTAGGTGTTTGGACTGGTGGTCCAAATACTTCTATTTTAGAAGTTCAAAGCGTCTTTCAACATTGACCAATTCAATATCTATACTTCTGGATAGATTTTATAAAAGATCCTCGATTTCTTTCTTTACTTCTATAGAAGTATTTTATGTAAAATCGTTGTCGACAACTTTCCAATATTCTGGTTCCATTCTCGTAATGACATAACTCATCGAGATCTCTTCAAGATTTCAATCTTTATTCCAGGTACCTGAAACTCTTCAAGAGTTTTATTATTTGTTATGTCTTGGGTCTCTTCAGGAGCACCCGCCTCCAATATATGACCATCTCATATTACTTTCTATTTACGAGAATTTTGATCATTGGAACCATTTCAACTATCATGCTTCAGGCATGATTTACATTATCTCGCTCTAACATGTACTTTAAACTTAGAGCATTTCAGCTGGTATATGAGACTTAATTACTCTCATTGGGTCAGTAAATATGTCTGGCAGTTGACATGTAATAACATGAATTATCTTATGAACTTCTAGTTCATATACGAGGATCTAGAAAATGATAATTCATTTTCCTCTATCCAGCTGATTATTATCTCCCCTGATGTTGAGAAAAATCATGTCATAAATGATTCTCCAATTAATGTTTAAGAATTTAAACATAAAAGGAGACTCGTACTCAATATATATTCTCAACCCTTTTATTTACCCATTTTGTGCGTTGTGGTGGAGCAATTCATATCGCACATTCAAAAATCACAAAATGGGAAATGTATGGTTTCTGACCAAAAATCAATCATAACGGGGAGTTTATTATAACTCGTTGGCTTGATGCGTATAAGTGTTGCTATATGGAAACACCATATAAATAATAACTCTTTTGTTCTCATAGTTTAACTATTAAATAGGAGGCATCCAATTGAAATTTTGTTAAACTATATTTTTCATAATCAATAGGCTTTGTAACAACCGATATAGCCTAAAATATAAACCCACTAGCTTTTCAAGACGAATAGTCTAACTGCATAATCTGAATATTTTTAGAATCAATCTCACAAACTTCTGGTTGTAAGTCGATAAAACAATGTAGATGCATCTACTAAAATCATATAAAACTTTCCACATTTGTGGATATATGGGCCCATATTTCGTTCAGATATGCAAGACATACAGTCTCAACTTCAATACAAGAACTTTAAGTTCTAATTCTTTTGGTAAGTGGGATCATATATATCCTTTGAGAACAAACAACACAAGAACTTCAGGTTCTTTTAGTAAGTGGAATTTAATCAATTCCTTTAAGCAACACAAGAACTTCATGTTCTTTAATAAGTGGAATTTAATTCATTCCTTTGAGAATAAGCACCACAAGAACTACAGGTTCTTTTAATATATGTGCATGTAAATCTCAATAATTTCTGCACCATTGATCAGGATGGTCTAACCGATCATGCCAACTATATATATGTGTGTGCATATATCTCTGAATTTGTAAACTCCTTGTTTACCATAACATGTAATTCAATCTCACTCGTACATGTCTAGTACGACCATTAAAATTGTTCCTTTAAATAGGAATATATTTAGCTCTTTCGGAGCTTTCAATTGAAATTATCTTTTGGTAGTAATATATAGCTCTTCTAGAGCTTTCAACTGACTTTTAGCTACCAAAACTTATATCAATATTGGCTTATTTCAAATGCCAATTGATAACATATGTTATCTATAATTTCCAAAGGGATAGTTTGCGAACTCATATGGTTCTCTTTATGACTTTGACGAGTATAACGCACTGTGAATATGGAATAAAGTTCCATTTGACAATAACATATTTGCTCAACCAGAGCCTTTTGTGATATTAGTACTTCCGGATATAGTACTCACATTATTCACTTGCATTTTAATCGAGAAATGCATAATTGTGCACCTTTCAAAATGTGCTTTGTTTCATTTACTTCAGGTAATGAAAATATGTACTTTGTATCATTCACTTCGAGGAATGAAAAATATAAAATATAGCACATCATATCAAGTCGATTATCTATCAGAGATAAACTTTCAAGTGCTCTTCCGAAGTATTGATATTTTAGTACTTTGAGAAATACTACTCATATTTTCCCTTGCATTTAAATGGGAAAATTATTTCTTATGCTTAAGTACAATATGAGTACTTGCATTATCTGCTAGGCATAAATAGCCACAATTCTAGGCATAAATAGCCACAATTCATTGTATATTTTATTCCGGAAGTAATCATATTCTTCAAATAATAAATTAACATAAAACGTAAATAAATAATATGTGAAATAAATAAACATAAAGCAAACCAACATAAATAAATAATAAATAAAACGAATTAACATAAGAAAACCAATTATTCATGTTAGAGGTTATAAGGGAAATAAAATAAATGATAAATTATTCCCTTCAAGGGTTATGAGAAAATTAACAATATCCAATTGAGTTGGATCAATAACGCCATAATTATTTTCACCATAAACAAATTTTGTTTATATTTTATTTCATTTATCATTCATGATTATGGATAAAGTCCATAATACTTTGGCGTTTGACAAGTACGAAACCAATGGTTTATAACATCACATTGGTAAAAGGATTTCACTTCCTTAGAATGATCTTTATCATTCTTGTCATCCTTATAACTTCGCTACCATCGGGTAGAAGTATTCTTAAAATGACTATATTTTTTCATGTGTATATTCATAGCCTCGACCACGACCACAACTTTTAATGTGATTTTTTATTCCTTCCATAATATAATCTCACATTCACTTCAGGGAATGGAGTAGAGCCAGTGGGCCTTTAAAACCTTTTTCACATATCCTTATCACAGAGAACAAAGATTTAATCCTCGTACGCGGCATTGTTAAACCTGTCCACAAGGTCCTTTAAAAACCTCCTTTGAGACCAGTAGCCTCGCAGAACGGGATGTCCAGCCAATTATACTTGGATTATATCGAAATTATGTCTCCAATTGAATAATCATTTACCATGTTTGCATTCACTTCAGGGAATGAAACAGATCTAATAATTGCATGGAATAAACATCATGCTTGCATTCACTTCAGGGAATGCCCCATCATTGATAATTGCATGGAATAAACATCATGCTTGCATTCACTTCAGGGAATGCCCATCATTGATAATCGCATGGAATAAACTTCATGCTTTGCATTCACTTCAAGGAATGCCTCCCATAAAACTTTTTGGATCAAGAAGAATTTTCGTAACTTGAAATTGGGAGAAGTCTATGGTCAAGTTTTTCGACAAAGAAGAAAAATTGCTTTCGAGCAAATATAGACTTTATAACAATCTTTTTATAGATTGAAATTCACCATAATTTATCGCACATTAAAATCATAATTTAAAGAATGAAAATAAAATAAGAATTTACCGATATTAGTTTTCCTCTCGAGGAAAATGGAGACGTAGCAAATGACCAAAACATCTTCTCATAATGTCGTGTCTCTTTCCAAGTCATTTAAATACATGTAAAACTCAATTCATGGTTAAAATATCAATATCATCAAATAAAATATTATAAACACATATTGATCTTAATACAAAGTTCAATCATTGTGTCAAAAAATAAACATATATGAAACCATAATAATAAGATCTATATGTATGGATTGAATTGAATATATTAGAAATCAGAGGATCTATGTCATAATTCTCTCTTTAAAAAAAAACTAAACCAACAAAGGTGTTTCATTAATGTACGGATCTTTGTTACTAAAAAAAACCTTAAACCTAGAGTACGTATTTTAATTAATTTATATGAAAAACTACCATAGTTCTACGTACATAACTTTGTTATTCATAATTATAAAGTATAGTCAGTAAATCGAACATGCTTTACATGCACCATCATCAAACTTCATGAATTTACAAATATACAAACACAAATAATAATAATTAAGTATGAAAAGCATAAGCAATTGAGTACCAAAGATGAAAACCCACAAATACTTTCGCTTAACAAACCTTAATCGATTCCATCGTTCCCTCTTCGTCTCTGTCGATTCGTCTTTTGGTTTGTGAGAAGCCACAAATTTATCTCTTTCCAATGTTCAAATAAAATCAAACATACTTCTAAAATTTTCAAAAAAAAATTAAAACAAAGTTAAAATATAAAGAGAAAGACAATCGGTAACTAAAAAAATAAGGAGAGAAAAAAAAAACTTATCTTTGGTTTATTCTATAATCGAATTCTTCCCGGTAACTTCTTTTGAATTATAACGATGAAGACCTCAGTTGATTAGAGTCTCGTGCTGATAACGTGTTGTGAATAAAATAAAGAAGAACAAGAATAAGAACAAGAAGAACAAAGAGATGAGAGAAAGAGGGAGATTTGTATTATTCTCAAAATATAGAATTGTCTACAATGCCTTCAATGAATCATCTATTTATAGGCATAAGAAGTACATAATACATTAAACTCTAATTCATGGAGATAATATTCCTAATAATAAATAAATCAAACTCCTTTGATAAAGTTCTAATCATGATAGACATCCACATAGATAAATATTCATAACATTGAGAGAATATTTCTTGGGTTCGTTTTATCATCTAAATTATTCTATGTTTTAAATATTTAGGTTGAAAAAATAATTATTATATATTATTATTGACAAATCATGAATACACATACATATATACACACGTGTATATATATATAGATGTGAGTCAAACTCTTATCTCATTCAATGGAAAGAATGTTGGAATGTCCAAAAATAATCATTTTATATTATTATTGACAAATCAGGAATACACATATATATATATATACACACGTGTATATATATAGATGTGAGTCAAACTCTTATATATTACCTAAAATATTATAGGTAAGTTTAAATATATTTCGATCATTAACAGGAGCAAGCCCCCCAAGACTTCACCAAGCATTATAAATAGGACCAAATTGAACAGCAAAAATCCAACACCTTAATCAAAGCAAAAATGTCTGCCCCGACCTTCATTTTCTCAGTTGTTCTTCTTCTTCACCTCCTCTTTGTCTCGCCGACCTCCGCCGCCGATGGCGGTTGGCAACTCCTACAAAAAAGCATCGGCATCTCAGCCATGCACATGCAGCTCCTTAGAAACGACCGTGTGATTATGTTCGATAGAACCGATTTCGGGCCATCGAATTTGTCGCTGCCAGGAGGGAAGTGCCTTAACGATCCAACCGACACGGCACTCCAAGTAGATTGCACCGCTCACTCGGTTGAGTACGATGTTTTCGCCAATAAATTCAGGGCTCTCACGGTCCAAACCGATGTTTGGTGCTCTTCAGGCAGCATCATGGCAGACGGTAACCTGGTCCAAACCGGTGGTTTCAACGACGGCGAACGTCGGGTCAGGGTGTTCAGCCCGTGCAGGACATGCGATTGGAATGAAATACCAAACGGATTGGCGGCAAAAAGATGGTATGCCACTAACCATTTATTGCCCGATGGAAGACAAATCATTGTGGGTGGTCGAGGACAGTTTAACTATGAGTTCGTCCCTAAAAACCTTGTCGCTAATAAGATCAATCTGCCTTTCTTGTCGGAAACGAATGACAGAAGAGTCGAGAACAATCTCTACCCTTTTGTTTTCCTCAACGTCGATGGAAACTTATTTATTTTCGCCAACAATCGAGCCATCTTGTTCGATTACGTCAACAGTAAAGTCGTCAGAACATATCCCACAATCCCCGGCGGCGAGCCTCGAAGCTATCCGAGCACCGGGTCTGCCGTTTTGCTTCCGTTGAAGAATCTGAAAGCTGCAGCCATTCAAGCTGAAGTTCTGGTTTGTGGTGGTGCACCTAAAGGAGCTTACCTCAATTCTTTAAAAGGTGTTTTCATGAAAGCCTTGGATACATGTGCACGGATCACTATAACCGACCCGAATCCACAATGGGTCATGGAGACTATGCCTTTGGCTAGAGTCATGGGTGACATGATATTGCTTCCGAACGGCAACGTCTTGCTCATCAACGGCGCAGGGTCCGGATCAGCAGGATGGGAACAGGGTCGAGACCCGGTTTTGACTCCGGTATTGTATCGACCTGACAACGGTATCGGCTCACGATTCGAGACACAAAACCCGACAACGATCCCTCGAATGTACCATTCCACGGCAGCATTACTTCGTGACGGTAGAGTTTTAGTAGGAGGAAGCAATCCTCACGCATTTTACAACTTCACCGGCGTACTTTTCCCCACCGAACTAAGCTTAGAGTCATTTTCTCCAGCTTACTTGGATGCTAAATTCGACGATTTACGACCGACGATCATTGCTCCTAAGTCGATGTCGGGGATTAGGTACAAGAAGAAATACACAATCCAAGTGGTGATTCCTGGCAAAGTCGACGAAAACTCAATATCAGTAACAATGTTTGCACCGGCTTTCAACACACATTCATTCTCCATGAATCAAAGGTTGCTTGTTCTTGGGAATGACAAAGTGACGGCTTTAGGGAACTCAACGTACAACGTTGAGGCCACGACGCCACGGTCGGGAAATCTTGAATTTGGATGTAAAAAGTCATACCCGCCGCGGGTAGTGGGTAGGTGGTGGATTTAAAACCTTACCCGCCCCGCATCCTAACAGCCATATAAATTTGGACCATTATGAATTTAGATGTAATTTCACTAACTATTGTATAAATCCTAAAATTTTATAGGATTTGTAATTTATGTTCTGTGGTTGTTCTTGAATTTATGTTTTATTTGTATGGTTGCTGCCAGGCGGGTTAATAGGCGGGTACGAGATGAGTAATGTGCATCCAATAGGGCGGTGGGTGTGGGGATGGATTTGAGAATATACCCGCATGGGCGGTTGTAGATTTAGAAATTGTACCCACCGTGGGTGGTGGGTAGGTGATGGATATGAAAATTTTAGGTGGGTATGGGAATGGGGGAGGGGGTATCCGCACCCACCCCGCCTGTTTGTCATCCCTACTTTTATGTATTAAAAATAAAAATCAAATATCAGTTGGTCTAGTGTGATGAAACGTTAAATTATTTTAAATAATAGCATATATTCAAATCTAACGTTGTTAATGAAATAAATTGAAATAGAATAATGCTACCTAATCCATTTTAGTAAACATAGTGATTATTTAAAAGAAATGTCTTTTTAATTGGAATGTTTGTTGATTATTTTAAAACAAGAAAAATACGAAAGAGTATCGAGGTACAAATATTCCTAGGGACGGCAAAATTATTCAATCCGACTTGGTGTATACCGACCCGATCAAATCGAATTTTTAGTCTTGAATTTTGGGATTAGAGTGAGACATATTTTTGAAAATATCAAATTGGAGTTGAACGGATTCAGATATATGCTAAAAATTTCTTGTCACACTCCGTTGCCCTCCCTAATTATCCGATATCTAATATATTATTCATGAGTCATGACCATGAATACCGTATTTTCAAATACTTTCATATGCGCACGTCTTTAACAATAAAGAGTAAATTATTTAAATTTGTTCATGAACCTTGAATACAACTCCATATTTTAAACTCAAACATAATATAAATTTAAAAATAATTTAATTATATAGTTTCAAAATTATCAATCATTCTTATTAAAAGAAAATTGGCAATCATTCAAATGATTTAAACCTAACTTCAAACAAAGATATTAGCAAATCATAATCCAAAACCAAAGTAGTCAACTTTAAAATAAATAAACTATCATTTCCATCAACAAGAACAAGTACCCCAAGCCTTCACCAGGCATTATAAATTGGACCAAATTCAACATCTTTAATCGGCAGCACAAAAAACCAACACCCTAAATCAAAGCAAAAATGTCTGCCCCGATCTTCATTTTCTCATTTCTTCTTCTTCTTCAGCTCCTCTTTGCCTCACTGACGTCCGCCGCCGATGGCGGTTGGCAACTCCTACAAAAAAGCATCGGCATCTCAGCCATGCACATGCAGCTCCTTAGAAACGACCGTGTGGTTATGTTCGATAGAACCGATTTCGGGCCATCCAATTTGTCACTCCCCAAAGGGAAATGCCGCAACGATCCAACCGACACGGCGCTACAAGTGGATTGCACGGCTCATTCGGTCGAGTACGATGTTTTTGCCAAAAAATTCAGGGCTCTCACGGTCCAAACCGACGTTTGGTGCTCTTCAGGCAGCATCATGGCAGACGGTAACCTGGTCCAAACCGGTGGTTTCAACGATGGCGAACGTCGAGTCAGGGTGTTCAGCCCGTGCAGGACCTGCGATTGGAATGAAATACCAAACGGATTGGCAGCAAAAAGATGGTACGCCACTAACCATTTATTACCCGATGGAAGACAAATCATTATCGGTGGTCGAGGACAGTTTAACTATGAGTTCGTCCCTAAAAACCTTGTCGCTAATAAGATCAATTTGCCTTTCTTGTCGGAAACGAATGACAGAGGAGTCGAGAACAATCTCTACCCTTTTGTTTTCCTCAACGTTGATGGAAACTTATTCATTTTCGCCAACAATCGAGCTATCTTGTTCGATTATGTCAACAACCAAGTTGTCAGAACGTATCCCACAATCCCCGGCGGCGAGCCTCGAAGCTATCCGAGCACCGGGTCTGCCGTTTTGCTTCCGTTGAAGAACTTGAAAGCTGCAGCCATTCAAGCTGAAGTTCTGGTTTGTGGTGGTGCACCTAAAGGAGCTTACCTCAATTCTTTAAAAGGTGTTTTCATGAAAGCCTTGGATACATGTGCACGGATCACTATAACCGACCCGAATCCACAATGGGTCATGGAGACTATGCCTTTGGCTAGAGTCATGGGTGACATGATATTGCTTCCGAACGGCAACGTCTTGCTCATCAACGGCGCAGGGTCCGGATCAGCAGGATGGGAACAGGGTCGAGACCCGGTTTTAACTCCGGTCTTGTATCGACCTGACAACGGTATCAGCTCACGATTCGAGTCACAAAACCCGACAACCATCCCTCGTATGTACCATTCCACGGCAGCATTACTTCGTGACGGTAGAGTTTTAGTTGGCGGAAGTAATCCTCATGCGTTTTACAACTTCACCGGCGTACTTTTCCCTTCGGAACTAAGCTTAGAAGCATTCTCTCCAGCATACTTGGATGCTAAATTCGACAACTTGCGGCCGAGAATCATTGCTCCTAAGTCGATGTCGGGGATCAGGTACCGAAAGAAATACACAATCCAAGTGGTGATTCCGGGTGGCGAAGTGGATGAAAACTCAGTGTCGGTAACAATGTTTGCACCGGCTTTCAACACACATTCCTTCTCGATGAATCAAAGGTTGCTTGTTCTTGGGAATGACAAAGTGACGGCTTTGGGGAATTCAACGTACAACGTTGAGGCCACGACCCCACGGTCGGGAAATCTTGCGCCGTCGGGATTTTATCTTTTGTTCGTGGTCCATCAGGACATTCCAAGTCAAGGTATTTGGGTCAGGTTGTGGTGAACTAAAACATTTGTCTCATTCCATGGATTGAATGTTGGAACGTCCAAAAGTCTTATTTTATTTCATTAAGTTTATTTTCTATGTTATTCATTGTATAAAATAATTAATATTGTTCGAGTTTTATTGTGTTATATAAATGTATAAATTTTCAATTCAAATTATTTTCTGGTTCAAGTCTATTTTCAATGTTGTAACTCTGCAACTGATTGGCTTGCAAAGAACAAGAAGAAGAAAAAAAACTTTTTACTAAGAACAGATTTATGATATTTATTAGCTTTGCTCAATTAATAAATTGCAACAGCTAGGTCATTGTCGTTAAATCACAAATGATAATCTGATGTGAAATATTTTAATTATAAAAATTCATGTATTTCAAAAAATATAAACAAGTCACTGAATTAATCGATGGTAATAATCAGGTTGTGTGCAATACAAATATAGTCGTTTGCGGTGTACGATAAACCCCATGATAAGAGTCATGTTAATCTTTTCACTCGATTCATCATATTAGATTATCGAAAATCTCTCTCAAAAGCCATGAAACTTCTTGAGTCTCGATCTATGACGTCCACCATCAAATAACCTCTATTAGGGCTGGACGTTTGACCGAGTCGAGTCTAGTCAATTTTTTTGAATTATTCGAGTTTGCAAGTCCTATTTTACGCTTCAAATTTTATTTGAATTTTTTTCGAATCAAGCCGAGTTTATGAAATTCGAGTCGAGTTTTTTCGAGTTTCTGTACAAATTTAATTGTAATTATTTATAATGTTATAATACATATTGATTCCAATTTAAACGACTTTCTATATCCATATATAATATACATACATATTTTTTTCGTATTTTCACATGTGATAGACATAATATATCAGACATAATTGACATATTCGACTCGAACTTAAAAATTGATCAACTGATTACCAAAAATTTTGAGTTATTTAAGTTATTCGAATTTCCGTTTTATAACTCGAACTTTATTTGAAATTTTTTCGAGTCGAGTCGAGTTTATGAAATTACAAGTCGAGTCAATATGGGTCAATTATTTTCACGTCGAGTCGAATAATTCAATTTTTTCGAGTCGAGTCAAGTTTTGCCCACACCTATCCTCTAACTCGTGATATATTCTTCCTCTCTCCAATGTTACCCCTTCATTTTTTTGGATCGTCAAGTGGAGTAACATGATTTTCAAGAAGCTCAAAACCCAAATAATTTATTTGTAACAAAATTAATTGAGCGATTCAATTGTAATTTTTGAAATATGGTGTGATTCATTTACAAACTTAAAAACAATAGAGTAACTTGTGTAATTTATCCAACAAAAAATTAATTAAAATATTTTCTAATGGCACCTTTCAACGTCCGTTTAAGACATCATGAAACACTGATCTGATTGTTACAATCGATTAATTGAATAATTCAATTGTGATTTTATGAAAAGCGGTGATCCATTTGTAAACTACCAAATAATAGAGTACTTATGGTGCAATTTATCCAAATTTCAAAAGATAACATGTTCATTAATTTGTGCATTATATTGACTTAAATCCGGTTGGAAGCGAAGAATATCAAAACCATATTAAGAAAGCAAAACTTATATGTTGAGAGAATATTTTTTGGGTTCGTTTGTCACCTAAAAAATTCTTTGTTTTAAATATTTAGGTTGACAAAATTAATTAATCTTAAATTATTATTCACAAATCATGAATATACATATACAAACGTATATAGAGAGTCAAACTCTTATCTCATTCAATGGATAGAATGTTGGAATGTCAAAACGTCTGATTTTGTTTGATTAAGAATAGTTAATAAATTATTCATTAAATATAATTATTAATATTATTCCGTTCATATTATTTTTCATGTTTAAATCACTCTATTTCGACCATGCGATGACGGCCTGGTGGTCAGAGCACGCTCACCTGCTCCATTCTCTTCCCCTTAGGTCCCGGGTTCAAGACCCCTCAGGAGCATAGCCTTCACCTAGATTTCCCCCCTCCCCCTCTAGGTAGAAGTAGAATAGGATTTTCAAAAAAAAAAAAAATCACTCCATTTCAAATTTTAGTCCAAGTCTAAATATATTTCAATCATCAATCTGATCTTATTTTATAATGCTTAATTTTAACTATAGTTATTTGAAGTTATACCATTTGTACTTGTCGGTATGATTATATACAGTACCGGAGCCAAGATTTCTATGTATTGGGGTCAGAGTGAGGTGTGAAGTCTGAAAAAATTTCTATAGCACTATAATAAGTATTGCAGACCTCATATCCTAACAAATAAAGTAAGGTCAATTTTTATATTTTATATGAAAATTTTGAATTTTTTATATTTTATAATGGGTTTAATTTTTTTTAGTGGGGTTAATTGCACCTTAAAAATCCTATATACATGCAACTGTAATTGCGATTTCAAAAACAAAAATTTATTAACTAATTATATTTGATATTAGTCGAGTTAACAAACTTGTATCAAAAGATGGGTTCATCAGCGCCACCTTACAAATGTGGAAAGGGTAAGGCGACATTTAGCGTTGTCAGAGGAGTGTGTTGTTTGCCGGAAGGATTACGAGGATTTAGATCATATCCCTCGACATTGTCCGATAGCGGTTGAGCTATGGATGCGCGTGATTGACTCCGGCCAGCAAGGCGTGTTCTTCCAAGGTTCTTTTGAGGATTGGATGCTACGCAACCTTGTCGAGAGCAGTACCAAGGTATCGACGGGCGTATCTTGGAGTGTTATATTTTTGGTGTATTGATGGTTGCTCTAGAAAACACGATACAACATGATCTTAGACGAGAGCTTTGTGTTACGGGAGGACATATTGAGACGAGGGGATCGCTTGGTGGAAGAGTGTGGTCGAGCATTTTCACCAACGCGACAAGAGGAGATGGACCAATCTCATCCTTTAGTGCATGGTCGATACCGGCGTCGGGTTGGGTTAAGCTCAACGTTTATGTTGCGGTAAACACGAAGGATAACCAGGCATCGATTGGTGGAGTGATTCGGGATGAGACGAGTGAGTGGCTTTTCGGTTTTTCTAGGCACATGGGTAGATGTTCAGTTCTTCTAGGGGAATTATGGGCGCTGCATGATGGCTTTCTCAATGCATGAACGATGAGCTATAGATGTGTAGAAGTTGAAACGGATTGTAAGAAGATCACAATAATTATTGGCGGTAAATCGGCTACTTTGGCCGGTAGTGTGCTGGTTGAGGATATTAGAGAGTTGATCTGTCACGATTGGCGAATTATGATCAATCATGTCAAGTGGGAGAGTAATGGTGTTGCCGACAAACTTGCGTCCTTGAGTCGGGATGGGGGCCTTGCTGCGTCGACTTACTTGGAGCCTCCTCTACTTGTGATGGCGTTGGTTGCCGCGGATCGTGGCCCGTGCTTGCGAGGGGATTTGGAGGTGAAAGTCGAACAACACTTAGGCAATGGTGCTGAGGCTCGGTGGCATGTTGATCCCGATGGTTAAAGGGATTGCTTGTGTCCTTGTTCCATGGTGCTTAGAGCCATGGCTATGGTAGTTTTGTGATTAGGCTTATGTAGACGAGGTTTTGCTCGCGTTGTTCTTTGTATTACTATTCCGATAGATACTCTTTTCCCCATTTAAGTTTAGGGGAATTTTTAACGAGACCTATAGGTATGGGTAAAAATCTCCTGCCCCTAACCATGCCTCCTTCTATGTCCCCTGCCCAAATATACTTAAAAATTAAATCTTACCCCATAACCCTAATTTTCATATCATAAACTCTAAACCCTAAACCCTAAAAATACACCCTACTCCAAATTTCCTACACCCTAACCTTAAGCCCCAACCTTAAACCTCAAACCTTAAACCCTAAACTCACTATTTTAAAGTGGGGCACAAATATGGGCATACTTGGGGGCAGATGATTTCCATCCCTATAGGTATATCCACCTCCTTTCTATAAAAAAGATGGGTTTAAATTTCTAAAAAAGAGATGGGTTTGAATATTGTATTTTTCAAATACTTTCTTATGCACGTCTTTAACAATAGAGAGTTGATGATTGAAACTTGTTCATGAACCATGAATACGGAGTATATATTTTAAACTTAAAAATAATATAATTTCAAATTTCCCAATCATTTTTATTAAAAGAAAATTATCAATCATTGAAATTGATGTAAACCTAACTTCAAACAAAGGTATTAGTAAACCCTAAAAATTCTAGTGAAAAAACACTCATTTAATGTATTAGTAAATCGTAAACCCTAAAACTATAACTCTAAACCATAAACTATAAATCTTAAACCTTAAACCTTAAAATTATAACGGTAATTACACTAAACCTAAAAACTCTAAACTCTAATACATTAAATGAGATTTTTTTCAATAAAATCTTTTAAGGTTTTGTAATATATTAAATGATTGTGATTTTTTTCAAATTGAATCTTATATTTAATGAAGACTCTTAAATGACCCTTAACCTATGCATGTATTTATAGGTTAGAAAAAGCCTTTATTTAATAGGATCTTTAACTTTAGGGATTTAATATTTTTTTGGTAAATTTGGGATTTAATATTTTAAATCTTATGTATTTATATTAGAATGTTTTAAACCCTAAGCTCTTAAATGACCCTTAACCTATGCATGTATTCATAAGTTAGAAAAAGCCTTTATTTAATAGGATCTTTAACTTTAGGGATTTAATATTTTTTTTTTGGTAAATTTGGGATTTAATATTTAAATCTTATGTATTTATATTAGAATGTTTTAAACCCTAGACTCTTAAATAATCCTTAACCTATGTATGTATTTATAGGTTAGAAAAAGCCTTTATTTAATAGGATCTTTAACTTTAGGGATTTAATATTTTTTTGGTAAATTTGGGATTTAATATTTTAAATATTCTTATGTATTTATATTAGAATGTTTTAAACCCTATGCTCTTAGGTTTCTAACGGTGTTTCTTATTAGATTGGTGTAAACTTTCAGTGTTTTGATTTCTTATTTGTGCTTGGCTACAGACACTAAACTAAACATGGAGTTTGCTCCGAGTTGCAAGGTATTTAACTTTTTTTTTGCAGTAATTTTGAGTTGTTCAAAATTTAAGATTCTTTTCAAATTCAAACATGTCGCAGGTAGTGAAGCGAATTGGTGCTACTCATGTCCCCGGTCACAAATTAGTTTGTTCGTTTAGAAACATGGGGCCGATATCTTTCCTTTTACTCGATGCCTGGCCTCTTTAGCGTTAGAGGGACAGGGGATTGCTATTCTCGATTGAGGCTTAATTAGAACAAAAGGTAGCCTTTTCTTTCTTTTACTTATCTTTCACCAGCTTTAGTACAATTGCTCCTCACATTAGTGAAGAGATTTGAAATTATGTTTATGTTTGTTTATTTAAAATTATGTGTGTTTTCATTTAACATGTGTTAACATTAAGGATGTAATCGAGCCGAGCCCGAATATTAATAATTAATTTAATATTTTGAGTTTGATATCTGACTCGAAAACTATGTAATGTAATAATATAAAATATCTAAAATATGTTTGAATGAAAATCTTAATAAGGCTCTTGAGTGGATTGAGTCGAATATATGACGTTCAAATTTGGCTCGATTGATAGCTCGAGCTTGACTTGATTATTATTGAATAGTTTGCAATTACTAGTGTCTCACTTGCACCCTTAGTGAACACGAAGCAAACATGTTCACTTAAACAAATATGTTTGTTAATATTAAATATTCATATTCATGAATACGTCTAAGAAAAATTATAATAGTATTTTTTTTCATGAATAACAAGCAAATTTTGGACAATAAATTATCTTACAGAAAAGGAAGTCACAATAACAAATTTTGGAAAATAAATTATCTTACAGAGAAGGAAGTCACAATAACAAATTTTAATGACCAAATTTGCAGAATTAAAAGCGATTAAGTTGGCTCTAGAACTGTTCAAGGAAGCTAGTTGGATCGGGAGTTCTCTTTTAATTGTCGAATCTGATGCAAAGTTAGTTCTAAACTGGATCTTAAACAAATTTTAGCGACCTTGGATGTGGTTGCAACTCTTGTTAGAAATTGATCGACTTATAACGAAAATTGAGAAGGTGAGATTTGTTTTTGTGCCACGTGAGGCAAACGTCCTTGCTGATTGTCTAGCAAAAGATGGAATGGATCGATCCTCTCTTTTTAGAGCTTGATGGTGAAATCCAACACCTTAATCAAAGCAAAAATGTCTGCCCCGACCTTCATTTTCTCAGTTGTTCTTCTTCTTCACCTCCTCTTTGTCTCGCCGACCTCCGCCGCCGATGGCGGTTGGCAACTCCTACAAAAAAGCATCGGCATCTCAGCCATGCACATGCAGCTCCTTAGAAACGACCGTGTGATTATGTTCGATAGAACCGATTTCGGGCCATCGAATTTGTCGCTGCCAGGAGGGAAGTGCCTTAACGATCCAACCGACACGGCACTCCAAGTAGATTGCACCGCTCACTCGGTTGAGTACGATGTTTTCGCCAATAAATTCAGGGCTCTCACGGTCCAAACCGATGTTTGGTGCTCTTCAGGCAGCATCATGGCAGACGGTAACCTGGTCCAAACCGGTGGTTTCAACGACGGCGAACGTCGGGTCAGGGAGTTCAGCCCGTGCAGGACATGCGATTGGAACGAAATACCAAACGGATTGGCGGCAAAAAGATGGTATGCCACTAACCATTTATTGCCCGATGGAAGACAAATCATTATCGGTGGTCGAGGACAGTTTAACTATGAGTTCGTCCCTAAAAACCTTGTCGCTAATAAGATCAATCTGCCTTTCTTGTCGGAAACGAATGACAGAAGAGTCGAGAACAATCTCTACCCTTTTGTTTTCCTCAACGTCGATGGAAACTTATTTATTTTCGCCAACAATCGAGCCATCTTGTTCGATTACGTCAACAGTAAAGTCGTCAGAACATATCCCACAATCCCCGGTGGCGAGCCTCGAAGCTATCCGAGCACCGGGTCTGCCGTTTTGCTTCCGTTGAAGAATCTGAAAGCTGCAGCCATTCAAGCTGAAGTTCTGGTTTGTGGTGGTGCACCTAAAGGAGCTTACCTCAATTCTTTAAAAGGTGTTTTCATGAAAGCCTTGGATACATGTGCACGGATCACTATAACCGACCCGAATCCACAATGGGTCATGGAGACTATGCCTTTGGCTAGAGTCATGGGTGACATGATATTGCTTCCGAACGGCAACGTCTTGCTCATCAATGGCGCAGGGTCCGGATCAGCAGGATGGGAACAGGGTCGAGACCCGGTTTTAACTCCGGTCTTGTATCGACCTGACAACGGTATCGGCTCACGATTCGAGACACAAAACCCGACAACGATCCCTCGAATGTACCATTCCACGGCAGCATTACTTCGTGACGGTAGAGTTTTAGTAGGAGGAAGCAATCCTCACGCATTTTACAACTTCACCGGCGTACTTTTCCCCACCGAACTAAGCTTAGAGTCATTTTCTCCAGCTTACTTGGACGCTAAATTCGACGATTTACGACCGGCGATCATTGCTCCTAAGTCGATGTCGGGGATTAGGTACAAGAAGAAATACACAATCCAAGTGGTGATTCCTGGCAAAGTCGACGAAAACTCAATTTCAGTAACAATGTTTGCACCGGCTTTCAACACACATTCATTCTCCATGAATCAAAGGTTGCTTGTTCTTGGGAATGACAAAGTGACGGCTTTGGGGAACTCAACGTACAACGTTGAGGCCACGACGCCACGGTCGGGAAATCTTGCGCCGTCGGGATTTTATCTTTTGTTCGTGGTCCATCAAGACATTCCAAGTCGAGGCATTTGGGTCAGATTGTGGTAAACTAAAATGGAAAGGTAAAAAGAAAACATTCATTCAGATTTCTAAAATAAGGTTTTTGATTTTCGTAAAGAGTTGTTTGATGGGTTTCAATTGTTAAACAAAAAAATGTTCGTGTTTTGTATGTTTGTAAAGGTTTGATAATTTAATGTGTACATTTCTTGCATTGTTCGAGATATAAAATATTGAGATAATTGCACCATACATCTTTAAACAATGACCTTAATTCTAAACCGATTTTTAGGCTTTTAAATGTTATGATTTTATCCCCAAACTATGGCTCTTATTCTAAATTGGTCCTCAAATTTTTGAATACTTCAGTTTCTTCCTAAACTATGATCCTCGTTTTAAATTGGTCATCATGCTTTTAAACATTTCGATTTCATCCTTAATTATAAATCATGTCAAGTCGTATTATTACTTAATAAACAATTTTTATAACGATTTTATAGACATGACTTATATTTAGCATATATTCAAGTTCAAATTGAAGAAACTTAAATTTGATAACAATTTGTCTAAGTGAACATGTTTGCTTCGTGTTCACTAAGGGTGCAAGTGAGACACTAGTATTCGCAAACTATTCAAGTTCAAATTGAAGAAATTTAAATTTGATTCAATAATAATCAAGCGAAGCTCGAGCTATCAATCGAGCCAAATTTGAACGCCATATACCCGACTCAATCCACTCAAGAGACTTATTAAGATTTTCATTCAAACATATTTTAGATATTTTATATTATTACATTATATAGTGTTCGAGTCGGATATCAAACTCAAAATACTGAATCGATTATTAATATTCAGGCTCGGCTCGACTACAACCTTAATTTAACACATATTAAACGAAAACACACACAATTTTAAATAAACAAACATAAACATAATTTCAAATCTCTGAATGAATAGAAACCGAACACCAAATAGTTTGAAAGTAAATAAAGTGCGATTTGATCTTCACTAATGTGAGGAGCAATTGCACTAAAGCTGGTGAAAGATAAGTAAAAGAAAGAAAAGGCTACCTTTTGTTCTAATTAAGCCTCAATCGAGAATAGTAATCCCCTGTCCCTCAAACGCTAGAGAGGCCAGGCATCGAGTAAAAGGAAAGATATCAGTCAGTTTACGATCAAGTGCACCATTCAAGACATTCGAGCACCGTAACGAAACTAAATTACCGGACTTTAAATAATAACAGAAGATGATATTTGGAGTCCATATGATAACACCATCATCCGATTCAGGTTGCAAAGCCAAAAGCTTTAATTTCCTTCTCATTGCTGGGAATAACACGGTTCTCAAATAAACTAGTTGAGGATGTTTAATCAATTTCGTGAGCGCAACACGATACATCTCGGTCCATTCACGAGTGTCAACATTAAACATCCAAATTTTCACTGAACATAGAGCTTTGATCTGTGCATACCGAATGTTTCCTCCATAAGAACCAATACATCCCATTCTCTGGTTCTTAGTAAGAACTCTGTCCGGAAGATCAACAGAATGAAAATCAACATCGACGCTACTGTCTCCGATCGCAAACCAACATAGATTGTGAGGATAACATAATATGAATATCTTTCCCTGCAAGTAAACGCTTCTTTTATCTAAACCGTAGGGACATATATCAATTGAGTGATAGTCCTTGCGGTAAGTAGTATAATCAACTAGGCTGCGGTTGGAGTTGTTGATGTAGTTTACCTTGTGTTCAAACCATGTCAAATTACGTGAATAGAAAACGTCTAGAGTCTTCCAAAGAGTCCCTCTCTCTTTGGGGAAGCTAACAATCTTAAACAAATCCATCTCCCTGTTTGGTTTCCAATGCCGAATCTCTACTGAAAGAGCAACGAAAGTCCCAGGATTGGGTGGATGAGGGATGAGGAGAAACTGACTCGTGTTTGGATTCCACAAAACATACTTCATCTCGGAGGGATGTTGGAAGAGCATCAAACCATCTTGGGAGTCAAGCAAATGTGTCGCATCAGGACTGAATTCATTGCCCGGACCGCAAACAGCGGGATCATGAATGTTAAACACGGGAGGCCAAACATCAACATCTTCCCCGAACACGGGGATTACCGCTCGACCGATGAGGAGATCGGTCGAAGAAGCCTTAATGCGTACGTCACATCCCAAGAAGGGAGGGAAGGGAGTGATTCGGGATACACAATAACGATGGATCAAGACGTACCAGGGTTTACAAACACAGCAGCATTGCATCAAAATCTTAGGCGGCAAACGCCAAAGCACTTCGATCAGCAAATCTTGGTCGATCGGCCCCATGTTTCTAAACGAACATACTAATTTGTGACCGGGGACATGAGTAGCACCAATTCGCTTTACTACCTGTGACATGTTTGAATTTGAAAAGAATCTTAAATTTTGAACAACTCAAAATTACTGCAAAAAAAAATAGAGTTAAATACCTTGGAACTCGGAGCAAACTCCATGTTTAGTTTACAGTATGTAGCCAAGCACAAATCAGAAATCAAAACACTGAAAGTTTACGCCAATCTAATAAGAAACACCGGTAGAAACCTAAGAGCTTAGGGTTTAAAACATTCTAATATAATTAATACATAAGATTTAAAATATTAAATCCCTAAAGTTGATCCTATTAAATGAAGGCTTTTTCTAACCTATGAATACATGCATAGATTAAGGGTCATTTAAGAGCCTTCATTAAATACAAGATTTAATTTAAAAAAATCACAATCATTTAAACACACAAAATAAAGCTTTCAAACTTACCTATAATATTTTAAAATTACCAATAATATTTTACGTATTGTAACTCGAGTAATATTAATTATTATATATAACGAACAGTTTATTAGGTATTCTTAATCAAACAAAATAAAGCTTTTGGACATTCCAACATTCTATCCATTGAATGGGATAAGAGTTTGACTCTCTCTATATATACGTGTGTGTATATGTATGTGTATTCATGATTTATCAATAATAATTTAAAATAATTATTTTTGTCAACTTAAATATTTAAAACATAAAATAATTTAGGTGTTAAAACGAACCCAAAAAATATTCTCTCAACATATTTTTTTTTTGAATATGCTGGTGTGATGCAAGGGTAACATATGTTCAACTTTTTAGGTATTTTCAAAGACGGCACACACAACATGCATTATTGGTGCTCAAACCTAGATCTCAAGGGATGATGAACATCTACCTTTGTCCTTTGTCACCAGGACACAAGGGATGAGCATTCTCTCAGCATATCAATTTTACTTTCTTAATAGGGTTTTCGTATTCTTCACTACCAATTGGATTAAGTCAAAATAGTGCACAAATTAATAAACATGTTATCTTTTGTAATTTGGGTAAATTGCACCACAAGTCACTTTATTATTAGTTTATTTATAAATAGGTCATCGTGTTTCATAAAGTCACAACCTAGTCGTTCAATTAATCGATCATAACAATCAAATTATTGTGTCGTTTAATCTCAAATGGATATTAAAAAGGTAACGTTATAAAACATTTTAATTACTTTTTAAGTTGGGGTCAGTTTCACCACATGCTACTCCATTATTTGTAAGTTTACAAATGATTTGTCATATTTCAAAAAGCTGCAATTGAGTTATTTAATTAATTTTAGTACAAATTGGTGAATTGGGTTTTGGACTTTTTGAAGATTAGGGGTTTCATTCGGCAATCAGAATGCTGAAGGGGGTAACGTTAATGAGAGGAAAAGAATTTCTTAAGACGAAGGTCTTTTGATGATGGATAGCATAAATCGAGGTTCAATTTTTATTTAAATTTTGATAATTTTGTTATAATAATAAATTCAAAATCCTATCATATGATAACAACGAACGATAGATATTAGACTTTATCTCTGTTTAAAAAAAATATATTAGACTTTATCTACTAAATTTTTCATTATTATTTTATTTTAATAATATTTTTATGTTCAAGTAAGAAATATACAGTGGCCCTGTTTGGTAAATAGCGGTTTGAGCAAAAATTAGAGATTTGAGGTATAATTAGAGGTTTGACTAGTCAAATCCGCTAATATTGATGTTTGGTAAATAGCGGATTGAAAGAGCGGATTGTGGTGAAAAAGCTAATTTTGAAAAAGCTCCTAATATGAGCTTTTTGAGATTAGAGGTTTGATATTAGAGTTGTAATGACTCTTTTACCCTTAACAATTACCAAAAATCTCCAAATAACCTAAATTAAATAATAACATTTTTTAATATAAATAATAACATATTAAATATTGGACTTATTTGTTGTTATTACTAATTTATATGGTGACATTTGTAAGTGAGTTTTATTTTTTTATTATCACATATTTATATGTGCATATAAATTTTTTTAATAATTATATAAATAATAAATTAATATATAAATCTTTCAAATATGTTTAGAAAATTTATATTAAAAATAATTTTTATAAATCTAATTAATATTTATTAGATACAAAATATTCATAACTGATAAATTATTCAAACAAGTATTGAATATAATCATGTCTTTATATGTCATTTTGCTTGTTTAAATAATCAAACAGCTATCAGCTATCAGTTAATTTTACCAAACACTTTTATACAATCAGCTAATACAATCCGCTAGTCAAATCAGCTAATGCAATCAGCTATCAGCTATCAGCTAATGTAATCCGCTATCAGCTATCAGCTAATTGCCCAACAGGGTCAGTATCTTTGTCGTCGCCGTCGTCAGTATCTTCGCTAGGGTTGACAGTACACCTGAAATCCAAAGCGATGACACTAAAGGCATTGTGCTGCCCACAATCTGGGGCGACATAGAGTTTGACAACGTCGCTTTCATGTACCCTTCACGCCCCGATTCGGTCATTTCAAGCTCAATGTCGAAACAGGCAAAACCGTGGCCCTCGACGATGCAAGCGGAAGCGGAAAATCAACCGTCATCGCACTGGTGCAACAGTTCTACGACATGAACGACGGAGCGGTGAAAATCGACGATGTTGATATAAGAACACTACAAACAATTGAAATGGATCAGAGGTAAAATGGTGATCATTAGCCAAGAACATGGTATGTTTGGGACTTCCATAAAGGAAAACATAATGTTCGGGAAGCTAGATGTCACCATGGATGAAGTAATCGTTGCTAATCGGTACCTAATTGATTAGGTAGTGTTTTAATGGAGAAAATTACGGATTCAAATATAATTTAAAATATGATCTCTAAGTGTATAAAAAATTGTTTGTCCAAAATATATTTAAACGAATATTTCTTTGTTTAAGATTAACAAGGAAAATTATATCTCTTTAAGCTCGAGATTTGATCATTAAAAATTGTTATTGTGAATTTGCGATTTCCTTCTCTATCAAATATTTTTTTTTGTGACAAATAATAATTATCACAATGTCTAATGATTATAGTGTCAAACATTTTGGTTTAGGGTTTAAGTTTAATGTTTATGGTTATGATTTAAGGTTTATGATTTATGGTTTAGGATCATAATTTTAGGGTTTAAGGTTTACTAATACATTGAATGAGTATTTTTTCACTAGAAATTTTAGAGTTTTGTAATATACTAAAGGGTAAACTACACTGGTGGTCACCAAACTATCATCGTTTTCCTATTTTGGTCCCTCAACTAATTTTTTCGCTGACATGAATTCTTTTTATATTTTTATTTTTCAAATCAACATTTTCTTTCCTCGTCAGCATATTATATATTATTTTTTATTATCTCAATTGACCAACTATGTGTCACCTCTAAATTTCAAACAAATCAAAGGAGAAAAAAACCTCCTCATTTGTGCAATTGGGAGGAATCAAACTAGGGACCCCTTACATGGGGTCCAAAGCTTAACAATTGAGCTAAATTTGAGATTTGGATAAATTTTAACTAAAAAAATATTTATGTTATACATTTTCAGCCTTAACCTAAATTATAAATCATAAATCTTAAATTGAAACAAATATCCCTAAATTCTAACTCCTTACACTTGAACCCCTAAACCCTATACCATAAACTTACTCTCTATACCCTAAAACTAAGGTAATTGTGGAAACTTTCAGTTTCCACCATATATATAATATTTAGAGTGATCACCTAAAGATTTAAAAAATATTATTATTTTTATTGAACCAACTTTGAAGCTTGAAGAATAATACATGAAATTTGCTTATACAGTGATCAAATCTTTACAAACACACAGTGACACAAACCACAAACGTTTTTTTATATAGTTTTACAAACCATATTTTGGATTTTGAATGAAATTTTTCGTTTTTCATTTACCACAATCTGACCCAAATGCCTTGACTGGGAATGCCTTGATGAACCACAAACAAGAGATAAAACCCCGACGGCGCAAGATTTCCCGACCGTGGCGTCGTAGCATCGACGTTATACGTGGAGTTTCCCAAAGCCGTCACTTTATCATTCCCAAGAACAAGTAACCTTTGATTCATCGAAAACGAATGTGTGTTGAAAGCTGGTGCAAACATTGTTACCGACACTGAGTTTTCATCCACTTCGTCACCAGGAATCACCACTTGGATCGGGTATTTCTTCCTGTATCTGATCCCCGACATCGATTTAGGAGCAATGATCTTCGGTCGTAAATTGTCGAATTTAGCATCCAGGTAAGCCGGAGAGAATGCTTCTAAGCTTAGTTCCGAAGGGAAAAGTACGCCGGTGAAGTTGTAAAACGCATGAGGATTGCTTCCTCCTACTAAAACTCTACCGTCACGAAGTAATGCTGCCGTGGAATGGTACATACGAGGGATGGTTGTCGGGTTTTGTGACTCGAATCGTGAGCCGATACCGTTGTCAGGTCGATACAAGACCGGAGTCAAAACCGGGTCTCGACCCTGTTCCCATCCTGCTGACCCGGACCCTGCGCCGTTGATGAGCAAGACGTTGCCGTCCGGAAGCAATATCATGTCACCCATGACTCTAGCCAAAGGCATAGTCTCCATGACCCATTGTGGATTCGGGTCGGTTATAGTGATCCGTGCACATGTATCCAAGGCTTTCATGAAAACACCTTTTAAAGAATTTAGGTAAGCTCCTTTAGGTGCACCACCACAAACCAGAACTTCAGCTTCAATGGCTGCACCTTTCAAGTTCTTCAACGGAAGCAAAACGGCAGACCCGGTGCTCGGATAGCTTCGAGGATCACCGCCGGGGATTGTGGGATACGTTCTGACAACTTGGTTGTTGACGTAATCGAACAAGATAGCTCGATTGTTGGCGAAAATGAACAAGTTTCCATCAACGTTGAGGAAAACAAAAGGGTAGAGATTGTTCTCGACTCCTCTCTCATTCGTTTCCGACAAGAAAGGCAGATTGATCTTATTAGCGACAAGGTTTTTAGGGACGAACTCATAGTTAAACTGTCCTCGACCACCGATAATGATTTGTCTTCCATCGGGTAATAAATGGTTAGTGGCATACCATCTTTTTGCAGCCAATCCATTTGGTATTTCATTCCAATCGCATGTCCTGCACGGGCTGAACACCCTGACCCGACGTTCGCCGTCGTTGAAACCACCGGTTTGGACCAGGTTACCGTCCGCCATGATGCTGCCTGATGAGCACCAAACGTCGGTTTGGACCGTGAGAGCCCTAAATTTATTGGCGAAAACATCGTACTCGACCGAGTGAGCCGTGCAATCCACTTGGAGCGCCGTGTCGGTTGGATCGTTACGGCACTTCCCTCCGGACAGTGACAAATTGGATGGCCCGAAATCGGTTCTATCGAACATAACCACACGATCGTTCCTAAGGAGCTGCATGTGCATGGCTGAGATGCCAATGCTTTTTTGTAGGAGTTGCCAACTTCCATCGGCGGCGGAGGTCAGGGAGGCGGAAAGGAGGTGAAGGAGAAGGACTGAGATAATGAATGTGATCGGAGCTGACATTTTTGGTTTGATTGAGGTGTTGGTTTTTTGTCCTGATGGTCGAAGCTGTTGTGTTTGGTCCTATTTATAATGCTTCGTAAAGGAAGAGTGGTTGACCACTTTGATTTTGGATTATTATGAAAGTTGTAAGGTTTGAAATTTGGCTTACTAGTTTTTTTTTATTAAAGACGTGCGTATTAATTAATTAGAATATATTATTAAGTTTCATCAATAATTAAAATGTTGGGGAACATTTGTACCTAATATCTTTTTGGATTTTCTTGTTTCAAAATATATTTAATACTAAAATAAGTGTTAAAATTTCTTCTTGAATAGTTTCAAGATTATTATAAGATATATGTTCATATTTTTTATTGTATGCATGTTCGTTTTATGGTCCACGTTCGGGGTACAAAGTTGTCGCTCATAATAATAATATCGTCTCTAAGGTTTAAATGTGTGTCTTCTCGAAGTGCAATGTGCCTTACTAATGCACCTAACACTTGTTGGTTATGTTCATACTTTTTTAAGCCCTTGATAAGACACAAACTTTGCAAACAAAATTGTTTGACTCGGATCACTTAAGATGAATATCATCGTCTTTTTTACTTGGAATGTCTTCAAATGTTTAAAATTTTGTTCTATTATCATTTTAAATTTTTTTATGTAACAAACATTAAAAATTATGTTAATTAAAATTTGACACGCGATTTAATTTTTAAAAGAAAATATTAATAAGATATATTCTTTTATAAAAAAAATTAAATTTGACACGGCCTGGTGGTCAAAGCACGCTCACATGTTTTTCTCACTTCTCTTTAAATCTCGGGTTCAAGACCTCTCATGAGTGTTGCCTTCACCTGGGTTTTTCTCTTCCCCTCTAGATAGTAGAATAGGATTTTCTAAAAAAGACACTATTAATATGAATATTTTTTCATATATTTTAATTTATTGAGTAATATCCATCAAACAAAATAAGACTTTTGGACATTCCAATATTCTATGCATGAATGAGATAAGACTTTGACTATATATATGTTCATGATTGGTGAATAATAATTTAAAATTAATTATATATGCTTGTCAACTGAAATATTTAAAAGAGAGAATTTGTAGGTGATAAACCAACCAAAGAGGTATATTCTCTCATGATATTAAGTTGTGATTTTTTGAAATAAACTTTTGATATTATTTGACTTCGATTCGAATTTAATCCTTTAATATTAAAAACATTATCTTATATCATGAATGTCAAATTAGTTCTGATGAATTGAGTAACGGATGTAGCAAAACTAATGAATGTCAAATTATTATACGTTTTGATTTATTTGGATAGGTAATCCATGCAGTTGCAAGAAGCTATAATCATATAAAATTTAGGTTCAATTTAATTCGTTCTAAGTTTGAATATTATGATCTATTATTTTGTTCATTCTATTTCATAATTTTATCGTGTGAACTGTCACCAATCTCCAACCTAGTTGAAGGGTGGCAATTGTGTGAGGAATAATCGAAAACTGTGAAAATTCGAACCGACAGGTATGGAAAATAATCGAAATCTTCACACACGGGTACGGGGAGAGTTTTATCACCGAAGCTCAAATGTGAATGGGACGAGATTGCTATATTCAAACCTTAACCATATAAATCACCGTGGGATTCCCGAAAAACATCCACATAAATCCCAATATTTTACAAAGTTGGATGGGCATAAGGGTAATTTGCCCATTTTCAATAAAAATCAAATCACCCATAAGTATGACATGCTGGAGTAAGTTTGGAAATTCTCTTTAAATTCCATAAAAATAATTTGAAAGTGGTGTATGCATCGTTGTAAACGTGTTTCAGTTTAGTACTGTTTAAAATATACGATGATCGATTTTGATATATATTTTAAAAAATATGAATATTTGAATAGAACCATCTTCCTCATCATCATCCACTTCTTCTTCCTCCTCCTCATCATCTCCAGATGCTTCCTCTTTATCATCTTCCTCACTATTTTCTGTGTCTGTGTCGGGTTAATCAACCTCAAACTCATCCTCTTCTTGCTCGACAACAACAATCTCAACCTCAACATCCTCCTCAAATTCTTCCTCAGCTTCATCATTCTCCTCCTCCTCTGTGTCTGGATAATCAAAATCCCCTAGATCATCATCCTCTTCCTCTTCGTCTACTACAACAATCTCCTCCTGAACATCATCATCTTCCTCCTCCTTTATGTCCGGATGATCCCAATATCTTATATAATCCTCATCCTCATCTTGGTCTACTATAGCATTCTCCATTTGGACATTATCCTCCTCCACGGGAGCATGAGGGAGGTCCAGTGGGCCACCAGCAACAACAGGAACATCCTCCACGAGAGCAGCAGGGACGTCCACTAGGGCAACAGCAACAACAGGAACATCCTCCACGGGGGCAGCAGGGACGTCCACTGGGACAACAACAACATCCTCCTCCTCGGGAGCAGCAGGGAGATCCAGTGGGCCACCGGCAACAAGAACATTGACAAGTTGTCGTTTAACCGGTCAAAAATAAATAAATATTTAACCTATTTCAACAATAAATAAAATAAAGAAATTAAGTAGTTATAGGGAAAGAGGGTCGATCCACAGGGAGATTAGTCAGAATTCTTGACTTGAATTTGTCGGATTTGAATTCCCAAGAATATCTGTAAAAACAAGAAAATAAAAAAGGGGGTGATATGATTTTTAGTGAAGCAATAAAATAAAATGCAAGAATTAAAAATAATACGAAAAACCAAATATGCAAATTAGCCTCGAGCTAGCCTTGTCAATTCCTTCGATCATTGAAATAGATTTTTACTTCGGGGATCATGTCAGTTACAGTCTGCGAGGCCCAACCTGTCGCAACTTGCTTCTCTCTCGAGTAACCAATCCTCCCAAGACTATCTTCGAAGGTTGATTCTTAAACAAATTAACCACGTCTATCGCCGTTAAAGTATTTAGTTTTGAAAGCAGGAAAAGCCCGACTCAGAAATTGTCTAAAAAGAATCACTTCTGATTTTATCTTTCCTTAGCGGACCGCCGCTAAGAGTGTTCACAGGAAGTCGAAATTGCCACAGGCCGATCCTTCCTCCCAACTATGTCTTTAAACGATTCCAGACCAACGAGCTCTATTTGATTTGAAAAACGATTAAAAACTTTAGTAAGGCCGATTGCCAAACTATCTAAATAGAAAGATAAGAATGTATTCCCGAAGGAATTTAGGCAATGTTCAATTCTCACGATTATAATTGATTTGGCTAGCTCTTGGCTCAAGAAATTTAGCTAAGCATGATAATAATTACCATACTTGGTTTTTGAAAAATAATTAAATAGCATAAAAATGGAACAAGAAAATAAAGTAAAAGAACTTTTATTAAAGCTAAAAACGTTTCAAGCTAGAAGATGAAAACTAAAATGATTCATGATCTAAGCCTTTACCAAGAGTGGTATTTATAGGCTTAGATTTACAAAGATAAAGTGATGAGATAATTTAAAATAATAAACAAAAGATAAAACAATTCAAATGTTTTGAAATTTAAATGCAGGAAATCTAATCGGTTAAGCTGATAAGATCTCAGAACGTTCCAGAAGCTTCTAGAAGTCGACACGTCATTGCCACGTCACTGCCACGTCAGACGCGTCGTGCCCGGTGTCGTGCCCATGATGCCAGTCATGACAGAATTATAATAAAAACTGCATAAATGCCCATTCTCACTGCTATTTCTAGAATTGGATCCCTGCACAAAATATAACGAAAACAACATGTATTAAGCAGCAAGAAGTCCAAATAACTAGAAAAATAGCAAATGAAATATGTCATATTTGAGAACTCATCAAACATCCTCCCCACGGGAGCAGCAAGGAGGTCCACTAGGGGACCAGCAACAACGTCCAATTCCACTGGAGCAACAGGGAGTCCAAAGGACGAATCCTCTTAGAGGGGTCAGCTACTTCATTAGATTCAACACTTTTACGTTTTCCCATTCCTAATTATAGAAAGAAAAAGAAAATTCTAGTAAACGCGGTAAGACTAAGATTCCAGGAAAATTAGCGGTAATGCTTCCAAGATTCTTAAATACCTAATCATTATAGGTTAAATTATAAATAATAGCTAAAATTTAGCTCACATTCCTAAATCTAGACACGGTGAGAGAACGAATGTAACACCCGTGTCTTGGGCCTAGGAGGTAGCCGGGTAATTGTTCGAGTCAAATAAAATCTAATTAAAATGAACCAACTTTGAATAATGACCTATTTGAATCTTAATAAAGAGGGAGGGACCAATGTTGTGATTTACCCATATTTTAAATAAAGCAAGATAACTTTTAGGGAAAAGTTGTCATCTTCCTTCTCATTTTTCCCTTTTCCAATTTCAAAACCCTCTCCCCCATTTTCAAACTCTCCTAAAACCCTAGTTACTATTCCATTGCTTTTACTAACCGATTTCAACACCAAATTAAGAGGTAAATATATTTCCTTAACCTCCTCTCTATCCTCTACTTATCTATTGTCTTAGATTTCAAAAATATTGAGTTTTGGGAATTAGGGTTCATATTGAAATTTGGGTTTTAATGGGGTTTTTCAATTTGTTTTGAGAAATTGTGTTGGGGTTATGTTCAATCATAATGAAATACACAACATATATGAATTTGGTAAATTTTGGATGAAAATTTCGTAGTAGGTCTTTAGGGCAAATTTTAGGGTATTAAAATTTGGGTTTTTGGTAAGTTTAATGTTAAAATTGAAGGGTTGATGGTTTACCTATGTTAGGAGGGTGATTTGGGATGCTTTGGAAGTCATTTGGGTGCTTGGAATTGGGTATTTCAGCCAATGGTTGTTGGAGTTCGAAAATTGGGTTTTTGAGATGTTATGAGGTTTGGGAATTTGTGGAAATTGGGTTGGGATTGCAAAGTAGGTTGATGGTTGAATTAGCATTGAATTGGGGAGTAACGTATGTGTTTTTTTTTACTAGAAGCAAGAGGAAACGTGGAAGAGGCTTTGGGACCGAATCCGGGTTCGTAGGAGGATTGGTTCGAATTGCTAAGGAAGGGCGGTGAGTGGTTTCAACTTGTTTTAAAGTTTGGTTCGAGTGTGTGTAGAGTGTATGTGTGAAATGTGCTTGGTAGGCCATTTCCTTATTTCAAGTTGTTAATTCTAGCCTTTAACTTCATTGCATGCTATTGTGTATTTAGCCTATCTATGCTCTTGTGGATTGTGGTTAAATTGATGCATGTATATCATGAATTGTATATATGTGGTGAGCATGGAATGTGGTTGATGATACATGTTGTGGTTATAATAATTGGCACTAAATAATTACCGGTTGTAAATGATCGATCATTAGGATAGTGTGCACACAAATTGAGTCAAAACGTATGTGGCCTTGATGGCGTTAAGTCATCAAGGAGGAGTACGGTGATGTAACATTCCACCGGAATCTTTTTATATATTTCTACGAGATGATGAGTGGAATCCCATCCGTAGGGCATGTGGCGATGAGTGGAATCCCGCACATGCATGGTCCGGTGATGAGTGGAATCCCACCGAGGTAAAGTGTTGTCAAGGTTTAAATCCGCACAATCGGGGTAATTATAGTGACCAATTAACTTGTCCTTATATGGTGATGCAAGAGTGTGATATATGGTATTATTGTATGTTGATGATATTGATGTTTAAGCTTGTTAGGATTGAGAGACCATATATGCCACTTGAAAGACTAGCTAGGTCCACTTGATATTATGCCTATGCTTGATGTATGTAAGACTAGGATTAACATGCTTGGACCCTGCATTGTTGTTGTTTTTCGTTTTAAAGCACCCTCACTAAGCTTATAGCTTACGCTCTCAATGTTCAACAATGCAGATCATTAGCGTGGTGTTAGCTCGAGGCAAGGCAAGGAGGGCTACCAAGTTTGTGACTCAAGTATGGTGGTAATTTTGTAATAGTTAGCAATGTGGCACGGGTGGTGTATGAGCTTGTTGACTCATTTATATGTTTAAATGTTGTGTTGACTATGGTTTGTAAGCATGACTTGCTATGATGATCATTGTGTGAGTTAGCATGTCTATCAATGTTAGGTTGCCTTGAAGTGGACGTAAACTTCTCTATGCTTGTCTTGTGCCTTAAGGGCTTGAGTTCTTTGTATGACTTAAATGATTGACATGTCTTGTTAGAATGTACTTGCTTGAAAGCTTTTGTTGCATGTATGATTGATCAACATCTTGTGTGAAATATGTCTTAATTGTAAGTTTAAGCATGCCTAAACTCTTAGCTGATATTAGGATACATGTTAGTGTGTTGGTTGAGGTTTGAAAGGGATTTAAGGGCCACTTTGTGCCTTAAACCAGCTCAAACCTGTGTTTTGGTTGCAGGGGTATCGATACGGTTGGTCCCGTATCGATACAGCCTTCATAGTTCAGGCCCCGTGTTTCGATACGCGAGGGAGCGTACCGATACTATTTTTTCTACTGGAGCTACTGTCCAATTCCGTATCGGTACGAGCCTTCATGCGTATCGATACGGTCCCCTTAGCGTTGACCATGGGAAGTCAACAATTGGAGAGGGTATCGATACACTCCTAGGTGTATTGTAGAACTAATATTTTGATATAATAATTGAAAAATAATTTGGACTGATTTAAAAAATATTTAAAACATTTCTAAAGTCCAAACATGTTTAGGGATGTCTTTAAAAAAGGTTTTTCATGTTTTCAAAGGCCAATTTTCACAAAACTGACCAAGTGTTTCGAAACACCTTAGGGCGTTTCGAAACAGGTGCCTCTAGTGGCTAAAACGTTTCGATACACGTATCGAAACGGGCCTTAGCATTTCGAAACGGGCTAGGCCGTTCCGATACGCCCACGTGGCACTGACCACAACGGTCATAAACCCCAACGGCTATTTTCCCAACTAACTTTTAAATGCAGGCATTTCGATACGGGCTTATAGCGTTCCGATACGCGTTTCGAAACGGCAAGGGGGTGTTCCGAAACGGGTACCCTGACAGACTGCAACGACTCTTTCTACATTGAGAGTGTTTCGAAACGGCTTCGAGCGTTTTGAAACGGGGAGCTGCAGAACTACATTTATGGTGGGAATTAAAGTCCTCAACGGCTCCAATTTGATCCCAACGGCTAGAAACGGCTACAAACTCATTTGGGAGTATAAAAGGGACCTCCAAGCATCAAGAGAAGGGTAATGCTTCAATTGTCAATCAACAAATGATCAAGAAATTGTCTTAGTGCTTAATTTGTCATTTCTTGTATAGACAAACACTAGTGAGCCAAAATTGTTAAATTTGCTCAAGTGTTTTAGGTTTTGGGTGAGTGCTTCATTGTGCAAACAAATACCTATTAGAGGGTTTAAGTTTGCTTTCTTTATCTCTTTGTAAAAGAGGGTTTTGATCAAGGCTTGGGTAGAAGCTTGATCGGTTGTAAGGGTTTCCTCCTAATCCTAGAAAAGGGGACGAATCAATTAGTGGATTGATTGTGAAATCCTTAGTGTGGAGCTAAGGTAGTGGATGTAGGTGCTTGTTAGAAGGCCGAACCACTATAAATCATTGTGTCTTTATTCTTTCTAGCTTCCTCAACCCTTCCACCCAAATATCCACCTCTCCACCACTTGGTGAGCAAAATCGGTTGAAAGAATCGAGCCTCATACATCCCAACATGTATCGATACGGTCTCCACGGGTTGACTTTGACCAGTTGACCTGGTCAAGGGGTATCGATACACCCCTTAGGTGTATCGATACCACCTGCAGTTAAGTTTTAAAATTGGGCTGTAATATGATTGTCTGAGTTTCGTTCGATTGATTCGTATGTGTTGTTCCGTTGTATGACCACTTAGGGTTTAATATTCATTTAGACAAGAGTTAAAAGAAAAAAATAGATAGGGTTGCTAACCGATGGGGAATCCTTAGGGGTTTTCACTCGGTTTTCCCCGTGTAGCTCACTCGGACCGGTCATCCGGCCAGACCGGGACGAGGGGGTTACATTTGATGGTACCAGAGCCAGGTTACCGAGACCTCGGGCAGGTAAGTGAGGTAAGCTTAATGTGATGAATGATCGTGTTGTTCGATGCATGTCTTGCCTTGAATTCTTGAATAATTGACTGTTCGTATGATATTTTGAAGCATGAATTGTTGTGTCTAGTGTGAGTGTGTGCCCATTGCTACTACTACTTAATTTAAAGAGATTTTTGGGAAAAAGGAGTACTTGAGCACTATTGGACCCTTGCTTTGACTAACATAATCCTTATCTGTTTCTTGCTGTAGTTTTACCTTGCTAGTTGAACCATGAGACCACGTGGGAGGCCTAGGATGGTTCGACCGAAACCACGGGCAGAGGCTCCGAGAGTTGAGCCAGTTGTGAGAGTTGAGGCTCAAGTGGGAGAGCCAGTGGTTGGAGTAGGAGCTCCTCCACCACCTCCACCACCACCACCTCCTCCACCGGGAGTGGGAGGTGAGGCCAGGGTCGAGGGAGAGGGACCACAAGGAGGTCAAGGTGGCCAAGGTGGCCAAGGACCGGTTGGGATAGACTTAGCCCCGTTGGTTCAGGCAATAGCCGGAGCATTTCAGGCTGCGGTAGCTGGAGGTCAGGCAGCTCATCGTCAGGGTGAGGGCACCAGATTGCCATTAGAGAGACTTCGGGGCCTTGGGGCTAAAGAGTTTAGAGGTGCTACTTCGGAGAGGTCAGAGTTATGGTTTGAGAAGACCGTCCGTATTCTTGCTCAGATGGGGTGTACTGGTGAGCGCAAGTTGGGATGTGTTGAGTCTCTGCTCCAGGGTGATGCCTACACCTGGTGGGTCAACGTTACTTCGGGGATGGATGAGACCGAGATTACTTGGGAGTTCTTTGAGACAGCTTTCCGGAAGAAGTATTTGGGTCCGCGATACCTCGACGAGAGGAAGAGAGAGTTTATGGCATTGCTTCAGGGGAGTATGTCCGTGACTGATTATGAGATTCGGTTTGTCAGATTGAGTCAGTATGCACCTGAGCTTGTACCTACTGAGGTGGAGCGTTGTAACCGCTTCCGTTATGGACTGAATGAAGAAATCAAGACTTATACTCTAGCTTCAGACTATACTGATTTTGATGTCTTGGTCTCGAGGGCCAAGGACTTGGAGCACAGTTTGAGTTTGACCAGGCGGTCAGGTGGATCTAGTTCGGGTAAGAGGACCAGCAACTTTGATAGAGGTGATGCCAAGAGGCATCGGGACAACAGGTATCAGTTTGATCATAGGCGTGGTGGCGGTAACCACGGTAGGGGCCATCAGGGTCAGAGAGCTGGTGGGAAGTTGCCCGCATGTGCTACTTGCGGGAGGAACCACACCGGTGAGTGTTGGGGGAATTACCATTCTTGTTGGAGTTGTGGTGCTAGACACCACATTAGGCGTGACTGTCCACATCAGGTGGGACAGGCACCAGCTCAGGCTCCTGCACGAGCCAATGACTTTCAGAGAGGCCGCGGGCGCGATAGAGGTAACTTCCAGCCGAGGAACGATGGTCAGAGGAACATAGCACATGTAGTTGCAGTTCAGCCAGAGGGCGGAGGTCAGGCCAGAGTTTATGCTCAGCAGGGAGATCAACATGACACCGATGTGATCGCAGGTAACTTCTCGATACAGTCTTTGGGTTTGCTTTCTTTGATTGACTCTGGGTCTACACATTCCTACATATTGAGTGAGCATGCACGGTCTTTGAATTTGCCTTGTGAGTTGTTAGAGGTAGGAGTTAGTGTTACTAGTTCCTTTGGGGACACGGTAGTGGTTAGGAAGATGTACCGAAGGTGTCCGTTGATGGTTCAGGGGCATGTGTTTCCAGTGGATATGATGGAACTTCCCTTCTATGGTTTTGATGTGATTCTGGGTATGGATTGGCTCACGGAGCATAGAGCTAGGATAGATTTTGAAACTAAGCGGATTTCTTTGAAGCTCACGGATGATTACGAGATTTTAGTGGTAGGCGAGAATGTGAAGTTCTTATCCAATGTTGTTTCAGTGTTAGATGCTAAGAGGTTGGTTGAGTTGGGGTGTGAAGCATACTTAGCGTATGTGATGAACCCTAACATGAGTGAGGTTAGACCTCAGGATATTTTGACAGTATGTGATTTTCCTAGTGTGTTTCCGGAAGAATTGCCAGGGTTACCACCGGTCAGAGAGGTAGAGTTCAGCATTGAGACTTATTCTGATTCAGCTCCTGTTTCGATTGCTCCGTATCGTATGGCACCGAAAGAATTGAAAGAGTTGAAGACTCAGTTGCAAGAATTGACAGATAGAGGTTTTATTCGGCCTAGTTCTTCACCTTGGGGTGAACCAGTGTTGTTTGTGAAGAAGAAAGATGGAAGTATGAGAATGTGTATAGATTACAGACAGTTAAATCAGTTGACAGTGAAGAACAAATATCCGTTGCCTAGAATTGATGACTTGTTTGATCAGTTGAGAGGAGCATCGGTCTTTTCGAAGATCGACTTGAGATCGGGTTACTACCAGTTAAAGGTAAGAGAGGTTGATGTACCGAAGACAGCCTTTAGGACTAGATATGGACACTATGAGTTTCTAGTCATGCCATTTGGGTTGACTAATGCACCGGCAGCTTTCATGGACATGATGAATAGGATTTTTCATCAGTATCTAGATCAGTTTGTGGTTGTGTTTATAGATGACATTTTGGTGTATTCGCGAACTGAAGAAGACCATGACCGGCACTTGAGACTTGTTTTGAAGACTTTGTTAGATCATCAGTTATATGCGAAGCTCAGCAAGTGTGAATTCTGGATTCGTGAGGTAGTCTTCTTAGGACATGTAGTGTCAACTGAAGGTATTAGAGTTGATCCGAAGAAGATTGAAGCCATTGTTGAGTGGAAGCAACCGAAGTCTATAACAGAGGTACGTAGCTTCCTAGGCTTAGCCGGATACTATAGGAGGTTTGTAGAGGGCTTCTCTAAATTAGCTGCCCCATTGACACAGTTACTTCAGAAGAGTGTTCAGTTTGAGTGGACAGATGCAAGACAGAGAGCCTTTGAGAAATTGAAAGAAGCTTTGACCCAAGCTCCGATTTTGATTCAGCTTGAGTCCGGGAAGGATTATGTGAATTATAGTGATGCCTCGTATGTAGGGCTAGGATGTGTTCTTATGCAAGACCGGAGAGTAGTGGCTTATGCCTCAAGACAGTTGAAGACTCATGAGCACAACTATCCGACCCATGACATAGAGTTAGCTGCAGTTGTGTTTGCTTTGAAGATTTGGAGGCATTATTTGTACGGTGAGAAATGCACAGTGTACACCGATCACAAGAGTTTGAAGTACATTATGACTCAGCGAGATTTGAATCTCAGACAGCGTAGATGGTTAGAGTTGCTAAAGGACTATGATCTTACTATTGAGTACCATCCGGGTAAGGCCAATGTAGTGGCCGATGCATTGAGTAGGAAGGTGGCCGTAGACTTGAGAGCTATGTTTTCTAGATTGAGTTTGTCCGGAGACGGAGGCTTGGTAGCCGAGCTTCAGGTTAGACCTACTCTAGGTCAGTTGATTCGAGAGAAACAGCTTCTAGATAGATCTTTGGCACCTCACGTGCAAGATATAGCCGAGGGTAGATCTTCAGACTACAGTTTCAGCACCGATGAGGTTTTATGTTTCAAAGACAAAATAGTTGTGCCAGAAGACAGTGATTTGAGACGTACGATCTTGACTGAAGCCCACAGTAGTCCGTTTGCTATGCATCCTGGAAGTACGAAGATGTACCGTGATTTGAAGAATGAGTACTTTTGGGTTGGCTTGAAGAGAGATGTAGCCGACTTTGTGAGTAAGTGCTTAGTGTGTCAGAGGGTGAAGGCGAAACATCAGGTTCCCTCAGGTTTGTTACAGCCGTTGAGAATTCCGGAATGGAAGTGGGAGAACATCACCATGGATTTTGTTTCGGGTTTGCCTTTGACTCCTACGAAGAAGAACTCAGTTTGGGTGATCGTGGATCGATTTACGAAGTGTGCTCACTTCTTGGCAGTCAACACTACTTACACCTTAGATAGATTGGCCGATTTGTACATTGGTGAGATTGTGAGGCTACATGGTGTGCTGAAGTCCATTGTGTCAGATAGAGATCCGCGGTTTACTTCTAGATTTTGGGAGTGTCTGCATACAGCTTTGGGTACCCGTTTGAACTTCAGCACTTCTTATCATCCTCAGTCAGATGGTCAGTCAGAGAGGGTTATTCAGATCTTAGAGGACATGCTGCGTTGTTGTATTATTGACTTTCAGGGTACTTGGGAGAAGCATTTGCCTCTAGTGGAGTTTGCGTACAATAACAGTTCTCATTCGAGCAATCAGATGGCTCCGTATGAGGCCTTGTATGGCCGGATGTGTAGAACTCCAGTATGTTGGTCCGAGGTAGGACAGAAGTTGTTACCTATGCCAGATTTGCTTAAAGGGACAACAGACAAGGTGAAATTGATTTGTGATCGTTTGAAGGCTGCTTCGGATAGGCAGAAGTCCTATGCCGATTTGAAGAGGAAGGAAGTTGAGTTCTCAGTGGGTGAGAAGGTATTCTTGAAGGTGTCTCCGTGGAAGAAGGTGATGAGGTTTGGCCGAAAAGGGAAGTTGAGTCCGAGGTACATAAGACCGTATGAGATTGTGAAGAGGGTTGGTCCGGTTGCTTATCAGTTGCGTTTGCCATCCGAGCTTGAGAAGATACATAATGTGTTTCATGTTTCGATGCTTCGCAAGTATAGGTCTGATTCGTCACATGTTATGCCCGTAGAGAAATTGAATTGAATCCAGACTTGACTTATGAAGAAGAGCCCGTTGAGATCTTAGCTTCTGACAGTAAGGTGTTGAGGGGTAGATCGATTGAGTTAGTGAAGGTGCGGTGGCAACGTAGAGGTGTGGATGAGGCCACTTGGGAGAGGAATGAGGATATGGAAAAGCAGTTTCCGTATCTCTTTCAGTCAGGTAATTTCGGGGACGAAATTTCAATAAGTGGGAGAGAGTTGTAACACCCGTGTCTTGGGCCTAGGAGGTAGCCGGGTAATTGTTCGAGTCAAATAAAATCTAATTAAAATGAACCAACTTTGAATAATGACCTATTTGAATCTTAATAAAGAGGGAGAGACCAATGTTGTGATTTAACCACATTTTAAATAAAGCAAGACAACTTTTAGGGAAAAGTTGTCATCTTCCTTCTCATTTTTCCCTTTTCCAATTTCAAAACCCTCTCCCCCATTTTCAAACTCTCCTAAAACCCTAGTTACTATTCCATTGCTTTTACTAACCGATTTCAACACCAAATTAAGAGGTAAATATATTTCCTTAACCTCCTCTCTATCCTCTACTTATCTATTGTCTTAGATTTCAAAAATATTGAGTTTTGAGAATTAGGGTTCATATTGAAATATGGGTTTTAATGGGATTTTTCAATTTGTTTTGAGAAATTGTGTTGGGGTTATGTTCAATCATAATGAAATACACAACATATATGAATTTGGTCAATTTTGGATGAAAATTTCGTAGTGGGTCTTTAGGGCAAATTATAGGGTATTAAAATTTGGGTTTTTGGTAAGTTTAATGTTAAAATTGAAGGGTTGATGGTTTACCTATGTTAGGAGGGTGATTTGGGATGCTTTGGAAGTCATTTGGGTGCTTGGAATTGGGTATTTCAGCCAATGGTTGTTGGAGTCCGAAAATTGGGTTTTTGAGATGTTATGAGGTTTGGGAATTTGTGGAAATTGGGTTGGGATTGCAAAGTAGGTTGATGGTTGAATTAGAATTGAATTGGGGAGTAACGTATGTGTTTTGTTTGACTAGAAGCAAGAGGAAACGTGGAAGAGGCTTTGGGACCGAATCCGGGTTCGTAGGAGGATTGGTTCGAATTGCTAAGGAAGGGCGGTGAGTGGTTTCAACTTGTTTTAAAGTTTGGTTCGAGTGTGTGTAGAGTGTATGTGTGAAATGTGCTTGGTAGGCTATTTCCTTATTTCAAGTTGTTAATTCTAGCCTTTAACTTCATTGCATGCTATTGTGTATTTAGCCTATCTATGCTCTTGTGGATTGTGGTTAAATTGATGCATGTATATCATGAATTGTATATATGTGGTGAGCATGGAATGTGGTTGATGATACATGTTGTGGTTATAATAATTGGCACTAAATAATTACCGGTTGTAAATGATCGATCATTAGGATAGTGTGCACACAAATTGAGTCAAAACGTACGTGGCCTTGATGGCGTTAAGTCATCAAGGAGGAGTACGGTGATGTAACATTCCACCGGAAGCTTTTTATATATTTCTACGGGATGATGAGTGGAATCCCATCCGTAGGGCATGTGGCGATGAGTGGAATCCCGCACATGCATGGTCCGGTGATGAGTGGAATCCCACCGAGGTAAAGTGTTGTCAAGGTTTAAATCCGCACAATCGGGGTAATTATAGTGACCAATTAACTTGTCCTTATATGGTGATGCAAGAGTGTGATATATGGTATTGTTGTATGTTGATGATATTGATGTTTAAGCTTGTTAGGATTGAGAGACCATATATGCCACTTGAAAGACTAGCTAGGTCCACTTGATATTATGCCTATGCTTGATGTATGTAAGACTAGGATTAACATGCTTGGACCCTGCATTGTTGTTGTTTTTCGTTTTAGAGCACCCTCACTAAGCTTATAGCTTACGCTCTCAATGTTCAACAATGCAGATCATTAGCGTGGTGTTAGCTCGAGGCAAGGCAAGGAGGGCTACCAAGTTTGTGACTCAAGTACGGTGGTAATTTTGTAATAGTTAGCAATGTGGCACGGGTGGTGTATGAGCTTGTTGACTCATTTATATGTTTAAATGTTGTGTTGACTATGGTTTGTAAGCATGACTTGCTATGATGATCATTGTGTGAGTTAGCATGTCTATCAATGTTAGGTTGCCTTGAAGTGGACGTAAACCTCTCTATGCTTGTCTTGTGCCTTAAGGGCTTGAGTTCTTTGTATGACTTAAATGATTGACATGTCTTGTTAGAATGTACTTGCTTGAAAGCTTTTGTTGCATGTATGATTGAATCAACATCTTGTGTGAAATGTGTCTTAATTGTAAGTTTAAGCATGCCTAAACTCTTGGCTGATATTAGAATACATGTTAGTGTGTTGGTTGAGGTTTGAAAGGGATTTAAGGGCCACTTTGTGCCTTAAACCAGCTCAAACCTGTGTTTTCGTTGCAGGGGTATCGATACGGTTGGTCCCGTATCGATACGGCCTTCATAGTTCAGGCCCCGTGTTTCGATACGCGAGGGGGCGTACCGATACTATTTTTGCTACTAGAGCTACTGTCTAGTTCCGTATCGGTACGAGCCTTCATGCGTATCGATACAGTCCCCTTAGCGTTGACCATGGGAAGTCAACAATTGGAGAGGGTATCGATACACTCCTAGGTGTATCGATACGGTCTCCACGGGTTGACTTTGACCAGTTGACCTGGTCAAGGGGTATCGATACACCCCTTAGGTGTATCGATACCACCTGCAGTTAAGTTTTAAAATTGGGCTGTAATATGATTGTCTGAGTTTCGTTCGATTGATTCGTATGTGTTGTTCCGCTGTATGACCACTTAGGGTTTAATATTCATTTAGACAAGAGTTAAAAGAAAAAAATAGATAGGGTTGCTAACCGAGGGGGAATCCTTAGGGGTTTTCACTCGGTTTTCCCCGTGTAGCTCACTCGGACCGGTCATCCGGCCAGACCGGGACGAGGGGGTTATATTTGTTGGTATCAGAGCCAGGTTACCGAGACCTCGGGCATGTAAGTGAGGTAAGCTTAATGTGATGAATGATCGTGTTGTTCGATGCATGTCTTGCCATGAATTCTTGAATAATTGACTGTTCGTTTGATATTTTGAAGCATGAATTGTTGTGTCTAGTGTGAGTGTGTGCCCATTGCTACTACTACTTAATTTAAAGAGATTTTTGGGAAAAATGAGTACTTGATCACTATTGGACCCTTGCTTTGACTAACATAATCCTTATCTGTTTCTTGTTGTAGTTTTACCTTGCTAGTTGAACCATGAGACCACGTGGGAGGCCTAGGATGGTTCGACCGGAACCACGGGCAGAGGCTCCGAGAGTTGAGCCAGTTGTGAGAGTTGAGGCTCAAGTGGGAGAGCTAGTGGTTGGAGTGGGAGCTCCTCCACCACCTCCACCACCACCACCTCCTCCACCGGGAGTGGGAGGTGAGGCCAGAGCCGAGGGAGAGGGACCACAAGGAGGTCAAGGTTGTTTTTTTAATTTTAAAGACTAGTTGAACCAAAAGTTGTTTTTTTTTAATTTTAGAGACTAGTTTAGAATAAGAGTCATAGTTTGAAGACTTCTTGTGCAATTAACTTTAAAACATCTAGAAATCAAGTTTTTAAAAAAATCAAATTTAGGGACTAACTATTATTTATCTCAATTTTGACGATAGTGTAAATAGGGTTGACTAACCGAAAAGAATGGATAGTACGTGTATTTCTTTAGCCCATACTTTTCAAGTCCATTGAGGCCCAAATAGTTCTCAAAATACAGTTCATGTTCGATATTTGTTTTAATCTTCCCCACCATTTCAGTATGAAACTTGATAGTTTTACTCTATGTTGCACGAATATGAATACGAGTACAAGGACGAATGCGAGAACGAGAAACGATAATTTTTAAAATTACAAGGTACGAATACAATAGGGGTACAACAAATGTAAAAAAATCAATACATATAATCATAAAAAAACATTAAAATTCATACTAAATTAGAAAATCTAATAATTTTCATGAATTAAAATGAAGTCCAAGTTAAATTATCATTAGTTGTGGGGTCTATCCTTCAATTAAAATCTAATGATTTTGTGATTCCTTTACAAAGATATTAACAAAGAAATTATAATTTTCGGCGCAATTCGCCGTTTTGGTGTGAATCTGATTCCCATGGTAATTTTCGGCAATATCAGTTTTGGACGGCGGCAATACCGCTATATAACAGTCGCAATCGAGATTGCAGACTATTTTTTAGAATCATGATTTGGTGCTTAATCAATTTGTAATTCTGAGGTCAGTCAAAGATGAATTGTATTTTAGCTCTTATATTTGAAAATGCCTTTTTGTTATTTTCAAACTAAGGATTTATTGCGAATTCAGTTTGAGCAATTTCACAAGATTTAGATCTGTGAAGACCATGGATTTAAATCTCGGCTGCAGCCGCGTTTTTGATCGTGTCGCGGTATTTGCGATTGCAGACATAATAGATCGAGACTATTGCGGTCATAAAAAATTAAAGTATTTTTCAGTTAGAGTATTTTCCAACACGTATTATAAAACATAATAATTTTAATTATAATCATAAAAAATTACTTTTAACGATTTTAAAGTGTTTTCCAACACTTATAAACTTAAATTACTGAAATTCTAATAGCTCCTTAAGCACTACAATAAGTGCATTACTATATGATCTCAATTCCTAGTTAGAAAGGCAACGACTCACTTCCAATAGCTCCTTAAGCACTACGACAATGTGCATAATTTTTTTTATAGACTATTTTTTTTAAGAGTAATTATTGCATGCACAAGTGTTTGTAAAACTTTGTTTATATAAACGTCTTGGTTTTAGGGTTTAGGAACTTTGTTTAGGGTTTATGAGTTTAAGTGTAGTAGTTTTGAATTTGGAATGTTGATAGAATTTTAGATTTAGGGTTAAAATTTAGGATTTATAGGTTAAAACCTAAATCCTTAACCATGTTACCCTAAAACCTAAACTCTAACCCTAACCCATAAATTATAACCATAAACTTTAAATTTTAACCGTGAACCTAAATTTTTTGATCAATAATAGTCATTTTTATTCAATTGGTTGACGAACAAAATAATTATGAGGCCTCATTAAAAATAAAACCTTAAACCCTTAAAATAAAACTATTGTACTCTAAACTAAAACCTTAAACCCTAAAATTGAGACAATTATAGTAACAAAAAAATTTCACCGCATGTGTATGGGATAATAATCATTTCTTTAAATGCATGCACTATTCATACGCTCCCATTTTTGTTCTTCTACGAAGAATTGAGATTAGGAGGGCCTTTTGACCCATATTAGATGAGATTCGACCCGACCCTATAAGGTTGTGTATTTTAAAGAAAATTTCGAGTTTGAGTCGAGTTTGGGTTTAATTATTTGGATAAAGTCGGGTTGAGTTCGGGTTTGGTTTTAAGGTAAAAAATACTCAACCGGACTTGACCCGAAATAATAGTTTGATTTTATTCTAAAGATTTAAGTATAATTGCTACAATATCCCTCTCTCTATATACATTTCAATTATCTCCCTTTTTTGTCTAATAAAAATGGAATAATTTTATAATGCTCCCTCTTTATTTGTATTTTTTTAATTAGCTCTCTATTTTATCGAATAATAATGAAAAGTGATAGTATTTTATTTATGTCGGGTCGGGTCGGGTTTGAGTTTTTACTCTAAAATTCGAGTTCAGATTGAGTAGTACATCATAAAATGTCGATTTTGGATGAAGGTGTTAGAATTTCGAGTTAAGTGCGGATCGACCAAAAATTCGACTCGACCTAACTTATGGCCATCTCTAATTGAGATTAATAATATATAATATTTTAGGGTTCTAAGATGTTAAAATTGTATCTTTCCGTTGTCTAAAATGAGAGTTAATTGTACTTTTACCAAATTACCACAAGATCATTTGTTTGAGTTCATTTTTTCTCTCTAATTAACTTGACATAATCAATTTAAGCAAAATATACATATTCAAAAAAAAATAGTGCCTATTCAAAATAATAATAATAATAATAGTACCATACAGTTATATGATTAAGGGTTAAATGATATTTTGTCCCTTGAAGTTCTATTTCTCTATTACTTTGGCACTTAAAGATTTTTTTTGTTCACTTTAACCTTTGAACTTTTCAACTGCGATGCACGTTATGTCAATCCATTTTTTCATTACAAAAAATTCATGTAGTATTCTAAGAAGGTGTCGCGTATCACATAATATATGTTGAATTCTGAAAAATTCAAAAAAAAAAATCCTAAATGATTCACACTTTTAATAAAATGAGATTTTTTTGTTTTTAAAGTTTTTTTCCCAACTATTTATTGAAGTTTTCAATTTAACATATATTTTTTGCATGCCACATTCCTAGAGTGTCACATTTTTTAACAAAAAACTGGGTTGGTTAACATACATCAATGCCAGAAAGATTAAGGTTAAACTGAAAAAGAAAAAATTACAAGTACTAAAATGATAATAGAACTTAACTTCGGAATCAAAATATCTTTTAACCCTATATTAACAGCATATAAATTCACCGGATACAAATGTGAAATTCATGGAATATAATTATATATAAAATGTTATTTACAGGTACATCTAGGGATGGACATTTGACCCGGATCCGACGGGTTCCGACCCGACCCGGCCCGATTGGGTCGGATTTTTTAATGAAAAATTTGGGTTTGGGTTGGGTCGGATCGAGTTTTTGTTAAAGGTATACTCGGGTCGGGTCGGGTTCAGGTTTAGGGTGAAAATATCCGACTCGACCCGACCCGGGACTAATAGTGTGATTTTTCCCTAAATTTTTTAGGGATATTAATAATAATACACCTCTTTATATATATATATTTTATAATTAAGTCCTTAAAACTGAATTTTTATTTACAATTTAGTCCTTTAAATTATAATTTTTTTATAATTAAGTCCCTTAAATTATTTTTTTACAATTAGGTCCCTAAATTTAATTTATTTTATATAATTCGGGTCGGGTCGGGTCGAATTTTTTAAAGAATATTGTCGGGACGGGTCGGGTCGGGTCGGGTGCGGGCGGGTCAAAATCTCGACCCTACCCGACCCATGCCCATCCCTAGGTACATCCAAATTTCAATTAAATGTCCATTATGCAAAGATATTCTAAATATTTATTTTTTGGCCACCAACATTAAATATTCACACAGAACATATATCATATCGTCTTTAATAGGGGTGTAAATGAACCGAGCTTGAACGAACAAGACTATGTTTGTGTTCGTTTGTTTATTTTTAAAGGTGTTCAGTTTGGTTCGTGTTCGTTTATTTATTTTTGAAAGTGTTCGTGTTCGTTTGTTTAGTGTTCACGAACGCGTTCGTTTAAGTGTTCATGAACGTGTTCGCGAACGTGTTCGTTTAAGTGTTCACGGACGTCTTCGCGAACATGTTCGTTTATATATTTAAAAATGTTAACTAAATTAACAATAAATGAATAAATAAATAAAACAAAAGCAACAAAATAGAACTTACATTTCAACATGAACTTATATAACATACTTAGCAACACAACAAAAAGTAGTATTTAGATACGTCCACAACTATTTTCATCCTATAAAAGAGCCTATAAACGAGCTTGTTCGTGAACATAAATGAACCGAACACACATCTGTTCGTGTTCGTTCGTTTATTAAACGAACATAAAATTTTTGTTCACACTCGTTTATTTAGCTTAATAAACGAACAAAAACGAACGTTATACGAACGGTTCGTCGAACGCTCTGTTCATTTACACCCCTAGTCTTTAATAAGTTGCATCTTGCATGGATCCAACTTCCAAGAGTGCTATACACTTGAATTTTAAGTTTCATAATTTAATGTAAAAATTTGGACTGAAAAGGGATTAAATTGTAATCGTTTGAAGAGTATAAGGACTGATGGCAGAATTAAACTTAAGAATAAAACAGCCTTTTAGTTCTGTCTCCATACCATAATAGATCAGCTTAAAGCTACTGTCTTTGTTGTTTCTCTCACTAGGTGGCGGCTCTCTAAACCTTTACCCTCACATTCCCTCTCTAAGTTCTATTCCTTTCTTTGACAAAAACCCTAATTCGGAAATAAATTTGATAGCTTTCTATTCCCATTCTTTGTTTTTGTATATTTAAAGTATTGATATAATGGAGGCTTCAGCTGGGCTAAAACCCAAACGCTCGGACTTCACTTTGGCGGCACTTTCCCAACTGTCTTCTTCACCGGTTTCGTCCTCGTCTGCGCCAGTGGTTGCTCGGTTCTGTGCTGATCGTGGAGTTGCAGAGCTTCGATTTTGCCAAGATTCAAACTTTATCGATGGCTTCGATTTCAATCTCGGAACCTCTCGGGTAAGAGAAACAGAGAGCTGTTTGGTTCTCGAGAAAATGGGAATGCGCTGCCAGGGTTAAGAAAGGGGTGATAAATATTGGGTAGATTTTTGTTCATCCTCTTAACAAAGAAAAAATATGAACTTTTTTTTGGTTTAGCGAAGGACTATGTTGTTTTTTCTCTGGCATTGAAGATGTGCACATGATTATAAAATTTCCCCCTTTTTGGTATTGAATTTGTTTCAAAATGACTATACTTCTGTATATTGGCTGTTTATTAAGCACAGTGTAGTGAAATTAGTGTTTGGATTATTGAAATTTACAACTTTTGAAGTATAAATTCTAGTCAGTGATAGCTACGAAGAGTGTAATATGGTTGAGATTTGTTCTTTATTTTATTGTTTTCAGCTCTTCAAGTTGGGACCTGTTCAATGGCTTTGCATTTCCGAAAGCTCTGATAGTAACAAAGAGGTAATAGTGTCTTTCAACTTTCGCCTTATGTTCTTGAAGTCGAAAACAATGGAAGGAATGCATATGTTTCGATGTTACATATATTTTGTGCTATTTCTTTTGAACCAGAAATCGTATTCACGGGGAGTCACGATACATTTTAGAACCGAGGAGGAGAGTAGGGACTTCAATTCTGCATTTGAGCAATGGCAAAATGTAGATGTCACTCAAGGTTCTAATTTTCGAGAAGTATCCTTCAAATAAAAATTGACTGCTATATAGGCTTTTATTTGATCCTTATTATTTTTTTCTTCTCATACAGGAACAGATTTACCAAATGGAACCATTTCTGATGTTAGGAGCAAGTTTGATAATAAAATTGAATCATCTTCTGCTAAAATGTATTTCCACTATTATGGACAGTTGCTACACCAGCAAAATATGTTACAGGATTATGTGAGGACAGGTTATATCACGTAACTATGTTTCAATGCTTCCTTTTATTTTATGTTAAAAGTTCAATTTGAATTTTGTAGACAATGTTAACAACATTTGTACTGCTTTGGTATTCTATGCCATATGTATGATCAACATTCAAAAAAAAAAATTCAAACCATAACTTTAACTATAGGTTGATAATTTCATATGCTGATCATTATTTGACTGTTTTATTTTCTCTAGGAACCTATTATGCTGCTGTAATTGAGAATCGTGCAGATTTTACGGGTAGGGTGGTGGTTGATGTTGGTGCTGGTAGTGGTATTTTGTCGTTATTTGCTGCACAGGTAATCTCAACCTTTTGGTCCGTTTTGACCTCATATTTGCTATTACTTTTCCTGCGGTTTGTAGATTGATGCCCAAATTCATTTTATTTTACCCATCAGGCTGGTGCAAAGCATGTTTATGCTGTTGAAGCTTCTGAAATGGCAGATTACGCTCGAAAACTTATTGCTGGGAATCCCACCTTAGGGCAGCGGATTACTGTATGTGCTTGTCCTTTCATTTTGTTGCTATTCTCTGCTGTTTTCAGACTGATCTGTTTTCTTGTTTGCTCGGTTATAAAATGTCATGTAAAATATAGGTAATCAAAGGTAAAGTTGAGGAAGTTGAGTTGCCCGAGAAAGCAGATATTCTGATCTCTGAACCAATGGGTATGTTGGTGTGCGAGGCTTTGCTTTTGTCATTATGTTTATGATGGAAATCTCATGACACCGATGCTTCACTATTCTTGCTTCCATGCTTTATTGCACAGAGATGACCTTTTTTCAGTCAAAACATAAAAATGCTTTGAAGATGTGATGGAATTATTTTGTGTATATCGCTACATAGTTTTCATTGAAGCAAAGATTCTTTAATTATATTTTTTACTTGCAGGCACCTTGTTAGTTAATGAGAGAATGTTGGAATCCTACATAATTGCAAGAGACCGGTTTCTTGTGCCCAAGGGGAAAATGTTTCCTTCAATAGGAAGGTAAAAGCTACACCATGGAATCATCATGTTTCGGAAGTAATAAAAAAAAGTGTTCTCTTATTTGCAGATAAAATTATTCCCATGCTTTTAGGACTTTCGCTTTAAATAAAGATTCGAATTTTACTGCCTTGCTCTGTGATCTTACTTTACCATTTTTTAAGGAATTCTCATGCTAAAACTGGTTAAAGCCATTTTATGATTGTTGTCAATTGTCATGCCTTCATCCTATGGTACCTCTTGGTTATTAATTTTAATGTTTTTATTTCATATGTTACTTTCCCCCCTTTTGTCTTAGGGATATGTTGTGTTCGTGTTGTTAATTTCATCGATTTATGTTTTGATCATCAGCTGTAAAATGCTTAGTCTTTTTCCTTGGGTTAGCCTCATGATATCTTAATCTTGTAGGATACATATGGCACCTTTCAGTGATGAATATTTATTTGTTGAAATTGCAAATAAGGTATGTATTTGACATTATTTTGCTGTAGTAATATCTGCCTCTTATACATTCCTATGTGAAATGATTCGTCTTTGAAGAAAGTTGATCTAAAACATCTCATGACATGTTCACGTGAATGTTTTCTTCCTCCGGTCTCATTAAGAGAATTACTTAGAAAGTTATTGTTTGTTGTATAATCCATGTCAGATATATCCATGAGCATTGTATTTTTCTTTAAAAACAAAGCAACCTTTTCACAAAATTTGGAAGCTGTTTAAAGAAAAATACAAAAGTGAAATATGCTTAGGTTTTCAAGCTTTGAATTATCTGAAGACCTTCCCTTGTTTACAGTGTCATTAAACTGTATGATTATGGTTTGCAACCAGAAACTCCGTTGCAACGTTTTATTTATGTATGCTTAGTAATGCTTGCTTTCGCATGTCAACCCCGGTGTTTTCATTTCAATGTGCATGTCATAAACTGAAATATGGCTAGATTTGCTATCAATTTTCCCGTACTTTTCCATTTAATGTTGTATTATATCTACTTTTTCTGTTCCTCCCCCTAACCCGGAAAAAATTGCAGGCTCTTTTCTGGCAGCAACAAAACTACTATGGTGTTGATCTCACACCGTTATATGGGTCCGCATTCCAGGGGTACTTCTCTCAGGTTTGTTTTGTACACAACCTAAAACAAACCCACACGGTTTAGGTGTTTCTCAATACTTGCCTATATAATTTCTTCAGCAGTTGTCGTACTGGTCTTCCTTCACATTTATTTTGGTTACTCCATTGACATTGCGTTCCATTTCAACCAAATTTTAATGGAATGCCTTTTGTTTTCGTATCAGCCTGTGGTGGATGCTTTTGATCCAAGATTATTGGTGTCTCCTCCAATGTGCCACGTAATTGACTTCAATGAAGTAAAGGTATGAGCGAGTCATTGACTCGTGCCTCTTATTAAACTATTTAACTCTTCTAGTAAATTCCATGGTGGATTCCTTGAATCAAAGTTCTGTATAGCATTCGTTTTCCATGTTACAATTTTCCTAGACAAGGCTGCCTTGCATCATATACCATTGTTTTGTAGGTTGAATTTAATACCCATGGGATACCGGACCATGTTTCTGAATCATGCAATGTTTTTAACTTAATCAAAGCTGTTCGGTTTAGGCTTCCTTTTTCTGAATACGGGACTTTGTTAGATGGTTATTAGTTAAACGTGTAGTCATCATGATGTTTGTCTTTTTGCAGGAAGAGGACTTGTATGAAATAGATATTCCATTAAAATTCATAGCATCTGTGGGGACTAGAGTGCACGGGTTAGCCTGTTGGTTTGATGTCCTGTTTAATGGGAGGTAATATTTTCAGATATTGCATTTTCGTCAGTTTACGGTTTCATTCAATCTTACTTCTGTCGAAATGCTTTACCAACAGCTCAGTGCAAAGATGGCTTACCACTGCCCCTGGAGCTCCTACAACCCACTGGTACCAGATACGATGTGTTCTTTCTCAGCCAATTTACGTAATGGCCGGGCAAGAAATTACAGGCCGACTTCACATGATTGCCCATAACGCCCAAAGTTATACCATATATTTAACATTGTCAGGTTGGTTTCGAGCTTGGTTTCTGTGTTTCTAATCTGCGGTTTTGTTTTTCTAACGAAGTATGTATCAACTCCAACTCTTATAGCTAAAATGTGGGGCCCCGGGTCCGAACAAGGAGGAATTCTTCAGACCTCATCATGCAAACTCGACCTCAAGGAGCCTTATTACAGAATGTCACAACCCCAACCCTACACAATGGCACAAGACCAGCAACCACATCAGCTACTGCAGGCTCAGGTATCAACTTATTATCCATTCATCTAAGATTAATGGTTTTCAGGAGTGCATTTGCATGCAACTCGAACATTGCAGTTCTGAAACGAATCAACCGATAATAATTGTTTTGCATTCTAACAGGATATACAGATCCATGCCGAGGACTTGGAGGAACCTGAGTTGCTGCAGCAGCAGCCATTAGAAAATTCAGGAGCTCAGCTCCAATAAGTGCTTTTTATCCCTGTAAAGTAGAATCTGACATGATTCATTATTCCTATTATTGTTTGAGTGGCTGTTTGGGATCTTGTATGACCTTTTTTTTAATCATGATTTGACCATTTTTAATAATCAAAGCATCTTCATTTTGGAGGTAAATGAGCCCTAATCAAAGCCTTATTTGAGTAAATTTTGACAAATAAGTTGCTCAACACCATTGAATAAATAGTTTCTATCTCATTGAAGTTTCAGCTCAAACACACTACTGAGTTGCTAAAATAAATTTAAATTGCTAAACTAAACAAAATCTAGCACCATTAAAGTTCAAAGTTTGCTCCCACTATAATGGAAATGCTAATATGCATAACTTTTAAAATCAGAGCCAGGATAGACCATCCGAATGATGGAGGCTGCAATTGGAATAAGAGAAACCAGTGCTATATGTAATTGGTCCGAGCTGCTTGTTTTGATACTGATTTGTCCACTCCGCTTATTGTTCAATCCGACACGAACCGCCATCGAAGAACTACGTCCGATAGAGAACTGTGACTGTAAGTTGGCCATTAGACCCAGATCTTGCTTCCATTTCACCATAGACAATCCGAATGAGGTCTGATTTTGCTCAATGGGAAAATCCTCATGCTTAAGCTGGATTTCGATGTTAGCTCCATATGCCGTATTGCCTTGGGATCTCATAGCCCCTGTACTTCCGGCCAGAAGCAAGTGTTTCCCTACCGCAATCTGATCCTCGATCTTAAGTCCAGTAGCCACATTTTCACCTAGGAAAGTAACTGATAAACCAGCAGTCGTTCGGTTTGTTTCAAAATTTCTGAATTTTGTTTCACCCCTGAAGATGTAAGCAAGCTGTTTTCCGACAGTTTGGATGTCGAATCCCGCCATTGTTGATCCATTCTCTCCATGTTTTGCACAGACTGAGGAATCCAAATGGATGTTGAATTCTCTTTTATCCTTTGTGATTTGAACAGCAAATGCACCAGGCAAATAACCAGCTATAGCAATACTTCTTTCAAGGCTAACACTGTCGTACCCGATATCATGATCCCAAGCCTGTGGATCCAAAACTGGCCTAATGAGAAGCTGCGAAGCAGAATCCAGAAACCGGTACCGGTAAGTGGGGTTGTCTCCGTCAAATGAAGGAGGGAGGACCATGTCAGGCAAAGGGGCCTGTATAGTAGCTGGATCGCCTTCTTCCATGTTTCCATCATCTCCAACATAACCATTATTATCACCATCTTTCCTTTGCTTCTTAATTTCTCTCATCCTTTTCACCTCATCTCTCCATTGTTTCTTCTGAAGCAGCTTAGTGCGAAAATAGTACTCCTGGTAATAAGCTTTTCTCTGCTCTTTGCTTAGTTTATCCACCTGAGATCTCTTTAAAGGCTTGAATGGAGGAAGCTGGTCATATTCATCATTATCTTCTTCATCAGTATCCAAGTCAACATCCTCACTCCCATCATCTTTAGGTAGTTTCGGATGAGGACGGGATTGCAGCAGGGAAGACAGTAAGTAAGGTAGAGGTGGGGAACGAAGTCCGAAGCCTAAAAGCTTCTGGTGATCAAAATGTTCTCGAGGTTTCGACAGAGAACTTGCTTCAGATAAGATCTTCATTGAATAGCACAAGAGTAGCAACTGTGACCTCCAACTTTGCCCATTCGGAAGCAACGTTTCTCCATTTCCATCTCTCAGACCTGATGGATGGTTCTCAACAAGAGCCACGGGATGCATCATACTCGGATTCATTAGACGCAGATCTCCAACTGCTTGGCTGATAGCTCGATGAATCATATGGGACCTTTGAGCAACAAAAACCTCAAAGCTTAGGGGTTCCCCAAATGTTTCCTCCGGGGAAGCAGCTGCAGCATGAGTGAGAGTTACAATGGCATTTTGCCATATTGATGAACCAAGAGAATCAGTGAGAGACTTTAGTAATAGAACATCAGTAAGATCTTTGTCATGCGCGTCTAAACGATCAACATAGAGAACAACATCGGGCGGGAACTTCCTTACGAACCTCTTCATTGATGCTAATAGTTTGCGATTAGTAGCTTCTTCTGTCACAGGTGACCGAAGACCAGGTGTATCAAAGATTCTCATCTTAGCTCCATCAACTGTTCCAACAATCTCCTTCACAGCTGTTGTTGCTGGTTGAAAAGCATCAATTCTGGATTTTTGCTCACACAAAATGGAATTAACGCTTGCACTCTTCCCCACTCCAGTTTTTCCAAGAACCAAAATGTTCAAAGAAAAGTCCAAGTCATCTTTACCTTCCGCTTCAAGCTGCATCGCCGCTCTCTTTGCCGACTCAAGGGTGAATTCTTGACTGAAAAGACTACCCGAGGCAAGGGCCAGCCGGTACAGCACCTGTGCCACCATTGGATCAGCGTGAGAATGACCTAGTCTCTGCACAAGTCTCAAGAACTTCACTCTTATTAGTTGCAACTTCTCAAACCTCCGCTTATCTTCATCACTTATCTTGTCCTTCGATGCACTGTCAACCGTATTCGATGGTGGAGCAACTTTTGAAGAATGCAACGAAGAACCTGAATGAGCAGGGTGGTCAAGAGGAAATACTCTGGAGCCATCACGAGAAGTGATTGTGAGGCCAACACCATCTGATTCGCCACCTGCTGCAGCTTTCAAAAGAGCAGCCAATGCAGCAGAACTGAGCAGTTCTGTTGCTTTATATTCCCTCTCAGCTTCTGCTTCTTCATCGCTTGCTGCAGCTTTCAAAAGAGCAGCCAATGCAGCAGAATCTTGTAGCTCTTTAGCTTCATATTCCCTCTCAGCTTCAGCTTCTTCATCTGAGTCTACCACAATCTGATGACTCGCCGTCTCTAACTGATCTTCCGAACCAACCTCATTCACTACCTGTTTGGTTGTTTCAGAGCTCCCAAAAATCAGCTCCACAACATCATCATCAGAAAGGAAACCTTTCTCCGCGACGAGCTTAGCTATATCTTCTTCTCCTGGTTTAACACTCTGGTCTAGAATTGATACTGGATCTGAAACTTCAACGGAGTCAATATCACTCGATTCTTTCACATCAGGCACCACAACCTTGTCAACAGATTCCACCATAACAGAACCAATCTCCTCTATCCCATGACCGTTTCCATACTTTGATTGGACCGTCTCCACACCCAGATTTTCCGGTACAATGCTTGTATCAGCAGAAGGCTTAACATCCTCATCTAATATGGAAATTTCAACCAATACATCTTTTTGGCTCCCTTCCAAACTAGTCCCCTTGTCTTCACCTCCAAAATCCTCCAAACCACCTTTTTCAACCTCCGAGTTAACCACAGGTTGAGAATCATGATTGGGACCATTGACCATAACAGAACCATTTTCCTCTATCTCAAGACCGTCACCATGCTTCGATTTGACCCTCTCCTCACCGGGATTTTCTGTTGCAATGCTTGTATCAGCAGAAGGCTTAAGTTTAACATCCTCATCCAATTTGGAAATTTCACCCAATACATCTTTTTGGCTCCTTTCTAAACCAGACCCCTTATCTTCACCTACAAAATCCTCCAACCCACCGTTCTCAACCTCGGAGTTAACCGCAATAGACGAGTCATATTGGTTAACCAAAGGCTCCTCTTCTTCAACCCCCAAAGCTACCTTTATTCTAGGTGAACTTTCAACACTACCAGGAACCTTAACCACACCAGAAAACCCACCATCTTCAACTTCAGCCACCATTTCCTCCTCACTCGACATTTCATCAAACACTTCATCATCCATTGACAATTGAGCAATAGTGTAACCCCTCGTCCCGGTCTGGCCGGACGACCGGTCCGAGTGGGCCACACGGGGAAAACCGAAGCGAAACCCGTTAAGGTCCCACCTCGGTTAGCAACCCTAGAAAATTTTCTTTTATTTATCTTGTCTAAAAGACCATTTATGTCCTATGTGATCAAACAACGGAATAAAATACATGAGACAAACATACGATCCCAAAACAGAAATTAAACAGCCCACTTTTAATATTTTAAACAGGCCGTTTCGAAACACCCTTGAGGCGTATCGAAACGCCTTTACCAGGTCAACTGTCCCAGAGCCTCTATAAGGGGCCGTATCGAAACGGTGGTCAACCGTTCCGAAACGCCCTCAACGGTCAACTTCTCGTGGTCAACGAGATTTTGACCGTTTCGAAACCCTTATACCCGTTTCGATACACCTTCATCTCGTGAATTTCTCAGAATTCCAGTAGCCAAAACGTTCCGAAACGCGTATCGGAACAGGGGTTTCAAAGGCCATGCCGTATCGAAACGCGTTCCGATACGGGGTCCCTGAAGCCTTACCCGTTCCGAAACGACCCAGCCCGTTTCGAAACGCGGGCTGTCTGCAACATTTTGAAATTCAGATTTAAGGGTATTTCAACAAGTAGGAAGGTCCCATAGGACCCCTAAAGGTACACAAAACCATCAAACCAAGTCTAGAGGCATACATCCTAGACTTAACATACTCAAACACATACAAGCATGGATTTAGACAATCTTTCGTACATAGCAAATTACACATTAAGAGCCTTTCATACAAGCATGCTTGAAGACATTAAAAGAGAACCAATACGCATCATACATATCAAATAAGTTTACATGCCATTCAAGCAACTTAAGCATTCATAAGCCATCGATCAAACAAACATTTGGCAAGATATAACATGCTTACAAACCAAGTCAACCATAGACATACATCAAACTCAAATCAACAACACATATCCCATTGCTTAACTATTACAATCTATTACTTAAAACTCATACATTGAGCTCACCAAAAGCAACACTTGGAGACCTTTCCTTGCCTTTGCCACCCACAAGCTATTTATCTGCATTGTCGAACAAAAGAGAGCGTAAGCATAAAAGCTTAGTGAGGGTAAGCTCTTTAAAAACAAACCTCGGCAATGCAGGGTCCAAGCACGAGCTACAACCAAGATAAAATCCATGGTCTTACCTCCGATCCACGCGAGCCATAAATATAGATGATGCATGAACATATATTCATTGTCATGTCATGCTCAACATGTTTAAATCCACAACATATGAAATCACATATATTACACCATGTTAGCAACACATCCCAAAACACATTGGTTCACAATTAACCACATATTGGCAACATAAACTACAATCTGTATTGGCACCTAGCTATGACTCGAATACGCGGATAACCGTTGGAACTCACATCCAACAACTCAACCATTACCTGACGATGAGATTCCACTCATCACCGTTCACGCGGAGGGGATTCCACTCATCCTCACGCCCCGTCGATGGGATTCCACTCATCACCGACTAATATAAATACAATTTCCGGGCGAACCCGTACTCCTCCTTGGTGACTCAACGCCACCAAGGCCACGCGCGACTTTTGACTCATGTGTACACACTAATATCCTAATGATCGATCATTTGTACCCAAGCATACTAGTGCCAATACTACACATTTCATTAGTCATTCATAATGTCAATTCATAACACTTACGTGCTTAGCACGTACTCACCATGACTTACCATCATGTACAAACCACATTTCCATGCCTAGCATGTACTCACCATGATCCTCGGATCATACAAACATCTCATAACATCATTTCACATGTCAAAACCACATGTACAACATTAACAACCATATCACATTATAGTTTACACATGTGTATAACCATATCATATCTATCATCAACATGCATATAACAATACATCAAACATGCCCCAACATACATGTATACGACATATACGTAATCAACACCATCCCAAATTAATACGAGGCATATACAACCATTAAAAAGTGCAACCAAAGTCTCTAATCAAAGCTTGGGATTAGGCTACCACTCTAATCCCAACTCTAGGTGGGTTTACCAAGCCCATCCTAGGTTCACATGCTTGAACCAAATACTCAAAACCAATTTGAAAATATTTAACCACTCACCTAAGCTTCCAAGCTCCAAGCCAAGCAAGCAATCATCTTCAATTTCCCGGATTCGGTCCCAAAGTCTCTTCCACGTTTCCTCTTGCTTCAAGTCAAACAAAACACTTACATTACTTCCCAATTCAATGTTAATTCAATCATCCATCTACTTTGCAAATCACAACCCATTTCCACAATTTTCCAAACCACATAACATCCTAAAACCCCAATTTTCGTGCTCCCCCAAAGGCTTGCTGAAAAATCAATTTCCAAACATCCAAATGACTTCCAAAACATCCCAAAACACCCTCATACCATAGGTAGACCAAGAGCCCATCAATTTCAACATAAAACCCACAAAAAACTCAAGTTTTACAACCTTAAAACTAGCCTTAAGACCATACTACGAATTTTTATCCAAAATTAACCAAATTAACATATATGGTGTATTTCATCATGCTTAAACAAAACCCCAACCTAATTTATCAAAACAAATCGAAAAACCCCATTAAAACCCCAAATTTCCATATGAACCCTAATTTCTCAAAACCCATATTTTCGAAATTTAAGACAATATACAAGTAGAGGTTGAAGAGGAGGTTAAGAAAATATAATTACCTCTTAAAATGGTGTTGAAATCGGGTGCTAAAATAAATGGAATAGTAACTCAAAGCTTGAGAGGTTTTAGAAATGGTGGGGGCTTTCAAATGTGAAAAGTGGGAAGAATGAGGGAGGAAGACAACTTTACAATAAAGTGGTCTTGCTTTATTTAAAACTTGGGTAAATAGCAACATAGGTCCATCCCTTCATATTAAAACTCAATTAGACCATTATTTGAAATTGAATCGTTTTAATTAAGTTTTATTTGACCCGAACTAATACCCGGCTAACTCCTAGGCCCGAAACACGGGTGTTACAAATAGGAACAACAACAACAACCTGGTTTGCCTTAGAACCATCAACCAATCCAACATCCTCGTCCACCATTGAATTATTCTCTAAGCTCTCCAAATCCCCATCATCATCTTTGTTAGCCACATAAAGTTTGTAACTTTGACTAACCCCACCATTATTCTCACCTCCCAATGAAGTTTCCCTCTCTGGGTCTTCAACCAAACGCCTCTCTCTTCCAGAAACAGTCTCGAACTCCTCATTACCACTCGAAAAACCCCCATCTTCTTCAGACAACCCCAACTCACTGTTGTTCTCATCAAAACCATTGAAACTACTACCACCACCAACGGTGCTTGCTGTCTCAAGACCGTTGGAATCATATTCAGAATCGGAATCAACAGTTAAAGGAGCTCGGATGAGTAAAGAACCGGTTGGGGTATCATTTGTTGAAGGAACAGAGACATTGGATGGTTTTGAGTCCATGGAATTGAGCTCTTGTTTATTTTTTTGAGAAAAACAACGGTTGCCAAAGAGATATGAGTTGAGAAAAAATAAGAACAAAAAATTAGGAGCCTTTTATTTGTGTTTTGTTTGTTCTTGGATTGCGGTATACTACTGATATAACTATGATTTTGTTTTGTCCGGATGATATAACCCACATACTAAATTTCTATACTTTTCTCATGAAAATAAACTAGTTAGAGATTTAAAATTATGAAAATTTTAGGGTTAAACCTTATTTAGGGTTAGTCGCTTTTTTCATCTCGTAGCATCAATCCGAGAAATGAGCATCTGCAGGTGAATTCCTAACGTAAAAAATCAAGGAAATCCGGTCGAGTTCCATTAATTGAAGAAGAAATAACAGAAAATGTGTTATTCCACATTACAGAAAGGGTGAAAATAAAGTGGATGAAACAAGTTTAAAGGCCAAATCATGTAAAGACAGCATTTTACATGAACTATGAACCCTAGCTTTCTACCACAACCTGGTAAGCTGCTGCTAAAAACTTTTACACTTAACCTTAACTATGAAGAGATAACTTTGATCATGTACTGAGCCTGAATGGGTGACAAGCTAGTCAGGCAAAAGTTTTGCCACGCCGCCTCTGGATTCTCGTCTTCATTTTCTGTAAATGCCTTGTATACCGAAAACACAATGCTTCTTGCTGCTTCTCTGGCCTCGGGGAGTCTATCGTTCAGCAAGTCTGCAGCCATTTGAAGCAGAGTAATGAATCCGAACTCTTTCATTTCTTCTACACCCTGCGATTGATAACCATATGTAATTATAATGTCCAAAGAGTGAGACAATGTGTAAAACACATTCATGAAATGTTCATTACCATCTTAGAAACAGAGTTCGAAATGGAAACGGCAGCTTTGGCTCTGACTCTAAGGTTGCGATGGTTGACATATCCGCTAAGCTTCTTAAGCAGAGGCAAAGGAGCAATGGAGTTAGCCATTCCTTTCAACGACCTATCTGCTTCTTCGCATACAAATTTTTTGTCTTGAGAAGCTTTCAGTAACAATTGCAGTATCTGTAAACCAAACCATAAATTTAACACGCCATCTTAACACCGCAAAACAGGAAATTAGAGACCTCAAAAAGGTGTACTCACCAACTGATCAAATGCACCAGAATCAGTGAAATCAAGCAGTTTTTCACCAAATGCATTGAAGATATCCGAAGCAGCCATAATCGAAGTCTTGCAAAGGGCACTTCTTGGGTTACTCATTGCCTTAACCACTACCGATATTACCTTCTCTCTGGCATAATTACAAACACTTTATCAGCATAAAAAACCCCACCACCAAAACCGTTAAAAATTTGAGAATCTTACAAGATTGGGAGTAGCAGTGCGGAGTGATATAAAGAGAAACGCCTCGCGTCATTCAACGACCCGCAAACCTTAACCCAATCCTTTGAATCCAACCCTTCAACTAAAGTCTGAAATTTTATACAAAAAAATTACAATAAAAAACAGGAATCAGAAACAGAGTTTTACATTTAGTATGGTGGAAATGGGAATTACTTGGATTTTGGATTCTGGGTCTTGAAAAGGCTTGAGATCCTCGGAAGATATGTAATCAATGGAAGCCTCTGCAGATGGTGGTAAAGGAGCCTTATTTTCGTCATTAACGACACCGAAATCGGATTGTTTTTTCTGGGTTTGAATTGGAATCGACACTTTGGCTTGTTTCTTGGGTCTTTCTGGAGTGGTCGGGAGTGCATTACCAATGGGTCTCAACGCCATTTTTGCTACGAAATCTGAAAGCAGAGTTTTGTTTTGTTTTGCTGTGAATTTGAGACGAACTTAAAAAGGGATGAGACTGAATGTGTTTAAGGAAGAACGTTTCACAATTTAAATATTTGAAGGAAATGGAAAAGAGACGTTGGGATTTCCTTTATTTTTTTAAAAAAATTCCTAACGGTCGAATTATAAAAAATGGAAATATACTCAATTTCCATTAATGATAGGACACGTGGCATGGGTTTAAATTTTTTTCTTTTAAATTAAATTATCAAAATATTAAGGCTTAACTACAAAATAATAGGTGTCTAAATTTTTTTTTTTGGCAATAGGTATCTAAAGTATTTTCTGAAAATATCTTTTTAAGTAAAGTTAAGAGTTCGAGTGCGTGTTTATTTTTACGGTGGGAGGGTCAAAATCCCGTTCAATTAGAATTTTGTGTCTCGAACACCGTGCCTACATGTTTGGATGTAAAAATTCAAAATTAATTTTGGGCCAAACATGATTTTGAGAAAAGCTACATGATAGTAGTTTTTGAGTTTCATCGTCATTTTTACATTATTTTTACACAATCGTGATTTTTAAGAAAAAAAAACTCCCAAAAATGTTACTTTAAAATTAATTTTACACAAAATCAATTCTTAAAATCACGATGATCCAAAATCAATTCTCCCACCCCATTTCCAAGCAAAAGATTGTACACATAATGAACTTCTATATTATTTGATTCGAATTAATCAACTAATGAGTTAGATACAGATGATTATACAAAAAAAAATTAACATTTTGTCCTTCATTGATATGATATCGATACTTTGAGGCCTTGATCAGAACGTTTTGAAAATCGAAAACCAATTTAAAATTTGAGATATTGTTTAGAAACACATAATGCAATTAACCTTACATAAAATGATGTTTCATAAATTGAAACATAGAATATATGACCCCTAAATTTATAGCCCATTGTGCTCCTCTGCCTAAAGTAAGATTCAATAGATATATAAGTGGTCTGTCTTCACTAGCTGCTGTTTTTGTTTGTCTGCAGAGGGAATCTGTCTTCTTAATCCTCCATGATGTATTAGAAACGACCTCGGCGAGAGAGCACCTATATCGATTCGTATCAGTATAATGTCACCAAGAATCTTGTACTATAAAAACAATGAATATATGTGTATGTGGATCTATATAAAAGATTCATATCAGTCGCCGGAATGAAAAAATGTCAAAGAAAAAGTTTCAACCAGATTGGTTTTCGTAGCTACTTTTTTCGTTCACCATGTTAATCGGATTGAAAATTTACTACAGATTAGATCCTATATGCAGCTAGTGGCCTATATTTGAAATCCAGGGAACCGTATTGCATCAGTATAGAACTCGTTTTTAGACGTTCATAAGAAATTATATGCATAAAACTCTCCTTCAGACGACTACTCTACACGAAACTAAATGCAATCATATATAGCTTAGATAACCATATGGAACACTTAATAAGATGAGGAATACCTTTGCTTAAGCTCGTGCTCATCGATAGAAGTGGGTTACTAGTAATGTTGTCCAGGCCCACCATATTGCTTCACCGGCAACATGGAGTAAGATCGCCTCATTGTGCATTAATTGATCTCTCCAACACCGAACCAGAACATGTTACCAATATTTTGAAGCATGTTGAGACTTTGCCGTTTCCTTCAAGACAGCCCCCACGATAGCTGCCTGCTCGAGACATTCGGCTTTGTGCAATGCATCTAGAAGAACAATGCAGGTTTTGGTATGAATGTTACAACCTTTCCTTCGAGTTTCTTCAAAGAGTTTATATGCATCCATTGCCCTATTCGCATTGCTTAACCCTTCTATGATGGCATTATAGCATGCAGAATCCGGTATACCCCCATTTGCCTTGAACCTCTGAAAGAGTCCATGAGCTTCTTCAACATTACCGGCCTTCGCAAGTCCGGAGATCATGGTGGTGTAAGTGATGGTGTTCGGTTTTAACTGTTGCTTTTCCATCTCTTGCCAAAACACAAAGGCCTTATTGAATTTTCTGGTTCTGCAAAGACCGTTTATGAGAATGCTATAAGTAATGTGGTTGGGAACACAGTTCAATTCTTTCATAGACTTGAAGCAGGCAAGGGCTTCATCAACCTCTTCCGCTTTAACCAGAGCATCGAGCAAACAATTCCATGTGTATACATTAGGTGTCAAACCCTTCTGCATCAGTTCTTCCAAGATTAGATATGCTTCGTCTATTCTCCCGACTTTCCCGAACCCATCAATAAGACTACTATAGATAACCAAATTTAACTCTATGCCCTGTGCTTTTGCTTCTTCGAAGAGCATGTATGCTTCATCAAGCCTATCAATCTTAGCAAGACCATCAACGACAGAACCATAGGTTACAACAGTGGGTTGGTGACCTTTTGACTTCATTTCCTCTAGCAGCTGATAAGCTTTGTTAACCTTACCCGACTTACAGAATCCATCAATCACGGTGTTGTAAGCACGGGTGTCCAATACACAGCCTTGCTCCTTCATCGCATGAAACAATTGATAGGTTTCATGCGCAAAACCTGCTTTCACAAGGCAATGTATCAGAATAGAATAGCTTCGCACATCAGGAACGAATCCTCGAGCCTTTATTTCCTCAAACAAAGCCCTACCCTTCTCAATTTCTCCAGCTTTGAAAACACAATCCATGTAAGTATTTAGGAGCATAAGATCGGGAGTGCAGCCCCTACGCAGCATTTCTTTGTATATCTTATGACCATCCTCCTTCCTGCCACATTTGAAGAAGTTCCTGATGAGGGATGTATATACAACGGCATTCGGGATCTTATCGGAATCCAGCATCTTCTCATAAAGTCTGTAGGCATCATTTACTCTGCCATGCTTGCCTAAGCCATCTATAAGGGAGCAAAACGTAACCTCGTTAGGGCAGCAAACTTTATGATCCATTCCTTCAAATATAGAAATAGCCTCATCGAGTTTTTGTGCTTTACATAGTCGATCAATCATTATGTTTACAGTGCTAACATTGGGATACAAACCAGCTTCTTTCATGGCATCCCGAATCCTCCAAGCATCCTCAAGATTTCCTTCCTTACAAAGCATTTCTACAAGAATGTTATAAGTTGGAAGGTTGGGCACGGCATCTTTCTTCATCTCCTCGAAGACCCTCAATGCCTCCTGCACTTTCCCCTTCTTCCCGAGGCAAGTAAGAATGCAGTTATAAGAGATCACACTCGGAATGGACCCCTTCGCCTTTTGTCTTTCTAGTAAACTGTATGCCTCATCAAACTTTCCTGCCGAGCCATAACCCATGATCATGGTGTTATACGCATAAGCACAGGGGACCTTTCGATCCTGCTCCATCAGCTCAAATAATTCCACAGCTTCTTGCAGCCTATTGGCTTTGCATAAAACACCGATCATGCTCGTGAAAGTCACGTCGTCGGGCACTAGACCTTGTGCTTTCATCTCGTGAAAGAATTTCCATGCTATATCCACCTTACCTACCTTACCAAAGCAGTCTATGCAGACATTATAAAGAACAACATCGGCTTCAAAAGAGTTGCTCTTCATCTCATCCAACAGAGAAAGAGCAGCATCAACCCGACCTTCCTTGGCAAACACACGAATAAGTGTAGTAAACAAATGGACACTAACTTCATAACCTAGTTCCTGCATCTGATGAAACAAAGTAAGCATAAGATCGGATTCAAACACAGCGGATAAAGCACCGATCAGAGTGGTATAAGCCGAAAAAGCCGGTCGGAATTTGAACTTCCGCATCGTCTGTATAATATCAAAAGCTTCTCTTAACTTTTGGGACCTGACACAACTAACTACCAACTCGATGCAGGCATTGTTCGACAGGCCAAATCCTGCAACACTCATTTCTCCAAGAACCTGTTCCAGGCAATCGAACTTTTTATTCCGAGCCATCACCATGAGAAGCGAATTGTAAGCTTCCGGACAATGTGCTTGGTCGGTTTTCCTCTCGGTCCATCGAAAATAGTTTATTGCTAGATTAACATCCTTCAACTTCCTCAAAACCCCAATGACCAAACCGGGTTGAGGCTTCTCGTTGAGCGAAGACAAAGCATTTTCGATGGCCGGTCCCCATGGACCACTATCTAAGATGCAACACACATCATCTACTTCATTCTTTACACCTTGAATTCTACTTGTGTTTTCTTGAATACTATTAACCTTACACTCAAAAGCAAAAGATTTCTTATACAATTCGGATGAAGGCGTATTGGAGAACGAAGATAGGTTCTTACAAGCACTGAAAATATGAGAACAATTCGTACGAATACGAAAACTTATTCCTGCAGACCTCCAGAAAAGATGAAATTAGCAAATTTGGGATTTAAAAACACATGAAAAGGGAAAAAAACAAATAAATATAAAACCCAAGACAGAAACTTCATTTGTTTTTATACTGTTAAGCTTAAAGATCCAAAATTTCTGAAAATTTTACCTGGATTTCTGAAAACCATCTTCATGTATAGCAGGGTTTCAAAAAAAGCCCGCGACTGCTATAGCGGCAATCCCGCCGGCCGAAACCGTTATCGGCGAAAACAACGGTGGGAGGCGGAATCACACTAGTAGTGGTGGATTGCAGTCGCAATTTAACGGGTAGTGGTAAATAAGGGTAATAACGGGCTCTAGATGCTGGTCTGATGACGACAGCGTGAAAACAACCCTTTTAATGTTTGAAAGCCAAAGAGTAAACGAACAATAAAGAGGGATTTAGGTTTTGTTATTGATATTATAATTTTATTTTATTATCATTAAAAAATCATTGGTTTATGAGAATTTAATTAAGAAAGTGTTGTAAGAGAGTCATTAATTTGATAAAAAAAAGGGAGTCATTAAGAATTTCTAATTGAAATCAACAATTAAGATTTGACCCAAAAATAAAAGGTTAAATTATAGTTTGAGCACTTATTTAGTTATTAAATTTTTATTTTAAATTATACTGTAAATTAATTATATTATTTTTATAAAAAAAATTATATTAATTATAATAAAAATTATTGACTAATTAAAATACATTTATTTTATAAAAATATTTATATTTTGAGTTTTTTTAATAATAATATTTTGAGTTAAAAGAACCATTTGTAGTTGTTTATGATACTATTTTAAGAAAGTTTATTTCATTCTACATCATTTATATGTATATACCTCTTTATTAGATTTATAATCAACAACTTAATCATAAAATAATAAAAATAAATAAGAATATTTTTTCCATTAACTCAGAAAATATGTATTTTTTAATCAATAATACTCATGGATGTTGAGATTTATATAATGTATGAAAAACTTAAATCTCGACTTTCGAATCCTTTCAAAAGTGCTATACTGAAAACCGAAATGTGACCTTTGGAGATGATCATGCCTCATGGGTCGAGCCGGTTTTTTAACCTATTCAAAAATTTAAAGTCTCCGCCTGAATCCAACTCAACATTTGATAATGTTCTATCCGACTCAAACTTAATCTAGATTTTAGAATAAAAATTCGACTACAACCAGACCTGACACAAATAATTTTTTTATTCAGCAAAATTGAAAGATAATTGAAAAAAATATAATATAAAAAAAAGGACATTATAAGAATTATCTCATTTTTATTTGATAAAATAAAAGGACAGCTGAAAAAATAGAGAGACAAGGGCATTATAACAATTATCCTTATATATTTAAAATACAATTTTACTATTATATCGGATCGAATCAGATAAACTCGAACATGACCCAATCTTATCCCTTACAAAAATCAATCAAACCCAAAACCTAAATTTTCAAAATAATATGTTGATGTATATAGTCAAATCAAAATTCATCAAGTCTGAATCAAATGACCATCCCCGATCGCTACATAGATCAGTCTGAATCAAATGACCATCCCCGATCGCTACATAGATCAGTCTGAATCAAATGACCATCCCCGATACATAGGTCAGTCTGAATCAAATGACCATCCCGATCGCTACATAGGTCAGATTCGAGATCGATCATATTGTAACACTTTGGAATTGGACTTGGGCACCTATAGATATCAAGCTTGGTTATATTCTTCTCACATTTTTCTCCTTGAAATGATTTTATAGAAACAATTCTCGTCGCCCGTAAACAACAAAGAAGGCCATAAAGCCCATGTCAAACTGAACAAGAAAACATCAGATTCATTTAAACAGATACATTTTTTTTGACAAATTCAATGACCATACAAGTACGCACTAGAATCCTCGTTGCAATCGTGTTAGCAGGTAAACACGTACGAAGCAGTAACATCGATACCTGCAAGACACGGGTACGGCTGAGGTTTATGCGATGCTGAATTTCTTCTCCCCAAGACCTTGAAGCGGCTGAATGCATGTGAGACGGGATTGGATGCAGTAAAGCAAGAGAACAAACAGCCACCTTAACGAGGAACTCTCTTCCGACTCAGTATCTCTTGCTCTTTCAATCGATGCTGGAACCTGGCAAGGCGAGACTGAAGGCTGACCAGACCAGCAGCCTTGCGTGAAAGCACAAAGTTTAGCTGGGTCACATAATTGTCAATCAGGCTGCCTGGTTGGTCCACTTCTGCCAAAAGCTTCATTTCCTGTAATGTACGTGCTCCGTCATGTAAGTTCTAAAATAAAAAAATATTTGACCGCTAATCAAGTGCAAGTTTTCTTACTTCACGAACGATTTCCATTGTATCCTCGATTTCTTTTCGGTGAGCAGCAATTAGAGCCTCTTCCTCCTGTAACAAAACCAGAAGTATACAAAGAATGAAGTAAATCCAGAAAGGAACACCTAATAGGCTAATACGATAAAAACAATAACCACACTGATGGCCTGCCTCGAGTATTGCATTGATATTCTCATCAGGAGGCTCGGGATCATATTGTCTATGTCCAGCACTATTTGAGTTGTTATAATTAACAGCATTCGCCTGCCTAGAGTTTGTACTCGACAAATCAGATCGCCCACCATCTTTCTTAGCCAAGTTCCCCACAATCTTATCAGATTTTTCTTCTCTAGTAACTTTTCTGCGAGGCGGTGACAGCTTCTGCACTCTCTCTTCCGTATCAGCTGAATTTTGAGAATTTGATGAATAAACCCTTTTTGTAGAACTACCATAGGAATTATTCACTTCGAATCTATCCCTATCCGTTGGGCCAGAAGATAGTCCGCTTTTCTCCCTCCCATTGAAAGGGTAACTAGACGAAAACGTTGAGGGTTGTTTGTCAAAGTCAACAGTATAAACATCTTTTTCTACAACCCTTCGATTTGAATCAACTTTCGCTTCATGTTGTTGCTCATAAACAACTTCTACATCTGCAGTAGTTGGAGGAGAAGATGCTGAAGTAGCATCCTTACTATTTGGTGGTAAAGAAGTACCAGCCTGATCTTTTTTAGGATTACCGCTTTTGGAAAGACTTTTAACCCTGGCCATTCGAATAACAATAATCATTATTTACAAATTGAAAAAAACAATGTAATGCCACAAAGGAAGTTCTTTTTGTAGAGGCTCATTATGTAAACAAACATACCTATCAGCATATCTCAGAGTATTGAGTGTGTGTTCACATGAACCTGCATTCGGAGAAATACATGAGATCATAACAGTCCTCGAGTTTCCAACAAAAGAGTCACGGAGCACTTCAGTGAGTTTGCTCCCACGAAATGGTATATGGATCTGATCGTTGTCCAGGGCACGAATGCACTCCTTAAGAGCCAAAAGGCTCTTATTAATTTCTGCACCCTCAATCCTGGCAAGAATTGAAATTAGTGAAATTCAGAACAAGCTAAAAACAAACCTGGTAAGGAGAAAAAAAAACCGTATGTAGGCCTTGGGAATGGTTTCTCCGCACTTTTTTCCCTTGCTTATCTAATGTACCTAGTTTGCCGGTCATTGTCAGTTGTGTCTGCACCTCTTTCACTGCCAGCAAGATCAATAAAAGAAATCTTTCCCACAACCTTCCCACTTTTAGATTCATTCCCATCATTGTTCCGCTTTGACTCCTTAATGTCAGGGTGTTTCTTGATGGCAAGTTGTAAAATAGCATGTGACCTTGAAGACTCCTCGTTTGCACCGGTAGATCCCGTGCTTCTAGCAGCATTTCCTCTCTCAATGTAGTCCTTGACAATTTGCACATCTGACACCTCAAATTCTTGCAGTCCAACGATACATACTTGTTGTCTACCATCTTCTCTCATGCAAAGTTTCCTATAGAGAAACTTTATCATTCAGTGATCTAATAGTTATTAATACATGTATGCATCCACATGGATAACAGGATACATAAATGTGTTCCCGACGTGATAGAAGGTCAAACCAGCAGACACTTCAAAGTTATGAGACATCATAAGCAATCAAGTATGTCTGGAAAAATGATTAAAAAAACAAACATAAATAAGCAAGGAAAGAAGGAAATACTTTCTATCATTCAAAAGATCAAAGAGCTTTCCACCATATATCTCAAAAAAGCTAAGCCACAATTTAAATCTCTGACTGCGATAAACTGGCTGATGCAAGAATCTAATAAGGTCTTGGGCAGCTCTGAGAGGTAATGGCTGCATTGTGAACGTCTTACCACTACCTGAAATAAAAAATGTATATGCCATGAACTGGAATTAGCAACAATACCACAGAAACTGCAAAACTATAGATCGGAAACATCAAACAAGAAGGAAAAAAAAAACTAATGAAATGAGAAAATGACTGTCACGTCTTAGGTTAAAGTGATTTCTTTAGTTTAGAATGGAGCTTTCTTCTTTTTACTAGGAATTGTTCTTTTTAGCATTAGTTCTCTCATCAATCTTGAAATTCCAAATCCCAATCATATGCATCAACTTTCTAGTAATAATTCTAAATCTCCTAAATAGTGTCCATTTTGTTTAAAATATCATGTACATATTTAACCCAAAAAAATTACAGTTCCCTCTCAAATCTAATTTCTTTCAACTCTTTGAATTTGGGGGCTAGCAATGTTTCTAAACCAAAACAGCCATTCCTGGTAAGGAGTAAGGGAAAATGAGTATATGTCAAATGATGGAATATAACATATAAACAATGCAAAAAAAGAAGTTTACACGGTTTACAGCCAAAAAGAATTCACCTAGAAGTGCTAAGAACTAATAATGAATCAAAAACTACCACTTCAATCTTCAGGTGAGAACTATATTTAGAAGAAACTGAAAGGGATAGATGCCTGGACACTATCCAAGATGCATGTAAGCTTTTGATATTGAAAAAAAAAAACTTCCTTAGTTCCTTATAACAATAACAAAGCTTCAAGCATACAAAAATTTGAATATAACAAATATAGCACATGCGCCATTCAAGGGGGAAAATTCAGAAACTGTACGCACCTGTTTGCCCATACGCAAAACAAGTGGCTTTTGTTCGCTGAAAAATTATGGGAATAATTGGCTCAACAGTAACACGATAAACCTGTTGAAGCAAACACGAGGAAAAAATCAATCATTTGCTCTAACAAAACACTAAACAAAGAGAAGGCAAAGTTTGGCCATAATATACTCAGGATTCAGGAATAATGTTTAGATAGCAACAAAGCATTACTTTTTTTACTAAGTTTACCTCGTCGTTAGTAACATACTCATCCAGAACAGCATCAAAACAGAACTCATGCTTCTCTACATATGCCGTCAAGTCCACCTTTCACATAACAACCAAAGCAGATATAAGGTTGAGAAGAAATGATATATCAAACAAGAACCAATATTTCCAAAATATTCATCTCAAGAACACATAGTAAAATCACATTAACTTCTGTGAATAAGAGACAAACCTTGAGCTTGGGTTCATGGACCGTTAAAGCATTCTCATTCACAGTTACTACATCATCCTCCTTCCGAGAAATTTCCTTCTTGTTTAATGGTCTTTTACGTACCTTATACCACATGCAAGACAAAAATTAAGCTTCACCAGGAATTTAGAAAGTGAGGTGTATAAAGCTGTGCTATGAAAATGCATACATACATGCATCAATTGTGTTCAGCCCATATAATATAAAACACAATGGCAGGGTAACATACCACGACTTTAATCTTTGCAACATTATTTTCCCTTGAACTGATTTCTTTTTCATTGACAGTGAATGATGAAGCAGAGGCATCTGCATTGCTTTGCTCTTTCTGCTGCCAGTTGGATGTCACATTAAATTCGTTTTCAGATGCTTTGTTCACACCAGGCACGAATGGTGATGGCTCAAAAGGTTCTTGGATAACATGCTGCCAAAAAATCAAATCAAAATTTATTTTCAGATGGAAAAGAAACATACTAAGCACCTATGCTGAACTCAAATTGAAGTAATTTTCTACTGAAATTAGAAAATATCAGAACCGAATAACATCGAGAAACAAAAAACATCCTAAAAATTTTCCGCAAAAATGATAGAAAAATAAGATGAATGAAGTAAAGAATATAAAGAATAAACTTCAAGCAATCAATCAAAGCTCCCCGGCAAAGTAATGTTCAGAGCACTGTAACCATACCTCAGAGAGAAGCTCTGTATCATCGATAGCATGAAGATCCAAAAGTCCAGCTCCAAAATCCCCCCTGAACTCTGGAGAATAGAACCCATCAGATGTAGCCTGCCCTCCTGAACTTTGGGCACTTGGTGTGTATGGCTCCAAACCAGATTCGCCGTTAAAATTGAGGTTCCTCATTAATTTGATGATCCGCTGCTTCTCTTCTGCAGATTCTGCCCCGTAACCCTTCATGAATGTAATAGTAACTTCTCATTACCCTACTCATCAATACTAAAGTAACTTTTTTCTCAACTTAATGTAAACAAAAAGGAACAGATAAGCATTTCATCAATTAGGCGTGGAATATAAATAGAAAAAGGGACAAGTAACCAGGAGAAGAACAGTGTACAAACTTCATTTACATTTTCCTTAATTAAAACGTGATAGCCGCCAGTATTTTCAATTTTCACCAGTTCATCAAAAATGACAATTAAAGTAAATTTAAAGCAGTTAAAAATACATCAACCTAACTCAAATTGCATGCCGCGGAATCAAGCAATGAACAGAGAATCACAGAAACAACAGAAACATGGACAAGTAAATACACGCTGTAATTAAAAGCAAAACGTTGGTACCTGCATGAGGAGATTGGGAAGGAGGCGTTGGTCGATGCCTGTAGAAGCCAAGGGAGATGCCAGATGCTGCAATCCAGCAGACTGCAACCACCGCGCCATAACAGCATCACCGGCGTCGCTGTTGAAGGAACCGCCACCGCCAGCGTTATCGTAAAACGCTGTCGCCGCAGCATTGCTTTGCTGCATCTGGCCACCGATGTGGCGCTGCGATCGCCTTTGAGGAGCCAATTTTTAAAATCAGTTTACCAACACTACCATAAGAGGGGGAAAAACAAAACAAAATTTCAGAAACAATAAAAACAGCAATAGAAATGTAAAGAAACTAAGATATAACTAAAATTTACTTACAAGATGGAGAAAATTCAAATTTTCGAAGAACATGAAAGCGGATTTCCACAAATTGTTAACTCTATCCTAGAAAAAAAAAAGTCACTCAAATTGAAGCATTAAAATTGTATAAAATAAAGAATAAAACAAATAAATAAGTAAATAAAATTACCAGATAAGGTGGAAAGAAAATGAAGACGGCCGACGGCAATTGAAGATCTACGATCGGATCTGAAAGAGAAAGCAAATTATAAAAGCAAAAAATCAATGTTGAATTTGATTTGATTTTGAAAGAATTCGATGAGAACTAAGAGCAAATAGAGGGAAAATTAAGTAAAATGAAAAATGCAAGTAAAATGATATATAAATATATATATATATATATATATATAATCCTTATAATAATATATGATTTACGAGAATGTAATAACTCCTCATTTAATAAAAAAAATTAAATTTTTGTGTTTGATGTCCAAAAATTCCGACTGAACGGAAAAATATGTCTCGGTCATTATGCTAACATATTTGTATTTAAAAATTTAAATGTGATTTTAGATCTCAAATGTGATTTTGGAAAAAGCGAAGTAAAAGTAGCTTTTGCGTTTCGTCGTAGTTTTTACACTATATTTTTACACAATCGTGATTTTTAAGAAAAAAAACTCTCAAATATAAATCACGTCACTTTAAAATCAATTATACACAAAATTAATTCTATAAAATCACGATGATCTAAAATCAATTCTATCACCGCAAAGTAGACTAAAATAATAAATATTTTAAATTTAGAGATCAAATAATAATAAATATTTTAAATTTTTATCATCCAATTATATATAAAAAAATATTGTTGGTTGGATCGTAAGGTGGACCCAAGTAAAAAAATGAGATATTTTCCAATTTGCTAACTTCTGCTAGCTTGCAATACACTTCTTTTTTAAACAAAACTTTGCTTTAACTTAAAACTTATCTATTAGTTTTGTAAAATGAGCCATTAGCTCCTTTAAGTAAATTAGAGATTAATATTTTGATACTCTGATTTATTCTATTTGAATTAATTAATTAATGAGTTAGAAATAATCTTTTTTTCGTGATCGGCTATAACGGGAATTCCTGAATCTAGAGCCACTTGGCGTTTCAATGGATATCGTCATTTATATATACCAACTATTTTTTTAGTTCAGTAAGAATATGTTTTATTTATATGTATTAAGTAGTGTAAGGAATCTAAATTCTAACATTGTAAATAGAATAAGGTTAGAAGTTCGAGTTAAAGTATAAATAATTTTTTATCAAATTAGCTAACAATGTTGGAAGCAGGGACGGACGCAAGACTTTAGGTTAGGGGCGAACTTATAAAAATTTAGGGCGCGAAAATAGATTTTTAATAAAAAATACATAGAAAAATTCTAAAAAAATTAAATCGTATAAAATTTTTAAATATTTAGGGGGACGACCGCCCCGCTAGCCCCTAGGTTCATCCCTGGTTGGAAGCACTTTTATATGGCAGCATGCCATTAATCTAATCAATCAATAATTGAGGCTTTTGTCTTAATGTTTTTGTATGTTTTAATCCTTACTTATCAACTTAATCATCTCCCTAATTAGATCTTGTTTTGTTTGACCTTTTTAGGTAATTAGGGCAAATCTAAAACATCCGAAGGTATGGATTTGTTTATTGCTTTAAAGGGAAGGAGGATTGTTACAAAAGATGCCAACGTATATTCCATTTTTAATTATTTAATGATTTTTAGGATGATGTAGGAAAATTTTAAAATTTTTAATATATCAATTAATTATGTATTAAAAAATCAAGGGTAAATTACACAAATCATAACTAAACTTTACTTTCAAACTTATTTTGATTACTGGAGTTTCAAAACATTCAATTTACTCATTGAAGTTTAGATATTGGATGTTTTTAGTAGGGGTGGGCAAAAAACCCGATTACCCGGTCCCGGTCCCGGTCCCGGTCCCGGTCCCGGTCGGACCCGGTGGATTTTTACCCGGTATTGGTTCCGGTGGGACCGGGACTGGATCCAAAATTTAGGTCCCGATTGCAACCGGGACCGGGACTGGATCTTGCTTTTTTGGACCCGGTACCCGGTGGGTACCCAATGGGACCGGGACATGTACCAGGTACCCGGTACTGGTCTCGTACTGAATGGCGTTGAAGAGGTTGAAAGCAACTGAAGGCGCTCCTTTGTTTCTCTTTGTGTATGAATATTATGAATATGACTCGTTTTAAGACTTCAACCTTCAAGCCTGCAATATTCTGACTTTGTTATTTAATATTATTATTGATGGTTGAAATTTTTTTCCCATACTGCTCAAATTTTATTAATAATAGACTAATTGACCGGGTACCCAGTATTGGTACCGGTTCCCACTAGTACCGGGACCGGTTTCTGAAATCTTGGACCCGGTCTAACCGGGACTGGTTCTAATTTTCAAGAACCGGTGGTTACCGGGACCGGGACCAATTCTAGACAAATTGGCTGGGCACCCGGTCTTGCCCACCCCTAGTTTTTAGTCACTGAAGTTTAAACATTGAACATTGTTTGTCACTCCATTGTTCACCGTCGTCATTGTTCGGTACCAAATTTCACCAATCGCTTTGTCTCACCCCAAGTCTAAATCTGACCTTCATTTCGCTGGAAAGTGCCCCAAAGTCCATAAATCAAGCAAAAACCTTTTAGTTTCTCTCTCGCTGATCTCCCTCCTCCACCATCAGATGAAGCTCGTTTCTCAATATATTGATTCTCTCGTGCCGATGGAGCTTTCCATCCTTCAGATCTTGGAGAAATTACTCTGTTCACCGGTAAATGGACGTTGTCAAAAAAGTTAACGGAAAAGTGACTAAAAACGTTCAATGTCTAAACTTCAGTGACTAAATTGAATGTTTTGAAACTTCAGTGACTAAAATAGGTTTGAAAGTGAAGATCCATGATGATTTACGTAATTTACCCAAAAATCAATTGAGTTGAACCCAACAAGTGATACAGTGAAAAAGTGGATGATGTTCATCTTAGGAGACTCGTGTTCAATCATGTTGTCTGCAAGGTGTGTGCAGTGTCAAATGATTAAGAATATATATAAACATATACTACATTTTAATCACATTTAGACAATTAAAAAAAATCAATTGAGTTTAGTTTAATTATTATGCCACTTAAACAATATACATGAGGATATGAGATTGAACATCCTCAATATCTTAAAATTGTCCAGAAACAAAAAGGGTAAACTACTGCAGGGGTCACTTACGTTTAGTGTCTGTACAGAGTTAGTCACCACTTTTGAAAAGTGCCTATTAGTAGTCCTCTACGTTTTCGATGTGTAAATACTTGGTCACTCCGACGTTAACTCCGTTAGTCCCCTAACAGATTGCTGATGTGGCGAAATTAAAATAAGGATAAATTACTGCAATAGCCATTAAAATTTATCTCATGTACATTTTTTCTCCTCAATTTAAAAAAGTAAACATTATAGTCACTAATAAAAATGTTTCTTTATAATTTCACCCTTAAATTTTTAAAAATTCATTTTTCAATCCTAAAACTTTACAATCAATTAACACAATAATATTTTAAATGCTTAGATGAAAAATAGGTGCCCAAAGTATACCCTTTGAAACTTAGGTGCCCAAATTGCTCCTATTTAATAATTCAAACTTAAAAATTTAGTCCACTAACTACTAAAAAATTTGAGTTATTGGAATTTCTATTTTATAATTCAAACTTTATTTTGAATTTTTGAGTCGAGTTTATGAAATTATGAGTCGAGTATTTTCACATCAAACCAAAAAATTTAATTTTTTCGAGTCAAGTCGAGTTATTGGAATTTCTATTTTTTCTTAAACTCGACTCAAAAATTCAAAAGAAAGTTTGAATTATAAAATAATATTTAACTTCGTCATGAAGAAAGACGGACGATGTCCGATTATCACAGGGGATTAGGGAACAAACACGCCTCCAAATCATTCAAAACCGTAAACTTCGTCATTTGATCGACGACTTTGTTACCCTCACGACAGGTATGTTGAAACCATTGAAAATAAGCCATTATTTTTAATAAAAAAAATTTGGTTTATTATTATTAGGACTCCGTCAATTAAAATTAATAAAATATATTTATCCCTTAATTTTTAGGTTTAATTATTTTTAAGACCGTTTAATTTTAAAATTAATAAAATTAAACCTTAGCTCCTTTAATTTTTTACGATTTAAATGTTTTTAAGATTTAATTCATCTCAAAGTTAATCATTATGCCCCTCATATATAACTACGTTAGCGTGGACCTGAATTTAACAAAAAAGTTAACAATGTTGAGAATTAGACTTGAATTTTTAAATTCTAAAAATATAAAACAAAATTCTTATAAATAAAATACTAGATAACTAAATTTCAAATGTTCGAATAATATAAGAAACAATCGAAAAGAATTAAAACTGTGGCACTGTGATAAGCTTTTTTTTTCTTCTTTTCAAAAAAGTTCTAATTCATGAGTATACACCTTTAATTAATAATCCTATATCGAATCATAATGGAAAATAGTAAAAGCTTTTGAGACCAAAAGCTGTGTATTGAAAGTTTGAATTATAAAATAGAAATTCTAATAACTCGACTTGATTCGAAAAAATTAAATTTTTAAGTTTGATGTGAAAATACTCGACTCATAATTTCATAAACTCGACTCAAAAATTCAAAATAAAGTTCGAATTATAAAATAGAAATTCCAATAACTCGACTTGACTCGAAAAAATTAAATTTTTTGGTTTGATGTGAAAATACTCGACTCATAATTTCATAAACTCGACTCAAAAATTCAAAATAAAGTTTGAATTATAAAATAGAAATTCCAATAACTCGAATTTTTTAGTAGTTAGTGGACTAAATTTTTAAGTTTGAGTTATTAAATAGGAACAATTTGGGCACCTAAGTTTCAAAGGGTATACTTTGGGCACCTATTTTTCATCTAAGCATTTATAATATTATTGTGTTAATTGATTGTAAAGTTTTAGGATTGAAAAATGAATTTTTAAAAATTTAAGGGTGAAATTATAAAGAAACATTTTTATTAGTGACTATAATGTTTACTTTTTAAAATTGAGGAGAAAAAATGTACATGAGATAAATTTTAATGGCTATTGCAGTAATTTATCCTTATTTTAATTTCGCCACATCAACAATCCGTTAGGGGACTAACGGAGTTAACGTCGGAGTGACCAAGTATTTACACATCGAAAACGTAGAGGACTACTAATAGGCACTTTTCAAAAGTGGTGACTAACTCTGTATAAACGCTAAACGTAAGTGACCCCTGCAGTAGTTTACCCAAACAAAAATTAACTCAATTTTAAAATAATATAAACAAGTAACTTAGAATGGACGATAGTCCACACAGCATGTACGCCTTAGAATGGACCCTTGATCACTTCTTTAAACCCTTCGGAGCCCTCCAACCGTTCAATCTCGTCGCCATCCATGGCCGACCCATGCCCATATTCGTCATTCAACTCGCCGGACCCGATAATTACGCGGAAATTAACCTTCTTCTTACTCATGTTAATATTGTGTTGTTTAAGTCCGACTCGAAACCCGACCGTTACGCGATGCTACTTGAGCAACATGTAAGAATAATACATGAATCTATGGTTCATATTGTGTTGTTTAAGTCGTACATGAGTTTGACCTAACTCGACTCGTAGATAGTTGAATATCACTGGCATTTGAATTTTATAATTCAGTGGTACTTAATGAACGTATTCCCGGTGTATTTTCCGGGTTTGAATCTCTTGACATTTTAAACGAAACTTCAGATTATACCGATGATGGAGATCGATTTAGAGAAGGCAGCCGCCAAGATTACCGAGAAAGTGAAGGAGTTATGCAAGAACAAATCAGTAATTATGGTTCATTTTCAACAATTTTTGTTTCTATTTATCGAAAATATTGAGATGATTATAAAATCTTAATTAATGTTTCGTTTTCGAATTATTTTATTTCGAAAACATTGTACAGGTGAAGGTGATCCAAGAAACGTACTGTGTGAAGCTGTTGACAAACACCAGGCAACGGTACTTGTAGTAGGAAGCCATGGATATGGTCTTGTGCAAAGGTACGGTCCGCTCCATCGGTCCGTGAATACATAACTCGAACTCGAATCTTTGACGGGTCGGAACAAATCGTGACATTGTGTCGGATACTTTTCGGGGTTTTTTTTTTGTAACTTGTTTGAGTATGGGACATGCAGGGCTGTTTTGGGCAGCGTAAGTGATTAATGTGCTCACCATGCCCACTGTTCTGTAATGATTGTGAAGAAGCCCAAGACCTAGGAGTAAGCTGCAAATCAAGGCCAAGATCTGTTACATTTTAAATTCCTGCAAATCCTAGACAAAAAATCTAAATAAAAATAATAGAATATTTGTTACGTTGGAATATGAATTTATATTTAAGTATATAACGAGTGTTTTCAGTGGAAAATAGTTCGATGTTATTATAGGAGACTAAGTTTTAATAAGCTTTGACTATAAGGTGTGTGTTATAAAAAGTTAAGAAAAAAATATGAACATATATTACCTTGCAATCACCTAATTAAGATTATTAAAAAATAATACGAATATCCTTCGAATTACAGGTAATAGAGAGGAAGTTTAGATAGTTTAGACATTATATCAAATTATATGTTAAAAAACTAATACGAACAATTCTATTTTTTATGTAGTAATATTATTTGCCTCACGCAAATTTTAATATATTTAGAGTTAATTGCACCACATATTCTCAAACTATGACTCTAATTATGATTGGTCTTTAAACTTTTGAATGTTTCATTTCCAACCTCAAACTATAGCTCTCATTCTAAAGTGATCCCAAATCTTATTCTAATTTCATCCTCAAATTACCGTTTATGTCGCATCATGTTATTGCGTAATACATATTAGTGTTTACATTACAATTAATAATTTTATAACAATTTTACTGACACGAGAAATTGTTTGTATGTATTGATAATTTATAGATGAAATTATAACACTCAAAAGTTTGGGGATAAATCTAGAATGATAGTCATAGTTTAAAAATGAAATTAAAATGTTCAAATATTTGGATGCTAATTTAGAATGAGAGTTATAGTTTGGGTGTCACAAAAGTTTTATAACGGTTTTATTAACATGAGATATGATTAGTATATATTGATAATTTGGAGATGAAATCATAACCATTCAAAAGTTTTAGGATCAATTTAGAATGATGGTTATAGTTTGAGAGTAAAATCGAAATGCTCTAAAATTTGGAAGCCAGTTTAGAATTAGAGTTATAGTTTGGGTGTGTGTGGTACAATTAACTCTTTTATTTAAAATCAAAAGATGACGAGCACGTGCCCACGTGCCTATGTAATGAAGTCAGCCAAAGGGGGTAGAACTGTAGAAGCAGACTCAATAAAACGACAAGGAAAATAGTTGAGACTTGAGACTGAGCTATCGCTGCACCGCCGTACCAACCACCGTGTCACCGCCGAGACAACCACCGCAACCACTGTTATTTATTAATCAACAGTTGTTCAAAAGAAAAAAAATACATATAGTTAAATATAAAAACGAGATTTCCATTTTTAAATGACAAAATTGCCCCCTGATAGCTCGTGATAAGTACATATACGTACACTCTTTATCACTTGGTTATTCACGTAAAATCACAATAAAAAAAAGCAAAACAAAAAATTCTACGTAACCTGTGTAACTATTAATCGCCGGCGGCGGCACTTCTGATCACCAGAATCCGATCCTCGACGGCGTCGAATCAATGAATAACATACAAAAGCCTCTGAACCGTGACGTTGAAACTGTCAATCATCGGAATCATCGCCACCGCCGAAGATGGAAACGCGATAGTAAAGCAAGATCAAGACGAGGAGAAGAAAGAGTCCGACGCCGACAGGGGAGCCACTGGCACGGTGGATGGTGTCTGGTTCGCCGGTGGAGAATACGGCGGAGACGAAGGAGCCGCGATCGGAGGAGAGGAACTGGATTGCGAGGAGGAGGAGGATGGGCAAGAGGAGAAGACCGAGTGGAGTCAATAGCTCGGAAATGGCTTCGGTTATGGCTTCGCCTTGGTCACCGGTTAGGAACGGAGCTAACACCACGATAAATACGACCACGGCTAGTATAACGCCGTGGGGTGCGCCGCCGCCTTGTCGTTCTTGCAACATTGTCGTCGTCGTCGTAAAGGGAGTTTAAAGGGAAATAGAGGAGACAAGTTTATACAATTACCAAATGATTTTGTTTTTAACTTATGAGAAATCAAAAGAAAGATGAGGGTTGTTCAACCGTTCATAACTATTTATATTATAATATATAGGCTTAATCGTTAAATAAATGTTAAAATTATATTTTTTTTTCTAAATCGGTGTTTTAAACTATATTTTGAACTAAATAAGTGTCTTACGTTTTCATTTCGTGATTCATTTAAGGTTCGCTCGTGAAGGATGTTAATTTTTTTCTATTATCTAATCAAAATCGAACACGTAACAATATTAAACATTTTCTGATTTTTTTTTAAATCAGATTTTTTTTAAATATCCTAAAATTTTCAAATAATTTTAAAATAGTCCTCAAATCCCTAAACCTCTCAATTCGGCCCTCCCACCAGCGTTGGTCGCGTTTCCGACGACGAAATGAAGCGTATTCCCCTCGCCGAACGACTCACATATCGTTCATCGCTGTTAGACTAATGAGTTAGTTGTATGGTTTAGTTTGTTATTAATTAGTTGGGCTTGTTAATTAGTTAGGCTGATATTACTTTGGGTTATAAATACCCAATATTACTGTAATTCAGAGGATCCAATCAATTAATAAAAGTTTCAAGATTACTTTTATTCTCTCTAAAATCCCTAATCACCGTTCCTCTTCTTACTCACACTCACCGTCGTTCTTCACCATCTCAGGCAACTATGCCTGAATTTTCACATGGTATCAGTCGCCGGCGGTCCTGACGCCGTTTATTTTTCTTCCGCCGCTGATAACTTCATGTCGTTCTTGGATGGAAAGCCTTCGTCTGCCATTCAATGTTTTTCTTCACCACAAACTTCAATCTACCGTTTCAGCCGTTGATAACGACGTTTCCATATCGTTCGTCAACAGTCAATAGCGCGGTGATTTCTTTCTTTGTTTCTTCCGTCGATTGAAATTCCTTTTCTGTTCTCTTGCAATTTGGCTGTCGTTTCTTGTTTTTTTTTTCATCGCCACTGGAGAGTCATCTGTTCAGTTTCCCGATCTAGAAGCTTCAGATCTCTGTTCATTTCTAGTAATCCTCCTATTCGTCATTTGAAGCGAGTGATTGACCATCAGAATTGATTACAAGTTGCTGGGATGTGGATACTATAGATGAAAGTCTGATATGTAGATTGTTGTTGTGCCATGGTTGAGTGAGTAACTTGGTTTATGGTGGTTCATTTCTGGAAGTGGTGTTTGATTTGAGATTAGCAATGATGTATAAATTTTGTCTGGAATCACTCTACATTGTTTTCTGCTAGTTAGTTGGATCAGTATTAATTCATTGACTATTTGTCATTTTTTTGAGGAGAAGTTTTGGAATAACCAGTCAAATGTTAGATTTGTTTGTTGCTTATCTGAAGTTGCAATGTTGAACTGGTTATTTGAATGCTCGAGATCCAATAAGAGTTTTAGCATCCATCCGTATTGATTTGACTTGATGATCTTCATGAGGAATAGCTTCTAGTTTTTGCATCCTGATTCATTGTTGTTGAAGTTTCGTTGGTGTTACAATCTGTTAGTGGAAACTCTGTTTTTTTGGTATAGTGCAATATGGTATTTCGCCCTTTCGTACTGGAAGCTGCTCATTCTTTTGATTCTAAGATAAGTTGGTTGTTGTTGTTGACTGCTGGTCACAATTGCTACAAGTTTGGAAGGTTTACTTAATGTCAGTATGAAATTCTCCATCATTTGTTTTACTTATCTCACAAGGTCACATGAAACTTGCTGCTTAACAGCCAAGGGTCTGTGGTAGAAGAAAATCCCCCCCTGGAATGTCGAGTGTTTAACAGCCTTGCCTTCCATTAACCAGACAAAATAGGATGTTTTCTTGCTCGGAAGAGGGCTTCAGATTGCATCCGGGAGTTCGTAGCTTAACCGCCTTGCTCCCAACAAAAAGAAGGATCGAATAAGTGAGGAATGAAGACAGTGAAAATGAAGAAAGAAAGATTTCTGAAGAAATTTTGGATAAAAATTGTAGCACAAGAAGGTGAGCAAAGAAGAACGAAAGAAAAATGAATTTCTTCGATTCTCGGTAAGCCACCAAACAAGGAGTATATGTTTGTTTTAAGAAATTCCGGATGAAATAAGAATTTCAGTTCACAAACTACCAGCTCAAAGTTTTAGGGTATTCAAAATTTCATTGAAGAAGTTGAAGAAGATTGAGAAAGTTGAGAAAGCAGGGAGAATGTTAGACTAATGAGTTAGTTGTATGGTTTAGTTTGTTATTAATTAGTTGGGCTTGTTAATTAGTTAGGCTGATATTACTTTGGGTTATAAATACCCAATATTACTGTAATTCAGAGGATCCAATCAATTAATAAAAGTTTCAAGATTACTTTTATTCTCTCTAAAATCCCTAATCACCGTTCCTCTTCTTACTCACACTCACCGTCGTTCTTCACCATCTCAGGCAACTATGCCTGAATTTTCACAATCGCCCGTTATGTCGTCGTTCGTTACGAATTATTCGAATGAACCATTCGATGATTTCGATGTTTTGCACGACATCGATTGATTTCCGATGACGATGTGGAGTAAATGGTCGTGATGTTCCGACGGCATGACAATTGACGGCGAAATCAAGTCAAATCAGGATTTGAGTTTTAGGTGTTAGGGATTTTAAATTTTGGGGCTATTTTGTGAAATTTAGGGTTATTTTATTTTATTTATTTTTAAATATAATTTCGAAAATTTTAGAATATGACACGTGTTAGATAACGGAAGCTAACGGTGAAAATTAGCGGACATTAACGGCATGGCACCTATTTAAGTAACATTGAAAACGTTTGGTACCTATTTAGCCCAAAATATAGTTTGGACACGTATATAAAAAAGGTATAGTTTAGGCATTTATTGACTGTTAAGCCTAATATAACAATATATTCTAATGTAAAATAACATTTCACAATGTTTCGAATTTTCGATGTGAGATTAATCATTATTGTAACTATTTTTTTCTGAATAGTCAAAAAATAATATTTGTTCATATAAATTTTTAACTATTTGACACATCTTGCAGATAAAATGAATTGAACTTGAGTTTCATATGATAAATCTCATTTTCTTTTCCACTGAGATCATTAGTTGAGTTCTATTGACGGTGTAAATCATAATATGCATTCTATTTGGTATAAGTCTTGATTATGATTATACACTGACCGTGTATAATTTATTTATTATTAGAATCAAATAAAAGACATCATTAAAAAATTTAAAATTAAATTTACTAATTTTTTTAATAATACGCTATCAGTTAGTTTACGGATATGATGTATAATATATATATACCGTCAATATATCAAATATAAAATATATGATAATCGATATATAACGAGGTATAACTAAGATGGATAAAAGTAATTTGGTCGGTTCATAATTCAAGCAAAAAATGGTATGGAAAGATGGGTAAAAAGTAAAGTATTTTCTCTTGCCTATTTAAAAGGAAAGACTTAATTGAGTAGTCTTTGTTTATTGGCTAAAAGCATACAAATGCTAAAATGTTGTTTTTCGTCACTAAAGTTTTTAAAATTATAAAATAATCATTAAATTTGTTAAATTGTTACAAAATAGTCATTGTGTTATAAAATAATGATAAATTTTAATAAGTTCAAGAAAATATTTGTAATAGTTCTGTGAATTTTATTGATCATTTATGACTTTCAAAACTCCCGTGACTAAAAAATCATTCTAATATATTTTAATGACCATTTGTATACTTTATCCTTATTTATTTTGCGAAAACAACAAAAACAATGGCTTATCAGAAACTTGGTATATAATTCATGCATATCAATGATTTGAAGTAATTTCCAATTAGGGTGTTATGATTTTGTTGTTATCTTTTCATACTTATTGATATTTAACGAATTTGAATTTAAATTTCAGTATCTGTAACTCATTTCTTTATTTTCGAACTACGATTTTTTTTGGCAAAATGACAAAAGATGCCCCAACGTTTGTATGTTTTTTCATTTGGCCCCCTATTCTTTTTTTGATCCAAATATGCCCCTAATGTTGGCTTGTTTTGTCATTTGACCCCCTATTCTTTCTTTTGGTCCAAATATGCCCCTAACGTTTCATTCATAGTCCAATTATGCTCATGTTGGATGTAAATTGTCAATCAACTGACGGTCAACAGCTTATAAAAAAAATTGACGCGGCATCAACAGATCTTAATACGTGATAAGTCCAATCAACATCAGTTGTTGAACGTCAATTGACTGACAGTTTCCATCTAATGGGGGCATATTTGGACCAAATTGAAACGTTGGGGGGCATATTTGGACTACGAATGAAACGTTGGGGGGCATATTTAGACCAAAAGAAAGAATAGGGGGCCAAATGACAAAATAAACAAATGCATGGGGCATATTTGGACCCAAAAAAAAGAATAGAGGGCAAATGACAAAACATGCAAACGTTGGGGCATCTTTTTGTCATTTTGCCTTTCTTTTTTATACAGAAAAATGGTTTCCAAATAGCAAGTTGGACAATTTGGTACACAAAGTAAATTGAATCTCCAAGGGGGGCATAGGGATTGCAGAGTAAATAAAGAAATGGTTTTGCAGTTAGACTGAATCCCACACCACATGCTGCAATAGGAACCATTTTTCTTCTTCTGATTCTTATGCTTTGTTCTTATACAATAAGTTGGGAAAAGGTTTTTTAATTTTCTGATTAATTATTTCTATGATTACATTAATATTTTAAGTCAGATCACACCCCATGGACTGACAGATTTGAGCTTTGGATCTGAGACACAATCCTTAAGTATCTCTTATACTAACATGTCATGGATAAATGCTAATAGTGAGGGGTGTTTAAAGTCGAGTTCGATTAATTGTTTGTAAATTATTTCAGTTAATAGATAAATTTATATTATTTAATTTTTTGATTTTAAACTAAACTGACTATTAATTGACCGATTAATTAAAATATTCAGACCGGTTCAAAAAAATGGGTTTTTTTTATTATCTTATTAAAATATTAAATTTAATAGTATGTTAAATTTAATAATTGCTCGATTACGGTAAAAGTGCGAATTGAAAAGTTAAAAATTGCAAGTTTACACGTAATCAAACTCAAAACCAAAAAGTCTTCAAAAAAAATTAGAGGGCATCAGAATCTCTAGACTATAAGATATTCTAATGCATAAAATTTGTAAATATATAGACAAATGGTCGGATCGGTTAATCGATTTTGCCCAAAACTGTGAACCATAATCGTATCAAAACCAAAAAAAATTATTCGAATAACCAAAATTTCAAATCAATTTTTTCAGGTTTTAGATTCAATTTCGATTTGTCGAATTTTTCGTCCAAGCACAATTAGTTCAATCAACATGCTTAATATTAATATGGAACTCAAGAAAATATGGCCAAGCACAATTAGTTAAATGTAATAAACAAAGTATATAATTATAATTAGAATAAATCATTATACAGTACAATCAAATGGACTAATCATTTTTGTTCTCTCGTATTTTCTTAGGTTATGAGTTCTAAACTTGCTACGAATACTCTCTTCTTTCACCATAGTGTCCCCCTTCCCTTCCCCTCTAGCTAGGATTAAAACTATGATTAGATTTAAGATTTGTCAGGGGACTGATAACTTAATTATACAAAAGGTTACATGAAATATTTTTAGCACATAAAAAGCCCACGTATAATAGAACTTAAATTCGTCACAGTAGAAAAGCGGATAATGTTCATCTTAGAGACCGAGTTCAATCACTTTGTCTGCAAGATTTGTATATTGTCAAAAGACTAAGAATATGTATAAACATATACTACTTTGTAATCACCATACACACATAAAATTACACTTAACCAGACTTAAACCCGAAAACTCGATATCCAATTGTGAATCGAACTAAACAAGATTAAAGCATATGTGGGCTTCAACGAGAGAGGAAGAAAAAACCCAAAATGGTCATAGCTGAGGCCCGGAATATAAACCCAATCATGGTTCCCATTCATTGCCTTAAAATGTAAAACATGTGAATTCTTAGCAAAAGCTTCTGTGTTTGATATATATAGGTGTGGAAATTATAGGTTTCTATAGATGTGTATTTTATTTTATTAAAAATGGAAAAAGGTATGGTCTGTTTTTGCCCCAATTAGAGTACTCCATGATAAGATATTAGGATTGCATGTGATTCCGATCCAACGTTGACAGAAACACACGCCCATGTATTTTCTGGTATATTCGAGCCCGTGACAGACAACGGTCCAATCCATCTGTGGACAGGGGCCCACCATTGATTCCATTCCACAGTAGTTCGTTTCATAAGACATTTACATATGACTGTAGATCAACCGAATGTTAAGCGAATCGTTCGTGAACCGTTCGGCGGTAAGTTTGTTTATTTTGGGTTAGTTCGGTAATCTGTTTATTTATGTCCGTTCGTTTATGTTCATTTAAGTTTATTCACATATGTCTAGGGGTGTTCATTGTTCGGTTAACCTGAAGTATCTGACCAAACCAAAACAAAATTGGTTAATTTATTAGATAATTTTAGGTTTCGGTTAATGATTAAGAATTTTTTCAAATTTCAATTATTGATTAATTTGGTTTAAAATCGGTTAATTAACTGAATTAATCGAACTAACCCAAAATATTAAATATTTAACACATTATATATGTTCATTTGTGTTCGTTTATGTTCATTTGTGTTTATCATTTAAACGAACGAACATGAACGAACACGAACAAGCTACATTCCTTAATGAACGAACACGAACAAGAAATTTTTTGTTCGTTTATGTTCATCTTCGTTCATTTGTTCGGTTAAAGTTAAACGAACGAACATAAACAAACCTTCGTTCGATTCATTTACAGTCCTATTTACATATATCCACACACACACAACTGATTATTTCGTCTTAGTTTTAGGGTTTAAGTACTTAGTTTAGGATGTACAGTTTAAAGCTTTATGTGTAGGGGTTTAGAATTTAGGGATAATGATTAAATTTTAGGATTTATAGGTTAAAACTTAAATTCTCGCCATATTACCCTAAAAATGAAACTCTAACTTCTAGATCATAAATTCTAACCATACACCCTAAATTCAAATCATTATCCCTAAATTCTATATACATACACATATACCCCTAAACCTTACAACCTTAATTAATCCTCTAAACCTAATGCGATTGTGAAAACTAAATCTTATCATGTATTGAATATAAATCTTCACCCTCTCTATATATGATTTCCATGTGTTCATTTTAAGTATATTCATCGATTAAGCCTAGTTTGATTATTGTCGTTGTTGTTATAATATTTGAGAGATTATGAATTTGAATATGTTTAAATATAAGAGCCGGTAATTAACGAGTTTGGACTTTGGAGTTATGATTAGTTTATATATTATAATATATATATGTATTATGTGTATATAAAAATATGTGCTTAGAGCACGAACTAATTTGCCTCAGTGGTTAAGGAAATAATTGTTGTTCTTAGAGACCATAAATTTGAGCAGCTGTAGCAGAGTGGTTGAGCATGCATTGTTAAATAGTTGAGAGTATATATAAAAAAGATATTACTTGTAATCACCTTAGTTTTCAAAACAAAAATGTATACTTGAAAAATTGTTAATGAAATCTTGGTTTAACGGTGTCGATTGAGTATCAGTTTAGTTGATAACAATATTTTGGTACTAATTATATAATACATTGGCGGTGGAAATAAATTTTTTACAAGTTAATTGATTTTAGGGTTTAAGACTTAGAGTTTATAAGCATATAATTTATGGTTTGTAATTTACGGATTAAGACTTAGAATTTATGACAATAAAATTATAAATTTAGATTTTAACCCTAAATCTTAAATTTTAACTATAAACGCTAAATCCTAAACCCTTAAGTTTTAAACTCCAAACTCAAAATCATTCGGCTTGTGAAAACTTTTTTCCAACACCTGTATATCAAATAATTACACATATATTATACGAAAACACTTTGATACATAAGCTGCATGACTTGTTAAATTCAGGGTGTATAATTTGAATTTAAGGTTAGAATTTAAAATATAAGTTTAAAGTCTGAGATTTTAGAGTTTACATTTTGAAAAAGAATCACGTAATATTTAACTTACACAGTTTGTGTATCAAAATATCCAGTATTATATCAGATCTATTTTTGATTCAATCGGTCGTATTCGGTTAGTAGGGTTGTATAAGTAAACGAGTGATTGCCATTGTTTCAATGTCACATTGACACACAATGTTCATCTATCCTTTGATGCTCAAGTTGTCACCCTCATGACAGCTTCATAAATACCATCAAAATTGGCCTCCATCAAACCAGACAAAACTAGGGATAATGCCCTATGAAATGAATTACCATGTTACCTCAATTGGTTCACACCCGGGTTTTTTTAATGTGGGTGTCTTAAAATGAAGCTAAAAAGAGGCGTAATTAAAATTTTTACAAAAAGTATAAGGATTATGGTATATTTCAAAATTCTCACCCTTTCAAAAAATTTAAATTTTTTATAAGAAATTCGGTATACACTGAAATTCTTACACTTTTCGTAAGAAATTCGATATATACCGAAAAAATCGATATCCAAATTTTTACAATTTTTGTAAAAATTTAGATTGCACCTTATTTTAAGGTGCCTCACCACCCTAGAACTTCCCTTCACACCCACAAGTAGGGGTGGGCAAAAATACATGACCCGAACTTAAAAATTCTGGGTAATTTCCGGAAAAAAATTACCCGACCCGACCCGATAAATTTTAATATATATTTTTTATATTTAAAATTATATTTTTATTTTATGTTTCTTAATATTTTTACTCTAAAATTAAGCTTAAATCCCTAATTTTTTCTATGTTTGTATTATATTCTTTTAAGTTTTAAGTTTAATTTTTTATATATTTTTGTATTTAACATGTAATTTTTTTTAATTTTAAAATAAAAATAAAAAATAAAAATCGGGTACCCGGTACCCAATTATCCAGGTACCTGAATTTTATGAGTACCCAAATATAATGGGTCGGGACACGAGCCGCTTAATGAGGTACCCGAATGAACCGGTTACCCTACAATGCCCACCCCTACCCACAAGTAAACTTGGCCAAATTTCCTTTTTTATGCCAACATTAATTGAAGCTAAACGATTTCATAATTCCATTATTTTTAAGGACAAAAAGGAAATGGTTTGACTGATCAGAATTGGGGGATAGTCCCAATGTTTTGCTGTGAAAAAAAAACAATCTTCTGAGAAGTCAATATCTACCATCTGTAGTCTGCAATTCAATGACAAAAGCAAAGGGTTAAAAAGTAATTTTACATTCGTGTTTATTCGAGTCCGAACAACATAATTTCAAAGTTAAATTCATGTAAGTAACTAAAAACTTAGCATGTTGTTAATGTCTGAATTGTAAAGGCATAAAGGGGGGTTGAAATAATTAAGAACTCGTTGGTAATAACATGTTAATAATGCAGGAAGAATCTTCTCCCGTGAGAAGATGCATATACATATATGTATGTAACATAGTTCAAATATGGTATAGAAATAATGCTGGTGGAGGAAAGGTATGATCAAATCTAGGGTGTTTTTTTCTCTCAAATTTTGATAAACTAGGGATGGACATTTTACCCGGATCTGATAGGTTCTGACTCGACTCAAACTAATTGGGTGAGATTTTTTAATAAAAAAATCGGGTTCGGGTCGGGTTTTTGTTAATGATAAACTTGGGTCGGGTCGGGATCGGATTTAGGGTGAAAAATATCCGACTTGACCCGACCCGGGATTAATAGTGTAATTTTCTTTTAAATTTTTTAGGGATATTTATAATAATACCCCTCTTTATATATATTTTTCATAATTAAGTCCTTAAAATTGAATTTTTATTTATGATTTAGTCCTTTAAATTATAATTTTTTTACAATTAAGTCCCTTAAAATTATTTTTTTACAATTAGGTCCCTAAAATTAATTTTTTTATATAAGTCGGGTCGGTTCGGATTTAGTATATTTATTTTCGGGTCGGGTCGGTTTTTTAGGAAATATGTTCGGGTCGGGTCGAGTGCGGGTTTAGGGTGTTTATTTTCGGGTCGGGTCTGGTTGGGCCAAAAACCCGACCCTACCCGACCCGTGCCCGTCCCTATGTCCAACTCTATCTTTTTTAGTTGTTGTCCTCCCGGTTTTTAGTGCTTCGCCTTGGCCAATTCGGACTAACCCGCGTCGCACACCTACTTTAGTGGGTGAGTCTCTCAACGGTGATTTTTTTATATACACAACGCCTTAAACTCGAGAACAATTTAAACGATACCAAACTGCTTACCACTTGGACCAACATGTTGGTTCAACTCTATCTATTTTTAAAATGAGTCATGGACAGCTATACCTAAGCTTAATCATCGTCACTTAGCTTCTCTATTCGTACAAGTACAACTAGAACACAATTCATTATTAAACTCTTAAGAATCCAATCAATTCCAAAATGCAATAATTAATGAGTGATTAGGCCTAATTACTTTTTCTGTGTAGTAAACAAGAAAGCATGATGACTAAACAGAAGTGAAAAACATGTGAAAAAAACAGAGGATGAACTGCCACAAACAAATGTATGTTTTGTTTTCTTGTTTGTTTTTCTCTATCTTCCCCTTCTTGCAAGGAAGCAACGGTCAATCCTTTGTCTGTAGCAACAATGGCGGGACCATCATGAATGTGCTGGAATATTTTGGCTGAAATCGTCACGGGATGTATGTATGTATGCATGTATGTATGTATGTATGTATTATGTATTATGTATATCTCTTCTATATCATATTTCTTACATTTTCTGTCCCCCCTTTCCATTTTTATCTTCCTGTAGTGAAGTAAGAAAATGTCTGAAAATTCCATGGCTCCTCCTCCTTCGCCTTCTTTCTTAGTTCCGGATAGGCCGCCGGACGTCGAATCGATGAGGGTAGTTGTGAATTCCATCAATCGGTACGTTTCCGGGTTGGTGACCGATGTCCGGGAGTGGGATTCAGTGAGGTTGAAATGCAGCTCCAGGTTGAATTTCCAGAAGCAGGAGTTTTTCGAGTTCGCCGAGCAGGCGGTCCTTTCGAATCTTTATTGGGGTATCGATGGCATCGAGGCTGCGTTGCAAGCCGATTCGGGGGAAGATAGAGCGAATCAGCTGAAGGAATCAGAGAAAATGCTTCAGGTTCCGGCGTTGCTTGACGAACAAGGAACCACTGCAGGGGTCCCTAATGAGTATTTGGTTTGTTGCTCTTACTTTTACCTGTCGGTAATTAAGAGTCTGCAGAATGATCAATTGCAGGCTGCTTTGCATTATCTCCAAGCATTGCAGGTCTCGCCGATGCTTGTTCGAACCGAATTTGCCTCGGAAGAACTCTGCGAAAGCCTTTTCCTTTCGGGGAATGATTCCGATAGACGAGAAATAGGTGGAATCCGAAGACTGAAATCGGTTTCTAGCACTGGCTCTGCTTGGGGAAGCCTTACCGAATCGACGAGGCAGATGGCGAGGAGATACAAGCATTGGTTAATGTATTATCGGGTCATGTTATATGGGAAGACAACTCAACTACAAAATGAATGCCATGATATTCTGTCACCCGTATACGAATCAATGAATTTCGGGTAAGTTCGCTTCTGATATACTTTATAACACGGTAATCATGTCGGAGCATGTCTCGGACATAGACGTAGTCCGGATTCAATCAGATTATTCTAGCAGTGTACTTACCAGAAGTTGCCTGTTGCCTGGAAACATGGAATGGATAACATGAATATCCATCAATTAGTCATCCTTGTTACTCTTTTTCCGTTTAAAATAGAGTCGAAAACGCAGCATCGGGTCGGATTATGTTAATCCTTTACACATTTCATTAATAATCTGTTAATGTATGAGCAGTCATGAGATTGCCAGCAGCACAGAATCCTCAAAGCCACCTGAGCACCGATATAGACCGCAGACTAATTTTAAGGTATGCCACTGTCCCTTTGTTATCGGAATTAGAATCGGTATCGGAATAGGGATTACTGAATTTTGTTTGCTTTATATGGCAAAAACTGATACAGTTCGATAAGGTTCATCCACTTGATCATCAAGAAGATGTAACTAAAAGCATCATATCATACGAAACTCGGGCATCCATAAACGATAATGAAGATCAAGTTCGTAGTACAGCTATAAAGGACTCGGGACACATTCAAAGGCTACAACTGCACAGAATGCAGCTAAACCGAAACGAAAGTATTAAATGCCTGCAGGATGTCCTGGATGAATCCCAATCTGATACAGATGATTTCGAGGATGAATACGATTCGGAGGTGATATTTCAAACACATATAATCACTGCAGACTATATGCATACTCTTTGTTTAGTTGTTTCCTATGTTTTTCTGGTCCGATTTTCCTTACGGTCTGGATAGAGTTACAGAATCACATGATATCTAACTAACCTCTTCCCGAATCAGGAGAGCGTGGAGGACAGCATCGGTGTGTTTAACACTGCGAGAATAGATTCGGATGACCGGAAACAAGCTAGCTATGATCAGTTCGGTAGACATACATAGCTATATCACATTTATTTTCAATGCTAAGCCTAAACTAAATGAATATTTTTTCTTATATCTTCTATTCAACTCTGCTTACCTATACAGGAAGTTCGATCCTTGTAACGGCGTATCAGACCAAGAGTACGAAGCAATACTGTTTCCTCGAGTTTCCGAGAATCTAACACATAAAGATGTCATCAATGAAGCAAACATCAGTAAATATTTTCCAGAGAGATTGTTCAGAACCATCAGTGATTTAAATTTATCCATGCTAGAAATCGGGGACACGAAAATGAACACACTGCAGGTCGAAGAGGCACAAAGTCAATTCGAGCTAGAAAAAGTCCAGCTCTTTGAACACATAGCACCGACCTATCGAAGGAGCAAAAGCATGATTCACATGAAGCAAGAGAGGACTGCTGCAAGGGAAAAGGTGGATTCGCGTCGCCGGGGAAAAGATTCGAAGAGTGAGTTGGTGGAAATAATTGAGAATGCAGTTTCGAAACTATGTTTCCCGGACCGATTAGAGAAGTCCGGGAAAGATTATGCAGTTGAAATCACATCTATATACAGAATGTTGAACAATAAGCAAGGTGTGAAGTACACAATGTTAAAGGATGTGCTTCTGGAGCAACTGCTGATAGCTGTTTCGACTTCCGAAGAGGAAACAGTGATAAGGGCATCGGTTTCGGTCCTAACGACTATCGTGTCAGCCAATATATCAGTCGTAGACGATATCAAGAAGAAGGGTTTACGGTTAAGTGATCTAGCACGGGCACTAAAATGTAATGTGCACGAGGCAGCTACTCTTATATACTTAATAAAGCCATCTGCTGCAGAAATAAAGACTTTAGAGCTCTTACCGACGCTCGTGGACGTCATTTGCACCTCGAACAGTTCGAGATGTAGGCCATCGAAATCACTTACACTTACACCTCCCGCGGCATCATTGATGATGATCAAAGTACTGGTGACTGCATTCGACAATGCTACAAATAACATGCACTTAGCAGCAATCAATTCGCCTCGTGTCCTATCCCGATTCCTCGATGTTGCAAGGAGTCATAGCTTGGAAGAACATATTTCTTTGGCTACAATTCTTGTGAAGTGCATGCAGTTTGATGGACAGTGCAGAAAATATATATCCCAAGCTATTGCAGTGGCTCCATTTATCCATTTGTTACAAAGTAATGAGGACCGAGCCGTGTTCATCGCACTTGAATTTTTTCACGAAGTCCTTCGGATTCCACGGTATGAGCAATTACTTCAATAATTTAATATGTAATCCAAAAACTTATGTAAAACTGAATTGAAGACATGAATTTATATTGTTCAGGTCATCAGCCATTAGCCTATTGCAGCAGATACAGAAAGAAGGCGGCGTCAATATCATGGACGTATTAATGGATTGTCTTCGCTGCTTCCGAGCCGACTATCAAATTCTAGCAGCAAATTTATTGCTTCAATTAGACACACTGGTAACCTTATTGTCCAAGAAAGTAGATCATGTACCGAACATGTTTGATCCGAAATAGGACTAATTATAAAACATAGTTCCAAACATGTTTGATCCGAAATAGGACTAATTATACATACCTTAACACATCTTATGGCTCAACATGCAGGAAAACTCGAACGGTAAAAGTGTTTTCCGAGAGGAAGCTATGCAGGTCCTTTTTCAGTCGATAGCATCGGAAGACAGCACTTCGCAGCTATTGTCAGCGTTCATTCTGTCAAATATTGGTGGGACTTATTCTTGGACAGGGGAATCATGTACTATAGCATGGCTGGTGAAAAAGGCTGGTTTAACGTCTTTGAATCATCGGAACATGATACGAAACTGCGATTGGTTGGACCCGAGCCTGCTGGTAAGATGCTAAAAGGATAATGTAGTTTAGCACACAACTGTTATATTTAGATGTCAAACAATGTTTAAATTTGAAGGCGGATTTTAAATTTATAGGATCCGGGAACCGATTCATGGTGCAGCAAGATTGCAAGAAGCATCAATGAGTTCGGTAAACCAGCATTTGTTGCTTTAGAAAAGGGACTAAAGAGTCAGATAAAGAGGGTTGCTCGAGAGTCCCTCACGACCATAGCCTGGCTCGGTTGCGAAATTTCCAAAAGTTCGAACGGCCTTAGATATTCGGCATGTGAGATCTTACTTGGTGAAGTTGAGAAATTTTTGCATCCAGGAATGGACCTAGAAGAAAGACTTCTAGCATGCCTATGCATCTATAATTATGCTTCTGGAAAAGGTAATCTCCTTACAACCAATATGCATACTCTTCCGAAAATCACACTATTCGGACGAACATTTCGAGCCATGTTAGCTAAATGAGACTATATGCAGGGATGAAGAAACTGATTCATCTCTCGGAGGGTGTACGGGAGTCACTACGGAGATTTTCGAATGTAATCTGGATGGCAGATGAACTACATAGAGTAGCAGACTTCTACCTGCCTAATAAATCGGTTAGTGTTCTTGGGGAAATCTTAATTCTTAAGGCATAATATGCAGTGAAATGAGACTATATCGAGTAACATAATGTCTAACTCTTAAACATGTTGTTTCGATGACAAGAACAGCGTATTTCTTGCGTTCATACGCAAATCGTAGAGGCAACTCACAAATACAGTGGAGCTGTACATGCCCTGATTTACTACAAGGGAATGCTTTTCAGTGGATACTCCGATGGTTCAATTAAGGTATGGCCACCAACTTAACTACAAAGTGCAACAAACGGGTTCCGAAATGTCACTCCCGTGTCGTATGAGAGACCTTTTCGGAGGCAATGGACTAATCCCACTGCCTGCAACAACAACTGGGAGACACATTTGCTAATGAATCTCCAAAACTTGGTTGATTGAATAGGTTTGGGACATCAAAAGGCAATCAGCCACGCTCGTGTGGGACGTGAAGGAGCACAGGGACGCGGTGACATGCTTTTCACTCTTTGAACCAGGAGAGACCCTTTTAAGTGGATCTTCCGATAAGACTATCAGAGTAAGTTAAAGCCGGTTTGTTCTTATAGTCGACGTTTCACACTCGAACTCAGTTACGAGTGTCATAGCATCGGTGTCTAATCTAACACGGACTCAGGTGTGGCAAATGTCCCAAAACAAATTGGAATGCATTGAAGTTATAGCCACAAAAGAACCAGTTCAAAAGCTAGAGACATATGGTCAAATGATATTTGTGATCACTCAAGGCCACCATCTTAAGGTAACAGATGACAAAATCAATAAGATCATCAAGCATATATATATATACACACACGCACGCACACACATACGTATAACACTATTTTACGAGACATGATTCTTCTTTCAGGTTTTTGATTCATCAAGAACAGTCAACAGTATCTGCAAAACCAAAAGTGTTAAGTGCATGAAGGTGGTTCAAGGAAGAATCTACGCAGGCTGCGCCGATTCGAGCATTCAGGTTCGATAAAAACAGTCCTCAATTTACGAAACGATCGAAAACCCAACGTTACATACATGACAAATGACTCTTTCCAGGAGATTTCTTTAACAAGTAGCCATCAGAGGGAGATCAAAGCACCTGTAAAGAAATGGAGAATGCAAAGCAAGCCCATCAATTCAATCACCATTTATAGAGACTGGCTTTATTGTTCAACTTCAACGGTCGAAGGCTCGAATATTAGGGTAAAAATCTCAAACACTTTCATGTATTAAAAACATGTTACAGTGAAATTCAAAAGCTTGGAACATGATTACAGGAATGGAGAAGAAACTCTGATCCTCAAATGTCATTAAAACCAGAGAAAAGAACAAATATATTAGCAATGGAAGTAGTGGAGGACTTCATATACTTAAACTGCAGCTCATCAGCTAACAGTCTTCAGGTGACCAAATTTCATTTCTTTCTATGTTACTCGAACATTTCATTTTAACTAATGTACATGCCACCAATGTTACTCGTATTCGAACACGGAAGATATCCGATACTTACACTCGAGTCCGGACACTTTTGTTTGAGCAGATATGGTTGAGAGGAACACAACAGAAAGTGGGGAGAATATCAGCAGGCAGCAAAATAACAAGCCTTGTCACTGCAAACGACATGGTTCTGTGTGGGACAGAGTCTGGGTTTATCAAGGCATGGATCCCTCTGTAAACTGAGAATTGGGAGTTGGGACATCAGAAAGCTTAGAATATGATGATGTATATAGAAGAAACAAGAAAAGGGAATGGAACGAAGATAGATTTTCAATGCTTCTAAAAGGATGTAATTTGTGTATAGTTTTGTTATATATGTATAATAATTACACTTAGTTAAATAATAATGCCATTGTTTTATATCACATGTTGAGATCAAATAATTTCATTATAGATATGGATAAATATTCTATACACAGTTTTCAGTTTTCACAAGCGCCTTAATTTTAGGGTATAAGAAGTTAGTTTAGGGTATAGGGTATAGGGTTTAGGGGTTTAGGTGTAGTGGTTTAAAATTTAGTGATAGTTGTTTCAATTTAAGGTTTAGGTTATAATTTAAGGTTTATAGTTTAAAACCTAAATCCTCATCATATTATCCTAAAAACTAAACTATGGCCTATAAATCCTAAGTTATAACCCTAAACCTTAAATTGAAACAACTATCCCTAAATTCTAAATCCCTACACCTAAACCCTTAAACCCTATACCCTAAAACTAAGGCGTTTGCGGAAACTTTCAGTTTTCACAGCCAATGTATAGGATATTAATCCTATAGATATAATGGTATAAGAAAAATTATGTTGGGTAAACTTAGTTTATACAATCTTGTTTAAGGTTTAGACGTTCATTGATTTCGGGTTTAGAAGTTTAAGTCGTAAGATTTAAAATTTAAGGTCTAAATTTAAAATTTAGAGTTCATAATTCTCTTAACCTTAAATTCTAAATTTTACACTCTAAACTTTAAATCTAAAATATCAAGTTTAAATTTTAAACCCTAAACTAAATAAAATTGTGTGAACTAAAATTTACCTAATTTATCAAATTATTTTCTTTATATACATATGAGAACCTCTTGTACATTTTTGTTTTACGATTTATTTTCAATATACTGATAGTGAAAACTAAAAGTTTGCAACAAGTGCCTTAATTTTAGGGATTATGTATTCAATTTAGGAGATTATAGTTGAAATTTATTGTTTAAAGGTTATGGTTTAGGTTTCTTTTTGTTGCCATCCCGATTCCCAAGCTTTGCCCTAACTAATCCGGATAAACTCGTGTCACACACCTGACTTTGATGGGTGAGTCTCTCGGAAATTTTCTGCATATACACAAGACTTCGAACTCGAGACCTACTTAGGGATGGCCAACTCATAGCCAATGGGTTCCGACCCGACCCGATCCTATAGGGTCGAGTTTTTTAAAGAAAATTTTGAGTTCGGGTCTGATTTTTTTTAGGATGAGGTCGGGTCGAGTTTGAGTTTAAGGTGAAAAATATTCTACCCGACTCGGGATAATAGTTTAATTTTATTAGCAATATTTAGGTACAATTACTACAATACCCCTCTCTTTATATATATATATATATTTCAATTATCTCTATATTTTGTCTAATAAAAGTAGAATAATTATTATAATGCTTCATCTCTATTTCTATTTTTACAATTAGCTCCTTATTTTTATCCAATAATAATGAAAATTGGTAATTTTTTTATTTATGTCGGGTCGGGTTCATGTTTTTACTCTAGAATTCGGGTTTGGGTTCGAGTTCGAATCAGTTGGAACAACATAAAATATCGGGTCGGGTCGGGTTTGGACGGAGGTGTTAAATTTTTCAGTCGGTGCGTATTAACCAAAAACTCGACCCGACCCGACCCATTCCCATCCCTAGACATGCTTAAGCTTAAGCAATACAGAGTTGCCTATTACTTGGAGTCTTGGACTAATTAATTTTCTTTTTATGGACGAGACAAAATTGATTTTGTATTTCCCTTTTAAATCAAAATTATGAATGTTGTGGCCTTGTGAAAAATTTATCTTCGAACTCTCTTAATTGTATTAATGTTAAAATGTGTTTGATTTATATTATTAATCTTATTATCTCTTAAAATTTATTAATTGACTGATCTGTGAAAGATCTATTTTTGTATGAATTCGAATACTGACAATGTAATTATCTCTATCTCTTTGTAAAGAATGCATATGCATGCAGGATAATTTCTTGGGGAATAAGGAATTGAAGTCCAAATAGGAATAAAAACAGAAAGATCCGATCTTTTCTCTTATTTATGTGCCTTTTTAAATTTACCTTGCATATTCTCTCCTTATAAATACCTTTAAGAAACATTGTAATACACAAAGTTAAAACCTTAAACCCTAAACAAATACATAATCTCATCATCCCTGTAGTCAAAGGTATATATACCTTTTTATATGTTTTTTATTAGTAATTTCAGCTTTTACTTGCTTGAGTTCTTACCCTTTTTTGTTCTTTTATTAATTTTCCAAATTATGATGACAGATGGTGAAATATGATCCTGATAATGATAGAATCTTGTACGAATTCATAGACTATGATAAGAAGGATGCATTCGTTCGAAGGATTCGCAGTGAAGCTCAATCGGTCGGTGGTTACGATGTGTATCAATCACTCATGTTATCACACATTGTGCGTTGGATCATTGTAGAAAGCTCAGATAATTGTGCAACTGCTCAATTAGAGGGACAGACAGGTCTCAAACTAGACATTAATGCTGTTATTCCTGATGTTGGTGTCGCCCCGCTGCATCTTTCCTCAGACGATCCTAAATTAGTTGACTTGTTTCTTCGTTACGGAGCTCGAACGGACATCAGATGTATGGGATGTCTACCTCTAGGCTGTGCTGTTGAGAACATAAGGTATTGGTTTGGAACATTTTCCTACTTGATGAAAGCTCATGCTGCCTATAGAGCTTGCTGAACATTATAGAAGCAAGATCGGAAAGTAGTAGTACTAATACGATTCTCGTTATATATATGCATGTTTGTTTCTAATTGCAGCGATCGATTTGAATTCTTTAGCCGGTTTAGGACTACAAGTATCTACAAGACAATTGTTTTTCTGTGCGAACTACAACTGGTCAGGAATTATCTGTGAACTCTGTTCTTATAGCGTTAATATAGATATTTCTTGGACTCCAAGTATTATTATTAATAGTTTTTATGTCTTTTGTGAATACCAGGAACGGGAATTTGAGTGTGTTAGATTGCTATTTAGGGCCACGAAAGAGGTTGGGAAAGAAATATATCGTTACGCGAAGGACGGGAAACTTATTGAGATAGCTGCCTTATTAATGGTGGCTCCAAAAGAAGTTACATCGCCGTCTCTTTTCAAAGGTTTTTGTGATCCTGCTTTGAATGGGAGCATGTCCCTTCGCCAATTGGTCTTATCGGAGATTGTATCACTAATGGCTTCACAAATAACATTAGTTTCTACTAGTGAGGAGGTGCATGATGAGCTGAACAACAAGTTGGAAACAATGATGTCTATGTTACATTTGATTGAAGTTTTTGAAAGGATTGGCGATAAGATCGAGCTATACCGTCGGTACCTATCGAAGAGGGTGTGCTATTTGCAATGCTTTTATTTGCCTTCTAAAGTGGCATGATAGCTTGTGTGGTTAAAAAGATTATGTGTAGGTCTGTCTTTTTTTCAAGACTTTAATTTAATGGTAGTGGTTTAATTTACAGTATCAGGAGACTTTATTGGCTGCACACATTGCATGCTTGCTTATCGGCGAAGGGTTTTCCGAATATAAAGACTTGGAATTGAAAAGGTTTCAAATTTTGCTCCTTCCATATGGCCTATGATGTTTTGCTTGCATTTATCACATATTTAGAAGTTAAAAAGTTTTCCTTTTGGTTCCTTGTTTTGGCTGGTTGTGATATGATCCAAGAGATGATGTACGAGATTCAAGTGTTTCGATTGTGTCCGGAGTCAATTACTACATTTCGGAAATATTAGGTAAATGATTTAGTTGTTTTTCGTTCCGTTACCGCTTAGATTGTAAAGCAAATATCATGTAAGATTTACAAGCGCCACACCTTTTGATGTAGGATGGAGATTATATGAAGGCATACAGTTGGAGAGTGGGACTGCAAATATTTACAAACAACGTGATGCAGTTGCCAAGATAAGAAAAGAAATGGTATTCTGCTGAAAAATGTGTTGTTTAAAGTGTGTAAATGGTGTCTAGTCTTATTACACAATCGGACCGAGCTGATTATGTGCTTTGTGATCTTATAAAACACGAAGCAGATTCCCCGGTTGTCCAACCAGCCACCGACTTTGGAGGCCATTCCTATACTCAGAGAATCTCTTGAAAAACTATGGTAAAAGTTAATTTACCCTGTCAATTTCCAATTGGCACATACATCGTTTTCGTGTTACTATCCTCTGAATTGTTGTTTTTCTTCCTACTATTATCGTTTAAGTTACCTTTCGTGTACCTTGTGCAGTTATCATCCTTATTTGAATGATTGGACTCCGAAAAAATCGATTTTCAAGCTAATTTGTATATTATGCCTACCGGAGCTGGTTTGTTTGTTTTATTTGTTTACCCCATTCTCCTCTTTTTTACTTCTATGCACTTGTGTATTGCAATTTCACTTTGATTTTATCAGAAAGAATCCTTGGAGAGCATCCGGATGGTTGCATGCAAAACCGAGTGGATTGAGACCATTGGTTGTGATTTGGCGAGGCACGGGAAGCTCATCGAACTGGCTTCACTATTAATGGTGGCTCCAGAAAAGTTGATTGTAACCACTTCACCGGGAAGCAATGATTTACGTTCAAATGCCATTCACCGATGCATAACGAGCGATCTCCAAGCTATGATTGATGCAGAGGTTAGATTAATCGGTAGAAGCAATTGTCACGAAATAGTTGAGAAATGTAAGGATGGGAAGGAAATGATGTTGGCTGCACTCCTCCTGCTGGAATGTTTTGAGAGGTCTGGCAGCTCTATTAACCGATATCTTCAGTTCGACACATATAATGTACGTATCTGGTGTTTAGAATTCTAGCTGTTCTTATGAGCTTCATTCATTTTTATGAATCATATTACATAATATTATTGTAGGATGGTACGAGATCGAGATTAGAAATCGCTAGAGAAATTCAGCACTTGCTTGAGAAAGAAGGCTTTGCTCTGAAGCACAAAGACACTGATTTGAATGATATAAAATGGTATGGTTCTCAGCATTCTGGTCATGTAGTCCACACAAGTTGTCGAACATGGTCTTATTCGGTTATCTATCGGTACAAAATACCAAGCGCGACAATATGTCTGTTTATGTGACACCTCTCATTTGATTGCACTAGTTTCTCACCCACATTGGATCCAGTTGATTACACTAGTTTGCCATCGCCATTGCGGCCTCGTGATTTTTCCGTTGCAGAGGTGATTACAACCAGACCTACACAAAGGCCAAACCCTCAACAAATCCATTCTCCCACGGTTCGGTTGCCGAACTCTCTATTCCTTAATTATCCATTTGATAGATATAGAATTCTAGTCTTCCTATTTGAGACTAGTTGATAATCCATTGTGTTCTTTTTATTCATTTTTCTAATGAGTCTCACACTAATCATGTTTCCATGGACTTTTTTCTTTTCTTTTTTAATTATGACTACAGACGAAAGAATATTATCGCGGTTATGATGATTGCATCATTCGGAATTTCATAGAATATGATATCAAGCATGCATTCGTTCGATGGATTCACTATCAAGCCCAATCAGTTGGTGGTTACGATGTGTATCGATCACTCATGTTATCAGACATTGTGGACAGAATCACTTCAGAAAGCGCGGTTAAGTGTGCAACCGCTCTATTACAAGGAGAGACAGGTCTCAAACTAGATATTAATGCTGCTGATCCTTTTATTTATTCTGGTAAACTGCATTATTCATCGAACGGACCAGAAATGATCGACTTCCTTCTTCGCTGTGGAGCTCGAACGGACTACAGACTTAGGGGCAATCTACCTCTAGACTCTGTTCTTGGGGACATAAGGTATTGGTTTGGAACATTTTCCTACTTGATGAATGCTCATTCCTAAAGAGCTTGCTCTTTTCCTGTATTAATAATTCGATTTTTGTCATGTAACATATATATGCATGTCCGTTTCTTTTGCAGCAAGCAACCTCCATTCATCGGCTGGTCTAAAAGACAATCTCTCTACATGACGGTGGTCTTTTGTCAATGCGAGACAAAGATCTTAGAGTGCGTCAGATTGCTTTTTAAGGCCACGAAAGAGGTTGAGAAAGAAATCTATCGTTACGTGAAGGACGGGAAACTTATTGAGATAGCTGCCTTATTGACGGTAGCTCGAGAAGAAGTTACATCGCCGTCTCTTTTCAAAGGCTTATGTGATTCTGCTTTGAACGGGAGCATGTCCCTTCGCCAATTGGTCTTATCAGAGATTGCATCACTAATGGCTTCACAAATAGCATTAGTTTCTACTAGTGAGAAGGTGCATGATAAGCAGAACAACAATAAGTTGGAAACAATGATGTCTATGTTACGCTTGATTGAAGTTTCGGAAAGGGTTGGCGATAAAACCGAGCTGTATCGTCGGTACCTAACTAAGGTGTGCTCTTTGCAATGCTTCTATATTATGTCTAGGTCTGTCTTTTTTCTTGACTAAACATAGTCTTTTGATTTACAGTTGAACAAGGAAGAATTGGCTGCACATATGGCATGCTTGCTTATCAAGGAAGGATTTGCCGAATATAAAGACTTCGAATTGAAAAGGTTTCGAATTTTTCTAGTATTAATCACATATTTAGATAATAAAAAAAAGGCTAATTTAACTGGTTGTGATATGATTCATGTGATGATAGACCAATTTCATGTGAAAGAGTGACACAATTCCATAAGGACTTTTTGGAATTATTAGGTACAACAAAGATTACAAACAACATGATGAGGACTCCATGGTAAGAAAAAAAGGGTGTTATGTTGATTAATGTGTTGTTTTACTACAAGATCAGACCAAGCTGATTATGTGCTCTGTGATCGTATAAAACACAAAGCCGAGAATTCCTCGGTTATCAAGCCGTCCACCGACTTTGGAAGCCATACCAATACTCAGTAATGAGGATGATGCTAAGGGTTCTTTTCCACTCAGAGTATCTCTTGAAAAACTATGGTAAAGTTTCCAATTGCCATATGCATCGCTTTCGTGTTGCTATGCTCTTGAATTGTTGTTTTTCTTCCGGTTGATTTACTTACTATTATCGTTTAAGTTACTTTTCGTATTCCTCTTGCAGTTATCATCCTTATTTGAATGATTGGACTCCCAAAAAATCCATTTTCAAGCTTGTTTGTATATTATGCCTACCGCAGCTGGTTTGTTTGTTTTTTTTCTTTCCCGATTCTGCTCTTTTTAATGTTCTTATTTTAAGCAGTTGTGTACTTCATTTTCATTTTCAGAAAGAATCCTTGGAGAGAATCAGGTTGGATGCATGCAAAATCGAGATCGAGACAATTGGTTGCAATTTGGCAAGGCAGGGACGGCTCGTCGAACTGGCTGCACTGCTAATGGTGGCTCCGGATAAGTTGATCGTTGCCAAATCACCGGGAAGCAATGATTTAAGTTCAAGTGTCATTCGCCGATGCATAATGAGTGATCTCCAGGCATCGATTGATGCGGAGGTCAGACTCATTGGTAGAAGCAACAGTCGCAAGTTAGTTGAGAAATGTAAGGATGAGAAGGAAATAAAGTTGTCTGCACTCCTGCTGCTGGAAGTTTTCGAGAGGGCCGCCAATTCTATAAACCAATATCTTCAATCCGACACATATAAGGTACGTATCACGGTATCAGTTGTCGATTGATGTTTTAAGTGTTTAGAATGCTAGCTGTCTCTTATGCACTTCAGTTCAGTCCTTGTTATGTATCCTATTCTGGTTTCACACACCAAACATATGATATTATTGTAGGACGGTACGAGATCTAGATTGGAAATCGTTCGAGAAATTCAGAACCTGCTTGAGAAAGCCGGCTTTGCTATGAAGCACAAAGACACTGATTTAAATGATATAAAACGGTATGGCTCTCGTCATTATGATCATGCAGTCGTCGCAAGTTGTCGACATTATCGGTACAAAATATCATTGCCTATGTTTATGTAACACTTACCATTTGATTGCACTAGTTTCTCACCCACACTGGATCCAATTGATCAAACTAGTTTGCCATTGGCATTGAGGCCTCATGAGTTTTCTGTTGCAGAGGTGAGTAACAATTCGTGTTTTTCTGCATATTTTTCCTTGATCCGTATGTTCGATTAGTAACTTAAACATGTGGATTTCTCAAACTACTGGAATTCTGTATATCCTGCATTGATTTGTTGTTAAGAAAAAGCATGTTTTCGGCACGCAAAGAGGGCTTCCAAGAACACCATCGGTTCAAGGCTCGGTCGGAGAATCAAGACCGTTTCACACAATGGTGCATAGGAATTCAAATTGCGGTGGCCCTCGGGTTTCGACACCTAAATCGAAGGCTTTGAAGCCCAGGATGCAAAACATTTCAGGGAAGAGCATAGGGTGGTTTGTGTCTCTAGGGGTAGACATCACCAAGGTGATGAAACGAGTATGATATTTGTTCTCTTGACATGAATTGTTTATTTATTTTAAAATTACATTTTAAATGAATCATGTCAATTGTACTACCACATCATTAAAAGTATTAAATTAATACGTCACCGTTTTTTGGTAGATATTAATTCATGAAATAAAATGATATATGACAATAATGGCTCAAATGTTATTAATTATTTAACGACGAAATATCTGGCATTACAAAGGATGACTGATAATAACAATTTTACTAGTTAAGGACATTCAAAGGACATAGTTGCTGTAATTTAAGAATTTGAGAATTAAATTGATAAAATTTAAAATGAGGGACAACATAATTAATTTTAAAAGAGTACATAGACTATATTAATATAAGGGAAAACTACACCAGTGGTCCCCTAACTATCACCGTTCTCCTGTTTTGGTCCCCAAATTATATTTTTCGACAAATTTGTCCTTTCTGTTACATAGTTCTCCTGTTTTGGTCTCCGACGTTAAATAGCTAACGGTTTTGCTGACGTGACATTTTTTAATATTTTTTAATCATTTCTCTCTCCTCTTATATTATTTTTATTTAATTTTATTCACCCAATCATGTCGTGACACGTGTTACTACCCTATTAGGTAAAAAAAACCCCAAAAATCATTAAAACTGGATTTGATACCGCTGGGATTCGAACCCAAGACCACCAGCACATAAGGCATGCGCATGAATCAACTATGCTAGGCAAGGTACTTGATTTAAATCTACTAACACTTATATTTAAGTTGTACAAATTAACCCAAAAAAACTTAAAAACACAATTGGTACCACTGGGATTCAAACCAAGGACCACTAATGCATAAAGCATGCGCGTGAACCAAATATGCTAGGTTGGTTACTTGATTCAAATCTACTAACATTTATATTTAAGTTGTACAAATTAACCCAAAAAAATCTAAAAACACAATTAGTACCACTGAGATTCAAACCCAGGACCACTAATGCATAAGGCATACGCGTGAACCAACTATGCTAGGCTGATTACTTAATTCAAAACTACTAACATTTATATTTAAGCTGTACAAATTAACCCAAAAAACCTAAAAACACAATTACACTAAGCCAACTATTTGATTTAAAATTTCTAACATTTATATTTAACCTATACAAATTGGAAACAACACATTTGAATGCAATACCTTATTGATTTTTTTTTTAAATATTTAACCACCAAGTTAAACTAATAAATTGTGCTATTTTTAAATTAAATATATTTAACTAAATTATGTTTAAAATTAAAAATCAAACTAATTTTTTACTTTGATTGATAATATTAATAAATATTTTAATATTTTTTGATTAGTTCTCTCTCCTCTTATATTATTAATAAATATTAATTTATAATAATTTTATAATAATAAATAAATATTTAATTAGTTTTGTTATTATCAATCAAAGTAAAAAAATTAGTTTGATTTTTTAATTTTAAACATAATTTAGTTAAATATATTTAATTTAAAAATAGCACAATTTTCTAGTTTAACTTGGTGGTTAAATATATAAAAAAGTTCAATAAGGTATTGCGTTGGAATGTGTTGTTTCTAATTTGTATAGGTTAAATATAAATGTTAGAAATTTTAAACCAAATAGTTGGCTTAGTGTAATTGTGTTTTTAGGTTTTTGGGTTAATTTGTACAGCTTAAATATAAATGTTAGTAGATTTGAATTAAGTTACCAGCCTAGCATAGTTGGTTCATGCACATGCCTTATGCGCTGGTGGTCTTGGGTTCGAATCCCAGCGGTACCAATTGTGTTTGTTTTTTTAGGTTAATTTGTACAGCTTAAATATAAGTGTTAGTAGATTTGAATCAAGTAACCAACCTAGCTTAGTTGGTTCACGTGCATGCCTTATGCGCTGGTGGTCCTAGGTTTGAATCCCAGCGGCACCAAATCCAATTTTAAGGATTTTTGGGGTTTTTTCACCTAATAGGGTAGTGACACATGTCACGACATGATTGGGTGAATAAAATTAAATAAAAAAATATAAGAGAAGAGAGAAATGATTAAAAAATTATTAAAAAATGCCACGTCAGCAAAACCGTTAGCTATTTAACGTTGGAGACCAAAACAAGAAAACTATGTAACAGAAGGGATGAGTTTGCCGAAAAACATAGTTTTGGGACCAAAACAGAAGAACAGTGATGTTAGGGGACCACCGGTATAATTTTCCCTTAATATAATTAATGATGGACAAAATTATTGATTTTAAATTACTATAAGATAAAATTACCACTTAAACCTTATTCTTGTAAAAAAAATACTTATTAACAAATCTATAATTTTTTTAAGATATTAACAAATCTATAATAAAAGTGCCTATAGTGTATTTTTTTTTATCAAGACCTATAATGTATTTTACCTTAATCTTTAAAAATAATTTAATAAATTTGAATTTGAAATAAAATAAACTTAAAGTATACATGATCCAAATCCCATAATGATTGGATCTGAAAATTTCTAATCTCAAACTCGAATTCCTAATGATTTAAACACAGAACAACACAAAATAATCCAAACCAAAAAATGACCTCTGAAGAAGCCAAAAGAAGCATCAATGGTGCTCCTCCGATGATGAAACCGACAACCGATGACCGGAAGCTTTCTCCGGCGGTCACTGCCGAGTCTACCACTTCACCACCACCCAAGAATGTCATCATCAAAAGCGCCGACATGAAAGACGAACTGCAAAAAGAAGCCGTCAATATAGCAATCTCCGTTAGTTCTCTTTTACTCCCTCCTTCCAAAGTTTCCATTTTTACTCGATTCCATGTCATTTTTATTCGATTTCGCTTCTGGGTTTTGTTCATTAGGTCTAGATTTGATAGAAATTGATGTAAAGTTGTATTCTTCTGGGTTTTTGATTAGGCATTTGAGAAGAACAGCGTGGAGAAAGATGTGGCAGAGAATATAAAGAGAGAATTCGATAAGAAACATGGACCCACTTGGCATTGTATCGTTGGTCGCAATTTTGGTAACCCAATTTTCCATCCAAATTTGATCTCAAAACTTCAATTTTCAATATAAAGTGTTTTAGTTGAAATAAGAGCAGATCTAGGTTTTATTGATATATAATTTCAATGCATGTTGGCCTTTCATAAATAGTGTAGATGTTGGATACTTATAGACTGGAATTCGATTGCTATGGATACTTGGATTGATTGCTTTTGATGAAAAGGAAAAATTCCATCTTTATGTATCGAATTTCATCTGGTTTTTCGACTAATGGATTAGTAACCTTTATGTTCAATCGAGTATTTCAGCTATAGTGATTTGACTTTGAACAAATTCTTAATGCTAATCCATACACAGTTCGCGCTTCACACCGTAGTTGTAGTTTGCTAATGTATTTCGTTATCGTATGTACTGAATTTCCTTGAGAGGGTTTCTTATTGGTGTGAATTCACACGTCTATTGTTCGTACTTGGATTTCTTTAGGTCAGCAATGTTATACCTCCAATGGCCGTGTTACTGAATCGTAGTTGTAGTTTGTTAATGTATTTCGTTATCGTACGTACTGAATTTCCTTGAGAGGGTTTCTTATTGGTGTGAATTCACACGTCTAATGGTCGTACTTGGATTTCTTTAGGTCAGCAATGTTATACCTCCAATGGCCGTGTTACTGAATCGTAGTTGTAGTTTGTTAATGTATTTCATTATCGTACGTACTGGATTTCCTTGAGAGGGTTTCTTATTGGTGTGAATTCACACGTCTATTGTTTGTACTTGGATTTCTTTAGGTCAGCAATGTTATACCTCCAATGGCCTTGTTACTGAATCTATTTAGTATCAATGGCATTAAGGTTCAACCTCTATTGCATATCTAATGTAATATGTGTTTTTTCTATAGAATACAAAAGTTGTTAGATCTTGGAACTTTCGGCTTTTGGAAGCCTTGGGCTGAAAACTTAGTTCATGTTTGAGAAAGAGAGGGGAAGGGGATTCGTCGGATGGATTAGTGCTTCATCCCTTTGAATAACCAAAGGCCACTAGATCGCGGTGGGTAACAAAAGAATAAAAAAAGTTTGAGCCCTTAAAATGGAACCGTGAAAGGGAAACTCATTCATCTAAATTGATTTGTCTTCTTACTTCTATGAAGTTTGCATGCTTTCGGTCTGTGGCTACACCTTTCTGGTTCTTTAACCACTTACTTGCGGTATTGATCCGATACTCGTTAGACATTACTAAATAAACAGATTCTGTTAGTAAAATGCTAATGTAAATTTTACTAGATTACGGTCTTGGGGTTGGATTGGTAGTTTAACCAAGTTTCTTGTTGAGCACAACGCTCTGCTCGTTCCAGATTTTGTGGTGTACGTTGGACATTATGGTGCCGGTTCTGTAATGGTGGTCACAACCCAGATGATTTGCCAATTACTACAAGTGCATTTGCAGTTGTGTTCTTCATATGTATATTATAAAGGGTGTTTAAATTTTGAGATTCCGTTCCATTAACATTCTTTTCGTGGATTTTGTGCAGGCTCGTACGTAACTCACGAGACAAACCACTTTGTTTATTTCTACTTAGATCAGAAAGCAGTCTTGCTCTTCAAATCTGGTTAAACCATGCTGTTACGTCGACGAAAAGAGTGGTGGTCGTGATAATCACGAGATAAAGAAGGCTTTTTACTTATCCTGGTTCCGGTTACCAACTGTATGTATGTGAATCCGCTGTCGTAGAGTTCTTGAGCCTAACTTGTACATTTCATCACATCTTAAATTGGGTTTGAACCATGGTTGTCAAATCTAGTCTTTCGCTTACCGGTTTCTTCGGCCGTGCTCTCGTTAGCTACATTCCATTATAGTTTCCTGTTTACTAAAGCGATCGATTCATGCATGGCAGTCTAAGCTCGATTCATTTCGAACTGTGAAACTAAAAAGTTTCAAGACATGAACATTCACGTTGTCTTAACATGGTAGGTTTAAGTTTGCATGTGCCTGATTCGAATGGCCCGTTTATCCAGCCAGTAGGATGGATTTTCGCCGATAATGTTTTCGGAAAATTCCGGCCAGTTTCACAAAAGATGTTATTGATATGATACGGAACTTAATTAGAACATTTTGAAGTTCAACAAAAACCTGATTTTTAAATAAGTTTATGATATTAGTTTTTTTAATAAAAAAAATCCCATATTTGAACAAAAAAAAAAACAGAAGAAAATTATGAGCATCAATGGCAGCATGCATTTTGTTATGGGGACCCTAAACATTGTTTCTCTGAAAGTACTAATTCTCCATTCTCTTCACAATAAAACATTTATGGAACATTGTCCTTTAGGAACACAACAAAGCATACCCCACTTTTGTGTCCCAATAAAAACTAGTATTAACTTTTATTATTAGTATTTTTAATAGAACTCGTTTTTGCTTAATATGAAATTAAATAATATGATTAAAATTAAAAAAAAATATTTTGATACACATTGTTAATTTTAGGGTTTAGAGATTTTATTTATAGTTTTAAGGTTGTAAGTTTAGAATTTATTGTTAATGTTAAATCCTAGGGTTTAACTCTTTAGAATTAAGTATCAAAATATTACACTTTTAATTGTAATATTTTGTTAATTTCAATTAGACTTCAACTCGAATCCATTTAACTTAAACCTCAAATGAACTTAAACATAAGATAATCCGACTCGAATTTAAACTAACAAAAACTCAATACAATTCAACTCAAAATCTTTGAAAAACTCAAACCTAAATAAACTCCTACTCTAAAAGACTTGGAAATTTTAAAAATTGAACTTTGAAGATTAACTAAATACTCTCAAGTCTCAAATGCCCTTAACCACCACAACATTCCCACTTACCATAGAGGAAAGAACCCAGAAAAGCATTGGTTTTTAGAGTTCTCGGCTGCTCATTTCATCACTCAACAAGCAAAGCCACCGCCACCGTTTCCGGCAGCTTTACGGCGGCGGCGGCGAGAGGTTGAAGAAGAAGACGACGACGACGACGAAGTCGAAGAAGATTTAACGTTAGCAAAAGAACAACACTTATCTTTCTTCAAACTCTCTTCTTCGTCCATGAAAATCTGCCTGCACCTACACTCCTCACTGCAAAAACCCTTATCCCCTCTACAAAAAACAACAAAACCCCATGAAAATCCATGCAAAAACACAGTGAAAAAGAACAAAGAACTCACTTGTACATGTAGATGTCTTTCCCAGGTAAGAGTTTCTGTCTGCAGAGGAAGCAGTGTTGAAGAAAAGCTGGGGCTGGGTAACTTAACTGAGAAGCTTTGGTGTTGATGAACATGGTTGTTTTGTTGATAACTTGTGGGGTGGATTTTTGTCTGCTTTGATTCTCCAGCACTACACTTAATCCCACCATTCTTTCATTATCTTGAGGTTGATGGAGATGAAATCATATATATATGTGTGTATATATATGAGTTGAGGGAAATGAATATGGAGGAGAAAGAGGGTTTTGGTGCTTTGGAGGCCATTACAGCTGCTATAAGGAGGAGAGAGCAGAGCAGTAAAGCAAGGACGATGAGTGTAGGCCAATCGATTTGACTTGTACTGCTTTTTAACTGCCACGTACCCCATTTCTCTCTCTCTCTCTCTAACTTAGTTTCCATTTCATTTTCCTCTTCTTTTTCATCTTGTTTTGTTTGTTTCTGCATTTTGTCGGTTATTGCTTTGATCAAAGATGGTAATATTAAACGAGCACGTACGGTTGTAAATGAGACGAGACAGATCACGAGCTACTCGAGCTCAATTCGGTTAAATTTCGATTAAAGTTTGACTCGATTGAACTCGACTTGAGTTTGAACTCGGCTTGAGTTCTTGACGAGCCGAGTTACTTATACTAAACTCAAAAAGTTCACAGGCTACTGAAAATATAATATACTATTTTTTTTATTTTTTATAAATTAAAATATAAATTTTTAAACTTAAAACCCTAAACATAAGTATTAAACCTTAAAATCTAAATTTTAAATTCTGAACCCAACAACCAAACATCTAAACCCTAAACTAACACCATAAACCCTAAAATTAACAAGTTTGAGTTTACACAACTTGTGTATTTAAGTTTTTCTTCATAGGACTTTAAATGAGACGTGACATATGAAGAGTTACTCGAGTACAATGCGGTCAAAGATCGATCAACACTTGACTCGATTGGGCTCGAATCAAGCTCGAACTCGACTCGAGTTCTAAACAAGTCGAGTCAAGCTTAGATTTCTCAGGCTCGTTAGAAATTACTCAAGCTCGAACTCGCCTCGAAATATTAACGAGCCGAGCCGAGCTTAGCACTACTCAAGCTCAACTCAGCTCGTTTACACCCCTACCAGCAAGTGTGGGATGTATTGGTAAGACACGTTAACGCGAGTTCAAGTTCTGGAGATGTTGTTGTTGGGAGTGTCAGCCTCGCACTCAAAACATGATCCTAAAACGAACATGTATATTATTAAAAAATGATAATGTTAAACACGATAAGATATATTCTTGTATATTAAACGAACATGTTGTATGGTTTAGGGTTAAAGTTAAGAGTTTAGGATTTATAATGTTAGAGTTAGAGATTTATATTTTATATTGTATAGTTTAAATATTAAGAGTTGTGTATATTATTTTACACATTGTATATCAAAAAATATAACTCTAATAATCTATGATATTAGAGTTAGGGATTTAGATATTCATGTGCGCTTTGTTAAGGAGTTAAGAAAAAATATGAACATATATTACCATGTAATCACATCAAGTATATTTAAAAATATATATATCTTAAATTTTATAACGTAAATTGTTGGTTATCATTTAATTGGATTTTTAATCATATAATTTTACCTATTTTTAAAAATAGTTTGATTCAAATAAAAAAATTCGAATATAAATTTATTAAAAAAATTGATTTGTTGGTACTTTGGGCTTTGGCTCAAAGGGTTTGATGTACGAACGTGTGCGTATGTTGTTTTAATGCAAGAATTTATTACAAGTAAATCAAACCTTAATCCAAAACCTTTTTTTCAACGAAGGGAAAAATGTTTTTAAGGGTAAAATGTACAATTAAAATATTACGAAGGTAAATGTCGTAATTCGAACTCATACAAAATTAAATAATATGAGCATCATTGACCACTCTGCCAATTAATAAATTTCAAATCAAAACAAATCACTGATTTTAAATACAAATATGGTACATCTAAGTTGTAACAAGCAAAATTAATCAATATAAAAATTTAATTTGGTATGTTTTTTTTAAATCAATCGAGCATATTTTTAATTTTTTCAATATTCTTAATGTGGTCTCGTGATAGTATCTATTTAGTTGTATCTATCAAGAAAATTCACGTACACTTTACAGAAAAAATATACACAATAAAACTTTAAACCTTAAAATCTAAACCCTAATAAGCTCAAATAATTATGAAAGAAAAAACATACGTAATCTAAACCCTAACCCTAACACTTTCTAGAAACAGAGAAAGGGGCATTAAAAGACTACCTTTCGTATATTTAATTTGTTGAACTACCAAAAGATGTGATTTTTAATTATTTTTTTGTGAGTAGGCCAAATTAAAGAAAAGCATTCAAGTAGACCTATCAAATTTTGACACAATACTATAAAATAATTGTTAATATTATTTTACGTAGGTTGTAGATTGTCTATTTAAACTTTAAAATTAAAAATATAATTCTCTAATCTAAATTTTAAATATTAAATTTTAAACTCGGATCTTGTATTTCTATTCTAAACCTTAAAACTCAACGTTTAATAATATTTAAAGCAAAGTCTTGCGCTATTTGCACCACATAAACTTTAAACCTATCATAATTCAACACATAAGTTATAATTATTGACGAGGTATTAAACTCTTTAAGCAAAGTTAAAAGTTCGAATATTAATATTTGTGAATCGATCAAATTTGAATTGAGATAATCACATTTATAATGAGCATTTACAATATTCAATCTGAATTAAATATTGATGATTATAAAAACAAAAATCATCAAAAAAAATATTTTATTTATATATACTAAGTTTTGGAAATATGTTAATGAGAAATAAATATTACAATAAGTGGGTGTTGACACTTTTCTTTATTTTGAATTAATTATATTTATTTGTTGTATGAAGCATTTTTGCTAATGGGGTTATTATATTCAGGTACGAAGTTAAGAATTTTATTAAGTCCAAGATAAATTTATGAGTTTGGGGTAAAGTACATTTTTTTATCAAACTGATATAATTATATAGATTTTTTAAAAATAGTATAGGACATTTTTATATTCCGTCTATGACTATATTCATTTATTATGTGTGAAAATTGAAAATATTCAATGCTCATAGATTTTTCTAATATTCATAGTTTTATTTACACAAACGCCTTAATTTTAAAGTTTAGTAATTTAAGTGTAGTACTTTTGAATTTATAAGTTGTTGATAGAATTTTAGGTTTAGGGTTAAATTTTACGGTTTATAGATTAAAAAGTAAATCCCTAACCATATTACTTTAAAACCTAAACCCTAACCATAAACCCTAATTTCTAAACCTCTAAACTAAAACTCTTAACTCTAAACCCTAAACTAAAACCCTAAACCCTAAAATTAAGGCGCTTGTAAAAATAAAAAAAAATTTCACCGCATGTATATAGGATAATAATCCTTATAATAATAAGATGCTAAACTAATCGACATAATATGTACAAGAGGTTTGTTTTAATGCTTGCAACAACAAAAAAAAATTATTAGAATGAAGATTATAGAATGATGTGGCATAATTGTTTTGTACATTTTTCTATATTAAGATCTAATTTTAAAATTGCGAATAAATTTTTAATTTAATTAGAATTATATTTTATTTTTTAATTTAGTACCCAAATAGTTAAAAACATATTAACATATTACCAGCAACCACTTTGGTCCAGTAAAAAGAGATATTAGATCATTTAAGTAAAGTCAGATATTCGAATTTTAAAGTTGTGAATGAAAAAATATATTAAAAAAATCGCCCCCGTAATGAACATCTGTAAAACCGATTTGAATAAGTCGGTCAGTGAGTCGGAATTTACTTCCACCTCCTCTCCCCTATGGACCGTCCGATCCCATTATTTGTTTTAAGTTTTAATTTAGTACGGAGATTCTTTACAAAAAGCCGGCGCCAGCGCTACATGGGCCGCACAGCTGCCACCTGTCCTTCCCGTTAATTATTTTTTTATTTTTTATAAACTTATTTTATTTATGCATAGATGTACGATGTGCAAATGAATTCCAATCAAATATGATACGTAAATTTTAATTTGATATAATTACGTAACTAAAAATTTGAATTTAGTTCAGATTTAAATTTTAGTTTAAATTCAATTATACATTTTTTAAAAGATAAACACGGTCATTTATTTTTTAAATTAAAAAATATAATTATTTATGTGTACAATTGGTAAATACAAACTTACACATTTAGTAAAATATACTATATGAATATCATTAAGTGTCACATGACTCGATTATAAATATAAAATACTCTAACTTGATTAAAAACAATCATTTAGTATATTAGTGGTCGAAATGTTTTAATTATGAGGTTAACAATTTCATCACAAAATTTTAATTAATATTTTTAAAAACACAAATTTTAATTATCTTAATAAAATTAAAAAAACATCCACAACCGATATAACATCTGATAATCTATTAATTAAATGAAAAAAAAATCAATACACATGTTTACAGAATTATTTTTATGTTATGGGTTATAGATTTAGTTCAAGTTTAGAATTTAGAGTTTATGATTAAAATTTAAAGTTTATGGTTCATATTTTAGAGTTTTAGAGTTATCTATACTTTTAAATTTTAAAAATAAATATGCAGATTTATATAAATTTGTTACGCTATATATCAAAAAGTTACTCTTAATTACATATAGTAACATAATTTATTTATTTATTAAAAGGTAAATGGATAGACACAAGAATGTTGGTTCTAGCAAAGAAGAAGATAAACCCTACCATCTTTTATCTTTTATCTTTAACTTCCATTAAATGGTTAGGCCATTGCGTAGATTTAAAACTAGCTGCAAATATAATGAATTTTTAAAGCAATCCAATAAATAATGGTAGGTGTTGTTTCTTTGATATTATTTAAATTTATCTCTATAATATGTTACCTTAAACTCTTGTTTTCTCCGTGTTAAGTATGGTTCATATACTGTAAAAGAACAAATGCTGGAGCAGAGCAGGAGTGAGCGAGAGCATCTGTCCATCAAAAGAGTACTCGAGTTTTCGGTGAGCTCAGATTAAGTGAGTTGGGAGTGCAGGATATTTATTTAAAGTAGGAGATCTTATTTAATAAGGTTTCTTGGTGACTATGTATTCATGTCTATAAATAAATGTGTTATTTGTAACCTAAGGATCATCGATTGAACCTCGCTGAACCTCCCTAAATCTCTTGTGTTCTTACTTATTTGATTTTCTTTTTCGTTTGTCGTGTGCACAGTACTCCATTACCAAAAATCCTATGTTGATGTAAGTATCATGCATTAGGGGTGTCTGAATTTATTTGCTATCAAATTATTTAGCTTATCTGATTAAATAATACAAATACATTATATTAACTATCAATTAGTCTAATAATGTTAAACGATAAATTTTGTAAATAATATTAAAGATTAAAATTCGAATGTTATGAATGACATGGAAAAAGCAACAATTACCCCATCCCCAAAAAATTGCCTTTAACTTGTATAATAAATTTGAAAATTTTATGAGATAGTTATATATTGTCCCCTACTTTCAAAACAGTTATACTTTGTCCTCTCTAGTTGAAATCACGACTTCGTCCATATTGAATGAAACAAACTAGATAAAAAAGATCATCTATATTGAAACAAAATTGAGAGGGACAACAACCTCTCTCATGACCACTAAATGATTTTGTCCTCAAACCGTAAGGATCCCCTTAATAATACACATCTATAGTATCTTATCTGAATTTATCGATTAATGAATTATATGTCAATGATTATATAAAAAATACACTATAACCATCGAGGATTGGTTCAAGTGGTAAACAGCTTAGTATCGCTTAAGCAAGTCTTGAATTTGAGACATTGTATATGCATAAAACTCATTGAAAAACTCACCCACTAAAATTAACTGTGTGATATATATCGATCCTGATTAGTTATGACAAAACCCTAAAAAATCGAAAGTGACAAAAAAAATACAAGTGAAGGGTCGTTTGGGGTCCCATCCTTGTTTAGCAATCTTGGTGGAGGACATTGAATGATGGAAGAGCTTTGGGCCACGTTTGCTTTGTTTGAGAATGATCGAAGGTGGGGCTCCCCGATGCAAAACAAACCCAAGAAACATGGTCCAATTTGAGGTTGACATGACAATGACATGTCTTGTAATGTTTGGTAAAGTGAGTTTAGGGTTACACCAATTCATTTTCCTTTTTTTTAAATATTAAATTTGGATTTGGTAAGTTGTTGAATTTGTTAAGGCTTAGGTGGGAAATAATTGCTTAAATTATATTTTTTTTTCTAGATATATGATTAAAATATTTTTTGGGTTAAATATGCGTAACGTTTTTTTACGTTACTCAAATAGGTGCCCGCCGTGACTATTCGATAAAACAAATTTCGTTAGCTAATAAAAACATGACACATGGTGGTATTAAATATTATTTTTTAAATAAATCAAAAATTTTAAAATATTTTAAAATCCTTAAATAATCCCAAGATAGTTCAGTCCCTAAATGCCTATACCACAAATATGACCACTACCACTGATGTTGGTCGCGTTTTCGGTGACAGACTAAAGCGCTCTTCCCTCGCCGAACGACCCACACACCATTCATTGTCTGTTATGCCGCGATTCGTCGTAAATTATTCGAATGAATAATTTAACGATTTCAGCGTTTCGCACGACGTCGGTCGATTTTCGATGACAAGGTGGTGGGGTAAATGGTCGTGATGGTCTGATGACGGATGTGGTGAGCGACAGCGTGACAATCGGCAGCGAAATCAGATAAATCGAAATTTAGGTTTTGGAGTGTTAGTGATTTCAAATTTTGGGGTTATTTTGTAAATAAAGAAAGTATTTCATTTTATTAGTTTTTATTTATTTTAAATATAATTTCAGAATTTTAAGAAGCTGACACGTGTCACTTAACGATAAAAATTAACAGACGTTGACGGCGGGCACACTTATTTGAATAACATTCAAAACGTTAGGCACTTATTTGGCCCGAAAAATACTTTAAACACCTATATAAAAAAACAAGGTATAATTTAAGCACTTATTTACCAACTAAGCCGTTTGTTAACTCAAAATATAAATGGACATGGCGTAATGTTCCATACCTAGTTAAGATGGAATGATTGGGATTGTTTAAAAAATCAAACATTAAGTATAAATTAAATAAAAAATTCATTTCAATTCAAGAAACATATGTAAACTATTAATATCGCTTAAGCGGGTTTTAGGTTTGAAGTTTTGTGTATATAAAAATTTCTCGTCGAAAAATTCAGTCACTAAAATTAAGTGTACAGTGCGAGTTGGTAAAAATTAGCCAGGATAAAGATTGGAGAACCGAAATCTATGTAAACCATTTAAATAATAAAATTGAGATTGATTTTCGATTTATTTCATTTCTTTATTCATGTCGAGGGAAGCAAACAATGAGAGGATAAAAACAAAGAAGTCCTTGGGTGATGGCGACTTGGCAAGAATTTGTCCAAGATACTTGCGTTGGAACTAAAAGGTAGTGATTTAGAAACAAACTTAAAAACAAAAGGAAAATAATATAAATGTTCATTGTAGGGATCACTTCTAAACCAATTTGTTTTATTTGTAACGTCAAAATACAAATGTCTGATCTTATTTAAACGATCTGACGCCTCATCTCACTAGACCATCTGGTTGTCGGTTAATCAATATTTTTTTTTGTATAATCATTAACATCTAACCATTTATTGACTAATTCGGATCGAGTATTATAAAAGCTCATTATATGAATGACCCTCCCAACCAATTTACTCCATTCACAACATCAAGATACAAGCTTGTAATCTTTCTTAAAAAGTTTAACGTCTCATCTCACTGACGAATTACTTGTTTATCAATGTTCTTTTTTAATAAACCCAGCACATAAAAGTATGATCATAATTTACTTCTTGATCTTATAGGCCTAGAAGCTATCTTACTCAAGTTCAACCGGATAGTCCTTTTAATGTGGCCCATTAAGGCCCATTATTTTCAATTTATAAGTGTTGTTCTTGTTGCTTTAAACTAGGGTCGATAAAATTCGACTAGAAAAAATAAATTATTTGATTCGATGCGATGCGAAAAAATCTGATTCGTTTTGACTTGACTTGTAATTTTATAAATTCGATTCGAAAAACATTCAAATAAAATTTGAGTTATAAAATGAAAATTCCAATAACTCAAAATTTTTAGTTGATCAATTTTTTAAGTTAGAATCGAGTCTCTCAACTTTGCTTGATATATTATGTATATCACATGTAAAACTATGAAGAAATATATATGTATATCATGTATGGATATAGAAAGCCGTTTAAAGTGAATCAATCTGTATTATAACATTAAAATAACTACAATTAAATTTGTACAGAAATTCAAAAACTTGACTCGAATTTTATAAACTCAATTCAATTTTTAAAAAATTCAAATAAAATTTAAATCGTAAAATAGAACACGTAAATTATAAGAACTCGATTTTTTTTTACTCAACTTGATCGAACGCTCAACCCTGACTATACCAAGAATGTCATCGAATTTTTATTTTATGCTTGTTTCGGAACTGCATGAAGAAAATAGTTATTGTTCAGGTATCATAAGGGGGTGTAATTGTTATGAATTCTAATTATTTATATATTTTTTCAAACGTAATATAATTATATTTTAATACCCGTGTTGTGTTTATTTGTATAAATTGTGATGATATAGTTAAATAATTTTGAAAATATTATGTCAAATTAAATTAACTAAAAAATATATCTTTCATAATTTAGAAATTAATAAAATAATGAAACCCAAATTAACATATATCATTCCCATAAATAAAACAGATTCATATAAAAAATTTAGAAAATCTAAATCTATCACCATGTTGATTGTTGACTATTATATTCGAAATTATGCTGCCAACTCTTTGACGTTATCTCATTGGATAAGCACTTCAAACTCACACTTACGTGTTTTTATTAATTAAAATATCAAAATTCTAAAATTAAATATTTAACGTATTATTATAATAATCATATTTATTAAATATATTTTTTATATTAACATTTAAATTACACATAATTTATTTCAATTCTTATATCAAAAGTTTATCTATAGAACTTAAATTCGTTCGACTTTCAAACTCTAAAACTAATATATTATTAGAATAAGTACTCAAACTATCATATTTTTTAAATGTATAATTTTTTAAGGTGTTCAAATTATTATTTTTTGTTTCTTTTAATATGCACCTACTTTGACACCAAAAAAATAAACACATAAAAAGCAAAAGTAAAATAATTTACTTTATACACTTATTTTTTATAATAAGCGTAATTATAATAATAATATCAATTGAACATATGTAAAATTTGTATTTAAATTAAAATATTATAGGTAGCGGCGTAGCGCACTAGCGCTAATAAATTTAAGGGTAAATTTTAATGAAGGTTATTCAATTATGTGTAAGATTATATTTGAGTTATTTAATTATTAAAAGTTATATTTTGGTCACTTAATTATGGATAAGGTTACATTTGGGTCACCCATTTATTAAAGGTTACATTTGGGTCACCCAATTATGGGTAAAGTTACGTTTGGGTCACCCAATTATAGGTAAAGTTACGTTTGGGTCACCCTTCATATTTAAAAAAGTATATCAATTTAGTCATTTTTTTCAAATCACTTATATAGCCTCGTTAACATTAAATTATTTCATTTGAAATCATTAACTAATCTAATACACAAATTGATATATTTTTTTAAATATGAATGATGACCCAAATATAACCTTACCCATAATTGAGTGATCCAAATGTAACATTTAATAATTGGGTGACCCAAATGTAACATTATCCATAACTGAATGATTCAAATGTAACTTTTAATAATTAAATGACCCAAATGTAATCGTACTTATAACTGAGTGACCTCTGTTGTAGTTTACCCTAAATTTAATGTAAGGACACGTGTTTTATTACAAAACGGAATCTATTAGGCCACTTCTGTCTGAATTCTAAATTCCTTAAGTAAAACATTTAAACTAAAATTAGAAACAAAATCCTTTTAAGAAATTTTCCCCCTTCTTTTATAAAAATTAACGCCGGATAATTATGATCGGTAGGAGGGTTTTACAAAAGAGAGTATGGAATAACGGTCGCCGATGGCTCTTCCCGTCATCGCCTCCATCTCCGGTACCGGCGTCGGAGACGATGGAGTACTGCAAACGTCAGTTCTCCACCCACGTTTTGGCGGCGTTTTCATCACCCAACAACAACTCTGTCAATGTAAGCTATTTGTTCATCGACCCAATTTCCATTCAACTTCAGTTTTTTGAATTAGAATGCTAATTTGATAGTTTTGTTGAATTTGCAATCCGGGTTCTTGTTATTAATTGTTAATTTAATTTGATTTTTAATTTGTAGCTGAAATTTCCATATATGGAAAATAAATTCAAGTTTTTTTCGAGTCATGCTGTGGCTGATCTTCCTACGATTGGAATCGTCGATGTGCCATTGGCCCAAACTGGTGAAGGAATTGCTGAATGTGAACTTCTTAAGTGGTTCGTTCATGAGGTGAGTTAGGGTTGAAATATTTGTGTTTTGATTTTATGATTTCGATTTTCGACTTAATTTTGTTCAATGTTTGATGCTTGATCTTTTGTTTTTGTTAGGGAGATGAAGTTGATGAGTTTCAACCCCTTTGTGAAGTTCAAAGCGACAAAGCAACCATCGAAATTACCAGTCGTTACAAAGGGAGAGTTGCTCAAGTTCTTCATGATCCTGGAAGCATCGTAAAGGTGAGAATCGCCTGCTAGTTTCGAGCTCGTTTGTTGGATATTTTTGTTGATTCTGATGGTAGCCTGTTATGTGATTCGCTCGGTTCTTGAAGAATCGGATGCCTTATTGAATGTAAATGGTTTATGCCGAGGGTATAATATGCTTCAAATACATGGTTCTATTGAACATTCGGATTTTCTCAAGATTCGATAGTGAGATAGAGAATTAGAGATGATTTTAGTTTAGTTGTGAAAGGAAAAACTCGAATCTGTATGTGTTTATCCTTAGAATGCGATGAGGACATTTGATGCTTCCGAGTTTAACAAAAATGCAGGTCGGGGAAACTCTTCTTAAGATGGCTGTTGAGGAAAGTCGAGTACCATCGGAAAGTCGAGTACCATCGGTGATACTTGGTAATTTGGAAAACGAAAAACATTTCGATACTAAACTGAACAAAGATTGTACTGGTGGGGTCCTATCCACACCTGCGGTTCGCAGTCTCGCAAAAGAACATGGTATAAACATTAATGATGTCCAAGGAAGTGGAAAAGACGGCAGGGTATTAAAAGAAGACGTACTTAAATATGCTGCACAGATAAGTATCATCAAAGACCCGTCGTTTACTGCTACTCCTGATCTCGGAGAACTGTTACATGGAGAAATGAGTTCCTCACACGTGTCAGCAAAAGTTTCAGGGCACCTTGAAGATACGGTCGTCCCCTTAAGGTATGCAGTATGGATATATGCTCGAATATGTTCATCATAGAGCAAAGTCTTACATATACCTTTATTTATAGTCAAAATGTTAAAAATCGGTTTAAAAAGAGCATTGTGCAACCACTGTTAGCAATCGTGCGTGTGCAATTAGCCATAAGGCTGTAATTTCAAGTTAAAAGTTGAACTTGCGGTTTGACTTGAGAGGCACCGGAGGTAGAATTTTAACTTTTTTATACCGAGCTAGAGTTGCTATGATACTGCCGATGAAAGTCTTACGAATGGTCAAGTGTTCTTTCGAATTTTCTTTTCTCCAGGGGATTCCAGCGGACAATGGTTAAAACAATGTCAATGGCTGCTAAGGTTCCACATTTTCATTATGTAGAAGAGATTGATTGCGATGCACTTGCAGAGCTTAAAGCGTCTTTTCAAACCAACAATTCTGAACCCGGTATAAAGTTCACGTTCCTTCCGGTACTGATAAAGTCACTTTCAATGGCGATGAGCAAATATCCCATGGTGAATAGTTGCTTCAACGAAGAGTCGGTTGAAGTAATCCTTAGAGGTTTGTAGATTTACTCAGTTCGTGTTTTTTTTTAACTTCCGATCACCTAACCTTACGTTACTTGCAACTGCACGGATCAATTCAACATTTTACTCATTCTTACTCGGAAAGTCATGAATGGTTTTAGAGGCTGCTGTCTTCTTGTATGGTTTTATCCATTGTATCATAGTCTCGGTTGCTTCTCTCGCTCTATTGTCCTGACATGGATCATGGATATTCTTGTTGATTATTTTAGGTTCCCATAACATCGGAATTGCCATGGCCACTCCAAACGGTTTAGTGGTGCCGAACATAAAGAATGTTCAGTCTCTTTCTATCTTGGAGGTTCGTTACGTTTGCGTAATATTTAATAATGTCTTTCTGTTATCCTCATATCGTCCGTAATTCTTAACGTCCTTGCTCTTAGCTGTGCTTTTCTGTACTTTATCATACATTCAGATTACGAAGGAACTTTCACGGTTACAACAATTGGCACTGGAGAATAAGCTCAGTCCCAACGATATATCCGGTGGAACAATAACACTAAGCAACATCGGAGCCATCGGTGGAAAATTCGGTGCTCCCATCGTTAACTTGCCCGAAGTAGCCATCATTGCAATGGGTAGAATACAGAAACTTCCACGAGTGGCAGATGACGGAGACATTTATTCCGCCTCAATCATGGCTGTAAGTTACAATGACACCATACCGTTCTGACATACGCCACGAGCTTGCTTTCTCTTCGGTGAGATGTGATAATCTGATGATATCCGACATGATATTTCCTTTCGTTCTCAGGTTAACATAGGTGCGGATCACAGAGTTTTGGACGGAGCCACCGTTGCGAGATTTTGCAACGAGTGGAAACGGTTCATCGAGAAGCCGGAGCTCCTCATGTTGCACATGAAATGAATACCCTTGTGATAGTAGCACTTGACAATAAACCTCAATTTAGAGCAAGTGTAATAGTTTTTACAGGATTATAGATTTAAGATAGATGTGACTATTCTGACATTTTTAACAAAGGAGGCAATAACCGTGAAAAATGTTGGGATTCTAATCTCGAACTTTTCATGTGGATTTATATTTAATACATCGACGGTGGATTCACAATACTCTGATTCTACTTATTTTTTACTAGTTTTCCCCATCTTTTTTAAGGCAAAAGTAGGGATGGGCACGGGTCGGGTTTTTGGCCCACTCGCACCCGACTCGAAAATAAACACCCTAAATCTGCACCCAACTCGATAGTATTTTTTTTAAAAAAATCCGACTCGACCCGACCTGAAAATAAATATATTAAATTCGACCCGACTCGAACTATATAAAATAAATTAATTTTAGAGATCTAATTGTAAAAAAATAATTTTAAGAGACTTAATTGTAAAAAATATAATTTAAAAGACTAAATTATAAATAGAAATTTAATTTTAAGAACTTAATTATAAAATATATATATAAAGAGGAGTATTATTATAAATATACCTAAAATTTTAAGGAAAATTACACTATTAGTCCCAGGTCAGGTCGGTTCGGATATTTTTCAACTTAAACCTCAACCCGACCCGACCCAAGTATACCTTTAGCAAAAACCCGATCCGACCCAAACCCGGTTTTTTCATTAAAAAAACTGACCCGGTCGGGCCGGGACGGAACCTGTCGGATCCGGGTAAAATACTCATCCCTAAGCAAAATGTCAAAAATAACCTCAAATGTTTCACATTTTGGTCATTTTAACCCCCTATTTTTTTGTGCAAACAACCACTTGTTGGATGAAAATCATTAGTCAACTAACAGTAACGCCTGAGGCTGACGTGACATGTCTGCAGGGCATAGGTAGATGATGTGGCACTGTCACTTGATATTTTTGCCGACGTTGCATTTTTAACTGTCACTTGATATTTTTAACAGTTTTCATCCTGGAGGCTGGAAGGATAAAATTTAAACGAAAAATGAAACGTTAGGTGGTTATTTGTACAAAAAAAAATAGGGCTAAAATGACTAAAGAGTGAAACATTTGGGGCTATTTTTGACCTTTTACCTTTTACTTTTACCAATATTAAAGGCATGTTTATAAACAAATTTTTATTTTTAAAATATTCAAAATACAAAAAATCAAACATATTCTATAATTTCCTAAACATAAAATGTAAAACATACAAGAATTCATTTATAGTTACATTTCTACAATTTTAATAGTTATAAATGTATAAGGATAAAAATATAATTTCAAGTTGTCGATAGACTTGCTAATGTCCGGCATACGGCGAATTATGCGCTCTCACTTTCGGAGGTGGCATCTTTATTTCATAGGATCTTTTAGTAGGTTCCAATATTGGGTAGTTTTGTTTTGTTGTCAGATGATTTTTGTGTACGTACGTTATGAGTACACTCTTTTTCTCTCGAATTAAGAATAGAAAAATTTTCTAACAAGGCACTCATTCGTAATGTTTTTCTTTCTTTATTTATCAGAAAGAAATATAATTTCATAATGACTGAGGCGAAGTGTGGCAAGAAATTACCATAACCCAATACTCATTGTACTTTGGAAGGACTGAATTAGAATTTAAATAATAGTTTAAGGATGTTTAATGAATTAACCCAAATAATTAATCTAGAACAAAGAATACGCAAAAGATATGAACAGATAATTAGTTATATCCATCAACGTCATTGTTTAAAGCAACAATGGAATCTGAATTCTCGTTTCCAGTAAGCATTGAAAACAAACTAATACACTTTTTAATCAAACCCCATGAACAGAAGCAAAAGCTGCAGAAATAAAAAATGGAGGATTAAGCCATTTTCCTCCATTAAAATACACCTTCAAGTGACCATATACTTAGGCATGGCAGAGGTTGAAGCCCTTTGTTGATGCTCCATATTAAGTTCTCTCAAACTCAAATATGGAGTCTCCAATGGGCTTCGATATCGAGTCTCAACAGGGCCCGATATCGAAGACCTGAAAGCTCGAGCCCGGGCTCGATGAACGTCAGGCTCGAGCTCAAGATCTAGACCAGCACCACCACCAGCACTACCACCACCCCATTTCTTCCACTTGAAGAAAAAGAGAGCTTTTTTCCACCACCTGCGCTTCTTCTTGGTCTTGGCCTTAAAGTTGTTGTTTTTCCGGGAAAATTGCTCGTCTTTCGATTTGGGTTTCTGGAGCTTAAAGTGAAGGGAATCAATGGATCTCGAAAACGATTCTTTCTTCTGCCTCATTGCTTCTTCTAAAACCTGTGTTTTTTTTTAACAGACAATGGAAAATTGTTAGTGAAGAACATAAAAATGGAAGCTTTTTTTGTAAAAAAAGCATTTCTTGGGGACCTGAAAATAGTCGATTTGGGGATCAAAGCCATAGTCACTGAAGTGTAGAGGCTCGTGCATGGGGAAGATTGGGGACTTGTTTGACATTTTTTTTCTGGGAAAAATCTCTCCTTTTTTGCTCTCTGAACTCCGGGTAAGGAAATTTTCCCAGGAAAATTGTCTTTTAGGTAAGTTGATAAGCAAAGGGAAGAGATTTTTGGCCTTTTTGGGGGGCACCCGAGGTGGAAATCGCGGCAAATCCTTTGGATTTGAGATGGGCCTACTACTAATTTAAACTAAGTATTTATTGAAAAATGGTAATTTATATCTTTTTAAAATTTAAATGATTCGGATAATATTTTTTAAAAAAACATTCGGATAATGTTTAAATTCATATATTCTAAGGAAAGATATTTGATGTATTCTTATTATGGATTTTAATTTAAGGTTTAGAGATTTAGTTTAAAGTTTAAATTTTAGTATTCTGAATTTATGATTTAAGATTTTAAGGTAATAAATTTAAATTTTAGGTTTTTAAGCTTAAATTACTAGCTAATTGTACTACCCGTCCTCAAACTATGTCGCTCATTTTAAATTGGTTCCTGAACTTTTAAATATTTTAATTTCATCCTCAAACTATGACATTCATTGTCAATTTGTCCTCAAATTTTTGAACATTTTGATTTTATCCTTAAATTATGACTCATTCTAAATTGGTCCTTAAACTTTTTGAACATTCTAATTCCATCATCAAATCTTCGTTTATACCACATCATATTATTGCATAATACACATAAGTTTTTCATGACGATTAACAATTTTTATAACGATTTTATAAACATAAGATATGATTAGCATATAATAATAACTTGGGGATGAATTTAGATTGTTCAAAAAGTTTAAAGACCAATTTAAAATAAGGGTCATGATTTACAATGAGTGTCATAGTTTAGGGACGTATAGCACAATTAACTCATAAATTACATGTTTTTGGAAGAAGAAAAAAAGTTTTTACCGCTTGATACATCAAATATTAATTCATATTCCGTTTTTGCAGATAATTGGCTCGGATTCAATTATCCATTGTTTGAATTTGTTTTAATTTTGAAAATAAATAGATATTGGTATCAATTATCGTCAGGTTCTTAGAGAATATGTAGATATAAAAATATTTGAATTTCAAATTTAGATAGTAATATTCGTGTTTAACACAAGTAATAAATATATTTGAATTGTAAAGTAAATTTACAAACTTTTGAATTTAGTTCATTTGTTTTCTAAAGTTTAATTGTCAATATTGTCAAAATTTTGATGTTAAATTAAAGCCCATTAGCCACTACAAAGTCATTTTTTGTTACATGGCTTCAAATTCATATTTTATTTATTCAAAATGTCACACTACAAATTTATTGAGTGGTCTAGATCGTAAAAAATGTTGTATTTATTTTTTAAGTGACTTGGTTCAACTAGTATAATCTGTATGATATGTGTGTATTTTTTTTAAAAAAAATTAAAAGTAAAAGTAGATACTCTTATATAATAACACTAAAATATTTAAAATGTCACGTTAAAGTAATTGGACTTTAACTTTTTAAATGTGAAAAAAATGGATTAAGTTCCTAGAAAAAGTAGGAGGACAAAATTTTAAATATAAAAAAAGTAAATGAACTTGAGCGCGCGCATATATATATATGAGTTAAAAATACTGATCCTAACACTCTAAAATATAACCTTAAACCTTAAACTCTAAATTCTAATAATAAATCTTAAGTTCTACGCCCTACAATTAAAACCCTTAAACCCTAAAATTAAAAGGCTTGTGTACCAAAGTATTTTCATATATATATATATATATATATATATATATATATATAATTTCAAAAATACTAAACTTTTCTTAAGCCTTTTTCCTCCTTTTCCATAAAATTTAATCACTTCACTTCTAATAGTTTATTTTTAAATATCATGGAAACTTTATAAAAGCAATCATTTTGGAAGAATCCCAAAATTCCAAAGTTGTCTATACTTTTTGTTGGCCTCTCTCTCATCGTTTAATAATTTGGCCTAATTATGAATTCCATTCCTATATTTTATGAAAATTGAGATATTAGTATCTCTAGTTTAATTTACTAGAATTTGATCCTTCTACCTTATAAATATTGAGAAATTACTTTAAATTTACAACACTATTAAATCTTATTGCTAAATTATTAACCCTGAAAATTAGTAGTTTAATAATTTATAAGCACAAAATTAACAAAATATATCAGTTCAATAATTTATTTGGAGCACCTTTTTAAAAATATTTATATTTGATATCTTATTACTTATATTAATATTTATTTCAATATTGGTATGGCCCTATGGGACGGAACTGTGTATTGTTTGGGAGTGGTCAGACCCCTAAAAGTTTTGGTCAAATGACACTTTAGGTACCTATTATTTTAAGTATTATCAAATTAACACATATCCCTCAATTTTAAGGAAATATAAAATATAAACAATATATAATAACATGAATAAAATAATTAATTTATACATATTACTTTATTTTTTAATAGTGTAATGAAGAGAGCCGAAACATTTTGAATAACAAGTAGCAGCCCTTCTTTATTACAAACAAAGCAATATGTGTGAAAGATTTGTATTGAATTGAATTCTATGATAGATGTGAATGGAAACATCACGTGAAAAGCACAATGTGTCTTTTGTCTTTTATTTTTTTTATAACCACATGTATTTAATTTATAAGGCGATTAATCTAAATTGAATATCTTAAAAATTTATCACATAGATAAATATTCTAATCCAATTTGTTAACGTCAAGACTCAAACCTCATGACCTTACTTAATTTAGGTGAAATGGTAAGAGTCTTTCTTGCTTTAATTGCTAATCGAAAGTTAGATCATTCTCTAGACATAAAGCAACTTTAAAACTTATTGCTAGCATCTTTATTTATATGAACCAGCATGACACGAGTAGTTAGTCAATAGACTCGCTACCGTTAAGAACATTTGAGTATTAGAGATTAACAATATTACTTATAAAATTAAAAGGATAATGTAATTCTTACTTTTTGAACAATAGCATCTGAATTTCATTAAAAATAAATAAATAGTGCCACAAATACAATGCACCTAAAATGGAGAAAAATTGAGACTATGTCCTAAAAACATTTAGGGAAAGCTTCATATTTAGTGTCCCAATTATGTCTGCGTTATTGTTTTGGTACCTCAATTGTTATTTTTGGCAAAATGATACCTAACGCTCCGTTTTTGTTTTTTTTTGGTATCCTGACAGTTAAAAACTAACGGAGATGATGACGTGGCATGATATAATAACAAATTTAGTCAAGAACATTTATACATATTATCAATTTAGTCTAAAATCCATCAATTTAAAATCATCTTAATATTGATTGAATTTTGTCTCATCCATTTCTCACCCCCTCTTATTCTCGTCGGTATCCCGATCGTAGAGTTTGGGTCCTCTAATGGACCCCACATTAGCCCCCATTGATCCGTAAATTATAAAGTTTTGATTGTCCCTAGCATGTTTTTTAAACTCCAAAACCCCCCAAAAAATGTTCGACTAGAAGAAGAAGAAAAATGAAGAATTTACAATTTTAATCTAAAAATTAAAATAATATTTAAATTGATAAAATTTTCGACTAAATTGATAGATTGTATAAATTTTGGTGACTATGATTGTTATTAACCCAAGCTACATCACCATTTCCGTTAATTTTAAATGGTGGAGGTACCAAAACAAAAAAAAAACGTAACGTTAGGTACAATTTTACCAAAAATAACAGTTATGGTACTAAAACAGTAATGCAGACTTAGTTAGGGTACTAAATATGCAGTTTTCCCAAAAATATATAAAAAAATAAAATATCAAATTTAAAGATGCAAAGAAAAGCAAACTTAAAAATCTCCATGAATCTCTTTTATCTCTATCTAAACGAGATATTTTACTAAGTGTAAAATGTGTGGTGAACGATTCGATCTGTTAGACAGATTGTTTCGCTACACAATAATAATTACACCGACAGACAACTACTAAAAACAATTAAATTTTTTATTCACTGAGAAACTCAAATAAAAAAAAGTGTCATTAAGATCTTTGTACGAACACAACCACTATAAAATCCACCGGTAGTGTGATTCTTATTAATTGCTATTGCCTTAACTTATTAAAATGACATTAATGTACAAGATCCACTTATTAGTATGACATTAATGTATAAAATCCACTTTGTTGTCTCTAATATATTATTTGTATGCTAATATATATTATATTTATCAATTAATATGATTATACATACAATGTTAAAAAATATTCAACTAATAACTGTTGGGTGCATTAATAAGATACATTATATTTTTAAAAAAGGACACCAATTTAAACAATAGAAACAATATATTAGAAGGAACAATTTCGCATTTCGAACATAAATCGTAAGACAATATTACAAAAAAATAAAAAATTGAATTTGTAACTTTTTAATTAAATAAACGATCTTAATCAAATTTAAACAAGCAATATCAATCTATTTAATTATTATCTTGAATTGAATTCAAAATTTTACACCATGAATCGAATTAAACTAATAGAAAATATTTTATGTGTTGTCAGTGAGAAATTTATTTATTGCAAGTAATTTTAATTGAATAAATATTCTATACACAGGCGATGGAAACTGAAAGTTTTCACAAGCGCCTTAGTTTTAGAGTATATGAAGTTAGTTTAGGGTATATGGTTTAAGGGATTAGGTGTAGGGGTTTAGAAATTAGGGATAATTGTTTCAATTTAAGGTTTATGGTTATAATTTAGGGTTTATAGGTTAAAACCTAAATCCTCACCATATTACCCTAAAAACTAAACCCTAACCTATAAATTCTAAATTATAACCCTAAACCTTAAATTGAAATAACTATACCTAAATTCTAAACCCCTACACCTAAACTCCTAAACAATATACCATAAACTAACTTTCTATACCCGAAAACTAAGGCGATTGTGAAAACTTTTAAGTTTCCACCGCTAGTGTATAAGATATTAATCCATTTTAATTTATGGTTTAAAATTTAGAGTTTAAGAATAAAAGTTTTAAAATTATAGATTCATATAATTAGACATATTCATGCATAAAGTAATACTAACTCTCAAATTAGCTGATAACGAGTTTTACTAATTGGCCTAGTCCCTAAGGATGTTTATATTGTCTCATCTTTTACGAGTTTGAATTTTTGTATAAGAATATAATATCTCTATTTAATCGAAAAATATAATATCTTTATTTAATCGAAAATTACGAGTCGGATTAGTTTCGGTTCATCTATTTTTTAAAGTTGGATTAGGGTGAGCTGCTACACTAAACAGTGAGGGGTAGTGAAGTAAATTAACAGAAAACCGCGTCAAAGCTGACGTTCTGGTGGAGTGGTGGTAGACTGAAATGGCAGGTGCAAGGAAATTCAAACCTCTTTACTTAAGAAACCCTCAGGAACTTTCCTTTCCCTCTCTTTCTTTTTAGGGTTATCACTCCAATTATTTTCCCCCTAACCAAACACGAGAGAGAAAAAAAAAAAGCTTCCAAAAGCCATGAGTGGAAGCAACGATGGAAACAGATTCAGAATCCCTCCCGGCGACGACGCCAACGACAACAACAACGGCGGTAGCAGCTACGCTTTGAGCGGCAAAATCATGCTCACTGCCGTCGTCGTCTTGTTCTTCGTCGTGGTACTCATGTTCGCTCTCCATATCTATGCCCGCTGGTACCTTCTCCGCGCTCGTCGTCTTCAATCCCGCAACCGACGCCGACGCCGCCGATCTCAACTCATATTCTACGTTGACAACGATGTAGCTCCAGCCGCCGCCATCGCCGCCTCACGCGGCCTCGATGAGCGTGTTCTTAAATCGCTCCAGGTCTTCACCTTCTCTAAAACGAAACCGGATTCCGTCCTTGAATGCGCCGTTTGCCTGTCGGAATTCGAGGAGGGCGAATCGGGGCGGGTCTTGCCCAAATGTAACCACAGTTTTCATTCGGAGTGTATAGACATGTGGTTTCACTCTCACTCCACGTGTCCTCTTTGTCGGACCTCCGTTGAAGAATCCGTACCCGTGTCCGATAACCCGGGAGACTTGGTTATTACGATTAACGAACCGTCGGGCGGGGAATCGGGATCGAATCTAGGATCCGACTTTTGTGCCACGTGTCACCACGAAGATGTAGCAGCCGGTTCGTCGGCAGTTGGGCTAGGGAGGAAGTTGTCGATCGAGGTCCCAAAAAGGAATATCGAAGGTTTCGTAGGTGAGTCAAGTGGGTGTGACTCGGGGCCGAGTCAATCTTATAAATCACCAATGAGTCGAATCTTGTCGTTCAAGAGGATACTGAGTAGAGATAGGAGAGGCAGTGGGACGAGTCCTTGTCCTTCTCCTTCACCGATAAACGCGACTGTATCTGAGTCGGATGTGGAGCGAGGTGTAGACGAGACTCGGCAAACCCAGAGCTGACTCGTGGAGTAACTCGGTGAAACAAGTGTTAGCCACGTGGCTGAGTTTTACATTATCGAGACAGTCAACTCAGGCCGTAGATTATCTGAGATGAATCGAGGCAGATTTTGGGTGGTTGATTTTCGGGGAAAATTTCATTGTAAAATGTTGTGTGTATAAATTTGATTCAATTTATTTAGTTTTTTCTTTTGCTTCTTCGGGTTTAATTTTATTAGATATATGATAAAATTTTGGGTAAACTACAACGAAAGTCACTTAATTTTGGAATATGATATGTTTTGGTTCGATTTTGTTTGGAAACCATTGTTAAAAAGTTTGGTCGGAATAAAGCATGGCGAGTGTTCTGTTTTCATAATGTCGAGCGTGTCGATGCACACGATAGGAAGCTAACTTGTTATGTTATCATTTCTTACCCGTGATAATGGTCGTATTATAAGTTTTAAAAATTTGGTGACCATTTAGGTAGTTTGCCAAAAAAAAATTAAACAGGAAAACAACGTTGTCTGCTTTGTTAATCAACGCGGTTTGCACTTGAAACATGGAAATTATACAGAAAAGAACAAAATGGGAATTGTTGACTTTTTTAGTCCTTACTTATTGTTTGGATTTTCAAGCTTTTTGGACACCTTTCTTAATCAGATCAAATGTTAAAAAATATGCTTTAATGTCCATAAACGTTTCCTACATTTGAAATTTAGTCATCATGCTTTTAATTTAAGAAATTTAGCCTCTCTATACTTTTAGAAGTAAAATTAAAGTTTGATCGTTAATACCGTTAAAATGTTACATAAGTGAATTTAATGGGTTTAACAATTAAATTTGAACTTTTATATATGAAAAGTCGACAGACCAAATTTCTAAAAATAAAAGTAAGAGAACTAAATTCCAAAGATTTCAAAATTAAATTGTGAATTATAAAGGATTTTATTTGTAATTTAATTTCCGTATTTCTATTGAACTCTCATTATTTAAATATTATTTTAATTTAACCATTTTTTTATAAAAAAATAATTTAACTCTTAACCCTCAACCTAAAACCTTAAACTGTTAAACTTATACCCTAAACCATGACTTTGTGTGTTAAAAAACAACGGGTGATTCTTTAGAATTTTTTTTATATTCTTTTTGTTTTCGTATCGCAATTAGCTTCGTGTTGAATTTTTGAAAATAGAATAACATAGGCTGCAGGCAAACGATGCAAGATATGGGCTTAGCTTTTCGACAAGTTCTCTTGCCCTCTCGAAACATGTTGTTGAGACGATTAAATACTTCAGCATAAACTGTTAGTTTTGGTAATCACACTTCCTTGCCAAAGTATATGCTTGGATTGCTTAAATTTTAATCTTGACTATCAATTACTTTCTTTACAACATTCATATGCATAAAGCCTAAACTGATGACTAAAATCTTAATTTCGAGGATCCAAAATTTACATTTCTTGAAATCTTAAAACTTCTTCAGTGATGAGAATTTGTTAACTTTGTTGATAATAATAAAATATTCGTGAGCGACCAAAAATATTTGATGTATAAAGTTTAGTTATTAAATAGAAAAAACTGAAAGTTAAGTGACCAGAATATGAGTGAGAAGATTGTTGAGCGATGATCTGTGCAATTTACCCTTTTAAGTTTTATCATATGATTTTTTTTGGATAAATGTTGTGATTTCATTATATCCAAGAGAAAACATATTTACCCTGCAGAGGCTTCCAACTGTTAGGAAAGCCCCCAACTATTACAAAGCCTCACATTAACAGAATCGCTCCTATCTATACATCGATTCTTAAGTTTAATATTAACAAAACTTTGAATGGTATTAACAAGTGTATCTAACGTGCGAGTGTCAGCCCTAAATTGTCGTCGATTTCTTTCTTCCCAAACAATATGTATGTAGCCACACCAAACAACCTTTAGTATATACATAAGTAGTGTCCGACCCTTTAAGCATCCTACAACCCACTGTGCCTCGTCCTCCCAACATCCTACTGCTCTGTAAATACCACATTTTCTCAATACAACTTCCCATAGGTGCTTCGAGAATGGGCACTCAAAAAAATAAGTGATTACGAAATTTACGTCCATCATCACACAATAGACACGCATCTTCATGCACAATCTCCAACCACGTCTCTTTGGTAGGCAGCCGATTCAGAACAACCATCCAAGCTATGATTGAGTGTTCGAAATATGGGAAGAAAACCAAATCAACTTTTGCCAACATACCTTCTCATGGCTCTCACAGATCCTTTCCCAAATTCAGGAAGTTATAATGACAGACCAGTCAGTGAGTCCATTAAATAATGATGAAGCCTCCATTCACATACGCAATAGCTTTTTTACAACCCGGCTATGGTGAAACTTGGGAGCAACTGTCCAATAATCATCCCCTTTGAACACGTATTTTCGGAGCCAAGCTACCCACAGTGATGAGCAATTGTCCAATATATTTAAGTTATCCCTTAGCTCAAATGGTTAAAACGCAACTCTTTAACAGCCAAGGTCGCGGGTTCGAACCTCCTTGGCTGCAATCTCCCTTTAATTAGCTCTTGTAGTTCAGTTGGTTAGAGCACCCGTATAGTAAGCGAGATGTCTTGAGTTCAATTCTTAACAAGAGCATGTTTGTTTATTTTCTCTGAAATGTATTATTTTGCAGTTGAAGAAGGCAAGAAAGTCTCGTTTGAAGCTTTAATGGCTTATCATATGATTTATGTTATATATATTAACATTTTTATGATTGTAATTATTAGTTATTTTTTATACATATGTTGGGTAAATTTTATATATAAATTTATTAAAAAGGTATACAAATATACATGCATATTTATTTTTTTTTAAAATAAAATTTAAATCTCTAGCCATAAAACCTTAAAACTTGAACTATAAAACCATAACACCTAAATCATAAAACTCTAAATTATAAACACTACAAACTAAATCAATATACCCTAAACTAAATTCTTAACCCCTAAAACAAAAAGGCTTTCCCAACATATATTGAATAATTTTCAAAATAGTTATATTGTGGGGAACAATACATTTATACTACCGTACAACTAAATTAAATTTATATACTTCCATAAATTTTGTATACTTAATATTTTAATTTTCCAATTGTTGAATTTAACAATACAATTGTATTTGTCATGCGTGCGAGATTAAAATTGAAACAATATTTTTTTAAATAATTTCTACGTAGAGAGGGGATGAGGAATGAAAAATTATTCTTAATGAGTGTAGAACTCACAATCTAGGGGATGGGAATGTGTCAACTAATAGATTTTTAACCACCTTCTTTAGAGATTGTTGAAATTGCTAACATTGAAACACCATATTTATTATATTAATTAAGAAAAATATATATTTAACGGCCATTAAACAATGATTTAAGTATTTTTAATTTCAAAACTTAAACATGTACTCCTTCTGTCCCATTCAATAGGTCTGACTTTTTAAAAGTTATTTTAACTTTACATAATTATTTTAAATGTTTTAATTAATTAAATTTTATAATATATATATATATATTAAATTACTTGATTGAAAGTTTATAAAACATATTTTTCATATTTTTATTAATAATAAATTTAAAATAATAATAAGTTAAAGTTGAAAAAACTTGACAAAAAATAAATTATTGAGTTATTAACCTATTAAACATACACAAGGTTTATGTATTTAATTTTTTGAACACGCTGGTGCGATGCAACACGACACACACAACATGCGTTGCTGATGCTCAAACTCGGGTCCTAAGAGATGATAAACATCTATCTTTGCCACCAAAACACAAGTGATGAGCAGATTTATATATTTATTTAGTTTTAAATTAGTGTGACAGGATCTTATAAATATGTTTTATATTTTTTTTAAACCATTAAAATAAAATATATGACATGGTATTGAAGTTGAAAAATCACATATAATACTCCAGTTTATTTAACTTTTTTTTTTATATAAAACTTAACCCACTAATAATTTTGTTTTTACTAATCTAAATTAACTCGCGTCGTATATATGATTTTGGTAGATAAGTTTTTAACAATTTTTTTTGTATGCACAAGATTTCGAACTCGAGACATGCTTAAGCGTAAACTAACCATTGGTATTTCATCTAATAATTTAAAAAATGTAAAGTTTTTTTTCTAAAAAAATTATACACCATATTTAAACACATCGAATGTAAAAAAAGTATATTTAAATAGTGAATATTAGTTAATCCTAATATCATTGGATCTTAATTCATAAAAAAATTCATTGGAATTTGATCAATTACTTTTTTTTGGAGTTATTTCTGATTGTGTTTGCCAAATTGTTTTAAAACATTAATTAACATGGGATTAGAAACACTTGGAACGCCAATTAAATGAATATATATATATATATGTTAATATATCTGTTTAATACTTAAAAATTAAGATTATAAGATATTACAGTAACAATAAAAAAATACTAGTGCTACTAAGAATGGCCTTAGGGTTTTTACTAGATTATAGCCCCGGAATCCAGTCCGGAGTGCAGGGAACTCCGGTACTTGGAATCCAGGCATTGGATTGGAGGAAAGCACCGGGGGTGAACGTCTTGGCCGTGTTCAAGTCGACCTGCTTGATACCGGCCCATTTTACTCTCCCGTCGGTTTTAGAGCCAGGTCCCCGGTTGCCGAACTCCACAAAGTAGGAAGTAGACTCCCCCTCGCCGGGATGCATCGGAATGTACCCTTCCGGTTGGATGATGTCGTCGATCTGTGACTGGATTATGATGACGGTCGCTAGTGGCTTCCATGGTCTATTCAGGTACGCTTTGTTCGTGTTCTTCACCGGGATGTAGTCCTTATCGCCGGAGATGGTGCAGTTTTGGAGAACGAAGCCGCCCCGGGATTTATCGAACACTTTGCCCTGCGCCACGACCATGCAGTTCTGTCGGGGACCCGGTTTTCTCACGATCATTTGGCAGTTCTGGAACACCAGCCTGGCGTCGCCGAAGATGAAGTCTATGGTGCCGGTGATGACGCAGTCGCGGAAGAATTGCATTTCCTTCTGGGGGTAAAGGGTGTCTTGGTACCCGTTGAAGTGGCAGTTGTAGTAGACACCTTGGTCGCCGGAAACCCTCACGGCGACGGCTTGCTCACCCTCGTATCCGGCGGTGTTCTCGAATCCCATGTCCTTGCATATGAAGTTTTTCGCATCCACAACTACAAAACACACGCCGGTCAGTACTTCAGAATGGAGATTAGAGCTCACCGGAGCTAAATTATATGTATACTTACTGAAGGATCCGCTGTGAAAGGTTGTAACTCCGGTCTTAGCTCCATTCTTCATGACGCTAAGGCTGCCGGTAATGACGGTCTTAGTCGGACCATCTCCGATGAACATAACGTGGTCGGCACCTTTCGGAATTGTGACCTTCTCCTTGTAAACTCCGGCCTTGACATGAATAACAAATCGTTGGATATTTTTCTTGGGGACTTCAGCCAAGGCCTTGTTAATGCTGTTGTATTTTCCACTTCCGTCTTGAGCAACCACCACGTTAGGTTTAATGTTCCCGGCATTCGCCTGCAGGAGTTTCCGGTCGCCGGGGCTTAACCAATCCGGGAAGTCGCTGTTCTTATCCGACATGAGCTTACGTTGGAGCGGGAGGGTGTCGATGTTGCCGATGCTGGGGATGTTGAGGTCTTTAGTGATGGAGGATAACCCTTGCATCATGCCGAGGGCGTTCTTGTTTAGCTCAATCGCCGTTTTCAATATAAGTTTCATTTTCTTGGCCGCCTCGCCGTCCATCTCGGCGAAGGAGTCAATACAGGTTTGCTGGCTGGTGAGGGCGCCGCTCAGCCACACCTGGATGCGCAAGAGGATATCGCCGATCTTATTCAATTGGTACTCGCCGAGCTTGTGGAAGGAGGTTTCAAGGTCATCAATGGCGAAATCCAACACCTCCTTGCAAACCTGGAGAGCATCCTTAGTGCCGTCGTCCTTGGCCAACTCCTGGAGCGTCTCGGAATCCGCCAGCACCTTCTTAATCTCATTCACGGTGGCCCGGAACCCGGTCCTTATAAGCTCCTTGGGGTCTGTCGAGTTACTCGACTCGAGGCTTTTTTCACACGTCTCTTTGAAATCCGTGGGTCGACAAACGGACTGCACCGCCTTACTAGAAGTCGAAGATCTGCCTTCGGCTTCTTCCTTGGCATGGAGGCCCATGGCGAAGAACACGGCGAGCGCCGACGCCACCACGGCCACCAAAACGACAACAATAAAAAGAACGTTATTCGCCATTCTTAAACAGGAGAAATAATGAAAAAAATCTTATTCGTCCCTTCCTTTCCCTGGAAATCAAAACAGGTGCATAAGAAAGAAAGAAAGAAAGAAGAAGATTTATTGCAGCTGGGTGGGGCTGCTTATTCCTTTTTGCTTAAAGCCCCTTGAGCTTTGGCTCTTGCTTGCTCTTTCTCCATTTCCATTCCCCTTTTTATACTTTTACCAAACCTCCATTTTTAGACCTGACCATTTCTTCATCTAAAATCTCGCCCTTTTCAATTTTTAGTTAACATACAAAATCTACATACTAAAAATAATTATTGTTATTTTCAGGGATTATTTAACCTAAATATGGATACTAATTAATGTAAAGGGTGAACTATTTTATCTAGGTGACTTAAGTTCAAACAATTTATTTTGATAATGTCCAATTGTTTGTCCAGAGGTGTTTTTGGATTTGAAGCTGGACATAAATACTATATTGTACTCGAATATAATTATCAAAAATTTCATATCTTATTGTCATTGGTTAGATTGGTCATGAATAGAAATTCTTTATCTTTTTCGGTGCCCTTTCTATGCCATTACACTAAAAATTCAGGTTTAAGGTTAAAGCTTAGGATTAGAGTTTATGAAATTTGGAGTATGGTGTATTTTTAAGTTTAGGGTTGAGAATTTAGAATTATAGCTTCGAATTTGATTTTTTAGTGCTAGGGCATAAAAAGAGGTACCTTTAGGAGATACTGCGAGAGGACTTACCGACGGAATAGAAAATGACTTAATCCACTCCAGTGTAGTTTCGTCGGTAAGTTGTTGACGTAAAGAGTGACTATTCCCCCTTTATTGCCGTAGGCCGCCATTTTTTAGTGTTGAGACATAGAAAGATGGAATGAATTGATTGAAATTTTTTAAAGCATGGTGGTAATTGACTTCTTATTTGGCTGGAATTTTTAAGTTGTTTTAGGATTGAGGTCGGGTTGTAGAGGCTTGAGACAAAGTTAAGAACAAATATGTTTTTGTATTTTTAATTTTGCCTAATTGAGTTGTAATCTTTTCCTCTATATAGGTTTAGGGAGGTTTTTAATGAGTCACTCAACCTTAGCTATTTAAATAAAAATTAATTTTGCTGAGAGAAAAAAAGGAAAAAGGGTAGAAGATTTTGTCTGAGCGTGAGATGATATGTTTGGTTTCGTATATTTATTATAGGATAAAACTTTAATACTTTTTATATAATATTAGAATTTGAATATTTTCCATAATACTTTAAAAGTTTAAGTTTATTTGTAATACGTTCTATGATTAGAACATGACATTCGTTATAAAGGTCGTAAAGGGTACTAATTTATAGGATAATAATTAGATAATTCTTTTAAATTAGAAAACTATGACTAATGTCTAATAACACTTTATGACATGTTCTATGATTTGAGCCTTATATGATATTAATTTGAAGATTTTACTTGTTTGAGTTGCTAAATCTTAATTGAGTACATAACATTCACTTTTTTCATGTTAAATCGATTAGATTTTATTATTATAAATAAAGGTCTCAAAAGAGTACAAATTTATAAAATATTCATCACAAAGATAGACATCCTCAAAATACGAAGGAAACAAGATCAATAATCGCATAATACAGCACAACACCAAACTCGATCACATCTAAAATGACAAAAAAAAACCCCAAAATCAAAAGAAAACACAACATCGACTCACCCCTAATCAATAATAGAATCTGACTAAAAAAGTACGTAACAAATAAATGAACCCTGAAAACCAATCTAGCAAAAGCAATCTTCAATTTCAACGCAACCCTCAATAAGCGATAGAAACTCTTCATCCACAAGGCCTTCAACATCACCAATTACTCAAACATGCACCTCTCCAAGGAAATGGTCTCATCGTTCTCCGATATTCAGCTCTCATTCGGACGACGGCAAAATAAGGGGATCTAAAACTTAAAAACTACTTAGTCAATCGAACAAGCATTGAAACCATAGTAACATCGAACACATTCCGGAGGATTGATGTTAAGACTTAAAGAGTTTGATTTTATTTGTGAGTTTATTTAACAGTATTCATATAAGAAGGAGTTAAAAGATATGTCCATGGCTGGAAGAAAACTTTAGTTGGTTCAGATCGCAAAATGGAAAAAGCAGGATTGGCAGGCTCTTGATCGATGGGCAATGGCTATTTGAGTTAAAAGATTTGGTGCAAACGGGGATGAAACAAGTTGTGTCATATTTGTAGGTAATGTTTACGGGTAATTGACAGGATATATTTTTATTGTAATCCGAGGAGGTTGTGCATGTTGTTTTGCATGCATTGTGTGTACTCTTTCGCTCTATTAGGTAGAGAGGTTATTGTTGACTAGAGAGAAATTAAAGAATATTTGATTTTCACATTCATTGAAAAATAAGATTACACCATGTAGTTTATATACAAGTTTGTGATAGCTAACTAACTAGGTAGCTAATCTAACTGAAGATCTAACAAACTAACTGAATAATACAAGCTTGCTAACAATATTCTTAACACTCCCCCTCAAGTTGGTGGGTGGAAGACGTCTTTAATCCCCAACTTGGATAAAAGATATGCATGTTGTTATACTCCCAATCTTTTTGTCATAATGTCTGCCAGTTGCTCCTTTGTTCGAACATAGTGCGTTTCAACCAGACCTTCTTGTATCTTTTCTCAAATGAAGTGACAATCTATCTCTATGTGTTTACTTCTTTCATGGAATACTAGATTTGCTGCTATTTGTAAGGCTGCTTTGCTATCACAATAAAGCTTGACTGGCTGTTTAGAACCCACATTCAATTCAGTCACCAATCCCTTCAACCACACGATCTCTGCTACTGCAGTAGCCATGCTTCTATATTATGCTTCAACAGATGAACAAGCTATTGTTATTTGCTTCTTAGATTTCTAAGAGATTAATGAGTCTCCCAGCTCTATGCAAAAACCTATCACGGATCTTCTGGACATAGGACAAGCTGCCCAATCTGAATCACAATATGCTTTAAACTAACATTCACCTTTTGAACTCAGCAAAATTCCCTGACCTGAATCTTTTTTAATGTATCTCACTATTCTGGTTGCTGCTTCAAAATGTATTCGTTTGGGCTGATGCATAAATTGACTGAGATGTTGCACAATAAAAGTAATGTCTGGCCGAGTGTGGGTTAAGTAGATCAATCTTCCAATGAGTCTTTGATATTTTGTTTTGTCTGTCAAAATATCTTCTTCATTCTCTTGCTTTGTTACTTTATCGTACTCCAATGTAGTAAGCTTGTTGTTAAATTCCAAAGGTTTTGGTGAAGGCTTTGCTCCCCCTAAACCAATGCTTTCGATTAGCTCCAAGGCATATTTACGCTGGTTTAATATAATACCGTCATTAGACCTTAAAATTTCAAGTCCGAGAAAAAACTTCAATTCACCCAAGTATTTCATCTTGAAATTGCTATTAAGAATGCATTTCAAGTCTTGGATCATACTTGGATCACTTACTGTGATTAAAAGATCATCCACATACACCAATAGGATGACGATATTGGACTTATGTCTCTTTGTAAATAGAGAATAATCATACTTGCTTTGACTATACCCTGCCACTAAGAGTGCCTCTGTTAACTTGGCATTCCATTGTCGGGATGCTTGCTTCAGCCCATATAAAAATTTTTGTAGCCTGCAAACCATATGCTCCCCCTAGCTGCAAAACCCTTCAGGCAACTCCATGTAAACATCTTCTAGTAAGTCTCCTTGTAAGAAGGCGTTGTATACGTCCATTTGACAAATGTCCCAAGCAAACATGGATGCTAAAGCAAGTACAAATCGAACAATGGTCATCTTGACCACGGGAGAAAAGGTATCAACAAAGTCCACCCCTTCCCTTTGATTGTAGCCCTTAGCCACAAGACGTGCCTTGAACCTCTCAACATCACCCGAGGCTTTGTATTTGATCCGAAAGACCCACTTACAACCAATTGACACTTTTCCAATAGGCAGAGGTACAATAGACCAAGTCTTATTTGACTCAAGAGCATGAATCTCTTCATTCATGGCCCGAATCCAAGAAGGGTGTTTAATGGCTTCAAGGTAAGTAGAAGGTTCAATTAAAGAAGAAGTAGCAGAAATGAAAGCTTGAGTAGGAATACGTAAGTGCTTATAGGAAACATGATTAGAAATAGGATACTGACCAATGGTGGTAAAGGAAGCAGAAGGAGAAGTGGATTGGTAAGGGCAAATATCATCTGACAACCAATTAGGAGCTTTGAGAACACGAGAAAAACGTTTAAGAGGATTGTCCACATGATTTTCAACAAGAATCACAACAGGAGACTCAACAAGAGTATCAATAATATAGTCAACAGAATTTTCATCAGGATGTTCAACAAAATTTTCAACAGTACTATCAAGATGAGTGTCAACAGGACCACTACCAACAGTCTCAGAAGAGGGAATCATAGTATAAGAAGAGTGAATAACCAAAAAATCAGAATATGAAATATGTGGCTGTGAAGGAAAAAAAAGAGAGAAGAATCAGACTATGGTAAGGCAAAAGGAAAGACATTTTCATGAAAAATGACATCTCTATTATTGAAAAAAATTTTGGTGGAAAGATTGAACAAGATTGAACAAGATGTACCCCTTTTGTGTACTAGATTATCCTAAGAAAACAGAAGGAAAGGCTTTAGGGGATAATTTATCAGTGTAGTTGGTATTTGTTGCATATCCTAGACAACCAAAAACTCTCATATGAGAAAGGTTAGGAACTTTATTATAAAGCATTTCATAAGGGGTTTTCCAGTTTAGAACAGAGGTTAGTAACCTATTTATGATGTAACAAGCAGTACTAACACACTCTCCCCAAAATTTTAAAGGCAATTTAGATTGAAACCTAAGGGTTCTAGCCACTTCTAAAATGTGTCTATGTTTGCGCTCAGCAATGCCATTTTGCTGAGAAGTGTGGACACATGTGCTCTGATGCAAAACTCCTAAAGATGAGAAAAATTCTGAACATCCACTGTTGAAAAACTCAGTACCATTATCACTACGGATTGTCTTAATTTGAACAGAAAATTGGGTTTAAATGAAAGCAAAGAACCATTTAATACATGTGGTAGTATCACTCTTGAGTTTTAATAAAAAACCCAACTCATTCGAGAGAAATCATCAACTATGGTAAGGAAAAAACGACAACCACTGTGCGTAGATACACAATAAGGACCCCATAAGTCCACATGTATAAGGTCAAAAGGGGAAGAGGCTCGAGAATTTCTAAGAGGAAAAATCAGTCTGGTTTGTTTAGCTAAAGGGCAAATAGGACAATCAGTGACACACAAATTCTTATCCAGCACAACAAAAGTCAAAGGTGAGATTTTATGCAAAGTAGATAGAGATGCATGACCCAAACAAGCATACCAATCATGCGTTTTATTACTAACAGAAGATGTCATACAATTAGACTGTAATGGAGCTACAACAAAAGAATTTTTTTTAGGTAAAGCAGAATTGCATTGAGCAGAAAACAAACCAGAGTTAAGATCAGAAGACTCAAATATGTATAACCCCTTAGACTCCTTACCAATCCCCTTCCTCCTTCCAGTGGAGAGGTCCTGTAAGATGCAAAAATCAAGGTAAAAAATAACAGAACAATAGAGATCTTTGGTTATACGAGAAACATATAAAAGATTATGATGGAAATGAGGAACAAATAAGACATCGTGAAGAACATGTGATGAATTTAAACGATAAGAACCAATATGTGTAATAGGAACAATTTTACCATTTGGTAAATGGACAAGGCGAGAGAAAGAAGCACATGAAATTGGAGATTGCAAACTCTTGAAATCAAATAAAATATGATCTGTTGCACCCGTGTCTATTATCCATGAAATTGAATCGCCAGTATTAGATAAAGAACTCGTAAGTATACCTGCCAGATTTACCATAGTGTCATTAGCAAGGGGTTTGTGTAGCAACTCTAGGATTTGATTGTATTGATCACGAGTGAATACTGGTGCAACAACATGAGCAAGTGCGCGAACAAGGGCAACATTGACTGAAGAATCAGCTATACCTCCAGAGTCCAGGTCCGAATCTACATCAGGAAGCACCCTTGAATTGTTCACCATAAACCCTGGCGATTCTCTTTTTTTGGTAAACTTGAAGTTAGCCGAAAACCCAATCAAGCGATAACAATTCTCTCGCTTGTGCCCCTTAATCTTGCAGAAATCGCAAACACCATTGAAACGTCTTTGAGATGAAGATCCAGAAGTATTGGTGAATAAAGCTGTTGAGTATGAAAAGGGAGAAAAACCAGTGATGTGTATCCGCTGAGATTCTTCCCGATTAATCATGGAGTAAGCACGATTCACCGAAGGCAATGGTCACATGAGTAAGATTTGGCTACGAACTGCAGAATAGCTCTCATTCAAGCCCATCAGGAATTGAAACAACTTTTGTTGAACCATATGTCAAAATTTTTCTGAGAAACGTCACAATCGCAAGTGGAAAAAGGAACGAGAGAATTATACTCATCCCAAATATATTTTAGCCGAGTATAATACACCGAAACTGATGAATCCCCCTGACTGAGAGTTGCAATCTCTCTGTGTAGGAAGTAGATACGAGAACCATCGATTTTGTCAAATCGTTCACGTAAATCCTTCCAAACAAGAGCCGTATTCGAAGTAAAAATAATACCGGCAGAAAGATCTTTGCTCGCCGTATTGAGGATCCACGACAGAACAATGGCGTTACAACACTCCCACTGTGGCTGCAACGAAACAACATAGTTCTTCTTCTTGCAATCATCGTCAACAAAGCCCAGCTTGTTCTTCGCCAAGAGTGCGATTCTCATTGAGTGGCTCCAGATATTATAATTTTCCAATCCAATGAGTTGATGGGAAACCAGTAAAGTACCAGGCGTATCAGAGGAATGCAGATAAAGAGGATGTTTGAAGTCGACAGCAACGACGTCTACCGCCGGCGACATCGTGACAAACGAAAGAAAAAGATGGGCAAAACCCTAATTTTGGAAATTGGGGAAAAACGAAGAGAAGAGTGAACCGACAAACACAACTCGTCACCAAACTAATTTGGTATTTTGGATGAGCCAAAAGATTATAGGCATAAAAAAACATGAAAACCCAATCAGAAATTAGGAAAATGGGCTCTGATACCATGTTGACTAGAGATAAATTAAAGAATATTTAGTTTTCACATTCATTGAAAAATAAAATTACATCATGTAGTTTATATACAAGTTTGTGATAGCTAACTAACTAGGTAGCTAATCTAACTGAAGATCTAACAAACTAACTGAATAATATAAGCTTGCTAATAACATTCTCAACAGTTATTAACGAGGAACACAAGGTAGATGAGACTTTTAAGTTTAAATAAATTTAACTTTTTTGCCGAACAAAAAAAGTCGAACACGTTTCGTTCTAACAAAATTGGTATAAGTAGTTCAGAATGTAACATTTTTTTACTTGGTTAAATGTCTGGTCAGATGTGGAGTGTTCAATATTTATCACGCTTCTCATATAAAATGTCAATTTCATAACATATTTAAGTTAAAATTTCATATTATATGAGCAATTGAACATTCTAGGTATAAAATAAATATCAAAATTTTATTTTTCTTAATATTCATTAACAAGCATTAGAAGTTATTAAATATCAGAGGATAGCTAGTTATAAAATAAAGACATTAAGCAGACAAGAATAGAAACAGTTTGTTGCTAGATTAGACCCCAGGGATCATTTCGTGAACGCAGGGAATCCCGGTGCTCGGAATCCAGGTCTCGGATTCGATGAAGACGCCGGGGGTGAATTTCTTGATCTCAGTCTCATCGATTTGCTTGATTCCAGGCCATTTCACCCTACCCTCAGTGTTAGCGCCAGGTCCTCGGTTTCCAAACTCGACATAGTACGAGGTTGCCAGCCCATGTTCGCCGTTCATCGGAGTGTACCCCTCCGGTTGGATGATATCGTCGATCTGCGACTGCATTATGACAACAGTTGCGAAATCCTTCCATGGTCTGTTGAGGTACGTCTTGTTCGTGTCCTTCACTGGGATGTAGTCGTTATCGCCGGAGAAGGTGCAGTTTTGGAACACGAAGCCGCCTTTGGATTCTTCATCCTTCTTCCCCTGTGCAATGAAGATGCAACTCTGGTTCTCCATCGGCTTCCTCACGATCAGATGGCAGCTCTGGAACACGGCACTAGCGTCGCCAAAGATGAAGTCTATTGTTCCGGTGATGACGCAATCGCGGTAAAACTGCTTGCCCTTGTGGGCATAAAGGGTGTCTTGGTATCCGTTGAAATGACAGTTAAAGAAGGCGCCCATATCCCCGGAGGCCCTGAGGGCCACCGCTTGGTGTCCCTCGGGTCCAGCGGTGTTCTCGATTCCGATGTCCTTGGCTGTGAAATTATTCGCATTCACAGCTACAAAACCAAACACAGTCAATAATCAAGTTATATAACATACATAGTACTCCATAAAATTTCCGTCACCACATTAAAATTATAATTATTTTAGGAGAAAAATCACGACGCAACCACCACAACTGCAATTTTGTACTGTGATCACATATTACTTACAAAGTGTTGCAGTGTCGAATGTCGTAGGTTTCGGCTGTGTCTTCTCGACACTCACATCACCGGTGAGGACAGTCTTGGTCGGGCCATCTCCGACGAACATAATGTGGTCGGATCCCTTAGGGATGTCGTAGGTTTGTGTCGAGATTTCGGTGATGACAACTTTGCCTCATGCGATTGATGTGATTCAACAGGATCGTTCTATTGTCTCTGTTGGTGTGGAGGTGTCGTGGTTTCCCCCTAAGTGTGAGCATTGTTCTATTTTTAGGCACTCGAGCAAAGCCTGTAATGTGGGTAAGGCTGAATCTAAGCCTTCTGGTGCGCAAGTGGGGGGAAAAGGGGCATGCTCTCCGAAGAGGCAGGCTCCACTGCTTGTGAAGGAGAAATAAGTTCCTAAGGTCCAAGGTCCAGCATCACAAGATTTGGTTGAAGGCTCGAAGTCCCCGTTGGTTCTGAAGGTTGCTGTAACTCCTTTACTAGCTCGTGGGGGATTAAGTGGTTCTTCCAATAAATTTGCTAGTTTGATGGATGCTTCTTTGAACTCTGTGGCTAGCAGCAGTTCTGTAGGGGCAAAATTTGAGTCTAATTCTGTGCCTGATGTTGTTGCTGATGTAGTGGTTTCCCCAAGGAAATCCATAGCAGCTTCTCTTGGTGTTGCCAAGCTGATTGATGATATTAAAGCCAAGAAGAATGCCAAAGGCAACAAAAGTAAGATGAAGGGTGCAGTGGATGCCGGGGTAGGTATTTCTAATCCTATTTCATGATTATCTGTACCTGGAATGTCAGGGGAATGAATAATCCCCTTAAGCAAGATGAGATTGTTAGGAAGATTTATAGTCTTAAGGTTGACTTTGTGTGTTTACTTGAGACTATGGTTAAGAAAATTAGTGCCCAAGTTATTATTAGTAGGAAGTTTCGAGGATGAAATTGGCTTGCTAATTATGATTATGCTTAAAATGGTCGGATTTGGTTATTGTGGAGGGATGGTATTAGGTTTGATTTGTTGTCTGCAATGGATCAGTGTTTGCATGGTATTGTGCATTGTGGTGACTCTTCCTTCATTCTTTCTGCAATATATGGTTGGAATGATGGGATTCAGAGAAGGGGCTTGTGGTCCCTTTTGGAAGGTATTAAGCGTAGTGTTGGTGCTGGTCTAGATGATTTTTTCAAATCTGCTTGGGACATTGTGCGGCCTGATGTTCTTCAAGCAGTGAGGTATTTCTTTGCCACTTTCGATTTGTTTCCTGAATTTAATGCAACCTCTATTGTGCTAGTGCCTAAGTCTGTTAGCCCTAGTCAGGTTAAAGACTATAGACCTATTTCTTGCTATTCATTGATTTATAAATGCATTACTAAAATTTTGGTGGGTAGGCTTAGTTATTCTTCTGCCTGATGTCATTTCTTTAAGTCAGAGTGCGTTTGTCAGGGGTAGAAGCATAATGGATAATACTATTATGGCTCGGGAACTTGTTAGAGGGTATGTGAGAGCTAATGTGTCTCCTAGATGTACAATCAAGGTGGATTTGCAAAAGGCATTTGATTCTATAAGCTGGGATTTCATCTTGTCTATTCTTGAAGCTTTGAATCTCCCTTCCCAGTTTATTAAATGGGTGGTTGCTTGTATTACTGGTCCTAAATTTTTAGTAGTTATTAATGGAGGGCATCAGGGGTTCTTCTCTTGAGCTAGGGGTGTTAGGCAAGAGGATCCTTTATCCCCTTATCTCTTTGTCCTGGTTATGAATATTCTTTCAAAGCTGCTAGACCTTGGTGCCAAGCAGAGTATTTTTCAGTTTCATCTTAAGTGTCATAGAGTGCAGTTGACTCACCTTTATTTTGCTGACGATTTGATGATTTTTGCAAAGGGTAATTTGAATTATGTTTTGGGCATCTATTGCGTCTTGGATGAGTTTTATCAAATTTCTGGGCTGCAACTTAATGCCACGAAGAGTGAGATATTTGTTGCTGGTATATCTAATGATGTGCTTCAGGATATGATCGCTTGTACTGGTTTTAGGCTGGGCAAGTTTCCTGCTCGTTACTTGGGTGTTCCCTTGGTGCCTAAGAAGCTTACTATAAAGGATTGTCAGCCTTTATTGGATAAGGTGCAAAGTAAAATTCACCAATGGTCTCTGCTGAATCTGAGTTTTGCTAGGAGGTTGGAGATGATCAAATTCACTTTGTATGGGATCCAGAACTTTTGGAGTAGGCAGCTTATCTTGCCTAAAGCTGTTTTCAAAAGATTTAATCAATTATGTCTTAGATTTCTATGAAAGGGGAATGATTCTTCAGCCACTGGAGCCCGTGTTAGTTAGGATACTATTTGCACCTTCAAGTCTGAAGGGGGATTGGGCTTTCATGAAATAATAAGTTGGAATGATGCCTGCATGGTGTAACTTATTCGAAATCTTCTAGCTGGTCAAGGATCATTGTGGATTGTCTGGGTTAAGGCCTATGTTGTTAAAGGTTTGAGTTTCTGGCAGCTTCAAGTGAAGGCCTCCATGAGTTGGTTTTGGAAGAGGCTACTGAAGTTTAGAGATCAGTATGATCTCTTACTTAGGAGATTTGCTACAGAAGATTCACCTTTGCCTACTGCTTGCATTTGGACTGAGATGAAAGTGTGTAAAGAGAAGATATTTGGGCAGAAATTGATCTGGACTGGGTTTCATATTCCCAGACATGTTATTATTGCTTGGATGACTATCTGGGGAAGGCTCCCAACAAGAGACAGATTGTCTAAGTGGGGGTCATTGAAAAGAAATGTTGTGTTCTGTGTGGTTGTGAATGTGAATCAAGAGATCATTTATTTTTCTCTTGTTCGGGCACTAAGTGGATTTGGAAGGAAGTATTGGTCTTGTGTGGATTACCTAGAAGTGTGGGTGATTGAAAAGATGAATTTATTTGGGTGACGCGACATTTCAAGGGTAAGTCAATCCCTGTGACTATTCTTCGACTTGCTTGGAGTGCTTACATTTACTATGTTTGGAGGGAAAGGAATCATAGGATTTTTCGTGGTGCGGTGGATTCTTCTGAGACCATTTTCCAACCATCAAAACTGTTATTCGGGCTAGGCTTGATGGTAAGAAGATGAATGGAATAAACTCTGTTAATGTTCAGCTTTGTAATAGTTGGGGTACAGAAATATAGTTTTTGATTTATTGTAAAGTTTGGATACACAGACTTATTTTTTTGTAGCAGGAATTTCCTGCTTCTTGGATAATACAATAAACAATTATCCAAAAAAATGTCAATTTCATAACATATTTAGAAATAAGCATTAATAAAAAGTGATTTTTTGAAAGCTAAGGTTATTACAAGTAGTATATATTCTGAATATATAATATCAACCATTTGACAATGGATGCTCCAATCACCCTGTTGCGGCTGCTGGTGCTCGAGCACGTGAGCTCTAGGAACAACAACCATTCTGAGCACGCGAGTTCTAAAGTGAATTACTTGCTCTTCGTAACCTCATTAACTATATATATATATAGACTATACGTTTAGATCACCAACTATTAAACTGTAATTGTATAGAAATAAGTATCAAAATTTTATTTTTCTTAATATTCATTAACAAGCATGGGAAGTTATTAAATATCAGAGGATAGCTAGTTATAAAATAAAGACATTAAGCAGACAAGAATAGAAACAGTTTGTTGCTAGATTAGACCCCAGGGATCATGTCGTGAACGCAGGGAATCCCGGTGCTCGGAATCCAGGTCTCGGATTCGATGAAGACGCCGGGGGTGAATTTCTTGATCTCAGTCTCATCGATTTGCTTGATTCCAGGCCATTTCACCCTGCCCTCAGTGTTAGCGCCAGGTCCTCGGTTTCCAAACTCCACGTAGTACGAGGTTGCCAGCCCATGTTCGCCGTTCATCGGAGTGTACCCCTCTGGTTGGATGATATCGTCGATCTGCGACTGCATTATGATAACAGTCGCAAAATCCTTCCATGGTCTGTTGAGGTACGTCTTGTTCGTGTCCTTCACTGGGATGTAGTCGTTATCGCCGGAGAAGGTGCAGTTTTGGAACACGAAGCCGCCTTTGGATTCTTCATCCTTCTTCCCCTGTGCAATGAAGATGCAACTCTGGTTCTCCATCGGCTTCCTCACGATCAGATGGCAGCTCTGGAACACGGCCCTAGCGTCGCCAAAGATGAAGTCTATTGTTCCGGTGATGACGCAATCGCGGTAAAACTGCTTGCCCTTGTGGGCATAAAGGGTGTCTTGGTATCCGTTGAAATGACAGTTAAAGAAGGCGCCCATATCCCCGGAGGCCCTGAGGGCCACCGCTTGGTGTCCCTCGGGTCCAGCGGTGTTCTCGATTCCGATGTCCTTGGCTGTGAAATTATTCGCATTCACAGCTACAAAACCAAACACAGTCAATAATCAAGTTATATAACATACATAGTACTCCATAAAATTTCCGTCACCACATTAAAATTATAATTATTTTAGGAGAAAAATCACGACGCAACCACCACAACTGCAATTTTGTACTGTGATCACATATTACTTACAAAGTGTTGCAGTGTCGAATGTCGTAGGTTTCGGCTGTGTCTTCTCGACACTCACATCACCGGTGAGGACAGTCTTGGTCGGGCCATCTCCGACGAACATAATGTGGTCGGATCCCTTAGGGATGTCGACCCTCTCATTGTAAACTCCCTCCTTAATGTGAATGACAAAGCGTTCGGTATTCCCCTTTTGTACTTCAGCCACGGCCTTGGCGATGCTATCATATTTGCCACTTCCGTCTTTAGCGACGACGACGTTAGCTTCCATTGCCATTTTCCCTTGAGCTCTTGCTTTTGCTTTTGTTTTGTGCTCTGGCTTGATCAATCTGCATTTGCATTCCCTATTTATACTCGAAGGAAACCACCATTTTTAGATATTTGCATGGTCCAGAGATCCCTGCGGAGGTGACGAATTGTTTGAAAGGTCTTCAAATTTATGGTGTTTAACCCTTCTTCCTGTTCTAAAATCTTGGGGATTTTGAATTTATGGTTATATAAAATGAAATACGCAAACATTCATATAGATGCTAAAAAACGATATTAATAATACTTAGAAACGTGAAAATTTTAAATAATTATTATTTTGATAAAAATCATTTATTGAAAATTTAAATTTCTTAATATTATATGTAAAATAATTTAAATTATTATTATTTTGAGGGATTATTGAACCCAAAGAGTATTTGAAACCTGCATAAATGTTACTATGAGTATTTGAAACTTGCTTGTAATGCACATAGACAAGTTTTGGTAGTGTTTAGAAACGTGAAAATTTGAGAGAAATTTTTTATGTAACCCTAAACTCTAAATCCTAAATCTTAAGCCATAAACCTTAAAAATACATTATACCCCAATTATCTAAACTCTAATCTTAACCCTAACATTAAACCTTAACCACAAATTCTAAACTTAAGTTTTTAGCGTGGGGCATGAACAGGGTACTGAAAAGAGGTAGATAATTTTTATTCGAAAATTTGACATGTATAAATGAGGTAAATTATAGTATATACAGTTTCTAGGCTTGAATTACATAACACACAAAAGCTTTGTTTAAGTGATGCATATGATCTTTGAACTAGTTTATATGATGATATGGCACATATGAAATTTGTTTGAATTGGGAATGGTGCATTTAGACAAGCTTAGGTAGCATTTAGATTGTTAAAAAAGGGTAGCATTTATGAGTGAAGTTATAAAATTACGATGTAAGATTAAAAAATGACCCTAACGTTTGGCTGAGTAGTTATTTTGGTCTCAAATTTTTTTGAAGCATTTTAACTCATAACGTTTCGTGGATAAAAACCGTTTGTCAACTTTGAAAAGACGTGACAAACCTATATGATAATGCACAATGACATAGTAATGTCATATAGACAAAGATGTTGACTTGACAGAATAAGACAAAGTTGAGTTTTTTTTTTGCTAGATAAAATTTTTTATTGCTAAATTAAAACCTAACATGTGAGCCTCATTAATAATCCCCTAAACCTAAATGGTGGAAAAGAGTACTACACATTAGGAAAGACGAGAGTCAAACACACATAAACCGGAAACCACAAGACAAAAACTAAAGTACATTACACAATTGAAAGAGGAACGACATTACTCAAGCACCAAATCGCCAAATCGCCACCAATTCACCACTAGACCAACATTAATGAAGTGATTCCACTTTGCCTACAGCTCCAATACTGCTCAAACACCAAATCACCACCAATTCCAACCTACTTAAGCACACTCATCCTCTACCACTTCTTACCACCAAGCTTTGAAAATATCCCGTCTATTTAATCCATCTTTTGCAAACCAGTCCGCCATCCCTTTTGAAGAGCTGTAGTCATGGACAAACTGTACCACGCCGATGTTGCTGCAAAGTGAGTCTATTTCTGCGAATCTCGACCACCAGCTCCACGGTCTAAGAGACAGATTGTTAGCCCAATTAATCACAACACTCGAATCTGACTCTATAATTAACCCAACTCTCCCAATTCATCCCGTTTGAAGAAAAACTTCCAGGGCAGTTTTAATCGCCACTAGAATAGATAATTCAGCACCTACGCCAACCTCATGCCCTAAAAACACTGCTTGAATTAACCCCTCGACCGTGCAAAGAACTCCAAATCCAATTTTGTCGTATTTTACACAACCAACCACATAAAAGTTCACTACCCCAACCAAAGAGATTGACCTGTTTGGATTCAAAGTCCCATTAACGACCAAACAATTCAATGGATTATACTACCACTCATCAGAATAAGACGCCAAATCAATATTAGCAGCTTTCACCCACGTTAATGTCCTTAACTTTGAGTTGAAGAGAAGATCTTTTAGGGTCGAAACTTTCTTGTTAAACACTTTGTCGTTTCTAGATACCCAAATGCTCCAAATCACAGCCGCAACCGCAATAAACCAAAGACTTCGGTGTGACCCTGAACAAGGCATAGAGTAGCAAAAAAGAAATAAGCTTGTTATATCAGTAGACTCATTCCAGCTTACCTTTCACCATTTACAAAACTAGTCCCAAAAGCAACCCATGAATTTGCACCCAACAAAAAGGTGGCTAGCGTCTTCTGCTTTTGAATCACACCAACAACATTTTACATCACTAACATCCACTCCTCTCTTACTAAAAAAGACTTTGGTAGGAATGCGATCCAAATTTAACATCCATAGGAAGCTTTTAACTTTAGGGGGACTTTTAATTTCCAGATTCTTCCAAAATTGAAATTTGGTTCTTCAATCTCAGCATTTACCATCAAGTGCGTCAACTTTTTCACCGAAATTTTTTCCATTTTATCATATATCCACACAAGTTTATCCGAAACATCCACCACCAACTTGATATCAACTAAACACTGCTTAAGGTCAGTTACCATCTTCAATTCTCGGTCCAGCAGAGATCTTGTAAATTCTATGTTCCACTTCAGCTTGTTCTCATTCCCCCCAAATAAAATGCAGCCACTGAACATCCTTTTAATTTAGCTAGTTTGTACAATCTAGGGTAGAGAGTTCGCAAGGGTTTATCTCCCACCCAAACATCTTCCCAAAAAATGCAGTTTTACATCACCCAAGTTCCACCTAAACGCTTCAAAATTCATCCATTTGCTTGTTTCATCCTTCTTCCAATTGTTCACAATCCTCCTCCAAAATACCGACATATTTTTCAAGTTTTTTGTATTCATGTACCACTCCCAAACCGAACTGCCATATTTAGCTTTAATTATTTAACTCCAGAATGCTGACTTTTCCATTGCAAACCGCCACCCCCATTTAGCCAAAAGAGCCTTATTCCTAGCTTGCAGATTTACGACTCCCGCTCCACCCTTTCATTTAGGCAAACACTCTCTACTCCAACACACTCTTGCCATCTTTCTATTACCATTTGAGCTGCCCCATAAGAAGCCTCTTCTAATGCCTTGAATCTTCTTGGTCACTGAACACGAAATTTCAAATAGCGACATATAGTAGAGCGGAAGGGATGATAATACTGAATTAATAAGGATTACCCTTCCCGCAAAAATCAAAGAACTGCTCTTCCAGCCCAAGAGCTTAAAACGGAACTTTTCGACAATAGGCTCCCATGTTATCACCTTTCTTGGATCGGTTCCAAGTTGTATACCAAAATGGAAACTCACCCACTTTACAACCACATTTCCTTGACAACAAAACCACCTTTTCCTCCTCAATCCCCACTCCAACCAGGCATGATTTCCCAAAATTAATCTTTAACCCTGAACTAAGTTCAAAGCATCTCAATAAACGTTTCACATTCGTCAAGACCTTCTCCTCCGGTTCAACAAAAAGATTGGTGTCATCGGCAAATTGTAGGTGTGAAATGGATTGGTTAGGCAGTACATCCTTAATTCCTTTGATAAAACCTTTCACCTCAGCCACATCCAACATCAAATGTAATGCTTCTGTGACCATTATAAACAAGAATGGGGACAAAGGATCTCCTTGGCGTAATCCCTTTCCCATACAAAATTCTCTAGTTGGAGATTCATTTATCAAAATTGACACCTTTGCCGAAGAGATGCACTCCCGAATCCCTCCCCTCCATTTTGTCCCAAATCCCATCTTCCATAATAACATATCAAGGAACTCCCACCGAACGCAGTCAAACGCTTTTGAGAAATCCAATTTTAATACCACACCTCCCCTCTCAACCCCTCATTTCCCATGAGTGAATCACTTCATTTGCAATGAGAATGCCATCGAAGATTTGTCTCCCTTTTACAAAAGCACACTGAGTCTCGCTAATGATTTTATCTAACACTCAACTCAAACGTTTCGACAATACCTTTGCAACTATTTTATACAGAGAACCAATCAGACTAATCGACCTGTATTCTGTGATGTCCACAAAATTATTGTTCTTAGGAATGAGAGCTATAAAAGATGAATTGAAGTTTTTGGGGAATCTGCCCGTGAGGAAGAAAGTATCAAACAACCTGCCCAACTCCCCCTTTACCTCTTTCCAATAACTTTTATAAAATTTCATATTGAATCCGTCCGGGCCCGGGGCTTTAGACTCATCACAACTCCATATCGCCGCCTTGATCTCCTCCAAAGAGAAAGGTTCCTCAACTAATCGCACCTCCGTATCCGAGATCTTTTTGAAATTGAGATTGAGAATAGTTCTCCAGCTTCGATTTTCACAGGAGAAATGTTTTCTAAAATACTCATAAACTGCGCCTTTCAAGCCTCTTGGATATGAGAACCATTTGTTGCCAACTTTGATCCCTTGAATTGTCTTCTTCTTAGCACGAATCTTCAATGATTTATGAAAAAAAGGCGGTGTTTGAGTCTCCAAGTGATAGCCAATTCTCCCTTGATTTTTGTTTCCACAAGTTTTCTTGGAGTTTTAAACTATCCCATAGTTCCAATTTAAGTTGTTTCAACTCCTCTTGTTTATCACTGTTCAAGCTGCCACCATTACCCATCTCTTCTAATACATTAATTTTGGCTTCCAATTCCCTGACTTTCACGTCAAAGTTTTCACAAGAAGACAAGTTCCAAGTCTTCAAATCTCCTTTTAGTTTCCCTAGTCTTGTCGATAAGCTAAGATTTTTTCTTTGATCGTCTTTAAACACATTTCTAACCACCTCTCGACATCCTTCCAATTGTGTCCAACCTTTGATAAATTTGAAGGGTCTCAGACCTAGTCCATGTTAACATTAGATAGCATTACTGGAGCATGATCCGAAACCGCTCTTGGAAGTCCCAATTGCACAAGATCACAAGATAAGTCACCCATTGTTCATCAATTAAAAATCTGTCTAGTCTACTTCTTCTGTTCTGAAGGCCGAACCAAATAAATACTTTACCTCCCATCGGCAAATCCACCAATTTACAATTCGAAATGAAAGAATTAAACTCATCGGATCCTCCCTGCAAACTCACACACCCACTCCTTTCACTTCTGCATATCACCGTGTTGAATTCACCTCCAACAATCCACCACGATGCCTCCCTGTTTCGCAGACTACACAACTCATTCCAGACCACTACTTGAGCTCCCACATCACACGACGCGTATATATTAATGAATACAAACGCAATATTATCCTCTAACCAGACTCCCTTTAGGAAAATAAATCTTTGAGATGTTGTAGAGTTAACCAACCTGAATTTTGTCTTATCCCACATAAACAACAGACCCCCCGAGCGTCCATCCGCTGCAGAGAAAGCAAAACTAAAATCATCATCAAACCATAATTTCCGAATGTCATTTTCCAAAAGGCTCACCTTCTTTGTCTCTTGCAGTAAAACCATGTCAAATCTATGTTTTTAATCAATCTACCCACTATGAAGATTTAAAATCAGCCCCTAAGCCTCTCACATTCCAAACATGTTAGTTCATTGACGGCCTCTTGTTCATTCCCCACAATATGCATGCCTTGTTTAGTGAAATTGTGCTACTTGCAGTATAACAATTTTTGTTTCCGAATGAATTTCTATTTCGTTTCACGTTTTTTCCAATTAATTTTTTGCTCAATAATTTGTCACTTTATATATACATAATATTAAAATTGAATTATTATTAGTTCACTTCGTTGTAACAAGTTGTGCGTAGGCAATGTTAATATACTTAGTGTAAAATTCAGAATTATTGCTCAATGAAGAAGAATGGTGGAAGAACCCTACGGATTGTATCATTGCAACTACAAATCTTCCTGTTTGGATCCCTCTAAAAGTTGGTGAAACCAAATTTAATGTAGACGGTGCCTTCGAAGATAAAGCAGCTGGGTGCGGTGGGGTGCTGAGAACGATTGATGGCTACATAAGAGCAATGTTCTCCAGACCGGCTGATCCGGTTAGCTCTGAATTTTCTGAACTGATGGCAATCAAGCTAGCATTAACAGTTTTCATAGAAACTGTAGGATGGTTGGGAAAAACCAATTTGGTTATGGAAACAGATTCATAGGTGGCAATAAATTGGATTGGGGATAGGTTACTTCGACCTTGGCGTTGGTGGAAAGTTTTTGAGAAAATCGACGACCTATCAAGTCAAATTGTGCAGGTATCATTTGTTTATGCCCCGAGAGACTCAAATCGACTAACGGATCAACTAGCAAAAGATGGCATGAATCGATCTGAGCTTTTTAAAGCATGGTGGTAATCGACTTCTTTTATTTGGTTGGAAACATTAAGTTGTTTTAGGATTGAGGTCTGGTTTGTAGTGGTTTGAGACAAAACTAAGAACAAATCTTCTTTTGTAATTTCAGTATTGCCTAGTTGAGTTGTATTCTTTTCTTCTATATAGGTTTAGGAAAATTTTTAATGAGGCATTCAACTTGGCTATTCTAATAAAAAATTAATTTTGTCGAGAAAAAAAAATATAGTTAGTGTATAGTCTTTGTGTGACAAATTTTACACGACATGTTATATATTGAGTTTAATGATGTTTTTGATTTGAGAACACTAATGTTGTTTAGACCATTTTTAAGCATGTTAAGCTAGTTAAATTTGTCAATTTTGTTGTAGAGTGCCGACACTTGAAGTATAAGTCAATACCCTTACTAATGTTTAAACAAAAGAAAATCTATTACTCCCTCCGTCCCATTTAAGGTGTCCATTGTTGACTTTTCACGTAGTTTTAGGAAGAAAAAATTTGTGTAATAGATGTGATGCAAAATAATTGAAAAGACAATTTTACCCTTAAAAAGTTGAATTTTATTTTGTTGGAAAACTAAAAAGAGGATAGAAAGGGAAATACACATTGTAAAAGTATTTGATTTTTTCAATGAGACATTTTAAGTGGGACAATTTTAAAACACAAAAGAGACATTTTAAGTGGGACGGAGGGAGTAGCTAAATTTGTTATCAATACCTAACAACAATATCAATATATGTTATGGAGTATCGATACTCAGGTCCTTCGTATATATATTTTATATTAAAAATTAATTTTTTAAAACATCGAATCCAAAAAAAATCAATACCACTTATTTGAAAAAGGATTAATATCCTATACACTGGCGGTAGAATTTTTTTGTTTCCACAAGCGCCTCAATTATAGTGTTTAGGGTTAGAGTTTAGGGTTTAGAGTTTAGGGGTTTTAGGGAAAAGGTTTAGAATTTAGGGTTCATGTTTAGAAGTTAGGATTTATGGTTAGAATTTAGGGTTTAAGGTTAGGGTTTAGTTTTAGGGTAATATGAGTAGGGATTTAGGTTTTAACCTATAAACCCTAAATTTTAACCCTAAACCCAAAATTCTATCAACAATCCCTAAATTCAAAACTGCTACACTTATATCCCTAAACTTTAAACCCTAAATGGAGTCCCTAACCCCTAAAACTAAGACGCTTGTGTAAAAAAAATTCCACAAGCGCTTGTGTATAGAACAATTACCCTTTGAAAAATGGATAAATTTTTTATACACAGGCGGTGGAAACTGAAAGTTTCCACAAGCGCCTTAATTCTAGGGTATAGGTAGTTAGTTTAGGGTATAGGGTTTAGGGGTTTAGGTGTGGAGGGTTAGAATTTAGGGATAGTTGTTTCAATTTAAGGTTTAGGGTTATAATTTAGGGTTTATAGGTTAAAACCTAAATCCTCACCATATTACCTTAAAAACTAAACCCTAACCTATAAACCCTAAATTATAACCCTAAACCTTAAATTGAAACAACTATCCCTAAATTATAAACCCCTACACCTAAACCCCTAAACCCTATACCCTAAATTAACTCTCTAAACCCTAAAACTAAGGCGCTTGTGGAAACTTTAAGTTTCCACCGCCAGTGTATAGGATATTAATCCTTGAAAAATTGGTAAGATCACCTATCCAAATTGTAATTATATAGAAATAAGTATCAAAATTTTATATTTCTTAAAATTTATTAACAATCCTGGGAAGTTATTAAATATCAAAGGATAGCTAGGTATAAAATAAAGACATTAAGCAGACAAGAATAGAAACGGTTTGTTGCTAGTTTAGATCCCAGGGATCATGTCGTGAACGCAGGGAATCCCGGTGCTCGGAATCCAGGTCTCGGATTCGATGAAGACGCCGGGGGTGAATTTCTTGATCTCGGTCTCATCGACTTGCTTGATTCCAGGCCATTTCACCCTGCCCTCGGTGTTAGAGCCAGGTCCCCGGTTGCCATACTCGACATAGTATGAGGTTGCCAGCCCATGGTCGCCGTTCATTGGAATGTACCCCTCTGGTTGGACGATATCGTCGATCTGCGACTGCATTATGATAACAGTCGCGAAATCTTTCCATGGTCTGTTGAGGTACGTCTTGTTCTTGTTCATCACCGGATAGTAGTCGTTATTGCCGGAGAAGGTGCAGTTCTGGAACACGAAGCCGCCTTTGGATTCTTCATCCTTCCTCCCCTGTGCAATGAAGATGCAACTCTGGCCCTCCATCGGCTTCCTCACGATCAGATGGCAGCTCTGGAACACGGCACTAGCGTCGCCGAAGACGAAGTCTATGGTTCCGGTGATGACGCAATCACGGTAATACTGCCTGCCCCTGTGGGCATAAAGGGTGTCTTGGTATCCGTTGAAATGGCAGTTAAAGAAGGCACCAAAATCCCCGGAGGCCCTGAGGGCCACCGCTTGGTGGCCCTCGGGTCCGGCAGTGTTCTCGATTCCAATGTTCTTGGCTATGAAATTATTCGCATTCACGGCTACAAAACCAAACACAGTCGATATTAGAAATTAGAATTTAGAAAAAAGAAATCAAGTTATATCACATACATAGTAGTACATGAAATTTTGTTCAGCGCAACACAACAGTCGTAACGTAATGGGAGAAAAATCACGACGCAACGTCCGCAACGACCACAACCATAATTTTGTACTATGATCACATAATACTTACAAAGTGTTGCAGTGTCGAATGTCGTTGGTTTTGGCTGTGTCTTCTCAACGCTCACGTCACCGGTAATGACAGTCTTGGTCGGGCCATCTCCGACGAACGTAATGTGGTCGGAACCCTTGGGGATGTCGACCCTCTCATCGTAAACTCCCTCCTTAATGTGAATGACAAAGCGTTCGGTATTCCCCTTTTGTACTTCAGCCACGGCCTTGGCGATGCTATCATATTTGCCACTTCCGTCTTTAGCGACGATGACGTTAGCTTCCATTGCCATTTTCCCTTGAGCTCTTGCTTTTGCTTTTGTTTTGTGCTCTGGCTTGATCAATCTGCATTTGCATTCCCTATTTATACTCGAAGGAAACCACCATTTTTAGACATTTGCATGGTCCAGAGATCCCTGCGGATGTGACGAATCGTTCAAAGTTCTTCAAATTTATGGTGTTTAATCCTTCTTGTTCTAAAATCTTGGGGTTTTGAATTTGTTCATTTTTTTCAGCACTTAATAAAATTTACATACACTTAATAACAAAGCTATTCGAATCCAAATAATCGGTTAAAGAGAGAATCATCATTTTCCATTGGAATTTCTCATTGGTTATTTTTATTAAACTTTTATCTAGCATTAATACTAACCTATAACTTCCTTCTCTCTCTTTTTTTTAATTTGTTAGAAAATTTATTTTATATTCATTCCCTTACTAAACTCTTTGCTTAATCGAATCAGTACTAATCGAAATCCAAAACTTTTACTTGAATTAATCGGTTAATATCAATACCAAATTGTATTAAAAATTGAATTTTTGAATCATCAAATCTAAAAAATATCAGTACCTCTTATTAATATCAATATCAAATTGATAATATCAATACTCAAGTATTGACACTTGTGTCCATAGTATCGAGGTTTAGTTATTCAATAAAAGCATTTTGCCGAGCAAAAAAATCGGTTAATCGATACTTGGGTCCATAGTATTGATACTTTATATTAAAAATTAAAATTTTGAAACATCGAATCTAAAAAATATATATCAATACCTCTTATTAATCTCAATATCAATTTGATAATATCAATACTCCAAGTCAAGTCATGAACAATAGAGTACACATTTATATCAGTACTCCAAGGCATGTATCGATATCTTGTGATGCAGTAATGGGTCACAGTTAAAGGATTAGTGTGTAATAAGGCGCGGTGGATTGGATAAGTCGACTGAAGGCGAACTTGCAGACGAGGGGAGGTCGATGCTAGCACTCCCGAACTGGTTTCGAGTAGCCAAGTGGTGAAAGGAAAAATATATGATTGTTACTTGAGTTGCAAGACAAGGCTCTGTCGGAAGCGGAATGAAATAAAAGGGATAGAGCCCAAAGAAGAATTAAGAGAAAAGGGAAGAGCTCGGACAACTCAGAACTGAAAGATAGAACCTTTTTCGAATTGGACCTAGTAGGGAGATGGAATGTTCTTACTAGAGAAGCAATAAAGGTGCTTAAGCTCGCTAAGGATCTTGGGATGCAAATTGAAGGTAATGAGCATGAGTTGTTTCTGAGTTAGCCTTGTTGGAGGCAAACAAGTAGTGCAATAAGCAAGCGTCACGACATCTACCTTCAAATTTCGGGACCCAATTTCACATTAAGTAAAAAATTTAGGGACTAAACTGAACAAATAAAACTATATTAAAAACATCAGACTAAATTATAAAAATTAGAAACAAGTAGGGGTCAATTACGGATTAACTAAAAAATTTAGGGGACTAAATTGAATAAAAATAAAATTATATTAAAAATATCAAGCTAAACTATAAAAATTAGAAACAAATAAAGGCCAGTTACGAATTAACTATAAAAATATTTATCACGCTTCTCATATAAAATGTTAATTTCATATCAAGGACCTGATAATAGAAGCGCACGTTTAGAAAATGCTCTCGGCGCATGATAGTTGGTCTTTCATTGTTCGTGATTTTCTTTTCGCTTCTTCTCTCCCTCTTCTTCTACTCTGATTATTTGGTTCTCTAGAGGTGCTTGATTGGGTATATGGGTGATATGTCAGGTGTCGCAAAAGTTGATTGGAAGAGTTTGTTTGTGGGCTCTTATGATAACTCGTTGGAGCATTTTCCGATCGCGAATCGTGAGGAGGGTTTTCACAGTTGATCCTCCGGCGGATGCTTTCTCAGAGGGATTGCAGGCTTGAAAGCATGCATTAGTTGGACAATTTATTGGGAAGGCTCCCAATTTCAGTTTGCTCTAGGAGACGGTGAGCTTGTTTTGGGGAAAGCATGGTGAAGTGGAAGTCAGTTATGCAGGGGATAATATGTTCCTCCTTCGATTCATTAATGAGGGTGCTAGGGATTGGGTAATTGAGAATGGTCCTTGGCACATCCAACATAAGCCGTTGATTATGCGAAAATGGACTCCCAATCTGAAGAGCTTGAGTTTTGCTATGGATAGGGTTCCGATTTGGGTTCTCTTGTACGGGGTTCCTCTTGAGTTGTTTTCGAAGAAGAGGTTGAGCTACATTGCCAGTGCTGTGGGCGTCCCTCTCTTTATGGATAGCATCACTGCCTCTCGGCAAAGATTGGCGTATGCTAAGGTTTGTGTCGAGATTTCGGTGATGACAACTTTGCCTCATGCGATTGATGTGATTCAACGGGATCGTTCTATTGTCTCTGTTGGTGTGGAGGTGTCGTGGTTTCCCCCTAAGTGTGAGCATTGTTCTATTTTTAGGCACTCGAGCAAAGCCTGTAATGTGGGTAAGGCTGAATCTAAGCCTTCTGGTGCGCAAGTGGGGGGAAAAGGGGCATGCTCTCCGAAGAGGCAGGCTCCACTGCTTGTGAAGGAGAAATAAGTTCCTAAGGTCCAAGGTCCAGCATCACAAGATTTGGTTGAAGGCTCGAAGTCCCCGTTGGTTCTGAAGGTTGCTGTAACTCCTTTACTAGCTCGTGGGGGATTAAGTGGTTCTTCCAATAAATTTGCTAGTTTGATGGATGCTTCTTTGAACTCTGTGGCTAGCAGCAGTTCTGTAGGGGCAAAATTTGAGTCTAATTCTGTGCCTGATGTTGTTGCTGATGTAGTGGTTTCCCCAAGGAAATCCATAGCAGCTTCTCTTGGTGTTGCCAAGCTGATTGATGATATTAAAGCCAAGAAGAATGCCAAAGGCAACAAAAGTAAGATGAAGGGTGCAGTGGATGCCGGGGTAGGTATTTCTAATCCTATTTCATGATTATCTGTACCTGGAATGTCAGGGGAATGAATAATCCCCTTAAGCAAGATGAGATTGTTAGGAAGATTTATAGTCTTAAGGTTGACTTTGTGTGTTTACTTGAGACTATGGTTAAGAAAATTAGTGCCCAAGTTATTATTAGTAGGAAGTTTCGAGGATGAAACTGGCTTGCTAATTATGATTATGCTTAAAATGGTCGGATTTGGTTATTGTGGAGGGATGGTATTAGGTTTGATTTGTTGTCTGCAATGGATCAGTGTTTGCATGGTATTGTGCATTGTGGTGACTCTTCCTTCATTCTTTCTGCAATATATGGTTGGAATGATGGGATTCAGAGAAGGGGCTTGTGGTCCCTTTTGGAAGGTATTAAGCGTAGTGTTGGTGCTGCTCCTTGGATTTTAATTGGGGATTTTAATGTTCTACTTCACCCTAATGAGAGCTCAGACTTTTCTAAAGGGTTTGTTAATTTTAGTGACATAGATGATTTTCAGCAGTGTGTTGCTAGTTTGGGAGTTTTGGATTACCCTTGTTCTTGCCCTTTGTATACTTGGTCTAATCATCAAGAGGAAAGACCCCTGGCAAGAAAGTTGGATAGGGTTTTGACTAATTTGCATTGGTATGATTCTTTTTCTCACTCTCAGGTTGAGTTTGCAGCTCCTGGAAAATTTGATCACTCGCCTAGTTTTACATGGACAGCTAGGCCTATTGTTTCTCCCCCTAAACCTTTTAGGTTTTTTAATTTTTGGAGTTCTCACCCCTAATTTTTGGAAATCGTGGCTGCATCTTGGGGGGATGCTGTGGATGGTAACCCTATGAAGAGACTGTTTACAAAATTGAAAAGGTTTAAGAGTGTCCTGAAATAGTTTAACACTGAGGTGTTTGGTGAGATTGCAGAAAGGGTTCGTAGGAAGAGAAATGAGCTGAATGTTGCTCAGATTAATAATCTTTCTGTGGGTACTAGTGGGGAAACTGTTGAAATTGTGACTGCACTTAAGCATGAATTAGCTCATCTTGTTGACGCTGAAAAAGGGTTTCTGAGGTAAAAAGCTAAGTTGTAGTGGCTAAATGATATGGATCAAAGCACTAAGTTTTTCTATTCAATGGTAAAAGTCAGAAACCGTAAACAGGCTATTAGTTCTTTGGTCACTGTTTCTGGTGTAAAGTTGGAGTCTTAGCAAGAAATCTCTTTTGAGATTGTTCAATTCTTTACAAATTTGATTTGTAAGAGGGATTCAGGGGTGCTGAAAGTTGACAGAGGCCTGTTGAGTGCATTGATGGCTCATGCCTTGACTATTGAGGATGCAGATTCACTGGTGAGGGAGGTTTCAGATGAGGAGATTAAGGGTGCTATCTTTGAGCAGTGTAATGAGAAATCTCCTGGTCTAGATGATTTTTTCAAATCTGCTTGGGACATTGTGCGGCCTGATGTTCTTCAAGCAGTGAGGTATTTCTTTGCCACTTTCGATTTGTTTCCTGAATTTAATGCAACCTCTATTGTGCTAGTGCCTAAGTCTGTTAGCCCTAGTCAGGTTAAAGACTATAGACCTATTTCTTGCTATTCATTGATTTATAAATGCATTACTAAAATTTTGGTGGGTAGGCTTAGTTATTCTTCTGCCTGATGTCATTTCTTTAAGTCAGAGTGCGTTTGTCAGGGGTAGAAGCATAATGGATAATACTATTATGGCTCGGGAACTTGTTAGAGGGTATGTGAGAGCTAATGTGTCTCCTAGATGTACAATCAAGGTGGATTTGCAAAAGGCATTTGATTCTATAAGCTGGGATTTCATCTTGTCTATTCTTGAAGCTTTGAATCTCCCTTCCCAGTTTATTAAATGGGTGGTTGCTTGTATTACTGGTCCTAAATTTTTAGTAGTTATTAATGGAGGGCATCAGGGGTTCTTCTCTTGAGCTAGGGGTGTTAGGCAAGAGGATCCTTTATCCCCTTATCTCTTTGTCCTGGTTATGAATATTCTTTCAAAGCTGCTAGACCTTGGTGCCAAGCAGAGTATTTTTCAGTTTCATCTTAAGTGTCATAGAGTGCAGTTGACTCACCTTTATTTTGCTGACGATTTGATGATTTTTGCAAAGGGTAATTTGAATTATGTTTTGGGCATCTATTGCGTCTTGGATGAGTTTTATCAAATTTCTGGGCTGCAACTTAATGCCACGAAGAGTGAGATATTTGTTGCTGGTATATCTAATGATGTGCTTCAGGATATGATCGCTTGTACTGGTTTTAGGCTGGGCAAGTTTCCTGCTCGTTACTTGGGTGTTCCCTTGGTGCCTAAGAAGCTTACTATAAAGGATTGTCAGCCTTTATTGGATAAGGTGCAAAGTAAAATTCACCAATGGTCTCTGCTGAATCTGAGTTTTGCTAGGAGGTTGGAGATGATCAAATTCACTTTGTATGGGATCCAGAACTTTTGGAGTAGGCAGCTTATCTTGCCTAAAGCTGTTTTCAAAAGATTTAATCAATTATGTCTTAGATTTCTATGAAAGGGGAATGATTCTTCAGCCACTGGAGCCCGTGTTAGTTAGGATACTATTTGCACCTTCAAGTCTGAAGGGGGATTGGGCTTTCGTGAAATAATAAGTTGGAATGATGCCTGCATGGTGTAACTTATTCGAAATCTTCTAGCTGGTCAAGGATCATTGTGGATTGTCTGGGTTAAGGCCTATGTTGTTAAAGGTTTGAGTTTCTGGCAGCTTCAAGTGAAGGCCTCCATGAGTTGGTTTTGGAAGAGGCTACTGAAGTTTAGAGATCAGTATGATCTCTTACTTAGGAGATTTGCTACAGAAGATTCACCTTTGCCTACTGCTTGCATTTGGACTGAGATGAAAGTGTGTAAAGAGAAGATATTTGGGCAGAAATTGATCTGGACTGGGTTTCATATTCCCAGACATGTTATTATTGCTTGGATGACTATCTGGGGAAGGCTCCCAACAAGAGACAGATTGTCTAAGTGGGGGTCATTGAAAAGAAATGTTGTGTTCTGTGTGGTTGTGAATGTGAATCAAGAGATCATTTATTTTTCTCTTGTTCGGGCACTAAGTGGATTTGGAAGGAAGTATTGGTCTTGTGTGGATTACCTAGAAGTGTGGGTGATTGAAAAGATGAATTTATTTGGGTGACGCGACATTTCAAGGGTAAGTCAATCCCTGTGACTATTCTTCGACTTGCTTGGAGTGCTTACATTTACTATGTTTGGAGGGAAAGGAATCATAGGATTTTTCGTGGTGCGGTGGATTCTTCTGAGACCATTTTCCAACCATCAAAACTGTTATTCGGGCTAGGCTTGATGGTAAGAAGATGAATGGAATAAACTCTGTTAATGTTCAGCTTTGTAATAGTTGGGGTACAGAAATATAGTTTTTGATTTATTGTAAAGTTTGGATACACAGACTTATTTTTTTGTAGCAGGAATTTCCTGCTTCTTGGATAATACAATAAACAATTATCCAAAAAAATGTCAATTTCATAACATATTTAGAAATAAGCATTAATAAAAAGTGATTTTTTGAAAGCTAAGGTTATTACAAGTAGTATATATTCTGAATATATAATATCAACCATTTGACAATGGATGCTCCAATCACCCTGTTGCGGCTGCTGGTGCTCGAGCACGTGAGCTCTAGGAACAACAACCATTCTGAGCACGCGAGTTCTAAAGTGAATTACTTGCTCTTCGTAACCTCATTAACTATATATATATATAGACTATACGTTTAGATCACCAACTATTAAACTGTAATTGTATAGAAATAAGTATCAAAATTTTATTTTTCTTAATATTCATTAACAAGCATGGGAAGTTATTAAATATCAGAGGATAGCTAGTTATAAAATAAAGACATTAAGCAGACAAGAATAGAAACAGTTTGTTGCTAGATTAGACCCCAGGGATCATGTCGTGAACGCAGGGAATCCCGGTGCTCGGAATCCAGGTCTCGGATTCGATGAAGACGCCGGGGGTGAATTTCTTGATCTCAGTCTCATCGATTTGCTTGATTCCAGGCCATTTCACCCTGCCCTCAGTGTTAGCGCCAGGTCCTCGGTTTCCAAACTCCACGTAGTACGAGGTTGCCAGCCCATGTTCGCCGTTCATCGGAGTGTACCCCTCTGGTTGGATGATATCGTCGATCTGCGACTGCATTATGATAACAGTCGCAAAATCCTTCCATGGTCTGTTGAGGTACGTCTTGTTCGTGTCCTTCACTGGGATGTAGTCGTTATCGCCGGAGAAGGTGCAGTTTTGGAACACGAAGCCGCCTTTGGATTCTTCATCCTTCTTCCCCTGTGCAATGAAGATGCAACTCTGGTTCTCCATCGGCTTCCTCACGATCAGATGGCAGCTCTGGAACACGGCACTAGCATCGCCAAAGATAAAGTCTATGGTTCCGGTGATGACGCAATCGCGGTAAAACTGCTTGCCCTTGTGGGCATAAAGGGTGTCTTGGTATCCGTTGAAATGACAGTTAAAGAAGGCGCCCATATCCCCGGAGGCCCTGAGGGCCACCGCTTGGTGACCCTCAGGTCCGGCGGTGTTCTCGATTCCAATGTCCTTGGCTGTGAAATTATTCGCATTCACAGCTACAAAACCAAATATAGTCGAGATTAGAATTCCGAAAAAATTAATCAAGTTATATAACATACATAGTACTCCACAAAATTTCTGTCATCCCAAGGCACTAATCATAAACAGCAACCACATTAAAATCATAATTATTTTAGGAGAAAAATTACGACACAATCACCACAACCACAATTTTGTACTATGGTCACATATTACTTACAAAGTGTTGCAGTGTCGAATGTCGTAGGTTTCGGCTGTGTCTTCTCGACACTCACGTCACCGGTAAGGACAGTCTTGGTCGGGCCATCTCCGACGAACATAATGTGGTCGGAGCCCTTAGGGATGTCGACCCTCTCATTGTAAACTCCCTCCTTAATGTGAATGACAAAGCGTTCGGTATTCCCCTTTTGTACTTCAGCCACGGCCTTGGCGATGCTATCATATTTGCCACTTCCGTCTTTAGCGACGATGACGTTAGCTTCCATTGCCATTTTCCCTTGAGCTCTTGCTTTTGCTTTTGTTTTTGCTGTTGCTTGATCAATCTGCATTTGCATTGCCCTATTTATACTTGAAGGAAACCACCATTTTTAGACATTTGCATGGTCCAGAGATCCCTGCGGATGTGACGAATTGTTCAAAGTTCTTCAAATTTATGGTGTTTAACCCTTCTTCCTGTTCTAAAATCTCGGGGTTTTGAATTTGTTCATTTTTTTCAGCACTGAATTAAATTTACATACACGTATGTACAAAGCTATTCGAATCAATACTAATCTAAATCCAGCAGTTTTACTTGAATCAGTTGATTAATCGATTTAGACTTATTTTGATCACGAAAAATACTAAAAATATATATAAAAAAGAGGGGTATAGTGTGGACCGCAAGTAAAAACATAACTCTCAAAACCCAATTATTCACAATAAATAGTTGCTAGTAAAGGCACTTTGCTTTATACGTCTCTTGAATGATCTCCGATAAGGGAGCAGCGAATACCATGGGAGGCATTGTAACCCCCTGTACCCGGCTTAGAAGATATAGCCGAATCTAGGAAGTCACAATTAAAAACTTTACCCTCAAAAAACCGATTCTATTTATAATACTTTAAAACGTAGTTTTTGGGGTGTTACAGGTATGGCAGCCAAAGCCTATGATGGCTGTTTGCAAAAGCGAGCTCGTTGGTAATGTTCAGTTGATGATGTCTTTCTTCGCCAAGGGTGTGATACATTAGTCGACCCTGTCAGTGGCCGGATTCAGAAATATTTTTGAGGGTCGACACACATATATTAACATTGTGTTCGAATTCGGTTCATTTATTATTTATTAGTGTGTTCAGATTCGATTCTGTTAGCTTTTGCGAACATGTTCCTTTAACGTTCACGAACATGAGTGACTAGGTGTAAATAAGTTAACAATGCGAACATGTTCCTTTAACGTTCACGAACATGTGCGTCGAAACAAGTTTGATTTGGAGTTATACCTTTCGGGGAGTGTTCATAGGTCCCTAGAATCAAGTATGGGTCTTGCCGATATTGTGTGGTCCTTGATAAGTTGGGCTTTGGAGGATTTGCAAGGTGTATTTAGCATTGCAGAGCTTGAAACTTAAGGCATTTTGTTCGAAGATGCGTGCATTCATATGAATAAAGACGGTAAAGAACGATGAGCCTAATTAATAAAATCATATTTGTGAGAAAAAAAAAATAACGATGAGCTGCTAATTGAGGAATACTGGTGGGACAAACCGATGAATTGTGTCTCCAGCAATTGAAATGGAGGGCAGACTATCTCCGCGCGAAGGCGATGTGAAATTTAACGTGGATGGGACACCGAAAGAAGATGCGCCCCCAAAGAGGTGATGCGAACTGCGAAAGGGGTAGCCAGGGCAATGTTTTCAGGTCTACTTTTGATGAGATTAATCTGTTAGTTAGTCGAATTGCGAACGTACAATTCCGGTATGTCCCGAGGCAGCGATATGGTATGGCGGATCATCTAGCGAAGGTAGGTGTTTGGACTGTTATAGAATAGTTTTTTTTTCTCGGCAAATATGATACGATAATTTTATGTATGTTTTTATGAATATTATAAGAATAAGTTGATTCAAATTCTTAAAAAAATATTGCCAACACCTCTTTGAGCTCTTGGTAATTAGATCACCTATCAAAACTGTAATTGTATAGAAATAAATATCAAAAATTAAATTTTTTTAATATTTAGAGGATAACTAGGTTTAAAGTACAGACATTTAGCAGGCAAGAATAGAAACGGTTAGTTGCTAGTTTAGATCCCAGGGATCATGTTGGTAATGCAGGGAATCCCAGTGTTTGGAACCCATGTTTGGGATCCGAGGAAGACTCCGGCGGTGAATTTCTTGATCTCATTCGCATCGATTTGCTTGATTCCAGGCCATTTCACCCTGCCCTCGGTGTTAGAGCCATGTCCCCGGTTGCCATACTCGACGTAGTATGAGGTTGCCAGCCCCTTTTCGCCATCCATCGGAATGTACCCCTCCGGTTGGATGATATCGTCGATCTGTGACTGCATTATTATAACGGTTGCGAAATTCCTCCATGGTCTATTGAGGTACGACTTGTACGTGTCCTTCACCGGGAGGTACTCCTCATCTCCGGAGAAAGTGCAGTTCTGGAACACGAAGCCGCCTGCGGATTCCACCGTTGTCTTCCCCTGTGCAATGATGATGCAGTTCTGGTTCTCCAACGGCTTCCTCACAATCAACTGACAGTTCTGGTACACGGCCCTAGCGTCGCCGAAGACAAAGTCTATGGTTCCGGTGATGACGCAATCGCGGTAAAACTGCCTGCCCTTGTGGGCATAAAGGGTGTCTTGGTATCCGTTGAAATGACAGTTATAGAAAGCGGACATATCCCCAGAGGCCCTGCAGGCCACCGCTTCGTGGCCTTCAGGACCGACGGAGTTCTCGAACCCGATGTCCTTAGCTATGAAGTGCATCCCATCGGCAGCTACCAAAACCAAAAACAATAAAGATTAGAGCTTTGAAAAAAATAAATCAAGTTATATCACATACTATTAAATTGAGTCTTGTACATATTTAAAATCATAGTTATTTTTTGAAGAAAAATTACGACCAACATTCACAACAGCTTTCTCAATCGTAATTTAGTACTATAATCACGTATTACTTACAAACTGTTGCAGTGTCGAATGTCGTAGGTTTTGGTTGTGTCTTTTTGACGCTCACGCTAGCGGAAATGACTGTCTTGGTCGGGCCATCTCCGATGAGCATAACGTGGTTGACACCGAAAGGGATGTTAACCCTCTCATTGTAAACTCCGGCCTTAATGTGAATGACAAATCGTTGAGTATTCCCCTTTGGGACATCAGCCAAGGCCTTGGCGATGTTATTATATTTTCCACTTCCGTCTTTAGCGACGACGACATTAGGCTTAATGTTCTCCGGTTTCGCCTCCAGGAGTTTCCGATCACTATAACTCATCCATTCGGGGAACTCGCTCGACAAGAGCTTACGGTGATTGAACGCGGACGGGTCGATCTTGTCGAAGTTGCCCATGTTGAGGTCTTTCGTGAGGGACGATAACCCGTCCAAAATGGAGAGACCGGTCCTGGTTAGCTCTTGTGTCTTGATTAAGATCGTCATCATCTTCTCCGCCGCGTGGTCGTCCATCTCCGCGTACGAGTCTATGCAGGTCTGCTGGCTGGTGAGGGCGCCGCTCAGCCACACCTGGAGGGTCAAGAGGACATTGTTAATCTTGCTCATATCGACGGCGCCGAGCTTGTCGAACGATCTTTCCAGGTCCTTAATAGCCCAGTGGAACATCTCCTGGCAAACACGGGAAGCCGCTTTCAAATTCTCGTCCCTCTGCAGCAAATGCACCGCCTTCGATCTCGCCGTCGCGTTCTTTAACTCCTCCACCGTGGCCATGAACTCCGCCCGTATCAGCTCCTTGGGGTCGCTCGATTCGGACGACAACATACTCTCCTCACACGCTTCCTTGAATCTCGTGGGCTGGCAAATGGAATGTATCGCCTTCTTAGAACTCACCATCTTCTCCGACTCCTCATCCTTCGCCTGCGCCGTATACATACCCTGAGCGAACACCACCGCGAGCACCGACGCTAGCACCGCCGCCAAACCGACAAGGACAAAAATAACGTTACTTACCATATTTAAACACCCTTTTTTTCCTAATTGGAACCCTAAAACAACAAGAAATTATGAAGAAACTTTTTCCTCCCTCCCTTTTGATTGAATCTAACCAGCAGCATCAGCACAGGAAGGAAAGAAAGAAAGAAAGTAGAAGATTGGTTGCAAACAGCTTTGGGGGGCTGCTTATTGCTTAATGCCCCTAAAGCTTTTGCCCTTTCTTCAATAATCTACATTTCCAATTCCCTATTTCTACTCCAAGGAAATCACTATTTTTGGTAAAGGATTACTTTTGCATGGTTGAGAGATCCCAACTTGTTCAAGTTTTGAAATTTTTATGGTGTTTAACTCTTCTTCTTCTCCTGAAAATTTTCACATCATAAATTAATATTTTCATTGTTGGTTGTGCTATTTGTACGTAGGGTGAGTAAAACTCAACTCAAAAAAAATCTGCTAAACTCGTCTTGAGTAGATTTATAATTTCATAAAATCAACTCGTCTGGAAAAAGAATTCAAAAAAAAAATTGAGTTCAGGATATTTAAGACTACATATAGATAACTCCACTAAGGCTACATATAATTGTGTCAATAAGATTATTTAACTGATTTTAATTTGGCGACTTTTTTGGCTCAACAATTTATTGATTAATTAAATACTACAAAAAGTGATTATGGAGTCCAAAAGGACCAACCGCCCTAAACCAAATTAAGTATTTCGTTCAAAATTTTTAGACCTAAATAGAAAAAAATAGTACACTCAACTTGGTGAACACGAGATAAAAGTAACAATTCTCACCTTGCAAAAACAACAATGACCAATGTGCACTAAATAGGCCAAAATAGAGAAAGACAAACTTATTATATTTAGTGTTTAGAGTTTAAAATTTAGAATTTAGGTTTTAGAGGTAGAGTTTAGGATATAAAATTTAAGGTTTTAAATTTTAAAGGAAGGTTGAGTAATATTTTTTATATATGTAAATTACGTTTTTTTATATTTTGTTTGAAATATTACTTTTAAAAATTGTTATGATTAATACAGTTTAATTCGTACATTTGATTAAAATATAATAGATGCTCTTTTGTTAAAATATTTTGTATTTAGAACCCAATTACAAGTGTCTTAATGGAAAATCGAATAATGTTCATCCTAGGAGACATAAGTTCAAATCACTTTGTGCAAGGTGTGTGCATTGTCAAAGGGTTAAGAATATGTATGAACATATACTACCTTGTAATCGCCTTTAGACTATTAAAAAATTGTATTTAAAATATAAAATGAATTAACCGAAATAGCATGAAAAATTTTATAAAGAATGTCATGCACACCGGTGCATAATAATTATTATAATAAAATTTTATAATGATTGTTCATATAAGAAAATTTTATAATAACCGACCATTAGTTGGTCTAGCAGGGTGAAGCGTTAGGTTTCTCAAGTAATGTTAGAGGTTCGAATCCTGACTTTATGAATAAAAAAAATGGGTTGGAAGGGTTGCCCTAATAATCAACCTCTACAAAATCTGACCTAAATTAGTCGGCCAAAAAGTTGAAAACCAGAATTAAAAAATGTATAATAATTATTTTTGGACAATCGTAAATCCGATGTATAAATAATATTATCAATAGTTAAATTTAAAAAATTTAAAACCGGGATCACAATTTGTGTAACATAATAGAATTTTTCATCTTAATTTATTAAGTAACTTATTATATATATTATTTATTTGTGAAATTTAAATATAGATTTTCAACTAAAACAGTATATTGGAAACGGTATTAATGAAACTAAATTCAAACAGATATTAGAACGGGAAAATCGAAATTCAAAACACAGATTTCGGAACAAATTGTTACTAAAAGTGCAGATTAAAGTATAAATAGGGCAATGGAAATGCAGATTAATCAAGCAAGAGTTGAAGCTTAAGCGGCTTTATTCAATAAGAGGAATCTTCTTCTTTCTTTCTTCTTCTGAAACTGTTCTTTAGATTCAAGTAAAAAGGAGAGAGGAAAAAGATTTCAATTTTTTATTTTATTGGTTTTATTTCTCGTCCTTATTAGGGTTTTAATAAGGAAAAAGGCTGTTTAAAAATGGTGAATAGCCTACTTTTTATCACTGTCCTGCTGGTGGCGGTGGTGTCATCGGCCAACTCGTCTGACCCGAAGGAGATGATAAGGAATGAGTTTCAGGCTACGGTGGCGGAGGTGAAGAAAGCGATGGCGAATTCGAAGACGGTAAAGGAGCTGCAGAGCGACGAAAAGACTAAAGAGGCTTTCAAGACCTGCCAACTGATGTTTGATTGGGCAATTGAGGACTTGGAGAGATCGTTCGACATGCTCGGGGAGATCAGTATGAGCAAGGTTAACGATATCCTCTTGACCCTTCAGGTGTGGTTGAGCGGCGTCTTCACTAGCCAACAGACATGTATAGACTCGTATGCAGAGATGGACGGTGCAGCGGCGGATAAGATGAAGTCGATTTTAACGAAGTCACAAAACCTAACCAAGCACGGGCTAGCCATACTGAACGGTTTATCGTCCATCACTAAAGACCTCGATCTCAGCGGCCTTCATGATGCATTCGGGTTCAAACGTAGGTTGTTGTCGGGCGAGTTTCCCGAATGGATGAGTGACAGTGACCGCAGACTCCTGGAGGCAGCAGATGCAGCAGCAACAGCACCACCGAAGGAAACAGATGCAGCAACAGCAGCACCACCGAAGGAAACAGATGCAACAGCAGCAGCACCACCGAAGGAAACAGATGCAGCAGCAGCAGCACCACCGAAGGAAACAGATGCAGCAGCAGCAACACCATCGAAAGAAACAGCTGCAGCAGCAGGAACACCATCGAAAGAAACAGCTGCAGCAGCAGGAGCACCTAAAGCAGGTGCAGCAGCAGGAGCACCGCAAGAAGGAGCAGCAGGAGGAGCACCACAGGCCGGAGCTGCAGCTGCGGGGGATTTTAAACCTGATTTCGTCGTTGCTAAGGACGGAAGTGGAAAATATGATAGCGTTGCCAAGGCCCTGGCTGAAATCCCAGCGAAGAATACTAAACGGGTTGTCATTATGATTAAGGCCGGAACTTACGATGAGAGGATCGACATCCCTAAGGGTATGGCCAACATTATGCTCATCGGAGAAGGCCCGACTAAGACTATCATCACCGGTAGCGTTAGTGTCGAAAAGACGTTGCCAAGACCTACCACATTCTTTACTGCAACAGTTGGTAAGTACTCCTTATGTGATAGTATAACTTAATTTTTCATTTTTTACCAGAGCTCTAATCTTAACTTCGTTTGTCTTTTGTAGCCACGGCTGGCATAGGTTTCATAGCCAAGGACATTGCGTTCGAGAACACTATCGGACCCGAAGGACACCAAGCGGTGGCCCTCAGGGTTTCCGGCGACATGTCTGCCTTCTATAACTGTCAGTTTAATGGATACCAAGACACCCTTTATTCCCACGAGGGCAGGCATTTTTACCGCGACTGCGTCATTACTGGAACCGTAGACTTCATATTCGGCAGTGCTAGAGCCTTGTTCCAGAACTGCCAGTTGGTCGTGAGGAAGCCCATGGGGAACCAAGCCTGCATTGTCGTTGCACAGGGGAAGAAGGCTCAAGAATCCGCCAGCGGGTTCGTCTTTCAGAACTGCACGTTCTCCGGCGACAAAGACTACATCCCAGTGAAGGACAAGAACAAGTCATACCTTAACAGGCCATGGAGGGCATTTGCCACTGTCGTCATAATGCAGTCACAGATCGACGACATCATCCAGCCGGTGGGGTACATTCCGATGGATGGCGACAAGGGGCTAAATGACGGCTACTTTGCCGAGTTCGGAAATCGTGGACCTGGCTCCAACACCGATAACAGAGCCAAATGGCCTTCGATCAAGAAAATCGATGCGGCTGAGGCCAAGAAATTCACTCCTGGTCCCTTCCTCGAATCTGAGACCTGGGTTCCAAGCACTGGAATTCCCTGCATTCCCGAGATGATCCCTGGGCTCTAAACTAGCAACAATCCGCCGAGGCCACCGTTTTATTGTCATCACAACTTCAACTATTATATATTCAACCACTTTTCTTCAATATTAATTCAATCCATTAGTGTTACCGTTTCAATTATTGGCTGCAATTTTTAATTTAATAAAGGCTTGATTTAAAGTTTTGTACTTGAAAATAGAATTTTTTATTGAAAATTTATTGCTTGTATTGTTAAAATTTAAAAGTATCATATGATTTTAGTAACCTTTATACATTAATTTTAGTGTTAATATTTGATGTACCGCAAGTATAGTTTTATCTTGTCTTCTATAAACGGACTTCAAACGACATCGAATGTTATTTTAGGGCACTAAACTCTACAATCTAACAAATCTAATTTTAAACTCTAAACTCTAAAAATCTAATTTTAAACTCTAAAAATACACCATTTGTGTAAATTTTCGTTTTCCTTCTTTTAATTCAATATTGATTTAAAAAAATTCAGCTATAAACATTAAAATATTGTGTCAATCTAATTCCAACAAAAAAAATGTTAAAAAAATAAGGGTAATTATATCATGCACCAGCGGTGGAAATATATTTAAGGGGTATGGATTCAATTTAAGGTTTATAGTATATGGATTTAGGTTTATGTGCTTAGAATTTAGACATTGTGGTTTGAATTTAGAGATTAGGGTTAAAATTTAGGGGTTATAGGTAAAACCTAAATCCCTAACATATTACCCTAACCCCTAAATTCTAACCTCTAAACTCTAAACCATAACCACAAACCCTAAATCCTAAACTTCTAAACATAAATATCTAAACTAGATCTCTAACCTATAAAATTAGGGCGTTCGTAGAAACAAAATGTTTCCACCGCCGCCAGTGCATCATATGTTTTCCAAAAACAATATAAAACACATATTATAAAAACATACATTGATGAGAAAACTATTTTTTTATCAAATTATGTCTTCATTAAACCGATAAAAATTAATCCAAAAGTTTAAAAGATGCAAAAAAACATTACGTACCTTAATATATAGATTTTCAAATTTCAACTAAAAACAATAACGACAATGAAACTAAATTTAGACAGAAAATATAACGTGGAAATCCAAAATCAAAAAATCCAGGGATTTCAGAACAAGAAGAGATGAAGACCGTAAACTTGAAAAACTCTAAACAGATTGGTAATAAAAATGGAATGGTTAACTAAAAATGGCGATTCCATTAAAGTATAAAAAAGGCAATGGAAATGCAAGGAATAAGCAGCATCACGTAGCTGCTAAGAATCTTCTCCTTTCTTTCTTCTTCTGAAACTGTTCAAGTGAAAAGAAAGGGAGGAAAAAAAGCTGTTTGAAAATGGCGAATAGCGTACTTTTTATCATTGTCCTGATGGTGGCGCTGGTGGCGTCGGCGCTCACCGCGTATTTCGCCATCGAACTCGTAGCAGCAAAGAAGCATAGGGAGGAGAGGGAATCGCAGTTGTCGACTTCTAACAAGGCGATACAGTCAATTTGTCAGCCGACGCAGTTTAAAGAAGCGTGTGAGCAGAGCATGTCGTCGGCCAACTCGACCGAACCGAAGGATCTGATAAGGGCGGAGTTTCGAGCGACGGTGGAGGAGATAAAGAAAGTGGTTGCGCATTCGAAGACGTTGAAGGAGCTGCAGAATGACGAAAAGACTGAACAGGCTTTCGATGTTTGCCATCAGATGTTTGATTGGGCAATTCAGGACCTGGAGAGATCGTTCGGCAAGCTCGGGGAGGTCGATATGAGCAAGATTGACGAAATCCTCTTGACCCTCCAGGTGTGGCTGAGCGCCGCCCTCACCAGCCAGCAGACCTGTATAGACTCGTATGAGGAGATGGACGGCCATGCCACGGAGAAGATGATGTCTATCTTAACAAAGTCACAGGAGCTAACCAGGAACGGGATATCGATACTGAACGGGTTCTCGGCCCTCACTAAAGACCTCGACATCAACAATCACGAGGAACCCGCGTCGCATCGTAGGCTGTTGTCGACCGAGTTCCCTGAATGGATGAGCTATAGTGACCGCAAACTCCTACATGCAGCAGACACAGCAACAACAACGACAACAACAACAACACATCACGAAGAAACTAAAGAACAGCGGGAGGCGGCAATAGCAGCAGAACTGGGGGATTTTAAGCCTGATTTCATCGTTGCTAAGGACGGGAGCGAAAAATATGATAGCGTGGCCAAGGCCCTAGCTCAAGTCCCAAAGAAGAATACTAAACGGATTGTCATTCTGATTAAGGCCGGAATTTACCATGAGAGGATCGGGATCCCCAAGAGTACCGACAACATTATGCACATCGGAGAAGGTCCGACCAAGACTATCATCACCGGTAACGTCAGCGTCGAAAAGACATCGCCCAGACCTACCACATTCTACACTGCAACGGTTTGTAAGTACTCCGTATGTGATATAACTTAATTTCTTATTTTTAGAGCTCTAATCTCGACTATGTTTGGTTTTTTGTAGCTGCGGCTGGGATGGGCTTTATAGCCAAGGACATCACGTTCGAGAACACTATCGGACCCGAAGGACACCAAGCGGTTGCCCTCAGGGTCTCCGGCGACATGTCCGCCTTCTATAACTGCCATTTCAACGGATACCAAGACACCCTTTATTCCCACGAGGGCAGGCATTTTTACCGTGACTGCGTCATCAGCGGAACCATAGATTTCATTTTCGGCAGCGCTAGAGCCGTGTTCCAGAACTGCCATTTAGTCGTGAGGAAGCCGATGGGGAACCAAGCCTGCATCTTCATCGCACAGGGGAAGAAGACTCAAGAATCCGCTAGCGGGTTCGTGTTTCAGAACTGCACCTTCTCTGGCGACAAGGACTACATCCCAATGAAGGACAAGAACAAGTCATACCTTAACAGACCATGGAGGGCATTCGCCACCGTTGTCATAATGCAGTCACAGATCGACGACATCATCCAGCCGGAGGGGTACATTCCGATGGACGGCGACAAGGGGTTGGAGACCGGCTACTTCGTAGAGTTCGACAACCGTGGACCTGGCTCTAACACTGAACTCAGAGCCAAATGGCCTTCAATCAAGGAAATCGATCAAGTTGAGGTCAAGAAATTCACCCCCGGCCCCTTCCTCGAATCCGAGAACTGGGTTCCGAGTGCCGAAATTCCCTGCATTCCCGACATGATCCCTGGGCTCTAAACTAGCACCGTTTTATTGTCATCACAACTTCAAGTATTATAGATTAAACAACTTTTCTTCAATATAAATTCATTCCATTAGTGTTCCAGTTTCTGTTGTTGTCTTCAACTTTCAAGGTTATAAAAGTTTGATTCTAATGTTTTATACTTAAAAGATATGATTTATTGGTTGTATTGTTAAAATTTAAAGGGTAATTTACGTAAATTATCACCGAACTTTACTGTTAAACTTATTTTGGTCACTGAACTTTTAAAACGTTCAATTTACTTACTGAAGTTTAGACATTGGACCTCTTTTATTACTCATCCACTAACTTTTTGACGACTACTATTTATCGACGAACGAAGAAACTTCTCCAAGATAGGAACAGTTGAAAACTTCATCTGCACGAGAGAAGTAACATATTGGGAAACGAGCTTCAACCGAGGACAGATGAGGGAGATCGACGAGAGAGAAATTAATAGGTTTTTGGCGAGGACGAAGTGACTGGTAAAACTTGGGACCGAACGACCATCATCTGTGACCGTTTGGGGTTTATGAGTGACCAAAAACGTTTAATGTCTAAATTTTAGTGGCCAAAAAGTCAATATATAAACTTCATTGAGTAAATGTACGTTTTGAAATTTTAGTGACTAAAATAGGTTTAAAAGTAAAGTACAATAATGATTTACGTAATTTTACCAAAACTTAAAAGTATCATATGTTTTAGTAATGTTTATACATTATTTTAAGGGGTAAAAATCCTCTACCCCTAATCATGACCTCTTTTATGCCCCACACTAAAAATCACTTAAAAATTAAATTTTAAATCCTAACCCTAATTTTCACATCCTAAACCCTAAACCTCACACCCTAAAAAATACACCTTACCTCTAATTCCCTAAACCCTAACCTTAAACCCTAAACCATAAACCCACTATTTTAAAGTGGGGCATAAAAGGGAGCATGATAAGAGGGCAGGCGATTTTCATCCTATTTTAAGTCGGTTGTAATTTTTATAAATTTAACCATCAACATTTAAATATTGTGTTAATCAGATTCCCATACAAAAGTATTTAAAAAGGATATATTAAAAAACATACAATGAGAAAACTAAAATTTACAAATTATGTTTTCATTATACCAAAATCAACCATTGCCCGATAAATATGATTTTATTAGATTGTGGATCAGGGGCAGAGTAAGAAAATTATTTTAAGTGTATCATTTTTAAATTATATTTAAGGGGTGTCAATTATTTATAAATGAGTGTCATTTATTTGATTTTTAATTTTTTATTTATAAATTATATTAAAACAATTTGAGGCATCATCTAACCACTCATATTAATAGGTGGCTCTGCACATGTTGTGAATCATACAAACCTAAAATCTGAATTGTGAGCCTCGTCAAAAACCTCTCAAATCCTAGTGAAAAGAGTGCAACACAATTGGAAAGAAAACAATTTTTTTATTCGATAAATATGATTTTATTAGATTGTGAATCATACAAACATAAAGCCTGAATTGTGAGCCTCATTAAAAACGATCTCAAATCATAGTTGGAAGCCAACAACAATCTAACCCAACTAAACAATGTAATCACCCCACAAACAGAGCATTATACACTACCTGCATCATATACATAGACAGCAACCAACCAAAAACGAACCCAACAAGACAAGGTCATCAACACCCCTTCTTCAACAATAAGATAACTTATTAAAGCAAGAAGCGATTCAACGTTGCACCGGACAATCGAGATGAATGGAGCCATTTCTGTATTATTGGGATCAAAGAGGTTCAAGGTTAGATTTTTCGAACTTGACCATACTTTCAGGCTGTCATCTGTTTGGTGTGGTGTTAAGGAGTCAGAATGTGATGGCGAGGACGATGTCCGATCGTCGGAAGCTTCAATTGAATCTTCATCAGGGAACTTGGAAGTGGAAAAGTTGGTGGCCAGGCGTTTGATTCTGGTGTGTTATTTTCTTGCTGCAGATGATTGTTCCCTCGTTGTGGCTAGGTGTGGTGGTGTAGGCATGGTGCTTGTTGTGGCTATGTATTTGTTAAGATTGAGAGTATGATTGGTCAATAACTCAATATGGTATTGTTGTGTATGTCTTGAGTTGACGTTTTATTTTCGAATATTAAGATGATTGTTTTCTTGCTGCAGATGATTGTTCGGATGGAAATCATCTGCCCCCAAAGCATGCCTCCATTTGTGCCCCACTTTAAAAGAGTGGATTTAGGGTTTAGGTTTTGGGGTTTAAGGTTAGAGCTTAGGGTTAGGGTGTAGGGAATTAGGGGTAGGGTGTATTTTTTTAAGATTTGGGGTTTAGGATATGAAAATTAGGGTTATGGGGCAAGATTTAATTTTAAGTATTTTTAGGCAGGGGCATAGAAGGAGGCATGGTTAGGGGCAGAAAATTTTTACTCTGATTGTTCCCTCGCTTTTTTGATGAGTCACGTATTAACCTTTTCGATTTCTATCTTTAATAAAATCGATTACTGAGAAAAAAAAAAGTAAAAACGTTTTGTCTAGTACCAATGATTTGAATGCCTAGTCTTTTCCCCAAAGCTAATATATATGACTGGTTATTACACATTTGAATATTATTTAAAAATTTATCTTAATTTATGATACATAATTTATTTTTGAAATTTAAATATAGATTTTTCAAGTAAAAACAATATTTTTGAAATTCAAAGTCCAGACAATTCGGAACAAGAAGAGATGAACTCGGTAAACATGAAAAACTCCGAACAGATTGTTACTAATAATGGAATGGTTAACTAAAAATGGGGATGTCATTCCAGTATAAATAGAGCAATGGAAATGAAGATTAATCAAGCAAGAGTTTTATTTTTATTTATTCAATAAGGAATAAGCAGCTTCTCGTAGCTGCTAAGAATCTTCTTCTTTCTTCTTCTGAAGTTGTTCTTTAGATTTTAAGTGAAAGAAGGGAGGAAAAAGATTTCATTTTCATTATTTATTTCTTGTTGTTATTAGCGTTTTAATAAGGGGAAAAAAGTTGTTTAAAAATGATGAATAGCCTACTATTTATCACTCTCCTGCTGGTGGCAATGGTGTCGTCGGCCAACTCGTCTGACCCGAAGGAGATGATAAGGAATGAGTTTCAGGCTACGGTGGCGGAGATAAAGAAAGCGATGGCGAATTCGAAGACGATAAAGGAGCTGCAGAGCGACGAAAAGACTAAAGAGGCTTTCAAGACCTGCCAACTGATGTTTGATTGGGCAATTGAGGACTTGGAGAGATCGTTCGACATACTCGGGGAGATCAGTATGATCAAGGTTAACGATATCCTCTTGACCCTTCAGGTGTGGTTGAGCGGCGTCTTCACTAGCCAACAGACATGTATAGACTCGTATGCAGAGATGAACAACACGGCGGCGGTGAAGATGAAATCGATTTTAACAAAGTCACAGGACTTAACCAAGAACGGGCTAGGCATAGTGAACGGGTTATCTGCCGTCACTAAAGACTTCGACCTTAGCAGCCTCGGATTCAAACGTAGGCTGTTGTCGAGCGAGTTCCCCGAATGGATGAGCTATAGTGACCGCAGACTCCTGCAGGCAGCAGATGCAGCAGCAGCAGCACCATCGAAGGCAACAGATGCAACAGCAGCGCCATCGAAGGAAACAGATGCAACAGCAACACCATCGAAGGCAACAGATGCAACAACATCACCATCGAAGGCAACAGATGCAGCAACAGCACCATCGAAGGCAACAGATGCAGCAACAGCCCCATCGAAGGAAACAGATGCAACAACAACACCGTCGAAGGCAACAGATGCAGCAACAGCACCATCGAAGGCAACAGATGCAGGAGCAGCAGCAGCTGGGGATTTTAAGCCTGATTTCATCGTTGCTAAGGACGGAAGTGGAAAATATGATAGCGTTGGCAAGGTCCTGGCTGAAATCCCAAAGAAGAATACTAAACGAATTGTCATTCTGATTAAGGCCGGAACTTACGATGAGAGGATCGACATCCCTAAGGGTATGGCCAACATTATGCTCATCGGAGAAGGCCCGACCAAGACTATCATCACCGGTAGCGTTAGTGTCGAAAAGACGTTGCCAAGACCTACCACATTCTTCACTGCAACAGTTGGTAAGTACTCCTTATGTCATAGTATAACTTATTTTTTAATTTTTTACCAAGCTCTAATCTTGACTTTTATTTTGGTTTTTGTAGCCTCGGCTGGCATAGGTTTCATAGCCAAGGACATTGCGTTCGAGAACACTATCGGACCCGAGGGACACCAAGCGGTGGCCCTCAGGGTTTCTGGCGACATGTCCGCCTTTTATAACTGTCAGTTTAATGGATACCAAGACACCCTTTATTCCCACGAGGGCAGACATTTTTACCGCGATTGCGTCATTAGTGGAACCGTAGACTTCATATTCGGCAGTGCTAGAGCTTTGTTCCAGAACTGCCAGTTGGTCGTGAGGAAGCCCATGGGGAACCAAGCCTGCATTGTCGTTGCACAGGGGAAGAAGACTCAAGAATCCGCCAGCGGGTTCGTGTTTCAGAACTGCACGTTCTCCGGTGAAAAAGACTACATCCCAGTGAAGGACAAGAACAAGTCATACCTTAACAGGCCATGGAGGGCATTTGCCACTGTCATCATAATGCAGTCACAGATCGACGACATCATCCAGCCTGTGGGGTACATTCCGATGGAGGGAGATAAGGGGCTGAATGACGGCTACTTTGCCGAGTTTGGAAACCGTGGACCTGGCTCTAACACCGAAAATAGAGCCAAATGGCCTTCGATCAAGAAAATCGATGCGGCTGAGGTCAAGAAATTCACCCCCGGTCCCTTCCTCGAATCTGAGACCTGGGTTCCAAGCACTGGAATTCCCTGCATTCCCGACATGATCCCTGGGCTCTAAGCTAGCAACAATCGGCTGAGGCCACCGTTTTATTGTCATCACAACTTCAACTATTGTATATTCAACAGCTTTTTTGCTACATAAATTCAATTCATTTTTTTATTTTTTTACGAAACAAATATAATATATTAATATAATTAAAAAATATAATTAATATATATATATAATATTAATATAATTAAAAAGGGCCAACTGATGGCATAATTAACTAAAAATAAGGATAAATCACATCACTAAAAACTCCTAAAAACTAAATGGACTTATCAAATTTTTTGCCTAGCTATATTGTTTTTCTTAAATATATTATCTTATGCTAGACAACCGTGTGGCCTTAGTTGTTTTCTCGGCTGAAAACTGGACTACGTCACCTGAAAAATCTCTAAGTTAAAACACTTAGAAACGTCGCAGAAAAGAGAAAGATGACAAAGAACAAAAGAAAGTGAGTGATGAATGAAAATGTCCAAGGTTGAGCCTCCTTTTACAGTGAGAGCTCTGTACAATCAACGGTCAAGATTACAAGGATCAATGGTCAGGATGAGAGCATATCCTATCTACAACACATTTGAATTTCAAATGGAAGATAAAGTGGGAATTATCTTTACATATAAGCACAAAAATGATAAGTGAGATGCCTTATTGATTCACCATGGTAATTACTCCTCTTTGTGCATTTCATGTAACCCTTTAAACCCGGCCCAGAAGAAATGAGCCGAATCTAGGAAGTCGTACTTGAAAACTTATCCCTCAAGTAATAAATTTTAAGTTTAATAGTTTTATAAAAACGAAAAAAATCATTATCATAAAACATCACATCATTTACAAAACTCAAAAGTTATAAAATATTCTAATAACATAATAATATATTCAAATCAAAATCCGTAGATGCATGCATTAAAATAATCCCAAAATATAAAAGTCTCAAAGTCTGATTACATAAATGTTTCAAAACATAAAGTAATAATTTGAAAGTTTAATTAAAATAGTTCATATTGATATAATATCCGTGTTGAGTGCATAAAAGTTCTATATTTTACCCCTCATTTACCCACATTTTTGCTGCACTCAAGCATGATTCATTGCATTTAGGATATATTTTTGCATACACATCACAATTAGATAAAATTGCACAGTTGTTGCTGATTTTGGTTACTGTTGCACGGGGAGATCAGTATGAGCAAGGTTAAAGATATCCTCTTGACCCTTCAGGTGTGGTTGAGCGGAGTCTTCACTAGCCAACAAACATGTATATACTCGTATGCAGAGATAAACAACACGGCGGTGGTGAAGATGAAATCGATTTTAACAGTCACAGGACCTAACCAAGAACGGGCTAGGCATACTGAACGGGTTATCTGCCATCACTAAAGACTTCGACCTCAGCATCCTCAGATTCAAACGTAGGCTGTTGTCAAGCGAGTTCCCCGAATGGATGAGCTATAATGACCGCAGACTCCTGCAAGCAGCAGATGCAGCAGCAGCAACACCATCGAAGGCAGCAGATGCAGCAGCAGCACCACCATCGAAGGCAACAGATGCAGTAGCAGCACCATCAAAGGCAACAAATGCAACAGCAGCACCATCAAAGGCAACAGATGCATCAGCAACACCATCAAAGGCAACAGATGCAACAACAGCACCATCAAAGGCAACAGCTGCAGGAGCAGCAGCAGCTGGGGATTTTAAGCCTGATTTCATCGTTGCTAAGGACGGAAGTGGAAAATATGATAGTGTTGGCAACGCCCTGGCTGAAATCCCAAAGAAGAATACTAAACGAATTGTTATTCTGATTAAGGCTGGAACTTACGTTGAGAGGATCAACATCCCTAAGGGTATGGCCAACATTATGCTCATCGGAGAAGGCCCGACCAAGACTATCATCACCGGTAACGTTAGTGTCGAAAAGACGTTGCCAAGACCTACCACATTATTCACTGCAACAGTTTGTAAGTACTCCTTATGTCATAGTATAACTTAATTTTTCCTTTTTTACCAAGCTCTAATCTTGACTTTTTTTTTTGGTTTTTGTAGGTTGGCATAGGTTTCATAGCCAAGGACATTGCGTTCGAGAACACTATCGGACCCGAGGGACACCAAGCAGTGGCCCTCAGGGTTTCCGGCGACATGTCCGCCTTTTATAACTGTCAGTTTAATGGATACCAAGACACCCTTTATTCCCACGAGGGCATACATTTTTACCGCGACTGCGTCATTAATGGAACCGTAGACTCCATATTCGGTAGTGCTAGAGCCTTGTTCCAGAACTGCCAGTTGGTCGTGAGGAAGCCCATGGGGAACCAAGCCTGCATTGTCGTCGCACAGGGGAAGAAGACTCAAGAATCCGCCAGCGGGTTCGTGTTTCAGAACTGCATGTTCTCCAGCGACAAAGACTACATCCCAATGAAGGACAAGAACAAGTCATACCTTAACAGGCCATGGAGGGCATTTGTCACTGTCATCATAATACAGTCACAGATCGACGACATCATCCAGCCGGTGGGGTACATTCCGATGGAGGGAGATAAGGGGCTGAATGACGGCTACTTTGCCGAGTTTTGAAACCGTGGACCTGGCTCTAACACCGAAAATAGAGCCAAATGGCCTTCGATCAAGAAAATTGATGCGGCCGAGGTCAAGAAATTCACCCCCAATCCCTTCCTTGAATCTGAGACATGGGTTCCAAGCACCGGAATTCCCTGCATTCCCGACATGATCCATGGGCTCTAAGCTAGCAACAATCGGCTGAGGCCACCATTTTATTGTCATCACAACTTCAACTATTGTATATTCAACAGCTTTTTTGCTATATAAATTCAATTCATTTTTTATATTTTTACGAAACAAATATAATATATTAGTATAATTAAAAAATATAATTAATATATATATATGTGTATAATATTAATATAATTAAAAAGAGCCAACACATGGCATAATTAACTAAAAACAAGGATAAACCACATCACTAAAAACTCCTAAAAACTAAATGGACTTATTAAATTTTTAGCCTAGTTATATTGTTTTTCTTAAATATATTGTCTTCTGCTAGACAACCGTGTGGCCTTAGTTGTTTTCTCGGCTGAAAACTAGACTAAGTCACCTGTAAAATCTTTAAGTTAGAACACTTAGAAACGTCGCAGAAAAGGGAAAGATGTCAAAGAACAAAAGAAAGTGAGTGATGAATGAAAATGTCCAAGGTTGAGCCATCTTTTATAGTGAGAGCTCTGTACAATCAACGGTCAAGATTACAAGGGATCAATGGTCAAGATGAGAGCCTATCCTATCTACAACACATTTGAATTTCAAATGGAAGATAAAGTGGGAATTATCTTTACATATAAGCACAAAAATGATAAGTGAGATGCCTTATTGATTCACCATGGTAATTACTACTCTTTGTGCATTTCATGTAACCCTTTAAACCCGACCTAGAAGAAATAAGCCGAATCTAGGAAGTCGCACTTGAAAACTTGTCCCTCAAGTAATAAATCTTAAGTTTAATAGTTTTATAAAAATGAAAAAAATCATTATCATAAAACATCACATCATTTACAAAACTCAAAAGTTAAAAAATAATCTGATAACATAATAAAATATTCAAATCAAAATCCGTAGATGCATGCATTAAAATAATCCCAAAATATAAAAGTCTCAAAGTCTGATTACAAAAATGTTTCAAAATATAAAATAATAATTTGAAATTTTAATTAAAATAGTTCATACTGATATAATATCCGTGTTGAGTGCATAAAAGTTCTATATTTTACCCCTCATTTATCCACATTTTTGCTGCACTCAAGCATGATTCATTGCATTTAGGATATATTTTTGCATACACATCACAATTAGATAAAATTGTACAGTTGCTGCTGATTTTGGTTACTTTTGCAGGTATCTACTGCGGCAGACCCAGGGCAGCAAAGGAGCAGAGGCGAATTGCAGAGTTGGAGTCGAGAAGCAAAGGTTGTCGTGACATCTGTCGTGGCAACTATGACGATAGTGGTATGCTGAGGTGGAAAAGTGAAGTGGAGCTCGAAAGATAGAGGATTTCAAGCCAGTCTGTCGTGGACCACTCCTATATTTTTCTGAGCCCTAAAGCAGAAGGAAGGCCAAGCCCAAAGTTCAAGGAAGAAACTCAAGGCAAGAAAAGAGGACGAATTCAAGGCATCTACTCAGAAGATTTAGTCTTCAATAGAGTTGTACTTTAATTTAAACTTGTATTCTTGCCATATTAGAAAACTTGGACCCAGGGCTTATATAAAGGCATGTAATTCGACCTAGGGAAGGATATCTCATTCCTAGCCGTCTTCCCCCAAAACCCTTGACGTTTTCCCTTCTCCACCATGTTCTAAACTCCCCCTAGGGCTAAGGGTTGATTTGTAAAGTAGTTGCAAGGATTGTATTGTTTTAGGAATTTTCTGTTCAAGTAATAAAAACTTCAAGTTTATTTATTCTGGTTTTTCATATCTCATAAGAGCATCGAGAGAGCATTGTGAGGTTATCCATTTGTTTAATATCGGGAGAGTCAAGCATACGAAAGGAGTAAATACATGTTTTCTAGTTTATGGTTAAACCATCTTGGCTTAGGGATAAGTACAAGGTTAAGTGGCTAAAGAAGAATTCACAAATATTGGTGTTCACCCTTTGATTCATGTCAGGGGTATCATCCAAGCAGTGTTCATCAACAGAACTTGGGCATAGGGATAGGACAAGTCATAATAGGGATTCTTGCCAAGCTTGAAGTACGGAGTTGTTGGTCGCTGCCGCGACATCAACGGACCTCTGGCGCGACAAATGCTGCCACAACAGGAACGATGACAGACAACAGAAGTTCCTCTCACAATGCAACACCTGCACTACTGAGCAATTCAATACCAGCCTATTCTCTAAATCTGAATCTTTTATCTTTTACTTTAGTTTTTCTCAAGATTACTCCACCCATTCATTTAAACTATTTCTTTCTCTTGTGCAACAATTCAAGGATAGGGTTATTTCCAGTCCCTGTGGAGACGATATATGATACTCTAGTATCACTTTACTACTTGTGACGTGTACACTTGCACTATTTGTGATAGTTCTTTTTACACGCAACAATCCGAGTAAAACACGAGATGCTCCAAGTACCGAGTCGCCTAAAGAGTCTGAGTATCTGAAAGAGAAACTAAAGGGGTGTAAGCTAAAGAGCTTAGTGTGTCTCTAAAGTGCGAACAAACAAAAAATCAAAACAATATTTTACTTTCCGATAAGGTCTTTTCTGAAAACACAATATATTCGATAAATCAAAATCGTAATAATGTGAGGTCCGATGCATGACTCAATACCCGACTGTCCGATATCATAGAGAGTGGAGGTTGCCCTCGCTAGAGTGGAGCTTTCGTTCGCCAGAGTGGAGGTTGCCCTCACATTATCCGAACACTATTCCGATCCCATGACTCATGATATGATTTTTAAAACCATAAATCCGAACTCTAATGAGTGCCACATTTTCCGAAAATCATATGCTTGATTTAAAAACACAGTTTATATATGATGCATGATGCTTCAAACAGTCTCAAAATACAATTCAGATAATTAAATCAAGCAAGAATAAAACATTTATTTAAAACACCCCAAGAAACACACCTTAGCAACAGTAGCTCTAATGCCAAGAAAAGTGCGTCTCACGCTTAGATCTAGCTGAATCAGTATTTATTACGAACACTATGCCACCGACTAAAACACTAAGAACTAAACTGAAGACATACATACGTGAAGATCTCGAAGAATGTCTACGGTCGGTATGTACAACTGGAGGTAACTCGTCGGCCTCGAAGACGTTATCACCTGAACACAGGAATATTCCGAATCAGATTCTGAAATCTACAATTTATTAGATTTTAAGTACTAGTTAATTGAAATTAGCAAAACGGAGCTTTCAGGTTCGAATTAGACAAAACGGCCAGAAGATACGGACTCAGGACGTCGAAAAAGTTCAAGGGGGAGATTGTACGAAAAAGTCAACTCTTGGTCAACGGTTAAAGTCAAAGTCAAATGGTTAAACTGGTCGAAGGTCAACGGTCAACTCTGATCAAAGTCAATTGTCCAAAGTCAACGGTCAACATTGACTAGATTGGTCAAATGGGTCGGTCAAAGGTCAAAAGTCAAATGGGTCAAAGTCCATGTCAAACTAATTCAAAGTCAAATCGGTTCGGTCAACTCGGGTCAAATATTTTCAAAAAGGTCATAATTGGTTCAATGATCCACGGTTTGTTCGGTTCACATTGTCGGTTTAGTTTGGTTCACTAACTTGTTCGGGTAAAGACTTAGTCTGATTCAGTCCACAACATATACACACAACCCACTAATTTTTTCTCTGATCAGGCTAAACACATTTGGCCTTACACTTGGGCTCACGCAAATACACATATACAAGCCCAACACCCATACCACTCTTACACAGCCCACACACATTCATCATCTTCATCCCTTTCCAACTAACATGACAAGGGTTTCATGTACCCAACAGTGGTAGCACGGATGCCTGAATGACAGCAGCGTCGCGGATGCAGAATGACGGCGGTGGCGCGGATGAACTAAGGCAATCGACGGTAACGATAGAGCGGCGACGACAACGCAACAACACGGCAACAAGCTCCACCTTGAATGGTAACTACAGAACGAAACCCATAAAATTATTTCGGCCAAACAAGAACAAAATCTGAAATCAAACCACACTCAAAACTCAGAAACACTGATTAGCAACACAAACACAAAGGCTTACCCAAACTCAAACGAAAAAGACGAGCGGAGGAGATCGCGACGGTTAAGGACGACACAAAAAGAAACCGAAGAATTTCTCGTCGTTAACTCGCAAACAAAGGTCGATGAAGGAAAACCGAGGGTCGGGGTTGGTTCGTGAGAGGAAGAGAAGCCGAATGGTGGTGACCAATCGTGAAACGGGCGACAGATGGTGGCTGATTGGAGCTTTGCCGAAACAAGGGCGAGGATGAAGGAGAAACCGAGAGAGAGCAATGGTTATCGAGTGAGAGAGCGGCTGAAAAATCAAATGGAATCCAAAAGACCCTTCCATGCCGGAAATGATGCTTAAATACCCAATTTAATGGGTAAATTACAATAGGAGCCATTGAAGTTAATTAGGGTTTGAAAATGAGCACTTAAGTTTCCATAAATTACAAATTGCCCCACGAATTTCGAAGCTAAGCCTTATGATTCTAAATTTTCCCAACTTAACCTTTAACTTAATTAGGGTTTCTAGTTTATAAATTCCCAATTATTAGGGTTATTGAATTAGGGATTTCAGATTTTAGGTTTTTTTAATTAGGAAATTTTTGGGGTGTTACATTTCACCATGGTAAAGGCCAGCTTTCCTGGGTCATTTGGCAAGCCCAAAATGCTGCAAAGATAGACTTGGGATGCCATGGTTGCACTTGTCTCAGTCGCATGCTTGCGGTCTGTGACATTCTCCCTCACTAGTTCTAGCGACACCCACGTCGCGCAGCTAGAATGGAACTGGTCGATCTGCTCCTAGAATTGCCATAAGGCATCGACAGCTTCCCAACTCATCTCGCTTTCGAGAAGACCCTTCCACTGAACAAGGTACTCATACCTTAGTGGATTTCCCACTTGACGAACGACTCTCTCTGAATGGATCACTTCTACCTCTTTCTCCTATGAGACCCTCACTCCGACTGGCACTCGGTGTGACTTGCTGTTGCGTATCAAAAGTCCTATCGCAATTAGTGCAAGTGTACACGATGCAAGTAGTAAAGTGATACTTTGGAGTATCAGATATCGTCTCCATAGAGACTGGAAATAACTTTATCCTAGAATTGCTGCACGAGAGAGAAAAAAAGTTTAATTGGATTGTAGAGTAATCGTGAATAATAACTAGAGTAAAATAGAAAAAGATCAAGTTTAAGAAATAGGCCGGTATTGAATTGCTTAGTAGTGCAAGTGTTGCACTGAATAGAAACTTCTCTTTTGTCGTCGTCCCTGTCGCGGTAGAAGTCTGTTGATGTCGTGGCAGCGATCACACAACTTTGTACTTCAAGCTTGGCAAGAATCCTTGCTATGGCTTGTCCTATCCCTAGGCCCAAGTTCTGTTCATGGACACTTCTTAGATGATACCTCCCGGCGTAAATCGAAGGGTGAACACCAATGTTGTCGAATTCTTCCTTAGCCACTTAACCTCGTACTTATCCCTAAGTGGAGATGGTTTAACCATAAACTAGAAAACGTGTATTTATCCCGTTCTTATGCTTGACTCTCCCGATATCAAACAAATGGATAACCTCATAATGCTCTCCCGATACTCTTGCGAGATATGAAAACCAGAATAAATAAACTTGAAGTCTTTATTGCTTGAACAGAAAATTCCTAAATAGTACAATCCTTGCAGCTACTTTACATAATCAACCCTTAGCCCTAGGGGGAGTTTAGAACATGATGAAGAGGGGAAAACGACAAGAGTTTTGGGGAAGACGACTAGGTATTAGATATCCTTTCCTAGGTCGAATTACATGCCTTTATATAGGCCTTGGGTCCAAGTTTTCTAATATGGCAAGAATACAAGTTTAAACTAAAGTACAACTCTATTGGAGATTAAATCTTCTGAGTATATGCCTTTAATTCGTCCTCTTTTCTTGCCTTGAGTTTCTTCCTTGGACTTTGGGCTTGGTCTTCATTCTTCCTCCGGGCTTAGAAAAATATAGGATTGGTCCACAACAGACCGGCTTTAAATCCTTTATCTGTCGAGCTCCACTTCACTCTTCCACCTCACTAATGATGTCGTCATGGTTGCCACGGCAGTGGCCACAGCAGCATTTTGCTCCTTGACTCCAGTCTTGTGCTCCAGCTCTGCTCCTTTGCTGCCCTGAGTCTGCCACAACAGATACCTGCAAAAGTGACCAAAATCAATAGCAACTGTGCCATTTTATCTAATTGTGATGTTTATGCAGAAATCTATCCTAAATGCAATGAAATATGCTTGAATGCAGTAGAAATATGGGTAAATGAGGGGTAAAATATAGAACTTTTATACACTCAACACACCCCCAAACTCAAGTTCTTGCTTGCCTTCAAGCAGATATGACCTGACTAAAAATAAAAACTTTTTGGTTTGGCTTAATTCAGTGAACCTTTCATTACCTACCACTTATTCCCTATCAAGAGCAATACCTTGTCGGGCATTTTTGGATTTATTCGGAACCATGCTATAATTCTTGTGTGGTGTGTGCAGGTTTTGTGAACAACTATGTGTCTAGACTCCTTTAGTGTACCAGAATAGTCATGCTTAAAAACTTGAGTTTATGCCAATTCAATTTTTTTCTAGAGGCAATTCTTAGGCTCCTTTAGTTTTTTCTAACTCTTGATTTAATTGCATCTTTTCTGGAGGCAATTCTTAGGCTCCTTTAGTTTTTTCTAACTTAAGCTCAAAGAGAAATCTCCCTAAATTTAGTGCATGGCAGTTTTGCAAGCAAATGAGTCTGATTATTTTTCTTTCTTTTATTGTTTTCCTAGAGCCAGTGATAGACACCTCTAGGGGAAATTTTGAGTGGGTAAACATTTCTATTCCAGTGCACTACAGAAGTCTAGATAGCATAAGAGTCACAAAGAGTGTTGTATAGATCAGGATTATAGCAAGGCTCTAAACAGTTCCTAAAATTTCCTAAAGGCACTGTCACGACAGAGTATGTCGCGGCAGGTAAGTTTAGTTCAAATATTTAAGCCAAAATTTTGTTTTTATTTTCATTTTTTTGACACAAAAATAAACTTAAAAATAAACTAATAATTAGACATGATTTAAGACACAACTAAAAACTTCATTAATGGAGGGATGCCACCCCCAAACTCGAGGGTTGCATTGCCCTCAATGCATGATAGGATGAAAATGAAAAAAACAGAAAAATAAAATACATCACAAAATAAATAAAATAGCAAAGACAACCAAATATAAGAAAGAAACTTAAGTTGAGTAGCTGTCGTCGCTGCTGCTGCTGATCTGGAGCTGCCGACGGGCAGTGACTTTCATGGCAGAGGCTGGCAGTGTGCTGGGGGAGGCAGAGGTTGTTTTCTTCTTTGCCTCCCGAGGTGGCTGGACACGTGTTGGTGAAATGCGTGGTGGCTGGTCCAGGACCTCGATGTCATCGTCGGAGCTGCTGGTGCTGCTGCTACTAGCAGATCTGCCTTGGCCGGAGGGTCCTTCGACAGTCTTATTGAGCTTCTTCCTCTTCATCGGAAGGTAGTCTTTGGAGATGTCTCAGGCAACTGATGGCTCGGAGTCAGAATCTTGTCAAACGAAAGAGGAGGAGAACTCTTCCTAATATTTGGGGTCGATTTCTGAGAGGGGGTCATTTCTCTTCTCTCCTCTGACTATGGCAGATTGCCTGCCGCCTTCTCCTGTCGCGGCAGGTGTAGGTGTGGAGGCAGCATATGGAGTTTTGGGGATTGCAGTAGGGGTAGGTGTGGGGGCAACAAAGAATTGTTCTGGGAAGGATGGGAATGGCACATGGGTAAAATGTAAATCATTTTGAACGAAATTTACCGTTGCGGCCGTGAAGTCCCTCATGAAGCTCATCAGTCTGAGCTGTCGTTCCTCCATCCTTTTCAACATTGACAGAATCTGGGCGGAGGTGTCTACTGGAGGTTCTGTTGCCGTCTGTTGTTGCTCTGCTGCGACAGGTTTTGGGGAACTGGAGCCTGCTATCCGGTCTGTCGTGGTAGAGGGGTTGATGTAGCACAACGGGGTGGCAGCCTTCAACTCTATTAGGCTGTAAATATTTTGATGTGTCCACCCCTTTCCTTGGACTTTGACATCTTCCTCAATCTCCGGTACATTGTGGCCCCGAAAGATGGTGGTGATGAGGTAGAGAAAGACGAGGGGACCCGACGGTCGGAGGGCACACTCAAGTATTCCATCACGTATGTAGCGGCCGACATTAATTTATCTTTCATTTAAAATGGAATGAAAAAAAGGGCTAACCTTGGTATGTTAATCGTGCTGTTGTGGGAGGATGGCAGGATGCGCTTCTTGACAAAGTGATTCCACAGTTTGGCTTGTGGAGTCAGCTGGGTTCTCCTCACGGTCCATCTGTGTTTAGGGTCGTTGTTCCACTCCGTCCCTTCTTCTGTGACCTCTGCCATGACCACGTCGTAGTCTGACGACGATAGACTATTCACGGACCTTTTGTGGGAGTCCTCTTTCTTACTCACGTATAGTCTGTAGAGTGTGTTGGTGTACGCAGGCTCGATGGAGAGTTGCTTTCCTTGAACGGTTATTGTCTTGGTGTCTTTGCTGTCGACGTCAGCGTAGAACTCTTTGACGAGGGTTATGTTCATCTCCTCGGGTTGGGTAGCAAATTTATGCCATTTAAGGGCTTGAATTTTCTTGGCTATGACGCTCTCTAGCCCTAGATCTCCCGTGGGTTGTGTGTAGATAAACCCTCGTTCCTCCCACATGTCCCTCTTTTGAAAGGAACTATAGTACCTCGTGGAAGATTCGGTGGAGGCGAAACGATCGAGAATGGCATTATGACTTGCGGTGGATACTACTGCGGCAGAAGTGGAGGCAACATTGCGGCGGGTTTGTCTGCTAGCCATTTGCAGGGACTGTAGAAAATTTTTGAGATCTAAAACAGAGAAAGCAAGTTGAGAGAATAAGAATGAGATGAAAAATGAATAGTGAGTGGGGGTTTATATAGAAGGGTGATTTTCTGCCCGTTGGAGCTGTAACGGCAGATGCGAATAACGGGGCCAGCTGTTACGCGGTTTCTGACGCATCTATCACGCGTTTCTGTGTCTGCTGCGTGTTTGCGTGTTTGTCGTGGAAGCTCCGTGACAGGCTGTCTTCTCTGCGTCTGTCGCGACAGCTGATGATAGGTTGTGACGACAGACTTGTCCGTTGGGCTTTTGGGGCTGTTGTGAATATGGTGGGCTAGTTCATTCATTCTCTTTGCTTTGCTTCATTTGTTTCCTAAAAAATATTCAAACGAATAAACTAAATTAAAAATCTTGATTTCTAAAATAAATAAATAAATAAATCTTAATTCCTAATAAATACTTAAAATAAAATAAAACTAAGTTAAATTAGGGATGCCTTGAGGGACATCTCCTAAAGTAACTACTTCCTGCATCCTTGGGGCTTCAGTCCCCTGATAATGCTTTAGTCTCTATTCGTTGACTTTGAACTGGTGCCCGTCCTTTAAGGATTTTATTATAATGGCACCATGGGGAAAACTTGGACAACCTGGAAAGGACCAGACCACCTAGATTTAAGCTTTCCTAGGAAAAGCTTCAACCTAGAGTTGAACAACAACACCTGTTGCCCTGGGCAGAACTGTCGTGGCAGTAGCTTCCTGTCGTGCCACTTCTTGGTTTTGTCCTTGTAGATCTTGGCATTGTCGTAGGCCATTGCTCGAATTTCTTCAATTTCATTCAAGTCTAGTAGCCTTTTTTGTCCTGCCTTATCCCAGTCCATATTTACTGCCTTGATAGCCCAGTAAGCTCTGTGTTCTATCTCAACATGTAAGTGACATGTTTTCCCATAGATGAGTCTATATGGTGACATCCCCAATGGTGTTTTGAACGTTGTTCTATAGGCCCATAGTGCATCATTGAGATGTAGAGACCAATCCTTTCGAGTGGGTTTAACCATCTTCTCAAGTATGTTCTTTACTTCTCGGTTGGATATCTCGACCTGTCCATTGGTTTGAGGGTGGTATGATGTTGCAATCTGGTGCTTTACTCCGTATTTTCTCAAGGCATCAGCAATTACCCTGTTATCAAAGTGTCTCCCTTCATCACTAATGATCGCCCGGGGGATGCCAAATCTGGAGAAGATATTCTTGTACAGAAATCTTTGAACAGTTTTGGCGTCATTTTTCTGAGTGGTGATTGCTTCTACCCACTTGGACACGTAATCCACTGCTAGTAGGATGTACAGGTTCCCACAAGATGCTGGGAATGGTCCCATGAAATCGATTCCCCATACATCGAAGATTTTTCGACCTCTAAAATGTTATGTAGTGGCATCTCATGCCTTCTCGAGATGTTCTCAGTCCTTTGGCATTTGTCACAGCTTTTGTAGAAGGCTTGTGCATCCTTGAACAATGTGGGCCAATAGAGACCAGATTGCAGAACTTTGGCAGCAGTTTTGTTTCCACCTAAGTGTCCTCTATATGGGGAAGCATGGCAGTGGTGAAGCATAGCTTCATGTTCATCCTGTGGTACGCGTCTCCTGATAACCTGATCTGCACAGTGTTTGAAAAGAAGAGGTTCGTCCCAATAATAATGTTTTGCATCATTTTGGAACCTCTTCATTGCTTGGTAATTAAGTTCAGGAGGTAGTAGCCCACTAACAATGTAATTAACAAAATCAGCATACCAAGGGATTTCAGAAAGCTTACCTGCCGCCATGGCTGTCGCGGCAGTGCTGGTGGCAGCGAACAGCTGCTCATCCAGGAAGGTCTCCAATATGTTGGTCCTATCTGTCAATTGACTCTTTCTCGTCTCTAGCCTCGACAAGTGGTATGCTACTTGGTTCTTTGTTCCCTTTTTTTATCCTTGATATCAATGTCAAACTCTTACAGCAACAGAATCTAACGTATCAATCTCGGTTTTGCATCCTTTTTCGTGAACAGATACTTCAGTGTTGAATGGTCTGTATGAACCACCACCTTTGTTCCAAGTATGTACGAACGAAACTTGTTGATTGAGAACACCACTGCTTACAGCTCCTTCTCTATCGTGGTGTAGTTGATTTGGGCATCATTTAATGTTTTGTTGGCATAATAAATCACATGGAAGAGCTTATCCTTCCTCTGCCCTAGTGCTGCCTCGACAGCATAGTCACTGACATCACACATTATCTCAAATGGAAAACTCCAGTCTGGTGGTTGTACGATCGGGGCTGTTACCAGCTTCTCCTTCAGAATTCTGAATGCCTCAGTACATTCAGCATTGAAATCAAAGGGATGGTTAGGCTCCAATAGATAAGGGTTTGGTAATCTTCGAGAAATTTGCAATAAATCATCGATAAAACCCGGAATGCCCTAAGAAACTCCGAATCCCCTTGACTGTGGTGGGTGACGGCAGTTTTTCGATGACTTCTATTTTGGCTCTGTCCACCTCTATGCCGCGACAGCTCACTTTGTGGCCTAGTACTATCCCTTCATCCACCATGAAGTGGCATTTTTCCCAGTTCAAGACCAAGTTCGCCTCTTCGCATCTTTCAAGCACCTTCTGTAAGTTGCCTAAACAACCTTCAAAACTGTCTCCAAAGACGGAAAAGTCGTCCATAAAAATATCTAGGAAATCCTCCACCGTGTCGGAGAATATTGTCATCATGCACCTTTGAAAGGTTGTTGGTGCATTGTAGAGCCCAAATGGCATTCTCCGAAAAGCATAAGTGTCGTACAGGCATGTGAAGGTAGTTTTCTCTTGATCCTCTGGTGCAATTGCTATCTGATTATAACCTAAGTAACCATCAAGAAAACAATAGTAAGGTTTCCCCGCTAATCTATCAAGCATTTGATCAATAAAAGGTAAGGGAAAATGGTCTTTCCGAGTAGCTTTGTTAAGCTTCCGGTAATCCATACAAACCCTTCAATCGATCACAGTCCTGGTTGGGATTAGCTCATTTTCTTCGTTGGTTACCACGGTTATGCCTCCCTTTTTGGGTACACACTGCACTGGGCTCACCCACTTGCTATCCAAGATGGCGTATATGATTCTGGCGTCAAGCCATTTGATAATCTCTTTTCGCACCACTACTCGCATAGCCTCGTTCAAACGTCTCTGGGCATCAATAGTCGGCTTATGATCATCCTCCAAGAGAATCTTGTGCATACATAATGCTGGACTGATGCCTTGTATATCAGCTATCGTCCATCCAATGGCCTTCTTATGCTGTTGTAGCATTCTGATTAGTTGATGCTCCTGTTTCTGCATTAACTTGGAAGAGATGATTACGGGCAACGTATCATTTAAACCAAGAAAGACGTATTTAAGCTGCCCTGACAGGGGCTTAAGGTCTAGAACAGGTGGCTTTTCAATTGAAGGCTTCTGGATTATATGTTCATTCGAGGTATAATTAAGAGGCTCGAAGAACTTACCTGGACGATTGCCTATCTAATTTACCTTCTCATGACCTTCAGTGTCAGGTGTTTCTGAGTCGGAGGAGTCACTGTCATCGTTGCTGCCGTGACGATCTTCTAGATGATTGTTGTGGCAGTGACCAAACTTTATGTCATGGCATCTTGACTTGATGCAGGGTTGGTCAAGGGTTACTTCAGCGATGGGCTTGCACTCTTCTTCTGCATCGGCATGTTTAATTGCTTGGAGAACATTGAGTTTGATTTCTTGATCATTCACTCTCATGGTCAGTTCTTCTTTCTCCACATCGATCACAGTTCTGTCTGTGGCTAGGAAGGGTCTCCCCAGGATGATCGGTGCGTTTTCATCTACTTCATAGTCTAAAACAAGAAAGTCAGCAGGAAAAATAAATTTATCCACTCTTACCAGAATGTCTACGATCTTCCCTTCTGGTTATACGTAAGAGCGGTCTGCCAACTGCAGCATGACTGCAGTGGGCCTTGCTTGTCCAATACCTAATTTCTGAAACACAGATTTGGGCATTAGATTTATGCTAGCACCAAGATCACAAAGTGCCTTACCCATGAATTTGTCGCCAATTATGCACGGTATGATGAAGCTCCCAAGATCCTTCTTCTTCTTGGGTGGATGCCTGTGCAAGATAGTCATGCATCCTTCTGTCATTTTTACCGTTTCGATTTCCCCAAGTCTGGACCTTTTTGACATGGCATCCTTGAGAAATTTCGCATAACCGGGCATCTGCTTGATTGCCTCTAACAGTGGTATATTAATGTGCACCTACTTAAAAATATCATAAATCTTTTTGAGCCGGTACTCATGTTTGTTTTTGTAACCGCTGTGGAAAAAGAGGTGGAGGACGGTAATCTTCAAGACGCCCTTCACATGGTATTCGAATCTGAGGAGGCTTAAGTTCTTCAGCATCCTTTTCTTGCTCCTCTATCCCTTTTGTTGTCACAGCAGGTTGTTCTTCCTCCGCCGGGGCAATGTTCACGGCAGGTAATTCTAGGGTCGGTTCCCCACTTGGTATGGTCTTCATCTCCAGCCCTTGTAATTGTTTCCCACTCCTAGTTGTGATTGCTTTACACTGCTCATGTGTGGGTTTTCTAGTGACCTCAGTATCACTATGGAATTATCCGTTTTGCCTTGGCTTGATATACTGGGAAACCTGGCCCATCTGTGTCTCCAATGATTTTAGGGTAGCCTCATGGTTTGTCATCCTCATATGTCTTGTCCATGAATGACTCAGTTTTCTTGACAAAGTGATCCATGTTCACCATGTAAGCTCCTGTCTGTGACATGAATGTTGCCAATGTCTGCTCAAGTATACTAGGTGTGGCTGTTGTCGCAACAGGATTCTCGGTGCCCCTTGGTTTTGGTTGTTCTGCATTGGAGGATTTAGTGCATTGTTCGGATTGCTCCAGGAGAATTTAGGATCTTTCCTCCAGCTGGAATTGTAATTGTGGGAATCATAGTTTCTTGGCTTGTTATAATTCCCAGCATACATCCCTTCTTCTAACTGTAATGGACAGTCTTCCGAACTGTGGTTTCCACTACAAGTCTCACATACCTCTTCAGCAGAATATACGGGTTTAGAATCTTTCTGCTGCATATTTTCCACCACCTTTGTGAGGTATGCAACCTGTGATTTTAGGGAATTGTTAGCTTCATAATCCTTTACAGTTATCCCTCGTTTGCCCCCCTCTCCTAGCTGTAGGAAATTGCTCATCATTCTTGCTAGGTTTTTCAACACTATCATTGCCTCGTCTGGTTCCTTAACCAATAATAGCCCATTTGCTGCTGAATCTATTCTCATACGAGTGTGTGTATTGGCAGCATTGTAGAATTTAACGACCTGATTCCACACGGGGAATCCATGCATCGGGCAATTTCAAAGAAGAGTTGTAAATCTGTCCCATGTCTCGTGCATTGGTTCGTCATTCTCCTGCTAAAAAGTAGCAATTTCATTACGCAATCTCTTAGATAAATGAGAAGGATTAAAACGAGATAAGAATTCATGAGAGAGATATGCCCAAGTTCGTATTGAACCCGACGTTAGTTTATTCTACCAAGTTTTAGCTCTGTCTCTCAGTGAATGAGGAAATAATCGAAGCCTCAGTACTTCCAGATTTAATCCTGGCAATCTAAACGATCCATAGGTTTCTTGGAACGTTTTCAGATGTTCTCGGGCATCCTCAGTTGCAGCACCACTAAACTGGCCAACGGAATTTATCATGCTAAACATAACAGGTTTCAGCTCGAAGTTCTCAGCTTCCACGTCTAGCAAGGTGGTCTTTAGTTCAACATGGTCATTGACCATGTAGTCGCGGCAAGACTGTCATGCGGCAGCGACAGGCCGTCCATTCCGGACATCCTGGGGAGGATCTACAATAACCCTTTGGTTATCATCTACCCCGTTGTTCTGCATTGCTTCTAGTTGTTCCTCAAAATAGTCGTTTCTTGCTATCAAGAGTCGGACTCGGTTCCTGAGGTTGTACGTGCGTTCGATTTCAGGGTCTAGTTCGTACTCAGGTTCTTTGCCTCGTCTAGATCTACGCATAAGCAAACAGAAAGCCTTGTGAAAAGCACAGGGTAAATAATATCAAGAAAAACAGAAAAATTAAAAAGAAAAATTGCAGTAAGGGTAAAGATATGTTGTCGGTCCCTGGCAACTGCGCCAAAAACTTGTTGCGTGTCAAAAGTCCTATCGCAATTAGTGCAAGTGTACACGATGCAAGTAGTAAAGTGATACTTTGGAGTATCGGATATCGTCTCCACAAGGACTGGAAATAACTTTATCCTAGAATTGTTGCACTTGAGAGAAAGAGAGTTTAATTGGATTGTAGAGTAATCATGAATAATAACTAGAGTAAAATAGAAAAAGATCAGGTTTAAGAAATAGGCCGGTATTGAATTGCTCAGTAGTGCAGGTGTTGCACTGAATAGAAACTTTTTTTTCTGTCGTCATCCCTGTCGCGGGCAGAAGTCTGTTGATGTCGCGGCAGCGATCACACAACTCTGTACTTCAAGCTTGGAAAGAATCCCTGCTATGACTTGTCCTATCCCTAAGCCCAAATTCTATTGATGGACACTTCTTAGATGATACCTCCTAGCGTAAATCGAAGGGTGAACAACAATATTGTCGAATTCTTCCTTAGCCATTTAACCTCGTACTTCTCCCTAGGTCGAGATAGTTTAACCATAAACTAGAAAACGCGTATTTATCTCGTTCGTATGCTTGACTCTCCTGATATCAAACAAATGGATAACCTCACAATGCTCTCCCGATACTCTTTCAAGATATGAAAACCAGAATATATAAACTTGAAGTCTTTATTGCTTGAACAGAAAATTCCTAAATAGTACAATCCTTGCAACTACTTTACAGAATCAACCCTTAGCCCTAGGGGAGTTTAGAACATGATGAAGGGGGGGAAACGACAAGGGCTTTGGGGAAGATGGCTAGGTATTAGATATCCTCTCCTAGATCGAATTACATGCCTTTATATAGGCATTGGGTCCAAGTTTTCTAATATGGCAAGAATACAAGTTTAAACTAAAGTACAACTCTATTGGAGATTAAATCTTCTAAGTATATGGCTTTAATTCGTCCTCTTTTCTTGCCTTGAGTTTCTTCTTTGGACTTTGGGTTTGGTCTTCATCCTTCCTCCGGGCTCAGAAAAATATAGGATTGGTCCACGACAGACTGGCTTTAAATCCTCTATCTGTCGAGCTCCACTTCACTCTTCCACCTCACTAATGATGTCGTCATGGCTACCACGGCAGTGGCCACAGTAGCGTTTTGCTCCTTGACTCCAGTTTTGTGCTCCAGCTCTGCTCCTTTGCTGCCCTAAGTCTGCCATAGCAGATACCTGCAAAAGTGACCAAAATCAGTAGCAACTGTGCCATTTTATCTAATTGTGATGTTTATGCATAAATCTATCATAAATGCAATGAAATATGCTTGAATGCAGCAGAAATATGGGTAAATGAGGGGTAAAATTTAGAACTTTTATACACTGAACACTTGCCCTAATCTCGATCATCCGCATCATGGTGGTAAGGCTTCAACAAACTCACATGAAACACCGGATGAGCTCGGATGGTCGACGACAACTCTAGTCGATAGGCCATGGTGCCTACCCTCTTCACGATTCTGAACGGCCCCTTGTAATTTGGGTTACGCAAGATCAAAGTCAACTTGGCAAGGACTTCTTGGTCCGCTTCCCCGCCTTGTGCATGCATGCACGGGCTATGTCGTGAAGCTCATGCCACTCCTTGGGAAAATTGTATGCTACTGGACTCGGCCCTCGGTACCCGATCACAACCGCGTTTGGTGTAAGTAGCTGCCACCCGGTTACAACCTCGAACGAACTCTTATTTGTCGCTTCGCTTCGCTGCAAGTTGTATGAAAACTAGGCCACATCTAATAGCTTCGGCCAGTCTTTCTGATTAGTACTCACATAGAGCCTCAAATAGATCTCAATGAGTGCATTCACTCTCTCGGTCTACCCATCAGTCTGCAGGTGGACGCTCGTTGAGAAGTTTAAATTTAAGCCTAATAACTTGAACAACTCCGTCAAGAATCTCCTCGTAAACCTTGTGTCCTGATCACTGATGATTGACTTTGGAACACCCCAATACTTCACCACATGCATGAGAAAAAGCCTAGCCACCTCCTCGGCTGGGCACACCTTGGGTGCTGGGATAAATGCGACATACTTGGAAAATATGTCTACAACTACCATAATGCTAGATTTTTCGTCAACAATAGGCAAACCAACTATAAAATCCATGGAAACACTTACCCATGGCTTCTCTGGAATTGGAAAAGGTTGCAACAACCTCGCTGGACTCTTCTGCTCGATCTTGTCTTGCTGGCACACAAGGCAGGTCTTCACATAGGCTTCCACATCACTTCCCATGTGCGGCCAGTAATAGTGCTCCGTTATCAAGGCCAATGTCCAGTGCATCCCCAGTTGTCCCGCCCACTTGGAATCATGGCGTTCCTTCATGAGCTCTTTTTAGATTCCATCAAACTATGACACATAGAGGCGGTGTCCTCGAGAAAAAAACAAGTCTCCCTCAAGACAAAACCTCCGGGTTTTGCCCTCATTGGCAAGTTCAATCAATGACTTGGTTGTTGGATCATGTGACAACCCCTCCTTGATGCACTCCAGCATCGGTTCCTCTGGCAAACTCACAAACTCCATGGTATACCTTCGGCTTAGGGCATTAGCCACGAAATTCACCTTTCATGGTTTGTGCTCCAAGGAAACATCGAGCTCGGCTAGAAATTCTTTCCAACGAGCTTGCTTTGGCGACAACTTCTTCTGATTCAAGAAGTAACTGTTGGCGACATTGTCTGTGTACACCACAAACTTGGACCCAAGCACATAATGTCTCAATGTGCGTAGACAATGCACCACCGAAATCATTTCCTTCTCATGAACTATGTATCTTCGCTCAGTCTCATTGAGCTTCTGGCTCTCATATGCAACCGGATGTCCTTCATGCATAATGACCCTACCAATGGCAACGTCGGATGCATCGGTGTGAACTTCGAAAGGTTTGGTGTAATCTGGCAACACCAACACAGGCTCACTCACCATAGCGAGATTGATCTCATCAAAGGCTTTCTGGCACTTCAATCCCCAATCCCACGTCTTGTCTTTCTTCAGCAAGTCGGACAACGGTGCGACGATCTTGGAGTAGCTTTTGATAAACCCTTGATAATAATTTGTCAACCCCAAGAAAGATCTCAGCCAGATTACTTAGTTGGCGCCTCCCATGCTTCAATGGCTCGAACCTTCTCCTTGTCCATCCGGATCATGCCTCCTCCAATAATATGGCCAAAGAAATGAACTTCTTGTTTGGCGAATGTGCACTTCTCTTTCTTGACATACAGCTCATTCTTCCGCAAGTGTTCGACATGCTCCCCCAACGTCTTGTTGTAGATCATGATGTCCTTGAGGTAGATTACAACAAACTTGCCCAGGAACGGCTGTAGCACCTTGTTCATCAGAGTACAGAAAGTGGTTGGGGCATTCGTGAGGCTGAAAGGCATCACTAAGTACTCGAAAGAACCATACCTCGTCACACAAGCTGTCATTGGCTCATCACCATTGGCTATTCTGACTTGGTAGTAGCCTGATCGCAAGTCCAACTTGGTGAACCATCTTGCACCACCAAGCTGGTCGAACAAGTCCACAATGAGGGGAATCAGATACTTGTTCTTCACAATGAACTTATTCAAAGCCTTGTAGTTGATGCACATCCGAAGAGACCCATCGTGCTTCTTCTGGAACAGCACCAGCGTACCGTAGGGTGCCTTCGATGGGCGGATGTAACCACCGTCTAGGATATCTTTCAACTGTCTATGCATCTCCTCTAAATCAGGCAAGGTCAATCGATAAGGAGCTCGAGCGGGTGGCTCCGCATTCGGCACAAGCTCAATCTTGTGATCAATCTCCCTCTTCATAGGCAACTTCTTTGGTAGCTCGCTAGGAATCATATCCTAAAACTCGACCATCACCCGCTTCACATCACTAGGAACCTCCTCGGTTGCGACTAGCTCATCGAACACCAACGCTGCCAAAAAGGTCAGCTCCTCCTTGTGCGCCGCCTTAGAAAATTGGATTGCAGACAGAACTTTGGCACCTACCCCGGACCTTCGGCTTACTAGAACAATGCACTGATGCTTCGGATCTAGGATACACAGACAATTTGCAAAAGGAATAGGGAAAGCGTTGATCTGGTCTAAGAAACTTAACCCAAGTACAAAATCAAAGTCATCGAGTGGGATTACCTTGATGGCTTCCTTACCGGTCCAACCCGAAATGTCAAGTTGAACTCCCTTTGCAACTCCCGCAATCGACACTTCCTTGGCATTCACTATCTTGATGGAACCACTTGTCTTCTCGACAGAAAGACCAAGCTTCTTGGCAGTTTGATCGGGCATGAACAGCTCAGAGGCACCGATGTCGACTAGTGCACTCAATTTTTGGCCAGCAACTGTGATGTCGACGAACATCAACCCCTTCTTCTTTCAACCCTTCTTGACCTCCATTGTGCTAATGATGGAGGCAATCCTCCGAGCCTCGCTTCCCTCACCATCGGTTGTCTCCTTGATGGCAGCAATTTTGTTTTTCTGTGGATAATCTCTCGCGATCTGTCCCTCTTTGTGGCAATGGAAGCACTTGTTGGACTACATGTCCCTATGGTTACCATACTTCCCATTCGAAGGCTTATTTGTGCCACTCAAATCTTTATTTGACTTCTTTTTGTCTCCACCATGATCTTTATGCTTCGGTTTTGGTTTGGAGGAGTCAGGTTTCTTGCGCCCAATCTCAATGATTGACTCGGCGGTCGTCAGGGCAGTAGAGAGTTTGGTCACTCCCCGTCGTTGTAGCTCCATCTTCACCCATGGTTGCAACCAATCCATGAAGGTGAAGAACCCATCCTCTTCGCTCAAAATCGGGACCTGCAAACTCAGCTCTATGAACTTTCGGACATGGTCCCTCAAAGACTTAGCATCCTCTTGCCTAAGACGCCTTAGCTCTGAGCGTACCTCATCTTCAGCATACTAGGGATAGAACTGCTCCTTGAGGTCGTCTTGGAACTCCTTCCAAGTCTCAATGGCTGCGCTCCCCCGCTTCACATCTTCGCACCTATGTCGCCACCACGTTTATACAAGATCAATTAAGTAAATACTTGTAAAGCTTACCTTCTTCGCAACCCCCTCGATTTCTATGGCTTTGAAGTATTGCTCCATCCGCCAAAGGAAATTCTCCACTTCCTGGATAGACCTCGTTCCCTTGAACTTTTCTGGTTTGGGGATATCACCCACAGCTTTGGGCGCTGCCATAGCCATACTATTCCCAATAGCAGCCTTCAACAAGAGTAACTCAGTCTTGAGAAACTCCACTTCTTTCTTCAGTTCTTCATTCTTGAAACTCTTCTTGAGCTCCTCAACTTCCTTCCTTAGAGCTATCACCGTGGCCTCTAAGAAATCGCCACGCTTGACCATCTTCACATCCAACCCATTAAGAGCTTCTTGAATATCCTCCTAGATTCCCTCCAAGGACTCAAGGTTCTCAAGGTCCAACGAACCCAGCTTCTCCAAGTCTACGAACTCTAGCTGTTCCGTCACCACCTTGACCTTTGCCATGGATTCCTCAAGCTCGGTGACCTTACCCTGGATCGATGTGATCAAATCCTTCGACGATCCTCGCTTGTCTTTCTCAACTTGGGCCTCAACACCCTTCTTCACTGCAGTACTTTCTCCATCACGAGCCATCTCGAATCAGTAAATCTCGCTCTAATACCACTTGTCACGGGGCTAGTCTTCTGCTAGACAACCGTGCGACCTTAGCTATTTTCTCGGTTGAAAACTGGGCTAAGTCACCTAGAAAATCTTAAAGTTAGAACACTTAGAAACTTCGTGGAAAATGGAAAGATGGCAAAGAACAAGAGAAGTGAGTGAATAGTTAGTTGTATTACTCTGAGGTAAAAGCTTACAAACTAAAGTAAGTGATAAATGAAAACGACCAAGGTTGAGCCTCCTTTTATAGTGAGAGCTCTGTACAATCAATGGTCAAGATTACAAGGGGTCAATGGTCAAGATGAGAGCCTATCCTATCTACAACACATTTGAATTTAAAATGGAAGATAAAGTGATAATTATCTTTACATATAAGCACAAAAATGATAAGTGAGATGCCTTATCGATTCACCATGGTAATTACTCCTCTTTGTGCATTTCACTATGGTAAAAAGTCAGCTTTCCTAGGTCATTTGATAAGCCCAAAATACTGCAAAAATAGACTTGCACTGCCATGGTTGCACTTGTCTCGGTTGCGGGCTTGCGGTCCGTGACTATATATATTAACTTTTCAACAAAAACTCTTCATTAATCGGTTTATCATGAATTGGTCAAAGCTTTTCATCCATTTCATCTATTCTTTTGATTTCTAATTAATTTCTATTTAAATAGAAATTAATTTCTTTACGGTATTCCATAATTTCTATTTAAATGTATCATATGTTTGAGTAACATTTATGCATTGGTTTAATTCGGTCTTAATTTTAAAAAAGTCTAGCCACCAACATTTAAATATTGTGTCAATATGATTTCAACACAAAATGTTTAAAGATAATATACAAGATACATAGATTGAGAAAACTAAAATTTTCAAATTATATTTTTATTAAAACGATAAATTTTAAAAGATACAAAAAAAAAATTATTGAAATAATATTTTTTTCATTAATTAATAAAAGTAATAACTTCAAATTTAAGTCTTTCTATAACCATAAAAATTATATAAATTATTGTTTCATAGTCGAAACCAAACTAAGATTTAATCTCGAATTTCATAAAGAGAAAATGAATGTACCTAAAATTTATTTAAACAAAATCAATAACAAAACAAACAATGCCTGAAACAAAGTCCAAGAAAAACAAAAGATTTTCACAAAACATTTTTGTTTAGGAGTTAAATTTTAGGTTTATGTGTTTAGAATTTAAGGGTTATGGTTAGAAGTTAGGGAAACCCTAACATATTACCTTAAAACCTAAGCCAAAATCTCTATACACTAAATTCTAAACCCATAAACTCTAAAGCTAAGACTCTTATAGAAACTTTTTGTTGTCAACGCCAGTGCAAGGAATATTTTTCCATATATTTAAAAGATTATTACACTATACTCTGGCGCTGGAAAAATTCCACAAGCGGGGTTATTTTTGTGTTTAGGGTTAAGAGTTTATATTGTATAATGTAAAATTTTAGGTTAAAATTTAGAGTTTGGGGTTAGAATTTTATTATTAAAAATTTAAATTTTAGATTTTAGCCTGAAAATAGGCATACTTTTGTAAAAGAAATTATTCACTCGTATATAAAATCCAATTTTTTTATTAAGTAAAGAAATTACATTCTCATGCCGGAAATCAAACTCATACAAAATAAAACAAGATAGGCATTCTTGGCCACTCAACCAACTAGTGGATATGTTTGACAGTAAAATTATCCATATAGAATTTATCATTTTAAATTATTACGTACCTTATTATATATATGATTTATTTTTTGAACTTAAATATAGATTTCCAACTAAAAACAATATAACGTGGAAATCTAAATTCAGAACCCAGAGATTTCGGAACAATAAGAATAGATCAACACCCTAAACATGAAAAATGGAATGGTTAACTAAAAATGGCGATTTCATTCAAGTATAAATAGGACAATGGAAATGCAGATTAATCAAGCAAGAGTAGAAACTTAAGCGGCTTTATTCAATAAGGAATCTTCTTTCTTTCTTCTTCTGAAGCTGTTCTTTAGATTGAAGTGAAAAGAAGGGAGGAAAAAGATTTCATTTTTATTATTTTTTTCTGGTTGATATTAGGGTTTTAATAAGGGAAAAAAGCTGTTTAAAAATGGTGAATAGCCTACTTTTAATCACTGTCCTGCTGGTGGCGATGGTGTCGTCGGCCAACTCGTCTGACCCGAAGGAGATGATAAGGAATGAGTTTCAGGCTACGGTGGCGGAGATAAAGAAAGCGATGGCGAATTCGAAGACGGTAAAGGAGCTGCAGAGCGACGAAAAGACTAAAGAGGCTTTCAAGACCTGCCAACTGATGTTTGATTGGGCAATTGAGGACTTGGAGAGATCGTTCGACATACTCGGGGAGATCAGTATGATCAAGGTTAACGATATCCTCTTGACCCTTCAGGTGTGGTTGAGCGGCGTCTTCACTAGCCAACAGACATGTATAGACTCGTATGCAGAGATGAACAACACGGCGGCGGTGAAGATGAAATCGATTTTAACAAAGTCACAAAACCTAACCAAGCACGGGCTAGCCATACTGAACGGTTTATCGTCCATCACTAAAGAATTCGACCTCAGCAGCTTCGGATTCAAACGTAGGTTGTTGTCGAGCGAGTTCCCCGAATGGATGAGCTATAGTGACCGTAGACTCCTGCAGGCAGCAGCAGCAGCACCATCGAAGGCAACAGATGCAACAGCAGCCCCATCGAAGGCAACAGATGCAACAGCAGCCCCATCGAAGGAAACAGATGCAACAGCAGCCCCATCGAAGGAAACAGATGCAACAGCAGCCCCATCGAAGGCAACAGATGCAACAGCAGCCCCATCGAAGGCAACAGATGCAGCAGCAGCAACATCGAAGGCAACAGATGCAGCAGTAGCACCATCGAAGGCAACAGATGCAGCAGCAGCACCATCGAAGGCAACAAATGCAGCAACAGCAGGAGCACCGCAGGCTGGAGCAGCAGCAGCTGGGGATTTTAAGCCTGATTTCATAGTTGCTAAGGACGGAAGTGGAAAATATGATAGCGTTGGCAAGGCCCTGGCTGAAATCCCAAAGAAGAATACTAAACGAATTGTCATTCTGATTAAGGCCGGAACTTACGATGAGAGGATCGACATCCCTAAAGGTATGGCCAACATTATGCTCATCGGAGAAGGCCCGACCAAGACTATCATCACCGGAAGCGTCAGCGTCGAAAAGACGTTGCCGAGACCTACCACATTCTTCACTGCAACAGTTTGTAAGTACTCTTTATGTGATAGTATAACTTAATTTTTCCTTTTTTACCAGAGCTCTAATCTTAACTTCGTTTGTCTTTTGTAGCCACGGCTGGCATAGGTTTCATAGCCAAGGACATTGCGTTCGAGAACACTATCGGACCCGAAGGACACCAAGCGGTGGCCCTCAGGGTTTCCGGCGACATGTCTGCCTTCTATAACTGTCAGTTTAATGGATACCAAGACACCCTTTATTCCCACGAGGGCAGGCATTTTTACCGCGACTGCGTCATTACTGGAACCGTAGACTTCATATTCGGCAGTGCTAGAGCCTTGTTCCAGAACTGCCAGTTGGTCGTGAGGAAGCCCATGGGGAACCAAGCCTGCATTGTCGTCGCACAGGGGAAGAAGACTCAAGAATCCGCCAGCGGGTTCGTCTTTCAGAACTGCACGTTCTCCGGCGACAAAGACTACATCCCAGTGAAGGACAAGAACAAGTCATACCTTAACAGGCCATGGAGGGCATTTGCCACTGTTATCATAATGCAGTCACAGATCGACGACATCATCCAGCCGGTGGGATACATTCCGATGGAGGGAGATAAGGGGCTGAATGACGGCTACTTTGCCGAGTTTGGAAACCGTGGACCTGGCTCTAACACCGAAAATAGAGCCAAATGGCCTTCAATCAAGAAAATCGATGCGGCTCAGGTCAAGAAATTCACCCCCGGTCCCTTCCTCGAATCTGAGACGTGGGTTCCAAGCACCGGAATTCCCTGCATTCCGGACATGATCCCTGGGCTCTAAGCTAGCAACAATTGGCTAAAACCACCGTCTGGGCTCTAAGCTAGCAACAATCGGCTAAAACCACCGTTTTATTTTCATCACAACTTCATTTATTGTATATTGAACAGCTTTTTTGCTACATAAATTCAATTTATTTTTTTTATTTTTTTACGAAACAAATATAATATATTAATATAATTAAAATATATAATTAATATATATATAATATTAATATAATTAAAAAAGCCAACTAATGGCATAATTAACTAAAAACAAGGATAAACCACATCACTAAAAACTCCTAAAAACTAAATGGACTTATCAAATTTTTAGCCTAGCTATATTGTTTTTCTTAAATATATTGTCTTCTGCTAGACAACCGTGTGGCCTTAGTTGTTTTTTCGACTGAAAACTGGACTAAATCACCTGGAAAATCTCTAAGTTAGAACACTTAGAAACGTCGCAGAAAAGGGGAAGATGACAAAGAACAAAAGAAAGTGAGTGATGAATGAAAATGTACAAGGTTGAGCCTCCTTTTAAAGTGAGAACTCTATACAATCAACGGTCAAGATTACAAGGGATCAATGGTCAGGATGAGAGCCTATCCTATCTACAACACATATGAATTTCAAATGAAAGATCGACGACATCATCCAGCCGGTGGGGTACATTCCGATGGAGGGAGACAAGGGGCTGAATGACGGCTACTTTGCCGAGTTCGGAAACCGTGGACCTGGCTCTAACACCGAAAACAGAGCCAAATGGCCTTCGATCAAGAAAATCGATGCGGCTGAGGTCAAGAAATACACCCTGGGTCCCTTCCTCGAATCTGAGACCTGGGTTCCAAGCACCGAAATTTCCTGCATTCCCGACATATCCATGGGCTCTAAGCTAGCAACAATCGGCTAAGACCACCGTTTTATTGCCATCACAACTTCATTTATTGTATATTGAACAGCTTTTCTTTGACATAAATTCAATTCATTTTTTTATTTTTTTCACAAAGCAAATATAATTTATTAACATAATTAAAAAGAGCCAACTAATGGCATAATTAACTAAAAAACAAGGATAAACCACATCACTAGAAACTCCTAAAAACTAAATGGACTCATCAATTTTTTAACCTAGCTATATTGTTTTGCTAATATATATATATATATATATATATATATATATATATATATATATATATTCCATAATTTCATTGGATTATTATTGCATTGTTTCGAACAAGATATATAATTTTTGTTATTGTATTGTTAAAATTTAAATGTATCATATGTTTTAGTGAAACGATAAATTTTAAAAGATACAAAAAATTATCGAAATGATATTTTTTTATTAATTAATAAAAGTAATAACTTCAACTTTAAGTCTTTCTATAACCATAAAAATTTTATAAATTATTGTTTCATAGTCGAAACCAAACTAAGATTTAATCTTGACTGTGTTTGATTTTTGTTGTCGGGGATGGGATGGGCTTCGTAGCCAAGGACATCGCATTCGAGAACTCTATCAGACCTGAGGGACACCTGTTAAGTCTATAGTTTAGATAAGAAATCAATTGTATTGATGTTAGTTAAGCTGAGTCAGCATGTGGTTAGGTTGTTATTGTTAGTAACTACCTCAATTGACTCTCTTGACTAACAAAATTATTGTATATATTCAACTCAGTCTCACTTTGAGATATTATGATTTTTTCAATAAAATCTGAGATTACCGTCCTCTCTTTCTATTCTTCTATTCTTCTATAATGAAGAATCCTATCATGGTATCAATCGCCATTAAAAGGTTTTGATGTTGGTCTTTTCTTCCGCTTTGGTTCTTCTCTGTTGTGCTCTTTAGATTCTCACGGGCATTCTTGCGTGATTCAGGTTGTGGTTGTGGATTGAGCTGGTGACTCAATAATTGTAAGATTTCTGTACTCACCTAGTCTTGATCTATACATCAATTCTTTGATCTTCATTTTGAAATTATTCATTGTCATAAGGAAGTCTGTTTCATGATTAATTGCTGCGAAACAGATCAGTGGTGTGTGGATAATTTCTAGATTAGAGGTTGTGTCAATCAGGTGCTATTCATACCTTTGCGACATCACAGTTGTTCATGTGCGATTGCTATTTTTTGGTTTATACCGAAGCTTGCTTGTTTGCTTGATCTCTAGTTCCGTGGTTTCTTTTGTGCGATTGGTTTGTTATTTGTGGTTGATGTGTGCGGTAGCTGCTATATCAGTTGCATCTTCGTAATCTAAGTCTTGATTTCTGCTTTTCGTTATTTGAAGTTGTTTGCTTGTGATTTGTCTGGTGATTGCTGGGTTTGGTTTTTGCTCACCAACTGTTTGATGAGTTGTTTCTGAGAGTTGGTGGCGTTTTCGGTTAGTATCTTTGTGGTCTATTTTTTTCTCCCCAACTGTTTGATAAATTGTCTCTGGGAGTTACTGGAATTTTTCTCGAACTACTATGGCTTGTGATTCTGCTGACAGTTTTGGCTCTATATCTACCTCTCTGTTGATTGATACTAGTTCGTACACAATTCAGCAGCTTCCCAAACTTGACACTGTCAAGTTGACTGAGAATACTTATGTCCTCTGGAAGCATCAGGTTATGTTAATTGTTGAAGGTTATGGGTTAGTTTCATTCCTTTCGGATCATAAGGTTCCTGACAAAAATGTGGTGAATGACTCAGGACAGACTGTTACTAGTTCGATATATTTGGCCTACCTAAAGCAAGATAAGCTTCTTGCTTCGTGGCTTCTTTCTACATTATCATCTGATTTGCTTCCTCACCTCACTGGGCTAGCAACATCTCGTGCTATCTGGGATGCACTATCGCGAAGATTTGTTGCACGATCATCCACAAAGATATCCTCCTTACGTCACAGTCTGCACTCTCAGCATAAGCGTGGTCAGTCTGTTAGTGAGTACCTTGCGAAGATCAAATTAATCTGTGATACATTAGGGGCTTCAGGTAATGTTGTTTCTGATCAGGAGCAGGTTAGTGTGGTTTTGTCTGGTCTATCGGCTGAGTTCGAGAGTGTGATTGCAGTTGCTTCAAGAGAAGCACTTACTCTTGAAAGTCTTTCAGAAATGCTCTTTGATTGTGAGGCTCGACAACAAGAGTTCTTGGCTGATAGAATGTCAATTCAAGCTAATGTTGTGACTAGATCCTCTGGGAAGTCTACTTCTTACAAGGAAGATGAAGGTGGTGATTCAGATAATGTTTCTGATCAAGCTTGTCAACAGTTTACTAATTCCAGTTCACAAAGTTTCTCAAAAGGTCAACGTGTGAATTCTTTTCGAGGGCGAGGATGTGGTCGTTTTGGTAATAATCGTCCTCAATGCCAACTTTGTGGTTGTTATGGTCATTTGGTTCATAAGTGTTGGTACAGATTTGATCAGACCTTTCCTGGAGTGTTGTCTGGTGATCAGTCTTCTCGTGAGTCTTCATCAGGGTCTGCTGCTCCTCAGCCTACTGGTTTTAGCCCTCGATCTGAGACTTCTTCTATGCCATCGGTTCAAGCCTATAATCATGTTTTTCCTATGCACTCTTCTCCTCTGTTTTCTGTACCTCAAGGGTCGCCTTTTCTGCAGTCTTATTCTTCACCTGGCTCGGTGGTTTCTTCTTATACTCCGACTCACATTGCTCCTACTTCCATGAATGTTCCTTCAGCTCCTCATGTCTCGTCTCCCGGATTTTCTGCTCTGGTCATAGCTAATTCTTTTTCTCCAGCGATAGGTGGCAATGGTGCTCATGGCTCTCGAGACACTGTGTGGTACCCTGACTCAGGTGCCACACATCACATTACCAATGACCGGTCTAATCTACATTCAGATGTTGTCTACACAGGTAAGGATTCTTTGTGTATGGGTAATGAGAATGAAGTTCAAATTACTCATGTTGTCTTAGGTTATATGTCTTCTGCAAATAGAACTTTGTGTTTGCGAAATCTTTTATGTGTTCTCGATATCAAGCGAAATTTGTTATCTGTATCTCAATTTGTACGAGATAATGTTGTTTACTTTGAATTTCATCCTCACAAGTATTTTGTTAAGGATGCTCAGACTAAGGACACGCTGTTGGAGGGGAAGCTCACTCTTGATGGTATCTATGAGTTGGAGTCATTTCAGCCTGATGGTGATTCACATACTAGTTCCACTATACATACTACGTCTGGTTTTACAAATAATGTTGTGCCAGAATCATGTAATGTTTTAAAGTCTTTGCCTTTGGACTTGTGGCACAAACGAATGGGTCATCCATCGTTAAATGTTCTTAAGACTGCCTTGAATTCATGTAATATTCCTTTTAGTGATAATAATGTTTCTTCAGTGTGTGGTCCTTGTTTACAAGGAAAGGCCCACAAATTGCCTTTTCAACCTTCTACCACAATGTATGAGTCTCCGTTTCAACTCATTGTTTCGAATGTGTGGGGTACGGCTCACAAAGCCTCTGATGGGTTTCTATATTATGTATCGTTTATCGATGTTTATAGTAGGTTTACTTGGATGTACTTGCTTAAGAAAAAGTCAGAAGTTTTTCAATGTTTTTTGGATTTTCACAAAATGGTTGAGGTTCAATATGGTTGTCGTATTAAGGCACTTCAGACGGATGGTGGTGGTGAGTATACGGCTCTTGTAGTGTGACTTCAATGGCATGGCATTATTCATCGAGTGTCTTGTCCTAGTACGTCTTAGCAGAATGGCAAGGCCTAACTATGATTTACTTCGTGCCTTTGGGTGTGCATGTTTTCCATTAATCCGGCCGTTTAATCATCACAAATTGGAATTTCAGTCTAAGCAATGTGTTTTCATTGGTTATAGTCCTAAACATAAGGGCTACAAGTGCCTTGGTGAAGATGGTCGAATATTAGTGTCAAGGCATGTCAATTTTTATGAACAAACATTTCCTCTGGTCTTGCAGCATGCTTCTCATATGGGCTCTGACTCGGTCCGTTCTTCCTCATCAATGGATTCTCAGTCGTCAGGCTTGCCGTTGTTTTGTGTAAGTCCGATGGGTCAGTCTACTTCGTTGGGTCAGCCCAATTCTTTGTTGCATGATCCGTTGGTCCAAACCACTTCCACTATGTCTGCTCCGTGGGCTCAGCCCATTTTCCATAGATTCTGGCTTGGTGACTAAGCCTGCAACTGATAGGACCACATCTGTTGCCCAACCTCTAGTTGATGTACCTGACTCCTTAGCGCAACCTAGGTTAATACCTCAGATTCGGTTCAAGAGACCGGATCGGTTCGCATTAACACTATTATTCATGAAACACGAGATTATGCTTAGAATAATGGGCCTGCTTTGCATTCTCAGCCCGTTTTAAACAATCAGGTTGTTGTCAATAATCCTTCTGGTGTAACACCTGGGCTTGTGGCAGCTGGACTTTCACATGATGGCAGCTCTCCTGACTTGGTTGATGATAGGGTCCATAGCTCTTTTTCCGACCTGGGTCTTGAATCTCCCACGCCTCATGTAGGGTTTTCACTTAATATGTCTGAGCTCTCTCCTTTGATTCACCAAGATAGTGGCGATGAGTTTTTGGCACGGTCTGATGACGGCACTGAACCAGGTGTCTCTTCTTCCGATTTTCCTTCTCATGAGGCTCCTATATATGATGTGGCTCCCTCGTCTGATGCGTCTTCTGGTGAGTCTTTATCCTTCTACGAACCTCTCCCTCCTTCAGTTGAACCATCTAAGGTTGTTTCTCGGTCCTTGCCTGTCGAGAACAATCACCCTATGGTGACCCAAGGGAAGAATGGGATCCGGAAACCCAAAGTTTTTTCCTCAACACTGGAAAAGTTCTCCGAACCTCAAAACATTCGAGAGGTTTTCCATAGTGAACAGTGGACTCGTGCTGCTCAGGAGGAGTATGATGCGTTAATCAGAAAAAACATTTGGTCTCTTGTTGAGTTACCTCTGAATAGGACGGCTGTTAATTGTAAGTGGATCTTCAAAGTTAAGCAGAATGCAGATGGGTTAATATCGCGGTACAAGGCTCGTCTCGTTGCGAAGGGGTACTTACAGCAAGCTGGGTTCAATTTTCGTGAGACTTTTAGTCCGGTTGTCAAACCCACGATGGTGAGAACCATTTTGTCTCTGCCTGTTTCGAGAGGGTGGATCCTTCGCCAGGTTGATGTCAATAACGCGTTCTTAAACGGAGATTTGACGGAGGAAGTTTACATGGTGCAACCTTCGAGTTTTGAACAAGGTAATAAAAGGTTTGTTTGCAAGTTAAATAAGGCAATTTATGGGTTAAAATAGGCCCATCGGGCTTGGTTTGAAAAGCTTCGATCTTATCTTCAATCTGCTGGGTTTTGTGTTTCCAAATCCGATTCATCCTTGTTTGTTCGAAATTGCAGTTCTAACATTGTTTATCTCTTAGTGTATGTCGATGATATAATCATCACAGGAAATGATACGCATGTAGTTCAAAGTGTCATTGATGATTTAAATAAGTCTTTTTCTCTGAAAGGTTTAGGGGTGCTAGCATATTTTCTGGGCATTGAAGTTCATCATGATGATAATGGTTTGTGGCTGAGTCAGTGAAAGTATATTACTGAATTACTGGAAAAAAGTGGCCTAGCTGGTTCTAAAGGGTTGCCTACTCATATGGTGTCTAGTTGCTCTTTATATGCTGCGATTAGCACTCATGTTGATAATGTTACAGAGTATAGAAGTATCGTTGGAGCTTTACAGTACATTGTGATTACAAGGTCGGATATTGCCTTTGCAGTCAATCGTGTCTGTCAATTTATGCAGAGGCCTTTAGATACTCATTTTCAGGCAGTTAAACGTGTGCTTAGGTATCTTCAGGCTACCATTGATTATGGGTTACATTTTACTGCTGCATCGCATCTTGATATAGTGGCCTTTGCTGATGCAAACTGGGGATCTGATGTAGATGATCGTCGATCTACCACAGGATTTTGTGTATTTTTTGGAGGAAATCCTGTCTCATGGGGTTGCAAGAAACAATCTGTTGTCTCTAGGTTCACGGCAGAGGCTGAGTATCGTGCAGTTATATGTGCCACGACAGAGGTTTTGTGGTTTCAGTCTTTACTTCGTGAACTTCATATAGATCCTGCTGGTCAACATGTTATCTGGTGTGATACTTCAAGTGTTGTGGCAGTTTCCGCAAACCCAGTGCTGCATTCAAAGTTCAAGCATGTGGAGCTTGATCTGTATTTTGTTCGTGAAAGGGTTGCAGCTGGCACATTGGTGGTGAATGAAGTTCCAGCATGTGAGCAGATTGCTGATATATTGACAAAACTATTGACTGCACCTCTGTTCACGAAATTTCGTGAAAAACTTGTTGTGCTTCCAATTTATGTATCCTAGTAGTAATGAATCTTGTATTTTGTTCCACTTTTGTTCTGTGTTTTTTGTTGCAGGTTGAAGGGTTCCTGGAGAGCCAGATCATGTCTATGAAAGTGAGTATATTGTCAACAATTGAAGATTGATGTCTAGAAATAAGAAAGCATGGTGAATGTTAAGTCTATAGTTTAGATAAGAAATCAACTGTATTGATGTTAGTTAAGCTGAGTTAGCAGGTGGTTAGGTTGTTATTGTTAGTAACTACCTCAGTTGACTCTCTTGGCTAACAAAACTATTGTATATATTCAACTCAGTCTCACTTTGAGATATTATGAGTTTTTCAATAAAATCTGAGAGTACCATCCTCTCTTTCTATTCTTCTATTCTTCTATAATGAAGAATCCTATCAACACCAAGCGGTGGCCCTTATGGTCTCCGGTGACATGTCTGCTTTTTATAACTGTCATTTTAAAGTATACCAAGATACCCTTTATGCCCATGAGTGCATACAGTTTTATCGCAACTGCGCCATCACCAGAACAATAGACTTTATCTTCGGCAGCGGTAGAGTCGTGCTCCAAAACTGCCAAATGAATGTGAGGAAGTCGTTGGATAACCAAAAATGCATCGTCATTGTTGGATTAAAATCCGCAATTGTGGGCACATATGTAAAATGTATGTTGCTATTATAAAGTATGACACAAAATAAAGTGACCAATTAAGTTAAGTGTGTCATAGGTATTAAAATGTCATGGAAATAAAAGTGTAGATACCATAAGATATATTTATAATTCAATGAGGGGCAGAGTTATAAATATTTAATAGTTTGATTTAATAATCAACTATATAAAGAGGTAGTGGTCCCCAAGAAATAGGTTAACTTGTATTACTCTTGTCCCCGTCAGAGAGTTTTTACGGCAAGGGCTAACCTATCTTCTTGGAAGATCACAACCACCTTTTAGGCGATCTTCATCAAAGGATTCAAGGTTTTCATCTATCGGTTAATTCAGGTACGCTTCCGATTTCAATTTATTGTTCTTGATGATTTGACTTGATTGATCCTGGGTTTAGATTTCATATCTATTATGGTTTGGTTCTAACAAGTGGCATCAGAGCCTCGTCATGTTAAATCATTAGGAACCAATTAATTTTTATTGTTTTTGAATTAATTCATTCGTATGGTTTAAGGAATTCAGTATATCTTGATTTTAGTGTTTCAATTACGAGACGATGTTGATGCTTTAAGTTTTTGGTTTAATTATTGATTATAGTTTTTAAAGGATTATGCATTTAAGCGATAGATATTCTTCTAATCGGTGGAATACATGATTGCTCATACTGTTTTCTGTTATGATGTATTAAGTTTATAATGATGAATTTTAAATAAGCATTTGATTAAAAAAATTTGCAGAGATGTGCGCATGTGCGCCTAATTTAAGGAAAGAGATAATGACCCCTTTTAATGCTTCATATTCTCAATTCATATTGTTTAATCTATATTAAGACAATTCAGTTTTAAGGTTTGATATCTAAAACGTTGTGGAATTCTCGATTACTATTGTTGGTATAGATTAACCCTGCTTTAGTTTATCCTGTGCAACAAATCTTTTCTTTGGGAATTTTAGGTATTAATAGTGGTGGAATAAATTATTGAAGGTAAGGTGAAAATTACTCTTATTTTGTAATAGTAAATTGCTGGTAAAGTGAAAATTCTATAATATGCTTCATTGCCTATTATTTTGTAATTTCTATTGAAGTCATTAATTAAGTGCTTATTGTTACTATGGTTATGGTATGTATTTTTCTTTAAAGTTATTTTTTTTCTGATAATTTGGGAAAAGAAACATGTTTGTTCTTTAAAGTACTTTTGGGAACCGATTGTTCTTTAAAGTTATATGTATGTATTTGGTTTTTTGTTTTGGAAATCATGCCATTAATTTTATGAAATTTATATTTGATTTGGTTTGATCAAGAATTTTAATTTTGATTATTCGGTTATTATGAATATATTAAAATTTTATGTGATCATTATATGAATTACTCATGTGTATAATACTTCTGATTTTGACTTTTAGTTAAAGTTTGATTGTTTGGAATTCTACTTTAATTTCGGCAAATGCATGCTTAAGTTTTTTTTGAGAAACAGTCAAAGATTTCGGTTTATTCGATTTCTGATAGCCCCATTCAGACAACCTTACTTTAGGTTATTTCGGAAACTTAAGTGTTATCAGAAATTTCAGTTTTGACTGTTACAAAATTTTAAATTTGGATATCGGTATATTTATTGTATATATTTTGAGATAAGTTAATTGAAGCATTAAGTCACCAAAGTGACCTCTATTGTGAAAATTATTTTATTTTAAAATATAGAAGGTTTTGTGCATGTAAGTCGGATTATGTTAGTATTAATCGGCCCAAAGGAAGGTTAATAATTAACATTATTACATGTGCAACTGTGGTAATAAACATGTGATAGTTATTCAGTTTTATATGTGAGCAATAAATCGGCCCAAAGGAAGATTTCTGTTTGACATGTTCTTATTATCAATGTTTGATTACTGTACCAAGATATCACTTGCAAGTTAATGTTTTGTCCAAAGATGAAATATTAATGGAGTGTCCGATATCTTGATATGATGTTTACCTTTATTCAAATTTATTATTATTTTGGTTATTTTTTAATTTGATTGAAAGATAAAATTAATACAAACATTTTGAAACAATTAGATTCATATTTTGACTTCAGATGTCTAATATTTTAATGGATTAATTGAAACATAATGTCACCAAAGTGACCGCTTTTGTGTAGATTAATTTATTTAAAATATCAAGATGATTATGGGTTTTTGTAATTCATGCATTTATTAATTGGCCCAAAGGAAAGTTAATATTTGGCAAAATTACAACGACAACTGTGGCGATAAATGTGTGACAATTATAAGGTATTTTATGTGAGCAATACGCTAGTCCAAAGATTAGCCTATTGTTTGACGTAGTTTATTGTCAATGTTTGATTGCTACAACAAGAGTACCGCTTACAATTAATATTACTGTCCAAAGACTTGATATTAATGTTGTGCTTGGTATCTTGAGGGGAACTAGTCATTATTTTGAATTTATTTGTTTACTTGTGAATATTTATGTGAGCTTGTTTCTATTTTATTTACTTATTTTTGTTCTATATTTAGGTAATTTATTTTTGTTGTCACAATATCTGTTAAATACATTCTACACTCGTGTTTAGTGAAACTAATTGCAAGGAATAGAAAAGACACTTACATATAGTATTTTTGATGTATGAACATAGACTTTGCACTAAGGAATGAACAACTTGCACCTCTCACCGCGGTAAGCACCCATAAAAGGTATTTTGAGAGGTGAGATCGTTCGAATCGCATGAGTCTAATGATCATAAAACACAACATTCTAGATGTCTTTAGGAGAACAAATCTAAAGATATTATTCATACTAAGGGTTTCCTTGACGAAATTAAGAAATGTTTTACCCAAAACATTAAGGTTAAGATGACATCACTTATGCTTTCTTTGATGCCTATGAAGTATAAGGGTCAAGAAAATGTGAGAGAGTAGATTATAAAAATTCTTTATATTGCTTCAAAATTGAAGGCACATAAGATCAAACTTTCTAACAATTGTTTGTTCTTATGTTTTTTTGACATTGCTTCCTATACAGTTTAACCAATTCAAGTTACAATTTTCAAAGGGAGAAATAGACTCTATTTGGGCTCATTTCTCATTATGTTCTAGAGGAAGAAAAGTTGAAGCATTATATGTGTAAAAGTATTAATTTAATTAGTGCTCATTTAGTTAGTGTCTCTAAGAATAAGGGCAATAAAAGAAAATTTTAGAATAAAGTTACTAAGGGTCTTAGTCAAAAGAAACAACAATAAGTTACATAGTGTTGATTCTTTTGTATAAGTTAGGACATATGTGGAGTAATTAAACTTCAAAAGAGAGCAATTATTTCGGTTATTTTGAGTGATCCATGGGCTGTAAATTTTATGATCCCACAATTAAAATTACTTTAAGGAGAGATTTATAACTTTTTTTAGAATGTTGAGTTTGGAGGGAGAAATAAGGTTAGATGCATTGTTATTGAGGAAAAAATTAAATTATAATTTAATTCATACTATCACTTTTGATGATGTTTAGGTTTTCACACCTATCATTAATCAAGAAGTGAATCAAGTACCTCAACAAAATAATGTTGAACAACTCTCATTCAAGATAAGGTAATTGTTTCAGAAGAACAAACTCAACAACCTTTAAAAAGAACAAGTGTCATTAAAGAGGTCCACGAGAGGAAGATGAAATACTATTCCGGATTATTATGTTGTATTTCTTTAAGAAAATAAGGTAACAATGGAATGATAAAAATGACTCAATCATTTTTATTAGACCATAAAAGTTCTAACTCTCAAAAGTGGATTGATGTCATTCAAGAAGAGTATAATTTTATGCAAGACAATAAAGTTTAGGAACTTATCTCATTTCCTTACGGTGCAAACCAATTGGTTGTAAATGGATATTTAAAACCAATAGGGATAGAAATGGTAATATAGATAAGTATAAAGTACGTCTTGTATCTAAAGGATATACTCTAAAAGAAGACATTGATTTTGTAGAGGTCTTATCTCAAGTTTCATTAAAAGACTCTTCCAGGATATTCATGACGCTTATTGCTTATTTTAATCTTAAGTTACATAAGATGAATGTTAAGCTTGTGTTTTTCAATGACGACATTGAAGAAATGAATTATATGGTACAATCATAGATTTGTGTCTAATGATACAAAATCAATGATATGTAAATTAAAAAAAAATCATCTATGAGCTTAAGTAGGACTCTCATTAATGAAATTATAAATTTCATGTTGATTATCTCATTCGATTTTGAGATAAATTTGGTTGGCAATTGTATATACTACAAGTTCAGTGGGAGTGAAACCAAGTGATACTCATATTGCTAAAGAAGACAAATTTAGTCTTACTCAATGCCCTAAAAGTAACCTTGAAATTTAGAAAATCCAAAAGATTCTCTATGCATAAGCTATAGAGAATCTAATTTATGCTTAAGTATGTATGCGTTCGGAAATTGTGTACATTGTTGGAATGTTAAACAGATATTTGAAGAATCATATTATGGACCATTGGATAGCAACCAATGGGGTTATGAGATATCTTCAGAGAACAAAAATTACTTGCTCACATGTCGAAGTTCTGGTAAGTTAGAGATCATTAGGTTTACAGACTTCGATTCTAATAGAATATTGATGCAAATGAATTTTGTCACATGAGCTGCTAATTTTAGATTGAATAAAAAGACCACTTTAGTTATTTTGTGACAATAAATATGCATTCATTTATTCTATACACAATAGGAACACTTCAAACTTGAAGCACATAAATATTGCGTTCCTAGTTGTTAAAGAAAATTCAGAGTGGTTGTGTGTCTATAGAGCATGTTGGTACAAACTCCATAATTGTGCGCATATTAAGAAACTGTCACCCTAGGTCTTTCATGAGCACACTACTCATGTGGGTGTAATGTTATTTAAGGATATTCGGTTTTAGTGGGAGTTTGTAATTTTGAAAAATGCTCATTCGATTTAGACACAATTTCAGTTACTTCAGTTTAAAGTTATTTAAGATTATTTTCTGCAGAAATAAAATTCTTTTGATTTATGCACACTCTGAATTCAGTAAAGTTGATCTCACTAAGGTTTAGGAGGACCAGTTGGAAATAGACATGTATGGTTCACATTTCATGTAATTTTCCATGCTACACATCCATGATTGATCTATGTCATTTGACTATATTTGTATACGTGACCATTGATGGGTCCAGTCATGATTGATATGGCGAAGACCGCTTTGATCCTATATGGATATAGTTGATGGACGAGATTGTTATAGAATACCTATTATATAATAGCAAAATTTTGAGCTCATAAGGTTGTACATTTATCAGGAAACATATGTTGCCCAAGTGGGAGATTGTTGGATTAAAATCCGCAATTGTGGGCACATATGTAAAATGTATGTTGCTATTATAAAGTATGACACAAAATAAAGTGATCAATTAAGTTAAGCGTGTCATAGGTATTAAAATGTCATGGAAATAAAAGTGTAGATACCATAAGATATATTTATAATTCAATGAGGGGCAGAGTTATAAATATTTAATAGTTTGATTTAATAATCAACTATATAAAGAGGTAGTGGTCCCCAAGAAATAGGTTAACTTGTATTACTTTTGTCCCCGTCAGAGAGTTTTTACGGCAAGGGCTAACCTATCTTCTTGGAAGATCACAACCACCTTTTAGGCGATCTTCATCAAAGGATTCAAGGTTTTCATCTATCGGTTAATTCAGGTACGCTTCCGATTTCGGTTTATTGTTCTTGATGATTTGACTTGATTGATCCTGGGTTTAGATTTCATATCTATTATGATTTGGTTCTAACAGTCATCGCACAAGGAAAGAAGAATGCAGAAACCATCGATGGCTTCGTGTTCCAGAACTGCATCTTCTCTGGTGACAAGGACTACCTCCCGGTGAAGAACAAGAACAAGGCATACCTTAACAGACCATGGAGGGCATACTTCATTGTCATCATAATGCAGTCACAAATCGACGACATCATCGACCCGGAGGGGTACATTTCGATGGACGGCAACAAGGGGTTGACACCGAAAATAGAGCAAAATGGCTTGCGATTCAGCAACTCGATGTGGTTGGGATCAAGAAATACACCCCCGGCCCCTCCCTCGAATCCGAGACCTAGGTTCCGAGCACCTGAATTCCCTACATTTCGGACATGGTCCCTGGGCTCTAAAACTAGCAACAATCGAATGAGGCCACCGTTGCATCACTCCTATTATTGTTATCACAACTTCGATTATTGTATATTAAACAGCTTTTCTTCAATATAAATTTAATTCATTTGTTTTTCCGATTCTGTTCTTGCCTACAATTTTCAAGTTTATAAAAGTTTATTATATAGTTTTATACTTAAATGATATAATTTTTGTTTTTGAAAATTTTATTTCTTGTGTTGTTAAAGTTTAAAAGTATCATATGTTTTTAGTAACGTTAATATATTATTTTAATTCGGTCCTAATTTTAATTCATCTAGGTGATCCGGGTACGAGCACTAGTTCTGCACGGTGTGTTTGCCTTATTAAAAAAAGATTAAAAAAGTTGAACATATGCTATCCTTGTATCTATACGGTTATTTTAATTCGGTCCTAACTTAAAAAAAAGTAACCATCGACACATTTAAATATTGTGTCAATACGATTCCAATACAAAAATATTAAAAAAACATACATTGATAAAATTTTCAAATTATGTTGTCATTATATCAATAAAAATGTGATCCAAAATTCTAAAAGATACAAAAGTTACTAAAATGATATTTTTTTCATTCATTAATAAAAGTAATAAATTCAAATTTAAGTCTTTCTATAACCATAAAAAATTATATAAATTATTGTTTCATAGCCGAAACCAAACTAAGATTTAATCTCAACTTGAAAGAAAAAAAAATGTACCTAAAATTTATTTAAACAAAATCAGTAACAAAACAAACAATGGTCGAAACAAAGTTCAAGAAAAACAAGAAATCTTACATCGCAAACATTTTCTGCTCTAAAATTTATTGATGAAATGGGTCATATGTGATCACCGTATGCCTCATTAAAAAAAAATCTTTCCGTTCTCAAGGGGGAAAAGAGTGCATAATGACAATCGAAAATACAAGGAAAAACGAAACACCTAAAAAAACAAGGGATCTCCAACATCTTACTACGGCGATACACCGTACAGAATTTTTACAAACCAATCTAGCAAACATAGCCATAGATTATATACAGATAAATAGATTGAGTCATAGGATCACACACGATCAATATCTTCCTAAACATAGTGATGGTATCAACTCATATGTCCATGTTCGATTTGGAGAAATCAAAATAAAATAGAGTTTAGCTTTCGAAGAGATGGCTGAGTGGTTGATAGCTCCGGACTTGAAAAATCTTGTAAAATTTCTTCATCTCCAATAAATTAAATTTCAATACATTTTCCTAATGCCATCAATCTCTTAGCAAACATACCTCTGAGCACCTTAAGTGTCTTGCATTTCCGGAACAAAATTGAAAAACTCTGAACAGAATGTTACTAAAAATGGAATCGTAAGCTAAAAATGGGGATATCCTTCAAGTATAAATAGAGCAATGGAAATGCAGATTAATCAAAAGCTTAAGCGGCTTTAATCAATAAGGAATCTTCTTTCTTTCTTTCTTTAGATTCAAGTGAAAAGAAGGGAGGAAAAGGATTTCATTTTTATTATTTATTCTAAGGAAAAAAAGCTGTTTAAAAATGGTGAATAGCGTGCTTTTTATGGCTGTCCTGCTGGTGGGGGTGGTGTCGTCGGCCAACTCGGCCGACCCGAAGGAGATGATACGGACGGAGTTTCAGGCTACGGTGGCGGAGATAAAGAAAGTGATGGCGAATTCTAAGACGATAAAGGAGCTGCAGAGTGACGAAAAGACTAAAGAGGCTTTCAAGACCTGCCAGCTGATGTTCGATTGGGCAATTCAAGACCTGGAGAGATCGTTCGACAAGCTCGGGGAGGTCGATATGAGCAAGATTAACGATATCCTCTTGACCCTCCAGGTGTGGCTGAGCGGCGTCTTCACCAGCCAGCAGACCTGTATAGACTCGTATGCGGAGATGAACGGCACTGCGGCGGAAAAGATGAAGTCGATTTTAAGAAAGTCACAGGACCTAACCAAGAACGGGCTAGCCCTACTGAACGGGTTATCGTCCCTTGCTAAACACCTCGACCTCAGCTTCCTCAATCGTAGGCTGTTGTCGAGCGAGTTCCCTGAATGGATGAGCTACAGTGACCGCAACCTCCTGCAGATAGCAGACGCAGCAGCAGCACCGCAGGCAACAGGAGCAGCACCACCGCAGGCAACAGGAGCAGCATCGCCGCAAGCCGCAGCAGCAGCACCACAAGCAACAGAAGCCGCAGGAGCAGCACCGGCAGCACCGGGGGATTTTAAGCCTGACATAGTCGTAGCTAAGGACGGAAGTGGAAAATATGATAGCGTAAGCAAGGCCCTGGCTGATATCCCAGCAAAGAATACTAAACGGTTTGTCATTATGATTAAGGCCGGAACTTACGATGAGAGGATCGACATCCCTAGGGGTACTGACAACATTATGCTCATCGGAGAAGGCCCTACCAAGACTATCATCACCGGTAGCGTCAGCGTAGAAAAGACATTGCCGAAACCTACCACATTCTTCACTGCAACAGTTTGTAAGTACTCCATATGTGACATAACTTAATTTCTTTTTTATGATCTTAAATATTGTGTTTGGTTTTTTGTAGCCTCGAATGGGATGGGCTTCATAGCCAAGGACATTGCCTTCGAGAACTCTATCGGACCTGAGGGACACCAAGCGGTGGCCCTTAGAGTCTCTGGCGACATGGCCGCTTTCTATAACTGTCATTTCAACGGATATCAAGACACCCTTTATGCCCACGAGGGCAGACAGTTTTATCGTGATTGCGTCATCACCGGAACCGTAGACTTCATCTTCGGCAGCGCTAGAGCCGTGTTCCAGAACTGCCAAATGATCGTGAGGAAGCCGTTGGATAACCAAGACTGTATCGTCATCGCACAGGGGAAGAAGAGTGCAGAAACCAATGATGGGTTCGTGTTCCAGAACTGCACCTTCTCCGGCGACAAGGACTACCTCCCGGTGAAGGACAAGAACAAATCATACCTTAATAGACCATGGAGGGCATTTGCCACCGTCATCATAATGCAGTCACAGATCGACGACATCATCCAACCGGAGGGGTACATTCCGATGCAGGGCGCCAACGGGATGAAAACCGGCTACTTCGTCGAGTTCGGAAATCGTGGACCTGGCTCCAACACCGATAACAGAGCCAGATGGCCTTCGATTCAGCAAATCGATTCGGTTGAGATCAAGAAATTCACCCCCGGCCCCTTCCTCGAATCCGAGACCTGGATTCCGAGCACCGGAATTCCCTGCATTCCCGACATGATCCCTGGGCTCTAAAACTAGCAAAAATCGGATGAGGCTACCGTTGCATCACTCCTATTATTGTCATCACAACTTCGATTATTGTATATTAAACAGCTTTTCTTCAATATAAATTTAATTCATTTATTTTCCTTTTTCTGTTCTTGCCTACAATTTTCAAGTTTATAAAAGTTTTTTTTTGTTCAAAGAATAACGGAATTCGATTAAGGATAAAGGGGCCTGACCCCATGCACATGGAGTGCAGGAAACAAAGAAACAACATGAGACATGAACCTAGAGGCAATCAAGCGGCAGATCACAATGTCCATGCAAAGCCTAGCAATGTAGAGGGAGTAACAACATCAGAGGCAAAAAGCCGACCTAAAGCCGGGGCATGCAATCCCACAAGGCGAACCCATCGCCAAAAGAAACAACCGCCACAAGACCACCTCGGATCAGAAAGGGCGTTCATGTAATTCCTTTTTCGTCTGGGAGACCTCCATCCGGAAGCAGGCTTCCAATTCCATTGAAGGATTGGTCCTTGTCACCAGAGCCGCGGGAATAAGTAACCTTAACTGATCCGGTTTCACAGTCTGAACAACTAAACTTAACCACAACAACAATAAAGAGAAAACAAAACCAGCCACAGAACAACTCCATACCGATCTAATTCCAATCGAATGGTAACCACCTGGGTCCCATCCAAAACAATTCACCTTCACCTCCCGGTACTCAGCAACAAACCAAAACTAGGGATGGCAATGGATCGGATTTGGATCGGATTGTATAGAATCCAAGTCCGAATCCATTACAATCGGACTCAGATATTTTTTTCGGATTTGGATTCGGATTTTTTTCAAACGGATTTGGATCGGATTGTTTTTGGATCGGATTTTTTCGGATCGGATTCGGATTTATTTCAACCGCATTTAGATTAGAGTTTTTGAATTCGGATTAAATTGTCATCCCTAGTCTTGACCTAAGTTTGAAGGGTAGATTCGCGAATTTTAGCGTATTTAGGGTATATTATTTTTTGGCCCTCTAATAATTTTATTTTAGTGCAAATCAATCCATAATTTTATATATTTAATTTCTTACGCATTTAATTTATGTTATTTAATTCTACACTTGTTCATTTTTATCCCTTATTTGTTGACTACATTTAATTTTTTGTGTTTATTGTTTATGGTTTTAAATTACTTTCTATTTTAATTCATAATTTTAGCATAATATATAACTTTATTTATCGATTGCACATTACTTACTATTGCACTCATTAACTTCCTTAATTTTTAGTAATTCATTGATATTTACATTTATTTGTTTCTCTATTGTATTTATTTTATTGTTTATTTATCTATGATTTGATCTTGCTTTTATCTTTTTCATATTTATTTATACATGCATATGATATAAATAGATATATTACACTATATTAAGGTTAATTAATATATATAAATCATAATAAATATTATTATTATTTAACTTACATTCTTAACACATTTATATTTTTATTATCACTTTTAATATATATATATATAAATAAAGTTAATTTTGTTTTTACCATTATTCAAAATTACCTAATATATATATTTATGTTCTCGTTTAAAAAATATATGTAGTTATGTTTTTAATGTATTTAGTTTAACTTTTTTACTTTATTTATGATGTCTTCTTGTTTTAATGTAAATATTATACATGATGTTTTGTTTTAAGGAATTAAAAGTCCTAAATGTTTTGATTCGGGCTCGGATATGGATCGGATGCGTCGGATTCGGATCGGACATGGATTTGGATCGGATTCGGATAATATTCGGATCGGATCTTGGCATGATCCATATCCAACCCATCTCCTATTAGGACTCGGACATTTTTCTCGGATTCGGATTCGGATTTTTTTCAATCGAATATGGATCGGATAAATTCTTTCGGATCGAATCGGATTCGGATCGGATTCGGATCAAATTGCCATCCCTAACCAAAACCCTTTGAAATTCCATCTCCCAAAATAAAGCATGATCCGGTATCTAGAGGCCATTAAAATTTGGGTCTCTTCAAGTGAGATAATAGTCGTACTTGGCCCAAATAAGGGATTGTCTCCAAGCTGTCATGAATTAAAACGAGGAATGGGAGACACAATCCCACAATATCCGGATTCGTACAGCTGCTCTAGTGATAAGTCAATGCAAATCCAGGGAGAAAGGTCAGCAGATACTAAAAAAGGAAAGAGTTTAGTCATCAATGGAAATGACCAAAAAGTCCCTGTCACTTTTCCCTTTCTGACCAGCTCAATGCAAGGAAACTCCAATAAGGGTTTCGGATGACTTCCGACGAGTTACCCGGAAACGTACCGGGGGCCACGTAACAATCCGCACAGTGACAGCAGGTCGGACGACGCGACGGCAAAGCCGACAATCCAGCCTATTTTCCAGACGAGGTTACCAAGCCAAGTGCCTCCGTCCAGGGAATCATCGGATGAGGTAGTGCACGTGAAGTCGTCGGCAGGGTCACCTGGGTCCAAAGTCACCGGGCTTGATGGGTAGGGTTCTAAGGAGAGGCATAGTCCACCGTTCCTTTGCTCGCGAGAAACCGACAGGGAAACATCATCAAAATTTCCAGACCTGCTTAAAACGTCGGAGGTCATCCCCGAACAGACCGACGAGAATACACCACGATTATTGATGCGATCGAGGCTCCTCCAAGGACCATCCGCCGGCGACCATACGAAGCTTTGGGGCTCCCAGCATAAAGCAACTGTGATTGGAGACGGAGAAGGAAAGCCAAAAACATAACGACGACAAGAGGGAGCAAGCTTGACCACCGGCGTTCGAAGGCCCAGAAACCAACTTGCGCAGCACCCCTCCCTCCTTCTTCTCTCCGTCTCCGCAACTTCAAGAGCAAACCACCAGTCTTTCTCGTCCTCTAAGACCGACTGTCTGGTGACCTGTCGACGAGGGCAACCTCCCGTCCCCAAGGCCAGGCAACACAAATCCGGACTAGAAAATCGCAGCAAAGACAGAGGCTCGGGGCTTTGGGTTGGAGAGAACAGATGGAGGCGCGTGGTCGCGCGTTCCATTTTATGTTTTTAATAGGTAATATTTAAAGTTTTATTTTTAATTCAAGTTTATAAAAGTTTGATTCTATAGTTTTTAACTTAAATGATATAATTTTTGTTTTTGAAATTTTATTGCTTGTATGGTTAAAGTTTAAAAGTATCATATGGTATTTGCTCATCCCTTGTTCTAGTGGTAAAAGATGATGTAATTCATCTAGGTGATCCGGGTACAAGCAACAGTTCTGCACGGTGTGTGTCTTATCAAAAAAGATTAAGAAAATTAAACAAGAGCTACCCTTGTATCTATATGACTATTTTAATTCGGTCCTAATTTTAAAAAAATAATTAACCATCAACACATTTAAATATTGTGGTTATACGACTCCAATACAAAAATATTAAAAAAAACATACATATAAAACAAGGAATCTTACATCGCAAACATTTTCTGCTCTAATACGTATTCCGACGGAAGAAAAAGGTTCACCTTGCTACTCTACTATTCTATGCAGACCACATTTAACGTCAAAACATGTAACTAGTTCCCTGCTTAACGCGAAACATACTATGATAAATACTCTGTTGATATTCAGTACCTCAAACAAAACGTACCTCCGAGCACCTTAATTGTCTTGCATTTTCGCTCTAAAAAAATCTTGTAAAATTCATTCTTCATCTCTAATAAATTGAATTTCAATACGTTTGGGAAAAAGATTACAACGACTCCTTCCATGTGTATGAACGACGATTTCATCTTAAATGAGAAAATTTTCATCAGTGATGGCGACAAACCGGGTCCAGCCTCAAGCGCTACAAAAGCCTGGATTAATGATTCGGATAACTTTTGCGAGGGTTATCCGATCACACCATGAGTGGTTTCGATGAGGGCACCAAGGAACGGGAGATGCTTTGGTGCCTTGGGTCTTACTTATCTCCATATGTTAAGGTTTACCCTAAGTCTTTTTTTTTTTTTTTGTAGTGTTAGGCTATCTATGTGTGTTGTACGGATTGGTTTCGTTGGGTCTGTGCTTGCTGAAGGTGCTTTTAAAGGAGCTGCTGTTGTCCAGGTTTTTCGATCGGAGTTTGGTGGATTATCACCGTGCTACTTGCCTTGATAAGGACCGTTATCTTTGTAACGGAAGCCTGCCTCTGGATAGAGCTCTCAGGCGATGGAATGGTGGTGATGTTCTTCTTTGCTCCAGGAAAGACGTTTTTTGTCATCAGCTTAAGTCTCTTAAGGCTTTCTGGTTTTGCCGATCGCTCCCCACTGTGTTGGTGGAGACGGCTATGTTTCCCTCTCCCTTGAAGGGTTGTTTGTCGGTGGCTTTAGTGGCCTCGTCGTGCCTTTTGTTGTTTAGAGTTTGTGTCTGGTTTGCCGGTTATGGTCACGTCCATGTTCAGGGGTTGTTTTGTAGGTTTTCGTGCTTTTACCGTTGTCTTTATCGAGTCTGTTATGGTTTGTTGTTTTAAGGAATGAAAGTTAGCTTTTGAACAAAAAAATGAAATGTACCTTTATGAGCACCTTAAGGGTCTTGCATTTCTACTCTAAAAAAATCTTGTAAAAATTTTTCTTCATCTCCAATAAATTGAACTTCAATACGTTTTCCTAATGTCATCGTTCTCTTAGCGGATCGTACCTCAAACGAAACATACCTCTGTGCACCTTAATTGTCTTGTATTTTCGTCCTAACAAAATCTTCTAAAATTTCTTCTTCATCTCCAATAAATTAAATTACAATTCGTTTTCCTAATGTTGTCGCTCTGCTAGCGGATTGTGTAAGGATTTGTTTTTAAGCAGTGGCAGAACTCAACTTTATTTATAGAGTGGTTATTTAAAATTGTATAAATTTATGAGGGCCGACAATAAATTATATTTTTAAGGTACTAAATAACAATTATACACATTATACTAACTTGTATTTTTTTTATTTTTTAAATTTGAGGGGTGTGGTGGCCTCACCGGTCCCTTCTGCCATTAATCCACATTGCTTGGAGAAGCTCCATCGACCTCCAAGTTTCCGGAACAAACTTGAAAAACTCTGAACAGAATGTTACTAAAAATGGAATCGTAAGCTAAAAATGGGGATATCCTTCAAGTATAAATAGAGCAATGGAATTGCAGATTAATCAGAAGCTTATGCGGCTTTAATCAATAAGGAATCTTCCTTCTTTCTTTCTTTGGATTCAAGTGAAAAGAAGGGAGGAAAAGGATTTCATTTTTATTATTTATTCTAAGGGGGAAAAGCTGTATAAAAATGGTGAATAGGGTGCTTTTTATGGCTGTCCTGCTGGTGGGGGTGGTGTCGTCGGCCAACTCGTCCGACCCGAAGGAGATGATACGGACGGAGTTTCAGGCTACGGTGGCCGAGTTAAAGAAAGTGATGGCGAATTCTAAGACGATAAAGGAGCTGCAGAGTGACGAAACGACTAAAGAGGCTTTCAAGACCTGCCAGCTGATGTTCGATTGGGCAATTCAAGACCTGGAGAGATCGTTCGACAAGCTCGGGGAAGTCGATATGAGCAAGATTAACGATATCCTCTTGACCCTCCAGGTGTGGCTGAGCGGCATCTTCACCAGCCAGCAGACCTGTATAGACTCGTATGCGGAGATGAACGGCACTGCGGCGGAAAAGATGAAGTCGATTTTAAGAAAGTCACAGGACCTAACCAAGAACGGGCTAGCCCTACTAAACGGGTTATCGTCCCTTGCTAAACACCTCGACCTCAGCTTCCTCAATCGTAGGCTGTTGTCGAGCGAGTTCCCTGAATGGATGAGCTACAGTGACCGCAACCTCCTGCAGATAGCAGACGCAGCAGCAGCACCACCGCAGGCAACAGGAGCAGCATCGCCGCAAGCCGCAGCAGCGGCACCACAAGCAACAGAAGCCGCAGGAGCAGCACCGGCTCAAGCTGCAGGAGCAGCACCAGCATCACCGGGGGATTTTAAGCCTGACGTAGTCGTTGCTAAGGACGGAAGTGGAAAATATGATAGCGTGGGAAAGGCCCTGGCTGATATCCCAGCAAAGAATACTAAACGGTTTGTCATTCTAATTAAGGCCGGAACTTACGATGAGAGGATCGACATCCCTAGGGGTACTGACAACATTATGCTCATCGGAGAAGGCCCTACCAAGACTATCATCACCGGTAGTGTCAGCGTAGAAAAGACATTGCCGAAACCTACCACATTCTTCACTGCAACAGTTTGTAAGTACTCCATATGTGACATAACTTAATTTCTTTTTTATGATCTTAAATATTGTGTTTGGTTTTTTGTAGCCTCGAATGGGATGGGCTTCATAGCCAAGGACATTGCCTTCGAGAACTCTATCGGACCCGAGGGACACCAAGCGGTGGCCCTTAGAGTCTCCGGTGACATGGCCGCTTTCTATAACTGTCATTTCAATGGATATCAAGACACCCTTTATGCCCACGAGGGCAGACAGTTTTATCGTGATTGCGTCATCACCGGAACCGTAGACTTCATCTTCGGCAGCGCTAGAGCCGTGTTCCAGAACTGCCAAATGATTGTGAGGAAGCCGTTGGATAACCAAGATTGTATCATCATCGCACAGGGGAAGAAGAGTGCAGAAACCAATGATGGGTTCGTGTTCCAGAATTGCACCTTCTCCGGCGACAAGGACTACCTACCGGTGAAGGACAAGAACAAATCATACCTTAATAGACCATGGAGGGCATTTGCCACCGTCATCATAATGCAGTCACAGATCGACGACATTATCCAACCGGAGGGGTACATTCCGATGCAGGGCGCCAATGGGATGAAAACCGGCTACTTCGTCGAGTTCGGAAACCGTGGACCTGGCTCTAACACCGAAAACAGAGCCAAATGGCCTTCGATTCAGCAAATCGATTCGGTTGAGATCAAGAAATACACCCCTGGCCCCTTCCTCGAATCCGAGACCTGGATTCCGAGCACCGGAATTCCCTGCATTCCCGACATGATCCCTGGGCTCTAAAACTAGCAACAATTGGATGAGGCCACCGTTGCATCACTCCTATTATTGTCATCACAACTTCAATTATTATGTATGAAACAGCTTTTCTTCAATATAAATTAAATTCATTTGCGTACCCGTTTCTGTTCTTGCCTGCAATTTTCAAGTTTATAAAAGTTTGATTCAAAAGTTTTATACTTAAATATATAATTTTTGTTTTTGATTTATATTGACCTGTAGAACTAATGTTTTGATATAATAATTGAAAAATGTTTTGGACTAATTTAAAAAGAATTCAAAACTATTTCCAAAGTCCAAATAACTTGAAACTATGCTTAGGGATATTTTCAAAAGGGTTTTACATGTTTTCAAAAGTGAAACTACACAAAACCCTCCAGGTGTTTCGAAACACCTAAGGGTGTTTCGATACGAGGTATTCCAATAGCAAAAACGTTTCGATACTGATATCAAAACGGGTCTTTCCTGAATGAGATTTTTGCTCAGCGTTTCGATACGGGCTATGCCGTTTCGATACGCCTACGTGGCATCGACCACAACAGTCATAAACCCCAACAGCTATTTTCCAACTAACATTTAAATACAGAGCGTTCTGTTACGGTGCCTAGCGTTTCGATACGGGCGTTTCGATACGGCCCATAGTGTTTCGATACGGATGCTCTTCAGACTGCAACGGCTCTTTCTACTTAAAGAGCGTATCGTAACAGGTTCGAGCGTTTCGATACGGGCAGTAGCAGAACTGCATTTATGGTGGGAAATAAAGTCCTCAACGGCTCCAATTCAACCCCAACGGCTAGTAACGACTACAAACTCATTAAGGAGTATAAAAAGACCTCCAAGCATCAAGATATGGTTAATGCTTCAATTCAACAAATGATCAAAAAGTGTCTTTGTACTTAAATTGTCAATTCTTGTACAGACAAACACTAGTGAGCCAAAATTGTCAAATTTGCTCAAGTGTTTTAGGTTTTGGGTGAGTGCTTTATTGAGCAAACAAATACCTATTAGAGGGATTTAAGTTTGCATATTTCTGTTCTCTTGTAAAGAGGGTTTGATCAAGGCTTTGGGTAGAAAGCTTGATCGGTGTATAAGGGTTTCCTCCTAAGCCTAGAAAAGGGGACGAATCAATAGTAGATTGATTGGAAATCTTTAGTGGGAAGCTAAGGTTGAACCACTCTAAAATCATTGTGTCATTTACATTTTAGCTTCCACACCACATCCACCCAAAATTCCACCTCTCAACCACTTGATAAGCAAGATCGGTTGAAGAAATCGAGCTCCTCATAACTCAACAATTGGTATCAGAGCTTGGCTCAATCAAAGAGGATTAACATTCTATTGAGAAGATCCAGCAAGCTCGATCATCATTTCACACAACCGGCTCAATGGCGCAATCCATCGACAAACCGCCTTTCTTCGACGGAACCCACTATGCCCATTGGAAGATAAAGATGAAGTTCTTCATCAAGTCTAGAGACTACAAGCTATGGGACATAGTTGAAGATGGTTCGTCCGTGCCTCAACGAAGCAAAGCGGAGTGGAGTGCCGACGATCGCAAGAAGATTGAGCTAAATTGCAAAGCCTTTCACATCCTCTTTTGTGCATTTGGCCCAACCATCTATGAGAAGATGTCTTCTTGTGAGAGTGTAATGAGGTTTGGGACAAGCTTGAAGTCACATACGAGAGAACCGATGAAGTTAAAGAGACCAAGATTGGGCTCCTCACCTTAGAGTATGAGAACTTCAAGATGGATCCGGAGGAGAACATCGAGAAGATGTTTGATAGGTTCTCCACAATCACCAATGGTCTCAATGGCTATGGAGAAGTCATTCCGGAAGAGAAACTTGTCCTAAAGATCATCTACTCACTTCCCGAGTCATGGGACTCAAAGAGGACCGCCATCATCGAAGCCAAGAATTTGAAGACCTTAAAGCTTGATGAACTCATGGGGTCACTCCTTACTCATCAAATCGTGAAGAAGAACAAAGAAGATGAGAAGAAAAGGGAAGAAATTAGAGCTATGGGAGAGAAGAAGCTCAAGGGGCTTGGCATCAAATCCTCCATTTGCCATCATGTTGATTCAAGTGAAGAGGAGGATGAAGAAAAAAAGATAGTTCATCTCTTCAAGAAGTGTGCCCCATTCATGAAGAAAGCCTTGAGAGAGCTTGAACGAGAATCCATGAAAAAGGAGAGGGCAAGCACTTCAAGCCATAAGAAGAAGGCACTTGTGGCTACTTGGAGTGATGAGGACTCCACCGACGATGAACAAGCCAACCTTTGCCTTATGGCCATCGAAGAAGATTCAAGGGTAACTTCTAATTCATCTACTTCATATTCTTATTCCTTTGATGAATTACAAGATGCCTACGATGATTTGGTTTTAGAGTTTAAAAATCACATTTTGAAAAACAATAAATTGATTTCAAAGTTAAAAAAAATGATTTGATTTCTAAAACCAAACTTAAACTTGAAGCAAAACTCGAAGAGTTTGAACTAAAATGTTTTGATTTACAAAATTTGCTTCAAAAAGTTCAAGAAGAAAAAGATTTGATTTCCAAAGAGCTTGAAAAGAAAATTAGTTTTGGAAAATCAAATTTTTATGTAAGACAATCTAGTGCCCCTAGATTTGTAAAAGGAAAATGTTTTAGAAGTGTTTGGGTCCCAAAAGGACTTATTACTTCAATTAAAAAGGATGAAATTGAAAAATGGATTCCTAAGGGGACTAAAGTTTGTGCTACTAACGTTTATGGATCCAAAGAAATTTGGATACCAAAAATCACTTGATTGTCTTTTGCTAGGTGTGATGGAGAGTGATCAACAAGTCCAATTAATGAGGGGGAGCTCCATGCACACAAAGGAAAAACACTTGAAGAAGGAAGGCTTCACATCCTCCCTTGGGTTCAAGTGTTGGTAAAAATCTAGTTGTTTTTTATTTTATTTGATTTATCTTTCTTTTAATTCAACTAGATGATCATATATTGTTGACTAACATTTTTAATGATGCATTGAGTAAGGGGGAGCCATTTTAAAACCAAATTCTTATTTGTGTCAAATTATTCCTCTATAGTTATTTTAAACTTAATGTTTTAAATTCTTTTTGATATAACAAAAAGGGGAGAATGGTTTGAAAAATTGATTTTCAAATAAATAAGGGGGAACTTTATTTGATTTCATATCTTTAATCTCTTATCACAATCTCTTATTCATAATTTTAAAGTTAAAGGGAGAGAATCCCAAACAATTTTTCAAGTTAGTTTTATTATATCAAAAAGGAGAGATTGTAGAACTAATGTTTTGATATAATAATTGAAAAATATTTTGGACTAATTTAAAAAGAATTCAAAACTATTTCCAAAGTCCAAATAACTTGAAACTATGTTTAGGGATGTTTTCAAAAGGGTTTTACATGTTTTCAAAATCCAAACTACACAAAACCCTTAAGGTGTTTCGAAACACCCTTAGGTGTTTCGATACGGGGTATTCCAGTAGTAAAAACGTTTCGATACTGGTATCATCAATAATATGGTCCTATAAATACATAGCTCAAAAATCTAAGTATTGTACTCTTATAAGACAATGCACTGAAATCCTACTCCGATAGTAATCCTCCAAATAACATGTCAACCTACTGACTTGTAAACAGAAACATTGCAAACATGAATTTACAAAGTTCAGTAGTACATCTATCATATTATGCTTCATGCAACTCATAAACTTAAACATGTAGCTTTTATCTTTAGCCGCCAAAAAGGATGTTTAAACAAGTAAGGTAGAATATGATATCATCAAGCAATCACATGTGAACATAACTACAAACCTAGAGTAAAGCCTAGTGTCACACAGTCTCAAAAATGTACACTCTGAATGAGATTCGGTGTCACACAGCCTCTGAAACATACACTCATATTCGGAATCATCCCTCGAGTATCTTTAAATAAGGTTCGGTGTCACAAAACCTCGAAAACGTGCATTTGATATATTTAACATGGTGTTGCAGCACATCCTCTGAGTATCTGGATCCCATCAACCAAGATGACTCAACAAGCCAGATGCCTACCCGACATACAAGCAACATAATCCCAAGAATATCTTATGATTGCTAAACACTACATCATCAATTTACGATTTTTGAGTTATTAATATATTATGGAAGTACACTTAGTCATTCTCATTATTAGCTTATTTAAGTCCCTATTCATCATAATTAAGGTACTTTCCTAGCTTCTGAAACTTTACTCGTCCATTTCCATCTTTAATTTATGTCATATGGCAGTAAGTCCAGAATTTAAGGATTATTCGCACCAGCATTAGCCCCGTCTGCAGTGGTGGCAGAAGCTATTTCCATCAGACTCGATATCTCTTTTGCCCCCGTGAATGATTTTTCATATATTATCATCAAGGCTGACTGTCAAGCCGTCATTCGAAAGCTCTGTTTGGGCTCCCTCTCTTGTTAGGTATCTTCAACATTGGAAGAAGATATAAGAGCTCAAACTAAATCTTTCATCTCTTGCTCCTTCTCATGTGTACCTTGATCTTGTAATCATGCTGCGGATTGCCTAGCCAAATTCGGTAGAAACTTTCAATGTCAAATACTTTGGGGTCCAAACGGACCTCCTCCTTTGCGTATGTACTTGTTTTTTTTGCATGCAATGAAATCTAATTTTTTATAATAAAAAAAGGTATAGGTACTCACCAACGAGCATCGATACAGGTTCTCAGGTACCGGTACACACCTGCTTATCGATACGAGAATTGAATTATATTTTTTAGGTAGCTATTTGGTATCTATACTCTCCAACGAGTATCGGTACAGCCATAAAACGAGTGGACATAGACATCATTAGTCTTTTTTTAATGGATATGTACTTGTGTTTCTAATAGTTTTATTTCAGACATTTATTTTTTTTATCGTATTTTAATTTTGTTTATCTATTATAATTAAACTTTTAAATGTTTATTTAATTTCAATTTTTAATTACTTTTATGCGATTACTAAACCGAAATTATCAATTGTTCTTCAAAGGTAATTTCATTCAAAAAATGATGATAGCATAGGGTTTTGGAAGTCATTTTAAATCATTTAGAATGGACGGAAATTGACCGTATTGGTGTCATACGATAGAGAATTTCCAGTACTACGACCCCAAACTCGATGTTCGCTAAATACGATTTACAAGCCCGAAATTGGGCTCGAACAAGCCTACCCACCCTTGTTTTTCTTAGTTTTCAACCCAAATTTGCACAGAACTCGCGTTCTGCATAACGTGAGGTCTGTGCGATATATTCAGCCGCCCTTTCAAATTCTCGGGGACCTCACGTTCTGCACAACGCGACTTTCTGAAAAAAAACTGTTAATTCAAACAACGAGGCCACGTAGACAGACCTCGCGGTCTGCAGAACGTGATGTCAAGCCTCGCTTCCAACAGAACGCAAGGTTTAACGACGTGGCAAGTTTGGGGGTCATTTTCCCAAATATTTGTTGGAGAGAACCAAAACCCTATATATTTATTAAAAAGGGGTTTTGCCCCAAATTAGCCCTCGCCGCAAGGTCCTACAATGATCCTACAAGTTATAGGAGTTAGTTAGATGTGGTTTACTACTATTTTTACACGTAAAAGTCACCAATTACAAATTTTTAAGCCATCAACCATGTATTCTACACTAAACACCAAACATACAAATCAACCACACAAGACATCACATTTATGATGTCCATAAAAATAAAGTAAGATAAAAGTGTACTAACCTTACTCTTAAGCCGAAAAAGAAGCTCATTGCTCTCAATTTCTTAAGCCTTCTCCTTCCCTTAAATGGTTTTTAAATAAATGTTAAAATCTTAACGGATTTAACATCTAATTTATCATATTTTAATATAAAATTAGAATTTATATCTTTCCAACCGTTATGGTGCATAGATCCCAACCTAAGTTGCAAACACAAAAAAAATGATTATTTTCACTTTAGGTCAGGTTCTTTTCTGCCGACTTCATCTTGTTAGATATCGAAACGTTTAACGCGAAAAATTAGTTATTGAACTTGTTGTAACGAATACTTTAGAAAATTTATAAAAAAAAACATCTAAACATTAAACATGGCATTAGAAACAATATAACTGCAAAACAAATGAATTAAATATGAATGTATGTAGTTGTCGATAATAGCTATTAATTTTTATATATAAAGGAAAAAAGTTGATGTTCATTATTTTATAATAATTGCGATAATAAAAATGGCCTTAGGTTCTTTTGCTATTTTAATTTACAACCCCTGGACCAAGCCCTGTATGCAGGGAATCCCGGTTTCTGGAATCCATGTGTCGGATTGGAGGAAGATGCGAGGGGTGTATTCCTTGGCGGCTTCCAAATTAAGGTGCTTAATTCCACCCCATTTGACTCTGCCGTCAGTTTTAGCGCCAGGTCCCCTGTTGCTAATCTCGGCGTAGAATGAGGTGTCCAAGCCGACGGTGCCGTTCATCGGCGTGTACCCCTCCGGTGCAATGATGTCGTCGATTTGTGACTGCATTATGATGGTGATGGCATAAGGTTTCCAGGGTCGGCCGAGGTACGACTTGTTCTTGTCCTTAACTGGGATGTAGTCTTTGTCGCCGGAGATGGTGCAATTGTGGAGCACAATGGCGCTGTAGGATTTTTGGTCCGCCCTCCCGTGTGCTGCGACGATGCAGTTTTGGGTAAGAGCCGGCTTCTTCACAATGATCTGGCAGTTTTGGAACAAGCTCCTAGCGTCGCCGAAGATGAAGTCCACGGTGCCACTGACGGTGCAATCTCGGTAATATTGTCTCGCCTTGTTGGCGTAAAGAGTGTCCTGGTTTCCGTTGAAGTGACAGTTGTAGTAGGCGGCCAAATCGCCGCTCGATCTCAGGGCGACGGCTTGATGGCCCTCCGTTCCGGCAGTGTTTTCGAATCCGATGTTCTTGGCTATGAAATTTTTTCCATTCACAGCTACCAAAAACAAAACACGGAGATAGCAACTTTGTTTACAGGGTGTGTGTTAGTTTTATTTAAAGGATAAACTACACAGATGACCACTGTACTATAAATTTTGTGTCAAAATGACCATTATATTATTTTTTCGACAAATGGACCACACAACTATTTAAATGGTTCTATTTTAGACACACGACGTTAAAAAAACGAAAAATTTGACGGAACTGCTAAAAATTGGTATAATTACACATTTAGTGTCATATATTTATACAATATATCAATTTAATCCTAATTTTAATTTAATAAAATAAATTAATTATTCAATAAGATAGTGTATAATTAAAGACTTCCAATAAAGTGGTGACACATGTCACCATCTTATTGAATGATTAATTTATTTTATTAGATTAAAATTAGGACTAAATTGAGATATTGTATAAATATAGGGGACTAAATGTGTAATTATACCAATTTTTTAACTCCATCAACTTTTTCGTTATTTTAACGGCGTGTGGCTAAAATGGAACCATTTAAATAATTTTGTGGTGCATTTGCTGAAAAAATAATATAGTGGTCATTTTGACACCTAACCCATAGTTCAGTGATCATCTGTGTAGTTTACCCTTATTTAAATTTGAAACCGAACTACTTACCAACCGTTGCAGTGTGGAACGTGGTAATCTTAGTAAATTCGGAGCTCAAGCTACCGGAGATGATAGTCTTGGTCGGACTTTCTCCGATCAGCATAACATTAGTCATTGTCTTGGTGATGTTGACGTTTTCTTTGTAAACACCGGCCTTAATATGAATAACAAATCGCGTCGGATTTTTCTTCGGAACTTCACCCAAGGCCAGGTTGATGCTATTGTAATCGCCACTTCCATCTTTTGCAACGGTGACATTTGGCGTAAAGTCCGGTACCTGCAGGGATGGACCCACGACTTTAGTTAGGGGGCGAACCTATAAATTTCTAGGGGTGAACTTATAAAAGTTTAGGGGAGAAACTAAATTTTTAATAGAAAATACATAAAAAAAAATTAAAATTTTTCTAAATCATATATGATTTTCAAAATTTTAAGGGGGCGGTTGCCCCACCAACACCCCCTCGGTCCATCCCTGAGTACCTCCAAGAGTCTTCGATCGCCGGAGCTCATCCAGTCGGGAAAACCGCTCTCCGATTCCGACAAGAGCTTACGTGCAATCCCGGAGTTTTCAAGGCCTTCCAGGCCCGGGATTCTGAGGTCCTTAAGGATCGACGATATCCCGGACACCATGTGGAGGGCATTGCTGGTTAGCTCCTGGGACTTGTTCATTAAGCTCCTCATCTTCTCCGCCGCCGGGCCGCTCTTCTCGACGTACGAGTCTAAGCACGTTTGTTGGCTGGTGACGGAGCCGCTCAGCCAAACCTTGAGGTTCATAAGGTAATCGTCGATCTTGCTCATTTCGTATTCGCCGAGCGTGATGAACGAGCTCTCCAGGTCGTCAATGGCGTAACCCAACACCTCCTGGCAAACCTTGAAGGCGTCCTTGGTACCTTCGTCCGTCTGCAACTCCCGGACCGTCTCCGATTTCGACAAGACCTCCTTTATCTCCGCCATCGCCGCCTGAAAACCGGTCCTTATAAGCTCCTTGGTGTCGGTCGAGTTCGACTTAGACAAGCTCTCCTCGCATGTCTCTTTGTAATTCACGGATTCGCAAAGCACCTGTACCGCCTTGTTAGAACACGACACACCGTTGGGCGTCGGGGCGTCGTTTTTGGTCTTGATGTGGTTGACGCCCACCGCGACGGCAACCACGAGCGCCACCAGAAACACCGAACAGATACCGATAATAGCAACGTTGTTGGCCATTTTTAAACAGCTCTTTTCCTTTTTATTGCATAAATTACCTTAAAAAGGGCGAGAATAAAAAATCTTTTTTCTCCCTTCCTTTCCCAAGAAAGAAAGAAAGAAAGAAAGAAGATTTATTTCAGCTGTGTGGGGGAGGAGCTGCTTATTCCGTATTCCCTAAAGCCCCCTGGCGCTCTTAACTTAAAGGATCTGCATTTCCAACGCCGTATTTATGCTTCAAGAAGACGACCATTTTCAGGCATCCTTTCCTTTTGCATGGATGAGAGGTCCCTGCGGATGCGAGAATTTGTGGAGCTTCAACACGTTCTAAGCTTATTTTTAGAGTTCCGGATTTATATTTATGGACAGACGGTATATTAAAAGAGTATTTCATTATAGTCATTTACATTTTAGTGAGAACACTAATAAACTGCAACGAATGTATTAGTCATTGTTATAGGGACAAAAATCTTTTACTTTTTTTGTGTTTTTTTTTTTGTACTCTTACACTAACAAATCAAATTTAAAACTCTAACCTTAAATTTTAAACCCTACATCCTAAAACTACATCCTTTATCCAATACTCTAAGCACTAACCCTAAACCATAATCCTAAACTATAAACTTAAAATTTTAATGGTGTGACATAAATAAAGAGTATTTCATGATCAGTCAATTACATTTTTAGTGAGAACATTGGTAAACTGTAATGAATGTATTAGTCATTGTTACACGAAGAAAAATCTTTTCCTTTTTTGTGTTCCAACACTAACAAATTAAATTTAAAATTCCAACCCTAAATTCTAAACCCTACCTTCAATACTCTAAGTACTAACCCTAAACTCTAATCCTAAACTATAAACCTAATTTTTTAATGGTGTGACATAAATAGAAGCATAGAGGCGAGAAGTGACAAACGATTTCTACTCTTATTAGCCATGGCATAACTCCACTTCATTTATTGAGGGGTCATTTATAAGTTCTAAGCTTATTAGGGTCATTTTAAAAACCTCAACTTATGAGGGACTATATGTATCCTAAAGAAAAAATTTTAACATTTTATTAGAGTGGAGGTCACGACCTTATAGGTATCGGATAAAAATTCTCGGCCTCTTTTTTAGTGTCCTTACTTATACCTCCATGCTTAAAATTAAGTTTAAGGTTTTAGGTTAGGGTTTAAAAATTTTAGGGTATGTGTATTTTTTTAGAGTATAGGGTGTAGGCTTTAAAATTTAAGGTTAGGTTTAGGGCTTAAAATTTAATCTTATACTCCTTTTTAGTGTTAGAGCATAAATAAAAACACCAAAAAGGACAAAAAAATTTATTCATAATCTATGCATAAATACGCCTCTAACTGTTATCGAGAATAGATATCATAATTTCGACAAGAAAATAATATGTTATAAAACAAAATAATGGGTGGTTCGAACATAATATTAGAATCCGATCTCACTCATATTATAAAAAATCATTTTTTTAATTTAATATTTTTATTCAAATCCTCCAAACATCACATAATTATCTATGCAAGGACAAGTGTTTAGAAAGGCCACGTCTTTTTCTGAAAAAGAAATCAGATTTTTATGAGTTAAATTAATATAAGTAAAAGTAATCACAATTTGACACCAACATAAGATTTGTTTATTTTTTAATTTTACCTTTATTCTCCATTTCCCACAAGCATATATGGCAAGTCTTTCTTAACCCACTTATATTACTCATAATTTTATTTTGTCCTTCTCTTGATTAAAATTAAATCTAAATAGAGGCGGCTTGACAATAAATAAAAGATTTTTTAATACTTTTATACAATCTCTTATGTTGTGGACATGGTTAGAACTCTGGTGTCTTGTATTTATTTTTCTTATTAATAACATTCAGGGCACTCTTTTTTTATTTTACAGTTCGAAAATTATAATTTATATTAAGTCTGGTTATGAAAGAAATTTTTAACGATATCTTTTTCCTTTAATGTAATATTTTTATTAATCAATGATTTAAATCAGATCGGATAGAATTTGAAAACTATTGACAAAGAAAAGTTGAATAAGTAGTCATTTCAATTTCATCTATATTCAAGTTAATCAAGAATGGAATCAAAGAAAGCTAAATGGAGGAATAAATGGGGAACCACTTTTTCATTTCTTTTTCTCCTGATAAAATTCCTTTATTTTTTTTATTAATTTATTTATCTAAATTGTGATGGCAAAATAGCAAAATAAGGGGCTTCCACTAGATATAACCTAATTCCTAAACCTCCTATATAAATATTGAATTGCCTAGCCTCAACATATAGGCAAGAAAAAGAAACACCAAACTAGAAAATATATACCAAGCTCCCCATGGCATGTTCAATAGCTCATCTTATTGAGATTGTCTCGGTACCCGAAGGCTTTCCATCAACACGCGGTCGACAGACCGGAGATGCAGCCGCTCATCGGTGTGCCCCGAAGCAGTTGGTTTCGAACCATTACGTTTACCACGGACCGCAAGCTGTCACCGTTGTTCAACAGCCCGATACCGGAAATTATCATCAAATTCAGACTACTAACAACTATGCTAGATGGTATGTTTGTCCAGCATCCCAATTCTCAAGCTCTTAGCAATGTTATGACTTATGCAGCAGCTTGGTATAAGCCAAGGTCTCAATTGTGATTTTCCCCTTTAAATTAGAAATATAAATATTTATATTAGAATAATATAGGCTTTTAGATGGATCCAATCTAACCTATGAACAAATCATGGAAATCGAATTTTGCCCCGTCTTTCTAATACTCATTGTAATCGTTATTTCAACTGTAACTGAATCTTAGTTTGGTTGACACTTCCAGAAGATTGATTTAAGTATTTTTTTCGCTCAATTCGATTGATAAAAATAAAAAACAAGGTTGATAAATAAATTTTTTATGTTTTGGTGGAGTCCTTTTACAATTATTGGCTATTTTCACGAACTATTTGAAATAAGCATCCGAGGGAATCGAACCCTAATTGACAAGAGATAAATTATTCTTTTGACTAATTGTGAATATATGCTATGAAGTGGTAATATATGTTAAAAAATGTTACTTTTGTGAAGCTTTTAGATTTTCATTTTAAATGAGTAGAAATATCTAAATGATTTGATCCTATTATAAACTATATGGAGATGAAGATTTAAATCTCATCACATAAATCCAATGAATTCATTTTGTTTAGTATCGTTGCCAGTATAATATATAAGAAAATGTGAGACCAGCATGTTTAAGCGTTATAGAAGAATTTAAATAATACAAACATTGTATCGACAAAATCTAAAAAACCTTACGTAAATTTTGCATTAGTTTCTTGATTTAGTTCTTTTAGTTTTTAGATTTTGAAAATTTAGTTTTAACCTGAACGGTATAGGATAATATGACTAAATTATAAGATTAAAAATAATTAAATTGGAGAACAAAATGGAATATACAACTTACGCAACCAACAACCAGTTGAACAAGTGTATTCTTCGTAACGACCTCTGTAACACTCGACTTAATGTTATGAATAAAATAAGTTGAATTGAGAGGGTCGTTCCCATAATAGATCTCTATAATACTCGATCTGAATTAATATTTGAGGCAATACCAAAACATCAAATTAGAATATAAAAATTAAACTTACAATTTACTTGTAATTATATAAACTAAAATAGCGCAAACAATTTTTTTTTGAGCAAAAGTGGATTTGAAAAAAAAATATCTTACCAATTTCGAACAAAAGTATGCCTTCTTGATATTATTTGTATCTCAAGATGATAAAGTGAAGCATATATTATTCCAACCTCTACAAGTTTTTCTTTTCTTATCTTTTAAGGGTTAACAAAATTTTTATATATTTTTTTAAATTCTAACCACAAACTTTAACTTTAAACGTAAATTCTTAAATTAAATCTCTGACCCTTAAAATTGACTCGTCTGTGAAAATTTTATTTTTCACTGCATGTGTATTGAATAATTATTCTAATAATTAATTTTGTCTTATGAAATTTCATCAAGTAAGTCCTCAAACTTTAAAAATAAATTTAATTAAGTCATTTGATTAATGGATTTTGTATTTGACTGTTAATATGTTGACGTGATTGTTAAGTTGACTGATGTGGCAATTTATGTGTGAATAATTGCTAACGTGATAGAGGGGCTTAATTGATTGTTTTAGAAAGTTTGATGGCATATTTAACTTTTAAATAAAAAAACTTTAAAAATAGTAAAAATTATCATAATAAAATTAAAAACAGAAAAAAAATTAAAATATAGAGATTTTTCTATTAAAACATGCCTTTTAACAAAACTATCTTGTTCAACTAAGGCTAAATCATATGAAGTAAAAATATAGGGTCTAAATACCAATTCGTGCATAGTAGAATGACCACAACCATAATTTCACCTAGTGTTAACTTATAGTAAATATTTGGCTTAATATCCAAATAAGTGCCTAAAGTATTTTTCCATTTATGTGCCTAAAGTAATTTTCAACCAAATAGGTTCCTAAAAATATATTTTTTTATCTAAATAGATGACTAGAGTAAAAGATTTTACCCAATTAATATATGACACAATATTTTTTCTTTATTTTCATCAAAAAAATAAAATAAAATTTAAAATTAAAAAAAAAACTTTAAAAATCATAAAATTAAAAAGACCCTTAAATACCTAAATCTCTAAATTCGTCCATTATTATTATTGTTTGTCATGTTGATAGTGACATATTGAAGTTTTCTCTTCTCGTCGAAAGATTCACACGTTGTTTGTTGTCCTACCGAATGTCGTTTACTGTTTATTGTTCTTTTTTATTTTTTTTGCAAGTTTGACTTAAGCGTCCGTCGACAAAAGACTATAATAAATGATCGTAGGGAACTGACGACAAAATAATGGCCAAAGGAGTGACGATCAGCAATTGGAATCGAGATTTGAAACTTAATAGTTAGGGTTTTAGGGTTTAAATGAAGTTGCATACGGAAGAATTGTGTATTTTGAAGTAATGGGTTTTTGTTAAATGTAAGAATTAACATTGATTTCCATTGTTGTATGATGTTTTCTTTAGCTGTTTCATTGTTTTAAAGCTCCCAATGTTAGACTTTTTAGCTTGTTAAAATAATCAATCCTTTTTCATATGATTGGGATTTTGTTTCTCGTTTTACTCTGCTTGTGTATAGAATTACCTTGTGTACTCTGAGTTTTGCCCAATTCATATCTCGATGTTCCGAACAAAGATTACGGAGGTGCGTTGTTCTTTGAATTTGAGAGTTTAGAGATTGATGGTTTGTTTGTACAAATTTTGTGGATTATATAATATTATTCTTGTTAAATTATAAAACATTTATATAAATATAAAATATCTTTAACTCAATTATGATACAATAAAATAGGTAAACATGGTCATGATTGAGTTGAATTTGAATATTTTATGCTTAATTCAAATAGTTGGAGAGTTTAATAGAACTTTTATATATTTTTGGGCTGATTCTCAGAAAAGCCCAACTTGTTATTCAGCAGTAAACAAATTGGGCCAATCCCCAATTTTGATTATTTTCAAACACCCAAAAACCCTAACCCTAACAAAAAAATCAATCTTAATAAAAGCCGCCTCCACCGTTCTTCCCTAAAACCCTCGATTTTTCGACTCAGACACGAAAGCGAGGGAGGAGGAGACGAGAACAGAGAGCGAAAACACCGATGGTGTCTCTAAAGCTCCAGAAGCGGCTCGCCGCTAGCGTGCTCAAGTGCGGCCGTGGCAAGGTCTGGCTGGATCCTAATGAAATCAATGAGATCTCCATGGCCAACTCCAGTACGTTGCTCCCTCTCTAGTTTATTATCCGTTATTCAATTTGTTTCCGAATGCACAATCCAAATCTGTTTAGTGTTTAATCCTCGATGTTACTGTTAGTCTATGATTGTTGCTTGCTTGATTGTTTTAGAGAACTCATGAACGGAGCTGATGGATTTGGTTTCTGCATTTTATCTTTTACTAGCTAAGCAGATTTAGTAACAAAGTTTTAGCTCAATTAGGCTTGTGAGCTACTTGAGTCGAGCATTGTGATTCTGGAATTTGTCTTGCATGATAGTTTGAGCTGGATTTGTGTTATTTTCAAGCTGGATTCGAGCAGCTTCAAGGCTTTTTTATTCTGTTATGTTTAGATCTAGCTGTTATTAATTTTCCTCTTTCTTCGAATTGGTGTGTATGTTGATAATTTGATCACTAATTGCAGGGCAGAATGTTAGGAAACTGGTGAAGGATGGTTTTATCATCAGGAAGCCTACAAAGATTCACTCCCGGTCTCGTGCGCGTAGGATGAAGGAGGCCAAGAGAAAGGGACGCCACTCTGGATATGGTATATGATTATTCTAAATTCGTTAGCGTGTTTTCAGAGTGTTGGATACATTATTAGAGTTCCATTGTTCCTCAGAATTCAGTATGACCAAGACATGATGATATCTATTAAATACTTTCAGGTAAGAGGAAGGGTACCCGAGAGGCAAGGTTGCCAACAAAGATCCTATGGATGAGGAGAATGCGTGTTTTAAGGCGTTTGCTTCGTAAGTACAGGGAATCCAAGAAGATTGACAAGCATATGTACCATGACATGTACATGAAGGTCAAGGGTAATGTGTTCAAGAACAAGCGTGTCTTGATGGAAAGTATTCACAAGTCCAAGGCCGAAAAGGCAAGAGAGAAGACACTGTCTGACCAGTTTGAGGCCAAGCGTGCTAAGAACAAGGCTAGCAGGGAGAGGAAGTTGGCCAGAAGGGAGGAACGCCTTGCACAGGTAACATAAACATATGTTTTGATTCCTTTGTCGATATTGTTTTGTGAGAACGAATTGTGGGTTCTGTTGCTTTTCCTTGTTTCAACAAATGTCAGCAACCAATCTATATTGAATAATAAGGTTACCTTAGAAAAAAACATTGCTTTCCGAACATGGAAGCTCTGCTAGCTAAGCTATATTTTGACGCTGGGTATCCACTGTGCCATCCAACACTTCACAAGTTTTATACCTCCCTCTTCGTATTTGGTTTTGGATGGTTCAAGTTGTAGTTGGTTCTTTGAGACTGAATCTTGGTTTTTACCTTGCAGGGACCTGTTGCAAAGACAGCACCCACACCTGCACCTGTGCCCACAAACCAACAGGCTGAGTAAGATGCTTAATACCATTGCTGCTTTGCTCGCTTATCTGCTTCTCAACATCTCTAATTCTGATTTTCCTTATTTTTTGCAGGGGGGGTAAGAAGGTGAAGGCAAAGAAGTGAATGAAATGGTGAAGATCGGTAAACTTTGTATGTTTATCTGTTTTGTTTTCTCTGTAGTAGTTTGTGTCCAAAACTCGATTTTCATTTATGTTAAAAAAATTAGTTATTAATGACAGAATTTTGGAAAAAAAACCCAGAGCTGTTACATTAAATGTTGATGTTTCTTGAATTGTTTTATTAGCCTTGTTTCCAATTATGACACATTTTGGGTTGACCTTTCCTCTTTATCCCAACATTAACATTTATGAAGTGTACTCGAAACATCTAATGTTATCTGCATTCAAAGGTGAATGTCAGATACGGGAATGTTATTCATATATTCGGATAATCATGCTATATGTTATATGTGTGGTTATATATATACATGTTTGTTAAACATGAGTGCAGATAATAGTCTAAATTTTAAGTCACCGAGCATCGAATTTCCCTGTTCAAGATTAGGATAGGGGACATTATCATGTTGAGCTCAAATTTCAAGCTGATTAGCTTCTATGGTACTTGAGTTGAGTCTAGCAATATGACATTTCAGCTTGTTGCGTTTGATAGCTCGAGTCTAACACAACAATCTGGAGACGGTTTTGAGTTCCTTTTGAGTCGAATTCGAAAACCAGGTGAGCGCAGTCAAAGTTGTTTTTACTATGTTTATTTATAACAGTGTCAAATTGAACTCATCTCAGAATCTGCAACTGCTTCTGCAATGGTCATCCACAAGCAAACAAAGGTACTAAATAGCTGCATGGTGGAACATTGTCCTTTCATCTATTTTTCTTGTAGGCCTAACCATATTAATAGCCAGGCAAATATTCTACAGACAAATCTTCTTCAACATTGTATAAATATTGGGAAAGTTCTAGTGAACGGCCGCTTAAAAAGCGGCTAAAAAAAGGCGCGTATTCAAATACTTAAAAAATCGTAAGAATTTGTGTATATGTACCGGAATTTTTACAAAAGTGATAAGGATTTGTGTACACACATAAATCTTACAAAATTGATAAGTATTTGTGTACATTATACATAAATCCTTACATTATACGATTTTTTAAGATATTGTGTACACTGTACCGAAATTTTTACAGAAGTAGTAAGAATTTGTGTACATATATACTAATAAATCGTAAGGAATTGTGTACAGCGCTTTTAAGCGGCCGTTTTTAAAATTTTTCAAATATTGGGGTAGCGGACGTAACAGATGAAATGTAGAAACACATTTTTGCAAAAATGATTGTCATTTTATGATCTTATACAAATTGTTTACGTATGGTTTGGACTTTTGAAATTTATTTGTCCGATTCGAATCGGATTAATTTATGATATGTGGTTAACATTATTGTTGGTACGATTTCAATATCAAAAGAGCACCCAACATGTCATGTTCATGATGTTGGTTCAACAGTATCATTACACAAATCTATCATACAATCCATGATTGATTCATTTGGAAAATAAACAAACAAATAAAAGAAATTTGATTGGATTTTATATCAATTTCAGATTGATTGTATATTTGCTTCTCTCAAAGTTATTTTTGGGTCCAAACATCTCATCTTTATTTATTTATTTGGTTCGAATAGTGTCATTTTAATACGAAAAACTACATCAACCGAATCAAATTCATCTTCGAACTTATCTCACTGTCCTTATTATTTATCAATTAGATAAATTTTTTATGTGATTGACAAGTAATTTTATACAATGTATCAAATCGTTTAAACCATCGATTTTTTATTCAATCAATCAAGTCCTAAATTTAGGGGTCGTTAATAGGTTTTTGTGGATGTCATTTTCATACATTAGCTGTATAAAATTGGACCTTTTAAAGAGTTGTTCAAACTTCCAACAGCTTAAAGAATTCTCTGAGGGGTTAGATAATGCCATAATGCTGCCTCTCATGTGAAGTAAAGTATCATTTTTAGACAAAAATAGGTCCATTTTGTTCTAATATTACAACCTTTGTCCTATTTTATTGGCATAAAGCCAAAAAAAATTAATCTAACCTTTGACTGAATAGTTATTTTGTTCTTTATTTTTTAAAACTAATTTAATCCTCTAGCATTTTATTTTTGGATTAAAATGGCCCCTATACGGATGAAAACTGTTAGTCAATTGATGATTAACCGCTTGTAATGACTTAACGGAATGATGTGTCAGAAGAAAAAAATATTTTAAATTTTATACAATTTTATTTAAAAAATAATTGATTGATGTGTCGTTATGTAAAGTCAGCATATTTGTCTATATGACACTACTATCGCGACATGCACTGTCATGTAGGTTTGTCGTGTCATTTTAAGTTGTTTATCGTCAGATGAATAATAATTTTCATTTTAGATGGACCATTTTGACTCAAACTGAAACGTTGGGGCTTTAATTGGTTCGTAAATTGAATAGGGGTCAAAATAACTATTCAATCAAACTATTTTATTTCTACTTGCTGTCTTAATACAAAGGCCAAACTGAGAACTGAGTTAAAGTATATTAATAATTAGATATTAAACCTAATTTACATCATTAGACTTCTATTAACATTTTCATTCTCTTGTTAAGTAAGCAATTCGAGTCAGAATCAAAATTTAGTTCGTATCATTTTAAACTCGAGTTATTCAAATGTGTATTATTTGAGTTTGTTGGTCGAGTTTTCGGGATCAAGTTTACTTTAATTTATGTCTTTCCTGTTTTCGATCATATCTTATTTTATTTTGATCGTTTTCGAATTTGAATTAAATAAACTCCAATCATTAACTTTTTATGATTAAAACCAAATGAAACGAATTTGATTTCAGATTAATCACATTATATTTCCAAATTTATACAATAACTAATAGGTTTAACAAAAAAAATAACATAAATATCATAAAATTTATTTTATATACACCATCAACTTATTAGAATTTATTGGAACATATAAAAAAATACAAAATGAATGTAAAAATAGACCAAATGGAAAAGGAAGTGGTGCAGACTGCACAGCAGAATATCCCAAAGAAAACTGAACCCATAACCAATAAGACACCAATCAACACTCATTATAATAAAAACACATACAAATTTTGAGTCGAGTGATACACAGTTCGATATTTTTAAATAACATTTTAAATTAAAGTCTCGTCGAATGAATGAATAATGTTTAGAGAACATTATCTCCCGTTTAAGAGTCTGATTTGGCTCGACATCATGTATAATCAGAATTGATGTAATTACTCGACATCGAAGATTTTAGAAACAACTATTATTATATTTTTTTTCTAATTATATGAATTAACTGAATTAAGTTACGAGTTGAATTATATAGTAAATAAATGTTTGTATTTTGTTTTTATGTAATTTAATGTGATAATAAAAGAGAGGAAAACCCTACCTTGGATGGTGAGAGTAAAATCCACATTGTTCACAGGCATAAAAAAAAGGGTGTGGCCAAAGCCAGGTTAGGCCCCATTTTGTTTGTTTTCATTAACTGGCATTGAATATTCATGGTTGAAAATGCATGAATGATGAGCTGTAATTTCCATTTTATTATATATATATATATATATATAAGTAACATTAGTTGCTGAATTCATCGAAGGGTTTCCGTAGAAAAAGAGAATGGTTTTATTTTTATTATATATACAATTAATGTTTATTTCCGAATCTATTAAAGAGTTTCGAAAAAAAAAGAAACGTTGTTATTGTTAAAAAATTTGAGTTCAAGTAGTTTTTTACGTGATATGTGTGCATTTTTAAAGGATTACGAGTAGAGAACATATATTACAATGTACTCTCTCCGTCCTATTAAAACTGTCACATGTTGACATTTTTTAGTTATTTTTTTTAATTTTGACTATGGTTTATTTAAATACTTTAATTAATTAAAATTTATAAAAAAAAATTAAAACTACTTGTTTGAAAGTTTTTTAAAAATATTTTTTATATTTTTTTAAATTTTTAAAAAATTGACAAGAAAACCAACTTAAAACAATTTTAGTGGAACAGAGTGAATTATCACATCAAAATATTCATAAAGAAATAACATTCATCCCTGAATTCAATGATTGGTTTCACTAATAAAGAGTGTCGTGCTCCACTTAAAAAATTCGTGTTTGAATAAAATAGCATCCATTCCTTATATTATTTTCATTCTCGGTATTTTAATTATTACAAATATCTTTCACGTGTATACTTTATTTTTCATTTGAAGAAATTATCTTGCATTTTATTAGTTAGACCGATTATTTTACTTTATATTGTCTTAATCTTTTATAGATTTAAATTTCGATATTTATCTCGAAAATATAATATCTTTAACTAATTAAAAACCAGTCCAATCACGTAACATTCACTATTGTCTATTGTCATCAAATCATTCTAAAATTCATCGGTTTCGGTGGCGGATCCACTTGTATAGTTGGGTGGACATGTGCTCACTCTGAACTTTTTAAAATTTACATATATAACTTTATTTTTTAAATTTTTATAAACCAGTTTTTAAATTTTATAATATATGTCCACCCTCAAAAATATTTTGACTTGTGTTCACCTTAAAAAAAATATTAAAACCGCCATGACCGGTTCAACATTTATATAAAAAAATTAATAGAATTCAACAATTCAACAATTTATAAGTAATTAATTAGTAAAATCACATATCATAATCAAATATTTTCCGAAATTTAAACTAACCCCTAAACAAATTAATAAATCTCAATGCTTATTCATCAAATTCCTGCTCCGTACGTACACATACATATACGGTGTATATTATACAATTATACGTAAGTTTATACGTATTTTTTTTAATGTATTGAGTTTGAGTTGTGTGGTGTTTTGTCTGCCATGTGACTGACGCCACGCCAGGCTAGCAATCTCCGCCATGATTGAATACGGGGCCCACTTTCCTCTGCTCCGGCAATCCACCACATGCCATGCACTCTCTCACTCACCGTTTCACCTTTTTTCTGTCCTACCCTCCTACGTGTCATTCTCCCAACACACTCCCACTAAACAAAAAAACAAAACTCACCACTCTTGACTTCAATCTCCTTCTCATCGAGTATTTTATTTTTATTTTATAATTTAAATTTTATTTTAAATTTTTTAAGTCGAGTTAAATTGAATAAAGTTGTTTAAATTTAATGATATACACTTATAATATTATGATACTAATCGGTTTCAGTTTAAACAACTTTCTATAACCATATATGATATATATATATATATATATATATTAGAACAAAAATTCTCTGCTCCTAACCGTACCACTTCTATGCCCCACACTAAAAACAGTTAAAAATTAAATTCTAAATCATAACCCTAATTTTCACGTCCTAAACCTCAAACTCTAAAAATAGACATTACCACTATTTTCCTAAACCCTAACCACAATCCCTAATATTAAACCATAAACCTGAAATCCTAAACTCGTTTTTTTAAGGTGGGACATCAAAAAGAAGCATAGTTTGGGGCAGACGATTTCCATCTTACTTTTCATATTTTTTTTAAGTAGAGAAGCTTGACTTAAACTTTAAAACCGATATACTAATTATTAGAATTTTTGAATTATTCGACGTTATATTATATAACTCAAATTTTAATATATATATATATATATATATATATATATATATATATATATATATTAATTTATGTATATATATTTACTAATAATCAATTGTTTTATTTACATAATACTTAAAAATATGTTTCAAATTCAAATATGATTTTATATTGGTTTGTGTTTATGTATTTTGATTATCAATTTGATTATTATATTGTAAAGTTTAAATATGATTATATATAAAATATAATGTAATATGTATATTAAATATATTATTAAGGCTCAATACATTCTTATTTGGTCATACATATTTTAATTCTTTGACAATATATACACATTTTGCAGATAAAACGATTTGAATACGGGTCTACTAGGACGAACATCATCTATTTTTTTATTAAAATTATTTGTTGAGTTCTCTAAATGATTGTTTTATATTAAGATTTATTTAAACAAAATAATAAAATTTAGTAAGATCTTTTGTTATTATTTTCCATCTTAAAATTAGGTGAGGGGAGTTAGAATAGTAGTATTTACATTTCAACCATTTAATCGAAACAAGAAATATTTATATTATTGTTCTGTTTATTTTCTAATATTATCTGATCAAATTAATTATTATTTATGTATTATATAATAAACTACTCTACTGATTAAAATATACATACAATTTGATTAAATAATTATATTATTTTGAGTTCGGACTATTTTAACTTTAAATTAAAAAATATTAAACATTTAAATATACTCGGGACCGCATCTTTATATATATATATATATATATATATATATATATATTAACGACATGTTAACTGATTTAAACTCAATCAGCTATATTCGATAAAAATTGATATTATTTTGTGTTAACTATTATACTGAAAATAACAATATGTAATTATATTAAGTAAATTAGGTCCTCATTAGTTAAAATAAAAAAGAATTTCTAAAATTTTGCCATACATATATATTATATAATTAATGCTCATAATTCATATGCTTACAGGGAAGTCCTGTTCTTGCGGTGGTTCTTCTCTCCTCCTCTTCTTCTCCTTTTTTTTCTTTTATTTTCCTTTTTTTTTTTTTGCTGTTTTTAATTCCTTTAGGGTTTGAGTGTGTCGTTTTTTTTTTCTTTTTGCAATTCCCCACTTTCCCTGTCTGGTCATCTCTGCCGAATCCTTTGACATATGAAGATGCCAGTAAGTATGTTTCTTTGATTGATTTCTGGGTTTTGTTTCTTTGGATTAAAAAAAATTAATCTTTCATTAAATGGAATTGTTTAAAAATGTGTTTCTATGAATAAAAATGACTGCTTTTCTGGGGTTTTTGTGTAATTTGGATTTGCTCATTATCAATGGTGTCAATTCAACTTATATATGTGTATATATAAGCATACAATATATATCTTCTGGATTGCCTTCTTGGTGTTTGATGTTTTGTCTCTTTGAATTTTAGACAATTTAAAGTTCTTTTCTTTGGTAGACTTTTGGATTCTAAAACTTCCAACTTTTACATCTTCCCTGCATTTAGAGTAATGAGATCCTTTTCTTGACATTGACATTTAAGATGTTTAATTAGTTTTCCCAATTAATGGTTGCCTTAATGCTTGCTTAATTTCCTGGTAATTCCTTAATTCTAGTCAAAAGTTTTAGATTTAGTCATTTTCCTCCTTAATTGCCTTGATTTGTTTGGGAATTTGTTTTAATAGCAATATGTCCAATGTTTTGTCTTTTTGGCATTACTGCATTACAAGGGCATAGCTATGTTTTTTTTGTTCTTGTAGCATTTGTATTCTTTTTTAGATGTTTGTACATAAATTTGATACCCTCTACTACTTATCATATTGATATGTTCTCCAGCTTTTTAAGACAACAAGGGTTTGTTTTAATTGGATGTTTTTCTCTATCTTCATTGTGTGTTTTCATGGTGTCCTAGGTGGCGTTGCTGGTGCTGCTGGCGTTGTGCAATGCGATCGATGTCAATGGAGGAGGGCGCAATCTTCAATGTGATGATAAGCTGACATTGCAACCGAGACCACATAGTGTATCCATCCTGGAATTCGGTGCCATCGGAGATGGCAAGACTTTGAATACCATTGCCTTTCAGAATGCTATTTTCTATCTCAAGTCTTTTGCGGATAAGGGTGGCGCCCAGCTTTATGTGCCTCCTGGACGATGGCTTACCGGAAGTTTCAATCTCACTAGCCATCTCACCCTCTTCTTGGAAAAGGGTGCTGTCATTCTTGGATCTCAGGTATTTATTTCGCTCCGGTTTCTTTGTCCATATTTTTATTCACTTGTTTTATGGCGTGATTGCCCGATAGCAGTAGTACGTGTTGCTAGGAGCGATTTTTAGCTTTGATTTCTTTGAAGACTTGTTTTTATTGCTTGTTAAGGATCCATCTCATTGGGGTATTGTTGAACCCTTACCTTCATATGGTCGAGGAATTGAACTTCCAGGAGGAAGATATCGAAGTTTGGTGAATGGGTATATGTTGCGTGATGTCGTAATAACCGGTAAGGTGCCCTTAACTTCATTTCCGCTCATTCTTTCACCGTCTCTTCACTGCTGTCTTGGTTGTCTAAAGATAAACTCACTTTCCTCTTGCATTAGGTGATAATGGAACCATAGACGGGCAGGGCTCGGTTTGGTGGGAATGGTTCACATCTCATTCTTTAAATTATACTCGTCCTCACCTTGTGGAATTTGTTTCGTCTGAAGATGTACATGTTTCAAACATTACTTTCCTGAATGCCCCTGCGTATAACATTCATGCGGTCTACTGCAGGTTTGTTTATAATACATTTCTGATTCCTGAGCTCGCTCTTTTAACTCTTTTTACCCGTCAATAAATGGAGAAAGTTAAATTCATATCTTCTCGGAATTTATGCAGCAATGTACGCATACACAACATAACAGCCTATGCTCCACCGGGATCACCATATACGGTTGGCATAGTCCCAGGTTTGCGATGACTAATATCTGATTCTGTTCATATAGAGAACCTAAGTTACATCTAAATATATACCTATTGTCAATGTCATCTACTTTCATTATTCGCAGTCTCCTTTACTTACAAGCTGCGAATGAGCTCACTGCTTTTGCTTTTCGAACTTTGTTTTGTGCTTTTATCAAAATTTGTTTTGAGAAAACATTTTCCGCTTATTATGTGCTGTAGTACAACTCGAAAATTGCTTTTGCAAGTGCTTAAATCTTCCTTTACACGTGATCTCTCTCGAAAACAACAGTAAATATTGGATGGTTCTTCGACAAAAGATTTCTGAATCATTTTCTTAACGTTACACTTTCAGATTCTTCTGATAATGTTTGCATCGAAGACTGCAACATTAGCATGGGCCATGATGCTATTGCCCTCAAGAGTGGCTGGGACGAATATGGCATTGCCTACGGAAGACCTACTACAAATGTCCACATCCGATCTGTCCACCTTCAATCATCCGCCGGTGCGTCCCTTGCCTTTGGTAGTGAAATGTCTGGTGGCATTGCTGATGTCCAAGTGGAACATGTCCGCCTCTACAACTCGTTAAGTGGTATCGAGTTTAGAACAACCAGGGGTAGGGGTGGTTACATCAAAGAGATCATCATATCGGATGCTGACTTGCTGAATGTTAACACAGCATTTGTTGCCATTGGTGACTACGGGACCCATCCGGACGAAAAATTCGATCCCGACGCACTCCCATCGATCAAGAAAATCGTGTTGCAGAACATCACTGGCCAAAATATCACACTGGCTGGAAACTTCACAGGGATCAAACAATCTCCATTCACTTCTATATGTTTATCCAATGTATCTCTATCAATCAGCCCCACCAGTTCCATATCTTGGACGTGCTCGAACGTTTCTGGCTATTCCGAATCCGTCTTCCCAGAACCATGCGACGAGCTTAAGAACGCGAATACATCTTCCTCATGTTTCTCCATCCTGATGAATCCTACTGGTGGTGGTAGTGCTCCGGCAACAGCAATCTTACGATAAGTATTCCTTCCAACTAGAAGAAGAACAAAAACACACACGAATAAATCGGAAATCTCCGTCTGTCCAATTCTTTTCAATAAGACAACGTGTCTAGAATAGCTTCGTCTCTTTCGAGTCGGTATTTCGGCATGTCCTGCAGATTGTTTGTACAGCTTGATTTCTTCATTCTTGTGTAAGGAAATTTTTTGTCATCAAAAAAAGGGGGAGTTGGGGGTTATTTTTAGTGTTTGGTGTCTCTTGAATTCTTTGGCTTTTGGTTTTTCCTTTTAATGTTTATAGTTTTGATGCAGCCAGCTACAATCACTTTGTATAATCATCATTTTTCATGTGGATTGAAATTTGCTGAATCAAAACACCAGATTCAAAGGAATCATCTGTGTTTTTATTTCTACAGGACACAGCTTTGTCTTGTCTTGATTATTCATGTATGTGTATTATATTTGGAAAAATGTCAAAAGATGCTTCCAACGTTTGCATGTTTTATTATTTAGCCTCTTATTTTTTTTAGTCCAAATATGCTATTAACGTTTGCATGTTTTGTCATTTGGCCTCCTATTCTTTCTTTTGGTCCAAATATGTCTCCAACGTTTTAATTTAGTCCAAATATGCTCTCGTTAGACGAAAACTGTCAGTCAACTGACGTTCAACAGCTGATGCTAACTGAGCTTGCTATTTATTAAGATATGCAGATGCTACGTCAAAAAAAATTTATAAGTCGTTGACCATCAGTTGATTGACAGTTTATATCTAACAGGGGTATATTTGGAGTATGAATGAAACGTTGGAGACATATTTGGACTAAAAGAAAGAATAGGGGGTCAAATGACAAAACAAGCAAACGTTGAGGGCATATTTAGACAAAAAAATAAGGGGCCAAATGATAAAACATACAAACGTTGGGAGCATCTTTTATCATTTTGTCATTATATTTTGTGTTTACGTATACCTTGCAGATAAGATAATCGAATTTAAATCTTTTAAAAATAATGTCATTTTCTATTGGGACCCTTGGAGAATAATTTACGAATTAATTTATAATTTGTGCATGATTAAGTGACAAAAGACAAAATTTAACCAAATCATATTCCCATTTTTTATAAAGAAAAAAAGCAGATTCCAATGGCATTGGATGCCTTTGCTTTACAGCAGAGAAAGACAAAATTAGAAGAAGAAAACAAGGGGAAATGATAAGTTCTAAAATTTTAAATTCTGACCCTTCATAAATTGTAAAATTTTATTTTAACCCTTCAAAAAAAATAATTTACTTCTGACCCCCCCCCAAAATATCCCTGCCCTCTATATATAACATGTACTCCCTCTGTCCCACTAAAACTGTCACATATTGACTTTTTTGGGTCAAACTATTTTAACTTTGACCTCTTATAATTTAAAATTTATTATTGATAAAAATATAAAAAAATATATTTAAAAAACTTTGAATCAACTAGTTTTTAAATATATTTTTTATAATTTTTAATTAATTAAAATATTTAAATAAATTATAGTTAAAGTTGAAAAAATTTGACCAAAAAAAATCAACATGTGACAGTTTTAGTGAGACGGTTTTTAATTTTATACTATATTGTATTGTGCCAGAAGATCTTAATAGTAAATCATGTGAAACACATCCGGTTATCAACCCATATCCAAGACTTTGCTAATGGAAGCCGCCGGGCCGGATCGAACTCTACGGTGGCATTTGCCGGAATCACATAAAGTCGTAATCATCCACATCATCATAAGCATTAACAACCAAATCATCATCTGGTTTATCGACATGGAGCTGTTTTTTCTTGCCACCTGAGAAAAACGACAGTCAAAAAGCAGTTCGACATGTAGGCCTCTTTAGACTACAGAGCTACCGTCCGTCAGGCGATGGATGAAGCAAAATTTGAGCTTACCTTACTCGGACTCGAGCGTGACTGTCGTCTCACATGCATCGGCAAATCCTACAGTCGAAGCCTCGACTGGCTTCCCGGGATGCTAACTACTAAAACAACAGCTATTTTTCTCCATAACCTACTCCATTCTCACTGGCAACACCATAGTCAATTTCTTAATACATCTCATTCAAACTGTCTATGTGTTAAAAGTACAAATTTGATCAAAAATTGTTCCAAATGTTTTAAATATGCTCCTTATTAGTTTCGAGCTGATATTTAACGTCCAAATTGATGATCGGTAAATGAAAATGTTCGATCGAATTGATATCGATACTTTGAAAATCCAATTAGAATATTTTCGGTTATGGCATCTCAATCCCCGGCTTTGACGACACTCGGGAGCCGTGATCCATTACCTTCGAGTTCGAGCTGGATTTCCATGGCATGGTATATTTTTCGTTATTCGCTCGAAATACATCTCGAAAATCTAAACTCTCCCATCGTCAAAGCATATCTTACATCAATGACTTCTCTAATTTGCTTTAAATCCCTCTTCTACCAAACCGGCTGTGATTTGGACACAAAAAGTATGTGTATGACACAGATACCTTCAAAATTTTGAAGTGTTTTCATGATTGAAAAGTACTAGAAGGATCACATTCTCGTATTTATACTCGGATATTTGCCGAAGGCAAGTATCAAGCACGAGAAGTCGGGTTTTTCAACAGAAGACAACCCTCTATAGCAAATAATGACATGAGATTATTAAAAGCAATTCTGATCTTCAATGGTATATAAAAAGCAAAGCATGGATATAGGATAAAGTTCTTCCATCTTTTCATTATGCACAAAAGCTCTAAATACAATAGGAATATAGAGTTCCGCGGATCTAACCGGTTACCGTTTCTGAGGTAGGGTGAAGGTCTTCTTTATGCTTTACTCTCTCAGACCTAACATTATATTGGCATAACCACTACAAATGCACCCCAAGTAACTTACAAGTTATCATCAAGAATAGTGGACAGCAACAGCCCTTGGATGAACTCACACCTTCTAGCCTTCTCCTCGTGATCCTTGTCCGAAATTTTGGACTGTTGAGGCTTTCTGTCAAAGTAAAGTAGTGTTAGAAAGTTGGATCGGTGCATCCAATACAGTTAAAAATTTCATCAATTGAGAGCAGTGATCTGTGTTACTCAAAACTCGGATATCTATTTGAGATAGATAAGTTCACTTTTTTGAAGTTTTTCTATGTATCCGGAGAGTTTTGGAGGGTCATATATCTCTATACCCTTGTATGAATATGCGCCGGACATGAATGCTTCAAGGAGCATGAAGAACCTAAGCCTAAGCCTAAGCCACCATGATGTAGTGATTTATTACCTACTGACCAGAAAGAATCATAACAATAAAACAAATTTAGCCTAAGCCGTGACATTTCCGAGCCATAATGACTTCACTCAAAGTTGTTCTCTAAAAGGAGCATAGAGGACTACAAGTAGGCCTGTCATTTTTCGGAGACCAGACAAGGAAACAAAAGGACTAATATCGCAATAATATATGATACCAGCACTTGTACCTTTCCGGAGATTCTTTATTTCCGCTTTCCTTTACGACACTTGCTTCTGCAATAGAAAGAGGTTGCAAGCATAAAGGCTCATCACCTGTTGAAGGACTAAACATAAATGATGACAACAATGGATCAGCTTCAATGTTGGAGGAAGAAACGAATGAAGATCCCCCAAGAAGGGCCTGCAAATTTCCTTCTCGCAGTTCTTTTCTCAACATAGAAAATGTCAAATTGGATCCACCCTTGCGTAACCTCCGCCTGCGCTGTACGTAATCTTCAGTCAAGGTATAACCTAAACCGTTCACCACGGAATGCTTATTCACAAACAAACAAGAGACACTCTAACAGTCTTAACTTAAAAATAAGAGAACTAAGAATAACCTTTTTAAAGGGACAACAAAGGATAAACTCGGTCGCCCTAAGAACACATACGGTTTGATTCTAAAATAAAAACATATATAAAACAAATGCTCATAAATAACCTTAACGAAATCTATCATGTTTCACATGAGTTGACCAGCGTTGACATCAGAAGCAAATGAAAGATAACAGCTAAACCCAGGTGAACAAAATCAACAAAAATAAGAGGATATCTTAAGAAAATTCCCATGTTGCATGGTAATGTGGCTGACAATATCCACTCCGACCCTCTTCGCACACACCGGGCACACCTGAAATACGCAACATCGAACCAAACACCTATTAAGCAAAATTCAGATGCAATTCTCAAGCAATATCACATTGTCCAGCAAACCAACAACACAAAACAATTTGCGAAAAAAGAGAGGAAACAATCATAAATGCATGAAGAATCATAGAACTTAAACAAACAAATTACAAGCTAAGCAGCTTAAAATGCAACATCTATCACTCTAGCAGTAGTAAATTTCACTAATAAAGATGCATAGCTGAGAATATTATCAAAAATCTTATAAAACTAAAATCCCCAAAAAAATCATTCCTTTTTTTTCAATTAAGAACTATTCAATACACATTTCTTCTACTTATATACTAAAATCCTGTAAGACAAAGACGAATTTCATCAAAAGAAGAAAAAAAAACAGATTATTTTTGAGAAATTAGGAAAAAAGGGTACCCCGTTTTTAACTTCAACGGGATGTTCTTCATCGATGTGGCAACAGAGTCCAACAATGTCGAAATCCTCAGCGCAAAACGGACATAAAAACTGCGCCTTGAAATCCTCATCTCCGTCAAATTCTTCATACCCTCCTCCCAGAAACAGATCTAAAAAACCATCAACAAATTCAAATCATTTCCATTTCTAATTTTCTCGAGAAACAAACAGGAAAAAACACTAACCGGGTCGTGATTGGCGACGCCTTGTCGAGGATGAAGACGAAGAAGAAGAATTGGAGAATCGAAAGCTCCATGAATTTGACTCCATTTTCCTGAGAAAACAAAGCAACTTCTTCTTCTCTTTCGATCCAAGTAGTTATGAAACCTTTTTTCTTCTTTGAAAACAAAAATTGATAAATTTATTGAAATGGAATAACAAGAAACTTCACAAAATTATCAAATTTTTTAATTTTTTTTAAAAAAATTAAACCCTAAAAAGATGGAAGAAACAATCAGGAAAAAATAGCAGAGACAGACTCTCCACCGAATTTCTGCTATCTTTTATGAAACAAAATTGTTTTTTAATTTTTTTATTTTTTGGGTAAACTACATAAATGGTCATCAAACTTTTAGATTGGATTCATTTTGATCATCGTACTTTTAAAATATTTGATAAGATCACCTAATTTTTAGTTCGGTTTCAATATAATCACTAACTTTTAGTTCGCTTTCAATATGATCCCTCCTTATTACCTTCCATTAGAAGCCGAAGTTAGTTTTCATTTTTCCTTAACAAAAAAATAGGTAAACAACACCGATCACCACTCAACTTTCTTCTCACTCATATTTTGGTCACTAGAGTTTAAAAATTTTCAATTTAATAACTTAACTTTCGAATTGTTAATATTTTAGCTACTCTCAAAGACATGTTTATACAAATAGAAAATTTTGATTAATCCTTAAAAATTATTTTGATATCCTTTTTTACTTTTTTATTTATTTGTCAAATTGATCCCTTTAGTTTTGTTAAATTATGGAAATGTCCCCTGCTTCCATAACCAGGTAAACCACTCGATGGAAAAAAAGGATAGTGGTGGGTGGCTGTGATACTATTACTAGGCGAGGAGTTAACAACGTCACGGACGAATTTGATTGGGTGTTCGTTGAAACGCGTTTTATTAATGTCGTCTGTTTTGGACTCCCCACGTGTCCGGCGGGAGCTGTCATTGTTTTTGTTTTTGGTTGTGACAACGAAGGTTGATTGAGATATATTGAAGATTTGTTTGAGAAAAAAATGTAATTTGAGTAAAAAAGAAATTGGCTTAAAGGTATAAGAAGTTTTTAAAATTTTGAAAAAAATAAATAAGACTTTAAATTAATAAATTAAGTTAATTAAATTTTTTAATCAGTTGGTACAAAGTTGGCATTGTGTTATTATTTATATTTTTAAAAATTTTTATTTTATTTACAAAATTCTTTAAAGTTCTTAAACAAATATTTTAAACAATCTGTAAATGAAAAATAGTAGAATTGTAGTGTATCATGTGACAATAATATCTAAAGAAAAATTTATCAAATTTAATGATTAAAATTGATCATAATACTTAATTAATTCTATTTATTAGTTTAAAATTTTAATTGGATGAAAAAAATAAAATTTTAATTAGTTTTTTTCAAAAATTCAAAATTTTCTTACCCTTTAAGTGATTTTTTAAAAATAACTTATTAATGTTAATTTAGTCGATATAATTACATGGTGTAATAATTAAGAAATTGTGAATCTCTAAAATAGTTAATACTTTATTGCTTTCCATATACTATTACTTGCCGGAAATGAATCAAATATTCTTAAATCAGCTCGGTATTATTTTTGAAAGATACGACGAAAAATTATTTTTAAAAGTATTTTTAAAATAAATAAATGTATAGACAATTTTTAAAAGATATAAATGAAAAAAATAATAATTTTACGAGTTAATTACACCACATGTCCTAAATTATTATTTTTATTTTAAATTAGCCTCAAACTTCTGAATGTTGTAACTTAATCTCCAAATTATCGATATACTAATCACACCTTATGTTAATAAAATTGTTAATAGTAATGGAAACATTGATGTATATTGCACAGTTGTATGATGCGGCGTAAACGATGTTTTAAAGATAAAATGTAAGCGCTCGAAATTTAAAACGAGGATCGCAACTTGAGTCTAACTCACAGTTTGGAATAGGTTGGGTGTTGCATCCGTCGCATCGTCCATGGCGGTTGTGGCGTTGGTTTAATCAGATAGACGTGGTTTGTCAGCAACTATCATGCGTGTGTTTTAGTCACGTGTTTTGGGAAGCGAATGGAATGGCGGATGCGTTGACCAAGGGGCTGTTGATCGCCATTCATGGTTTCGAGTTGTATGTTTGTTTGTGCTATGCGGATACGATTTTGTCGTGGGTGTGGTTTTGGAGTGGGGGGTTGGATTGAGTTGCTGCCTTAGTTTTGTTTCAGTTGTGTAGGTATCTTGATTTTCCTACGTAGAGTTTATTGTCTTGTTATTTGGTGTTGATTTTGTGTAGTGCTATCTCTTGTCATATTACCTGGAGTATTATTTTCTTCCAAGTAAATTTAAAGAGGTTTTTAATGAGGTCCTCGGTAATATATTGTATGATGTTCTTCTTTAATAAGAATCATGCATATTTGGATAAAAAAAACTTAAAGAAAAAATTGAAACATTCTAAAGTTTAAAAATTAATTTGGAATGAAAGTAGTAATTTTAGTAAAAAAAATGGCACCATCAAATGATGGATGATGACTTGGAGATTAGTCCAATAATGCAACCACATGACCATTCCCAATGCCACATTTGGTCCATTTGATGAATAAAAAGGCAACCACACCCATTGGCAAATATATAAATGGGAATTGGAGTTTTTGTTGGAATAAACAAAATCTCAGGTGATTCACTAATATTTTATCCCATGTGCACCTAATCAAATTAAATCATAAATACTAAACATTTTGTAAATTACCCCAATATATATATATATATATATATATATGAGGTATGCATGTTCCTGTATTTCAAAAAAAATGATTTGACTTATGTACTTAAACTGTTAAAAGTGATTACTTTACTGTTTTTATTTAAAATTTAGGGTAATTATTTTCTACACCGGCGGTGAAAATTTTAAAATTTCACAAACGCACTAATTTTACGGTTTAAAATTTTGTTTTAGAGGGTAAAGTTTAGGGATTTAAATTTATGAGTTTAAAGTCATTAAGAATACCTTATAGTAAGTAAATGTTGATGAAAAATACTAAGTATAAGATACAAATATTAATGCAATGGAATGGAATCTGAATTTTATTGAACATCGTAAAAGATATTACAAATGCAGACTATTAAAAAGATAGAAATAAACGAGACTAATCCATTAAAAATTTCATACCATTAAAACTCAGAAACCTTCATGAGTTTTCTTGTTTCTAGTCAAACGAGTCATATTGCTCTTTCGTGAAAAAAGAGTGGTGAGTGAATCAAACTATCAGGCAGATTGTTCCGCTACACAGTTCTAATTACATCGTCTAACAAAACCATCAAGCGAGTAGGGATCAATCTTTTCTATGACCACTGACATAATCAAATCAGAAAACTTGCGCCGCAAAGTTTTCTATATGAGCACCAAATGACCGCTAAGGTATACTGAAATCTTGTCAAACGACATATGAAGCGAACCACAAAAGCCAATGAAAAGCGTGTCACAAAAGGAGATGAAACGCGTGCTACAATAGCAGAGATCCTTATTAAAAATAAGAAAACAAAACCTGAGAGTGCAAGAAAAATAATAAACACTAATATTCGATAACTAGTATTAAAATTAATTATCGACCGTCAGCCAAGAAATCAAAAAGAAGAAAAAGCGGTGCTAGAATTTTTATAAGAAAAAAAAAAGTTTCGGTTCGTGACTACTAATTGGTTTAACGAGATTTTGTTTAAAAACTAGTTAAGCTAAAGTCTCAAGCTGACAACATGAAAGGTGAGAAATCACAAAATTTGAATTAAAAGGAAAAAAGAAAAATATTTTATTTCTCCAAACAATTAAATCATTTCAAATGATTAGTGAATTTTTTGTTAAGTGAAATTGAAAATTTTGAGACGTGAAATATTGGTGTCAAAATGATTGTAAACACTTACCTAAATTTTACTTTATTCGAAGTTTATTGAGTGGTCTCAGTAGAAAAAAAATGTTATTATCATTAAAATATTTGTGTTCGAGTAGTTTATCTGTACAATATATGTATATTTTCAAAGAACTGAGAATAAAAAAACAAATATTACCGTATGACAAAAAATACTTTATTCAATAATTGTGGACATTAGATTTTTAAGTCTAAACACTAAATTTTAAAGTCTAAATACTAAATTTTACACTTCAAACATTGAATTTTAAATTTGAACCCTAAAACCATAAATTAAACTCATAAATCATGAATTCAACATAATTTTATAAAATAAAGTTTGTATAGTTTGTGTAACAAAATATTTTTCGTATAATTTTAGATTTTAGGATAAACTTGAAATAAATAGATACGAGATATTATATTATTTAAGTAATGTTAGAGGTTTAAAGAGTTGTGAATGAAAAAAATTAAATTGAGAGTATCACCCTTGTTACGAGAATTCAAAATTATTTATTTAAATTAGTCGAACATCGAATCGAATATAAAAGATTATAGAGAAAAAAAAACAACTCAATTAATAAAAGACAAAATAAAAGGGGAAAAGGTAGGGAGTGAATCATAAGAGTGCGAAAACAATATAAGCCAAAGAGACCTTATCCCTGATGGGGGTTGAAAGGACACGTGGCAGATGGGGGCAAGAAAGAGATAAAAAGGTAAAATATTTAATAATAATTAAAGCTTAGTCAGTGAAGAATATAACTTGACAGAGGTAAAATAGTTGAACTGTTCACATCATAATCAGAGCTCATTCCCCAATAATAATAATAATTTGAATTAAACAAAAATTAAAAATATGATTTTTTTTATCTTTATGCTATAACAATAACAATAAATTATAGGAAAATACTTTCATATATACTATTGTGTAAATTTTTAATTTACACGAAGCTTTTAATTTTAGAGTTTAGAGATTTAAATTAGGGTTTAGAGTTTAAGAGTTTAGTGTGGAGGGTGTAGAATTTAAAGTTTATGATCAGAATTTAGAGTTTAAAGTTTAGGGTGTTCGGATTAAAAATTTAGGTTTTAAATTTTATTGTTTAAATATGAAGAGTTATGTAATTTTTTTACATAGTTTATGTATAAAAAATATAACCCTACATTATATTATTGATTAACAATTGCAAATAATAAAACTAAAACATTAAAACATGAATATAAACCAAACATAATATATGTAATTTAGAGTAATTATTTCGAATACAAGAGCTTGTAGAAACTTTGGTTAGGGTTTAGAGACTTCGTTTAGGGGTTTATGTAGTAGTTTTGAAATTAAGTGTGGTGATAGAATTTTAGGTTTATGATTAAAATTTAAGTTTTCTAGGTTAAAACTTAAACCCTTAACTAAATTACCATAAACCTTAAATTATAACCTTAAACCATAATTCTGACAATAAACCATGAATTCTAAACTCTAAACTAAAATCTTAAACCCTAAATTAAGACGTTTATGGAAACAAAAAGTTTATACCACATATGTATGATATAATAATCCTATAATTTATAGAGTAAAATCAAACATGAATATGCAAGTTATGATACTTTGACCTTATTATTTCAAATAATACCATATTAAGATATGAAAATTTCGAGTATTCATATATAATTGCACGAGTTAAAACATAACTTCAATGTGTATTTTGTATTTGTATAAATAATTAAGTATTTGAAAATAAATAAATTATATTTTGTTTTAAGGGAATTATTTGAAGTTAAATTTGTTTAGGGTTTAATTTTTTTATAATAAATTGGTTAAAATGAGTTTGACTGAGTGCATTGGAAACATGTTTGATTATTTGGATTAAATGTCGAGTGTTCAACATTGTTGTCAAAAAATACTTTTTAAATATTTAAAAATCGTGACCAATTTATGTTTTTATATGGGTCAATAGCAGGGACGAAGTAGACGAGCCCCCAACTTAAAAATTTATTTTTTACCTTTATGATGTTGATATTTAAAAAAAAAAGATTATTTGCACATTTGCCCTCCTCACCTTTTTAATATTTAAATTTGTCATCCAATCCGTAGAACTAATATTTTGATATAATAATTGAAAAATGTTTTCGACTGATTTAAAAAAAAGTATTTAAAACAATTTTCAAAGTCCAAATAACTTGAAACTATGTTTAGGGATGTTTTTAAAAGGTTTTACATGTTTTTCAAAGCCATACTTCACAAAATTGTCCAAGCGTTTCGAAACACCTTAGGGCATTTCGATACGGGGGATTCCAGTAGCTAAAACGTTTCGATACTGGTATCGAAACAGACTTTCCCTGGATGAGAATTTTGCCTAGCGTTTCGAAACGGGCTCTGCCGTTTCGATACGCCTACGTGGCATTGACCACAACGGTCATAAACCCCAACAACTATTTCCCAACTAACTTTTAAATGCAGGTCTTTTCGATACAAGAACAGGTGTTTCGAAACGAGTGTTTCGAAACGGACTAGAGCGTTTCGATATAGGTCCTACATCAGACTGCAATGACTCTTTCTACTTAAAGGGTGTTTCGAAACGGGTTCGAGCGTTTTGAAACGGTGAGCCGCAGAACTGCATTTATGGTGGGAATTAAAATCCTCAACGGCTCCAATTCAACCCCAACGGCTAGTAACGGCTACAAATTCATCAAGGAGTATAAAAGGGACCTCCAAGCATCAAGTAAAGGCTAATGCTCATATTGTCAATCAACAAATGATCAAGAATTGTCATAGAGCTTAAATTGTCATTTATTGTATAGACAAACACTAATGGGCCAAAATTGTCAAATTTACTCAAGTGTTGTAGGTTTTGGGTGAGTGGTAAATTGTGCAAACAAATACATATTAGAGGGATTTAAGTTTGCTTATTGTTTCTCTTTGTAAAAGAGGGTTTGATCAAGGCTTTGGATAGAAAGCTTGATCGGTGTATAAGGGTTTTCTCCTAAGCCTAGAAAAGATGACAAATCAATAGTGGATTGATTGAAAATACTTAGTGGGGGAGCTAAGGTAGTGGATGTAGACCTTAGTTAGAAGGTTGAACCACTATAAATTGTTGTGTCAATTATCTTTTTAGCTTCCACAACCCTTCCACCCAAAAATCCACCCCTCCACCACTTGGTGAGCTATATCAGTTGAACGAATCGAGCTCATCACAACTCAACACAATCATAAAATCTAGCTCCGTCCATGATCAATAAAACGCAGAAAGATTAGTTACTAGTGAACTATTTTTTTTAAATAGATAAAAAATTTATTTTAGATATTTTTAAATATAAAAATTTGTAATATAAATAATGATTAATGAATAATTTTACTCAAAATACTTCAATAGGTCCAATGTTAAAAACTTTTAAAAGGTTGTTGAAAATTGAATCTTTGTGAGAAATAATATAGAGTTTGGTGGACAGTTTTATTTATCATGAGTAAAACTTGATTTGACTCGAAAAAATTTGAAATTTTTAAGTAGGCTCGATGTTAAATAACTTGACTCAAATTGTTATTTCATAAAGTCAACTCAATTTTTTTTTCAAATAAAGTTTGAGTTATAAAATATACTCAAATATCTTACAATTTTTAGTAATTAATAGACCGACTTTCAAGTTTGAATCGAACCTCTCCACTTTACTTGACATATGTGTGTCACATATGAAATATATATATATATATATGTATATCATACATAGTTATAAAAATTGTTTAAATTAGAAACAAATAGTTCCATAAACATTATAAACATTTAAAACTCCAACAATTCGATTTAATTCTACTAAAAAATTTTCAAATAAAATTTAATTCATAAAATAAAACCCATCAACTTGATTAATTTAATTTTTTTTTTACAATAACAAGTAAAACAATGAAAAAAATATTATAATGTAATTTTTTTTTTACTTTTTTAACTCTTGGCATGTGTTTAGAGTAGACTTGGATATGTGGAATTTGTTAACTTCATGTGTGAGCTGGATCCACTCTTTAATGCCTGACCCACTTTTAAATAAAAAAAATAAAAGAAATTTCATTTATTTATTTATTTTATCCAATTAAAAAAAATAATGAATCCCAAAAATAAAATAAAATAAAAACCCAGAGAAATTAAAACTTAAAGATGAGACATGCAAATCTCACAAAAATTCAATCTTTCATCTTCTAAAACAATCCCCCAAAGTTTCTCACTTTTGCTTCAAATTTCCAGCTTTATCAACTCTGGGTTCTTTCAGTTTTCAACTGTTCGTCATACTTTCAATCTGCTTAGTTCATGTTTAAGCATGTGAAAGCCAACATCTTTATGCAAGATTTTGGATCAGTGTTTTGAGAGATGAATTCAAGTATTGGGAAGGCGTATATGTCAACAGCCAGCTCGAGTGCTGGCCGGAAAGCTGGAGATGCAGCAGCCGCCGCAGCCGCAGCCGCCGATCAGTTCCCTGCTGGGTTGCGTGTTCTCGTTGTTGATGATGATCCGACTTGTCTTATGATCTTGGAGAAGATGCTAAGAGCTTGTCTCTACGAAGGTATTTCCCTTTAAATCTCTCGTTTTGAGTACTAAATTTCGATTTTCGAGCCATGGTTTTGTGTTTTTGATTTCGAGTTGCGAATTGGGTTGCTTTATTTTTTTTCTTGATTTTTGTTGAATTTTTATTTGTGGGGAAACAAAAAGGAAGAAAATGGATCTTTGTTTTCCTGGATTTGGAAATAGTTTTAACATTTTGTTGTACTCTGAGCTATGATTTTTGTGTCAGTTTAGTTTATGTTCGACGAATTGCCTCAATGAACTGGTTTGCCTTGATTTTGTTCATATGTAAAACGCGGATGGATCTTGTTTTGAGCTTAAGAGGTTGGTTTTCGTTTGATTTGTGGTGGCATTGTTTGTCAGTTACCAAATGCAATCGAGCGGAGACTGCATTATCTATGCTAAGAGAGAACAAAAACGGGTTCGATGTCGTTATCAGCGACGTCCACATGCCGGACATGGACGGATTCAAACTTCTCGAGCATATTGGTTTAGAGATGGATCTCCCTGTTATCAGTAAGCACACAGTCTTGGCATAGTTCATAAATGTTTGATATCGAGATGTAATTGATATGGATTTGAAAATTTCATGTGATTTTCGAGTATTTGTAGTCATATTCGACTTGTATTTTCTGCAGTGATGTCTGCAGATGATGGAAAACAAGTTGTTATGAAGGGTGTTACGCACGGTGCTTGCGATTACTTAATCAAACCGGTTCGAATCGAGGCGCTGAAGAACATATGGCAGCATGTGGTTCGGAAGAGGAAGAATGAGTGGAAGGAGTTTGAGCAATCGGGAAGTGTAGAAGAAGGAGATCGGCAGCTGAAACAATCGGAAGATGCGGATTACTCGTCCTCGGCTAATGAAGGGAATTGGAAAAGCTCGAAACGGAGGAAGGATGATGAAGATGAAACCGACGAGAGGGATGATACATCATCGCTAAAGAAGCCGAGGGTTGTTTGGTCTGTTGAGCTTCATCAACAGTTTGTCGCAGCAGTTAATCAACTAGGCATTGACAGTACGCTTCTTTTCTTTATACCAGGAGCTCAAATTTACCAGGCTTTAAAAAAAAACCATGTTAATTTTTTTTGTAAGAAATAAATATTAATCGTTTAATAATCTTTTCTTTCGCTCATGTTTACTGTTGAAATGCGTTTTAAATTAACTCAAACAATGCTGTCTTTCCTCTTGTATGATTTTTTTGGTTGATCTTCTAATGCAGAGGCTGTCCCGAAGAAAATTTTGGAGTTGATGAACGTTCCCGGACTTACTAGAGAAAATGTTGCCAGCCATCTTCAGGTAGGCTGCAGTTCACCAATTACTCGAGCTTTTACTTGCATTTGCATTTTAATAAATTTTGACGACAATTACTTTGTTATTGTGTGATCAGAAATATCGCTTGTATCTTAGACGGTTGAGCGGGGTATCACAACACCCGGGTAATCTGAATAATTCTTTTATGAGCCCCCAAGAAGCAACTTTCGGGCCTCTTTCGACGCTCAGTGGACTCGATCTTCAAACTCTTGCTGCCACTGGTCAGCTTCCTGCACAAAGTCTTGTCACACTTCAATCATCGGGGCTTGGTCGGCCGACTGGTAAATCGGGCATACCTATGCCTCTCATTGATCAAAGAAACATTTTTAGCTTTGAAAACCCGAAGTTAAGATTCGGAGAAGGGCAGCAGCAACATGTGAACAATAATAAGCAAATGAATTTACTCCATGGAATTCCAACAACCATGGAGCCAAAGCAGCTTGCCGGCTTGCACCACGGTGCCCAATCAATGGGAAACATGAATATGCAAGTCGCATCCCATGGTTCGCAAAGTAGCCAAAATAATCCTTTATTGATGCAAATGGCTCAGCCACAGGCTAGAGGGCAGATGCTCAACGATTCCAGTCTCGGTCATGCTCCGAGACTTCTCTCACCGATGGGGCAGCCTATGTTATCCAACGGAATTGCTGCCAATGTCCCAACAAGAAACGGGATTCAAGAAAATATCCGAGCCCCTAGTTATAATTCAGTTCCGCAGACCTCTTCGATGTTGAATTTCCCCATGAATCACGCCTCGGAACTACCCGGTAACAGTTTCCCTCTTGGAAGTACACCAGGGATTTCTAGTCTCACACCCAAAGTGGCTTTTCAGGAAGATGTTAACTCGGATATCAAAGGATCAGTGGGATTCCTTCCGAGTTACGATATATTTAACGACTTGGATCAACATAAGCCCCAAAATTGGGAGCTACAGAATGTAGGCATGACCTTCGATGCCTCTCAGCATTCAAACTCTCTTCAAGGCAACCTCAATCACGCGCAATCAGTTTTAGTTCAACACGGATTTTCGTCTGGTCAAATGAACGGACAGAACAGGAGTGCAACCGTTGTAAGCAAGGCAATGTTCTCATCCGGAAATAGTACAGGGCACGTGAATGCACAAAATGGTAATCAACCTCTCAACTCCCTTCTCGTCGACGGAACCGTAAGGGTCAAGTCCGAGACCCCTACCAATCTATACCCGGATGACTTCGGACAAGAGGATCTCATGAGTGCTCTTCTGAAACAGGTTGATTTCTTTTTCCACTTTATTCACTTGCATGAATCAATGGGGATTGTTCACTAAACATTTAGTGTTCCATTTTCCTAGCAGCAAGACGTCATTGCACCTGCTGAACATGAGTTCGATTTTGACGGATATTCCCTCGATAATATTCCGGTGTAGGGTGACTTCCATTATCCAGTCCTCTTCGTGAATCAACGAGGATATTCACTTCACTAAACTGCATCTTCCTTCTATGAATATCATGTTGTGCCGGTTCATTTTGAACGTAACAGGATCGGGAAAACGGATATTCCGGATCGATCCATTACCACTGGACAATAATTCCGACGCTTGTAAGATACTTCCGCACAATACGCAAAGGCGATCGTGTGGAATTTTTATTGTTTTTTTCTGTAACAAAACCTGTTTTTAGGGTGCTTTTCAAAGCATTGTTTCTAGTCATGAGCAGCAGATCATAGGAGACTTCTTTTCCTAACTCTAATGACATATGAAGTTTGATCTTCTATTTTGGTTTTCATTTTCATATTTTTATGTACATGTTTGATTTATGTTCGGAATTCGTGACTATTTCTTTTTAATAATATCATCTTCAATATAAGATTCAAATTATTGTATTTAACACTTTTAGGTCCAAATAATTATTCGATAATCTATTTTGATTTTGTTTAATTGTTATCATGTTTTTCTCATGGAATTGACTATGTATATGTTTATGGATAAATATTTTATACACTGACGGTAGAAATTGAATCTTTATACCCTAAAACTAAGGCGCTTGTGGAAACTTTTAATTTCCACCGCCAGTGTATAAAAATATTTATCCTATGTTTATATGTATAATAGAGAGAATTTTGTTCGGATAATAAAGCGAAAAATAGAATTGGTGAAATTTTATTTCACTAATTAGAAACCTTCCTACACAGTAAGTGGAAGTCGTCGGCGTTTATACACGACTTCAAGAAGTTGTCGAGACTTGACCACCTCGACAACTCTAAGAAAACTTTTAAGCTAAAGATGCCAACTGCATGCATGGAAGGAAATTCGTCTTCTCTTCTTGACGACTTCAAACAATTAAAAAATATTATTCTCGACATATTTTTTTGACGACTTTCATTTATACCCTCCGTCGGCATACAGAAACTACCCTACACCGCCACCTCCGAACCCTATTGTCTCTTCTTTTTCTACTATCACATTCCACCACCATCGCCGAGGTCTCGAATTCTTGATACAATCTAAGTCGGACTTCATGGTAGAAAACAAGTTTTTCAAGCATTATTTTTTTTTCTTTGCAAGATTCGAACTCGAAATATTATTTAATGAGTATTAAACTCCTTGACACTTTAACTTCTGAATTAAATCATATGATATATATGTATATATATATATATATATATATATATATATATATATATTTGATATTTTGGCAATTAATTAGCTGGATGGATGAATGCTGGGGTCCAAACCTGTAGCCTAAAGGGTATCCTATGGAGAGACGGATAATGCCCAGAGAATTTGGTTACCTTCGTTTCGTTGCATTAACAACTTTTATGTCTAATTATGATCCCACTCCTTGTACTCTTCACCCATTTGCAATTTAGTCTCTAAACTTTTAATGTTAAGAATTTAGTTTTTCTGCTCTTTTTATTTAATAATTAGAGTAAAAGATATTTTCAACTAAGATTTAGTGTAAAATGCACTTACCATATAGTTTGAAAAAATACTCACTCACTCCAGAATTATTTACGGTAAATTTATCCTTATTAATTATTTATTGTTTTATTTAACTTAAATGAAAGAGCCATGCGGATCCTGACGAACAATGTCTAAGAAGAGAAGGTTGTCCAAATTTTGAACCTGAAAATAAAGGCCAATGTCAGTCGGAGATTTAGTTTACGTGAGCAGACATGTATTTGAATGACTTAAAATAAATAGTACAGAACCTTGATTAAGATGAAAACAAAAATTTAAAGACTAATTATTTCCAGAAGTTTTAAGGAAATACACATTTTTGGGAAATAAATTATGAAAGGCTTCAGGCACACGATCATCAATTTATAAGTTGATAGCCCCTAATACAAGCACAGTTCTTCAAAAAATTTATACCTTTTTTCTCTCTTTTTTAATCGTCAAGTGTCGATAGGGATTTAGACTGCAACCGGTTCACTTACTGGAACATGACTCGGTGCAGCGGCTTTAACCTGGTTTAGAAGGGAAAAAGAGCATTTGACATGAGCTTGAGAACATGATCTTAAAATGGCAAATGGAAAGGGGGGGGGGGGGGGGGGAATCAGAAACTCACTTTGGCTGATTTAAATAGTTCATCGAGAACTTCGGAAAGTGTTGGATGTGCGTGAACGGCAAATTTTATGTCCTGCATTATCAAGTCTAGCAAATAAGCTAGAGTTCGGGGAAGAAAAGTCTATCGTAAATGGTTTGGTTTTTGCATGGAAGACGGACCTGGATACGTGTCCCTAATGCTATGGCATTTGATGCCTCGTGGATGAGGTCTGCTGCATGCAAGCCGAATATATGAACTCCGAGTATCTCTCCGTTGTCGGGTCTGTATATCAACTGCATGGAGATAACATATGTAGAACTTAACAACTGTACACAGTAAAGAATGCAGATAAACCAGTTCTTCATAAATTTAAACCCCTCAGAACTTCAGTTTATGGCGTTCAGCACCATACGAGGGTTTAGGGTTTAGAGTTTTGATAAACCATTTTTGTCAAGCAGTTCGTAAAAATCATGAGACCAACTTTTCTATGGCGGACGGAGAACCACCTGGACTACAGGAAAACGAGTATATCCTTATTATGTTTATTGATTTAGACAAGTGCGACGAGAAATAACCTTAGCAAGTCCCTCCCCTTCATTTTCCGCCAGTGCCTTCGTGTTAGCCTTGAAACTTGTTTTGGCAACACTTACTTCAAATCCTTCCTTCTCAGCATTCTCCCTTGCTTGAGGCTGTGAGGTTAAAGCATTGTCAAAATTTTGAAGGCGGACAAAAAATTATCCACCAATTTAAACTTGATAGTAAATCCAAAACAAGGGTGTTTGATGTTCACCTCTGTTAACCCGACCATACTTATTTCGGGGTGAGTGAAACAGGCTGCTGGGATGCTAAGGTGATTAAGCACGTGATCTCTTCCAGTCACTTGTTCAATCACTGAATTAAGATAGTTTTAAGTCGAAGATGAGATGGATCTAAATGAAAATATTGATTATGAATTGACTAAGAATGAAGTTAGTTGGCACTTACCTGAAATTCCTTGTGCACTTGCTGCATGAGCAAGCATCATTTTTCCGTTTGCATCACCGATGCAATACAAGTGAGGAACCTAAAATTCAAAAAGATCATTGTTGGTTGAATCTTGAAAGTCATGGGAAAATATATTAGCCAGAACACAGTTTACAACTAACCAGATTGCCATTTGCGTCAATTACTCGCATTCTCTCATCAACAGGAACAAAACCCCTTTGAGTTACTACATTAATCTGGAAAAGAAAAATTGAATACAAAAGTTTTAATCCATTTCCTTTTAGTAGATAGATTCATATTACAATATTGATCAGGAAGACATACATTCTCCAAGCCGAGACCATTAGTGAACGGAGCCCTTCCAGTTGCAATTAAGGCTGCATCTACCTGAAGCAGAAGAAGAAAAGAAAAAGTTACTTGACAGATACCACTGACCGAGGCCAAGCAGAGTGGCCACACAAACAGGAAAAGCAACACAAGAGATAAAATTAAAATTTGTCATCAGGAAAAGCATCATAAGCCAGCAATATTTGTACACGATGACATTGTCTACAAAGGAAATATGCTGTCGTAACTACTAAAACAGAATAGGCAGATTCTAGGATTTTCCATCAAAAAGAATTTAACACAAATACGTTATACAAACCTCCAAGGTGTCTTTGGGCTCCTTAGTCTTGGCATCAATAAGCTCAATAGTGACCGGTTTCCCATCCTTCGCAGGAGTGATCTATAAATACCACCAAATAAACTCAATAATGAATTTATCATACAGCCATGCAAAGTGCAAACAAATCTAAACAATAGATTACCTTCGTTGCAAACACTCCCGTATGATAGTCAATTTTCCTAGGGTTGATCAGCACCCTTTGGGCCAGCTTACCAATCTCAGGATCAAATCCAGGCATAAGCTGATCCAGAGCTTCAATAAATGTGACCTGCATAAACCTGTTATATAAACTTTTTTTGCCTTGGAATAAAAATATTAAGGATGTATCACTTGTGCTCTAACTTAGGAATTAGGATGCAACATAAAAAGGCCGGTAACTACTATAATCGGCAGATGGCAAATCCAGTGACTGATTACTGTCCTTGTGGTAATTTATTCGTGTGTGAATGGGATGGATTGAAGATAATATTATATCCATATATGGGCATGCTTTCTATGGTCTAAACTGGTTCACGGTTATTTTGTCTACAATGGCAATCACCCAAAGAGCAGAGATCCTTTCAGCTTTGCAGCTTAAGTGATATCATAGATTAATCCTAGAGTTGAGAAGCACAACTTCAATGTAACCTTGGTCTGAACTCTGAAGTGCATACAGATTTCAGGTGAAAACAGATGGTGTAGAAACTTATAGCGTGAAGCATAAGGAAAATTTGCAGTTCTTTAATCATCAAAGCAAGATTTCTACACTCGTTTCATTAAAAAAAAGCACAAATATTTGAAAAACAATAACCAAAAGAACAAGATCTCACCTCGCTGCCAAGTGCAGTGTATACATCACTGAATTCAAGACCAATATAACCACTTCCTACAATCGCAATCCAATCAGGAACAGACTCCAATTTCAGGGCATGGTCACTAGTAATAACAGTCTTCCCTGCAAGTTATTACTTGATGAGAAAAAACTCAAGAATAATAACACGGAAGATTACAGTGACGTGACTCGCATCCTCCTATAAAAGGTAAACTCCAAAAGTTATTCTCAGGCTGGTTGTCAACTCCCAGTTGTTTGTTTAATAAGATCAAACTATGTGATAAATTCCCATAAATCTATATAAGGATGAGATTTTGTGGTTTTTCAAACTAGATCATGTGCATTTAGCAGGTCCACATTTCCCTTGATTAATCCGATGCACATGTCCTTGTTACATAACATATGACCATCGATAAATCTCATGCAAATTGACCCAGCAAGAGAGAAAAAGATGAAAAGAAGATGAAGGCAAAAATATAAAAGTATCATGGCTAGCAAAACGCTCTCTAGTGCCAGTGCAGTCTTTAAACACACAGATTACCTTCCATAAATCTCGTGAACATTTCCCCAGCAAGAGATAAAAGGGTAAAAGAAGATGAAGGAAAAAAATAAAAGTATCATGGCTAGCAAAATGCTATCAGGTGCCAGTGCAGTCTTAAACACGCAGATTACTTTTGATCAAACATTTAATGTAAGACCACAAAGAAAGATTAAAGAAAAAGAAAATGAAAAAAAAAATCATACCATCGACTTCAATGCCCTTGGGAACGAAAGGGACGGAGCCTGTGGCAATGATAATATCTTTTGCAGTTACTATGTTATCAGGAAAACCAACCTTCCCATATCTCACCTTTTGAGGACCCTGTGTGCACATACAAAATGTAAGGATACTTTAGAATATAGAAAACTGAAAAGAGTACACTTTGTTACAGGATATATATTAGGCTTTACCACAATAGCACCAAAACCAGTCAATATGTCTACTCCCAGTGCCTTCATTGAATTAGTCAAATTGCTTCGAATTTTTGAAGCAAGGTTATTTGCATGGTCAGCAACTCCCTGTCTGTCATATCCAGCAGCAGAAACCTACCATGTGTAACATGAAGAACAAAAGAAAAGGAAACAATAAGAGGTTATTATAGAATGTGAAAAATGGTCCAGAAACCACACTTCATCATATTATAGCTTGTTGTCGGCAGCATAAATGCATATTAGTCATATACTTACACCATGAACATATGATGAACATAGAAACGAGGTTTAAATGCAAATGCTGATTCATTTCAGAACTAGTGTCGTCAGTCGTGAGCCTTAGCTTAAGTTCTCAAATAACCAACCACAACAATTAATCCCATTACCTGCAAACCCAAAGCCTTCATGTGATGCTCACTCTGAAGTTCGCGCATCTTACCACTCACAGCCAGGAGAGCTTTTGAAGGAACACAACCTCTGTTCACACACGTTCCTCCCACCACATCTCCTTCGATAATAGCAGTTCTCAAACCCTGCAAATAAAATAAAAAAACAGATAAATAACCAATTTAACACATTAAGCACAAACAGTAAATTACTCCACAATATTTAGTATTTACACTCAAATGAAATCGATCTTAAGGCAACTAGGTAACTATTAATTGCTTGTAAAATCGCTAAAAACAACATATTCACGAATCAAGAGCAAATGCATCGTTGATCTTCACTTAAAGCTGGTAAGCCAATGATTAGTAACTGAAAACTACTTGACAAAAGAGATAATAAGCATGTCGAGCTCAAAAGAGTTTGATTATTAATAATCTTCTAGAAAGTCAAATGCATTTCTTAAGAACTTCTAGAAAACAACGAAAAGGACTGGGAGAAAGGAGCTTAGTAAGTTTCAGCTAAAATAGTAAATAGCATCAAAATTAAGTGGGAGGAAAAAAAGGAAAAAAAGATATCAAAATCGAAGTACCTTCTCAACAGCATGCAACGCAGCTCCATGGCCACCGACGCCGGCGCCGATGATAATCAAATCATAATCGAAAGATTTCGGAGGAGTTCCGTTGTTTTCAGCTGAAGCGGAGATTCTCTTGGAATGTCCGCGGCTCGTGAACTGAACTCGGCTGGAACACGAGTGAGTCAAACCGGAGAACCCGAAGGCTTCCTTTCTGAGTCCGCAGAAACGAAGATTGATCGGCTTGGAGATAGGTAAAGCAAGAGCATGAGAATCGAAGGCGAAATTTGATCTAGGAACTGCGGTAGCTTGAGAGCAAATGGAATGCATTTTTTAATCGTTTCGGTTGTTTGGCAGCGAGGAAAATGAGAGAACTCGAGAGAAAGAGAGGAAATTATAGAGACGGTGAGAAATGTGTTTTCGCTTTGATAAATCCGTTGGGAGTGAAGCAAGGAGGCGGAGTTATCAAAGTCAGGGCTGGTAAACCACCAATTTTTTTTTCTCGTTTTCTTTTTTATTTGAATATCACAAATTCACAATTCATTCGAGTCTTGATTCAATCGTGACACATTCCTTTGATTTAAATTTATATTTATATGTTGATTGAGTTTAGTTCGATAAGCATGTCGTATGTACAACACATGTGAACACATGATATCAAGTATGTTTAAGCATTCATATTCACTAATTGATCGAGTGACTAAAAATACAAGGTTGTGTTTACATGGTAGTCAACAAGGACATACCTACTCGAACTTTGGCGTAGGGATGGCAAAAAAAACCTCGAATTCGGCGAGTTCCGATCTAACTCAATCCGGTAGGATAGTTTTTTTTTTGAATTTTTAGTTTTCAGTTTCGGTCAGATCGGGTTTTTAAGAATATTGAGTCGGGTCAAGTTTAGGGTGGAAGTTCCCAGACTCAGCTTATTTATAATTATATATTTATAGTATTATATTTAATATTTTTATTATTTTTTTCGAAACGAGACGAGTTTAATCGTATATTTTATTAAAATTTTAAAATCAGATCAAAAACAAATTATACTTTTATTATATCAGGTCTAGTTAAAACTTTAAATATAATAAATGACAAGAACAAATTCTTACATAAGGCAAAATCTACACAAATTTTTACCTATAACAAAAATTCTTACTAGTACTACATAAATTCTTATCATTTTTTTGTAAGAATTTATGTTGGCCGCATTTTAGACGGTTTTTTAAACTTTCCCAAAAAATTAAGCATTAGTCGAGAAATTTTGAGAAAAAGAGGATAATCATAGCAAAATTACTGGGTAAACTATCAACATTAAACAAATTAATTTTCTATTTGGTCACTGTTTTTTTGACAAAATCATCACTAACGTTATATATATTTAAAATTTTGGTCACTAGCTGTCATGTTTCCGTTATGTTTTAACAAAAATAGTGACACTAAATTGTATAATAACAATTATAGTCCCAAAACATATACATTTAATCAACTAAGTCATATTTCTAAAGTTTAAACTCTTTTTATAGTTTGATCTTCTCACTTTCATTTCCTTTCAAATACAAGCATCTTCTTGGTTGACGTGTAACATTAAGAATGTCTTCTCCAACTACTGCACATATCCAAAAATACATACTCCTGCATCATCAATATGTCAAAACAAGGAACCTTTGTTGCAATTGAACGCTTGTCAAAATAGTTGTTTTTAATGGAATTGAAAATGAGAGGATCAAGTTATAAAAAAAGAAAAAAAATTAAACTTTAGAAATTGAGGACCCAATTGATAAAATATATGCGTTTTGATATTAAAATTTTTATTATACCATGCAATGTCATCATTTTTGTTAAACTTAATTAAAGCTTATCAATTAGCGATTAAAAAAAAATATGTAACATTAGTGACAATAAGATTATGTGACATATTGTGGGCTTGAACTTAAAACCTTTAAAAAGAGGTTCCAATGCCCAACCATTAAGCCATCATCTTATTGTAGAGTATTAATTCATTAAAAGTGTCACATCAGCCATCACATTAGTCTAATGTTTTTCAATTAATAGAGTTTAATGGCTGAGTAGCCGTTTAATTACAAATAAAAAATGTTAGTGACCAAAAAGTAATTTTTCAAACTTCACTTGTGGAAACAAAAACTTACTCAAACTTCAATGACTAATAGTATAGTTTACTCTTATCAATTTAACATAATGTAGTTTTCATCCCTAGAAGGCTAGAACTATGGGTGAGTCTAAGTTACAATAGATTTAAGGTGCGGTTAAAAAATGGTAAGTTTCGATATTTGTCTAAAAACTTAAAATATTAGATCTTTTGATAATATTTTTGGTTGTTTTTTTCTGTGTTTTTTGACAACTATAGAAACTTATTTTGTAAGTATCTATATTTGTCCAAAAACTTAAATTGTTAAAAAAAAACTAAATATCGAAACTTGTCAAAAAATACGAAAAATTTAACCTAAAATATTATCAAAAAGTCTAACATTTTATATTTTTAGATAAATTACAAAACTTATCATATTTTAACCGCACTCTAAATCTCCCGCAGCTCATACCTACCCTACAATTAGGCACGACCTTACTTAATCAGGTGACGTTACAAGAGATATTTTACATCTTCAATTCTTTTGTGTTGCGTTACATATGTCGAGTGACGATTGGGTATTCAAAAAACACGTGCTGAGGGAATTTCTGTGGGTTTCTGATTGGATGGCGGAAAGGAAGCGCGTGGATATAGCAGAGATTAGGAGTGCTTATCGAGCGAGTCGATCGCGAGTTGAGTAGTGCTCGTTAAAAAATTTCGTTGTTCGACTCGACTCATTGCTCGATAAAATTTTGCTCGACTCGTGCTCGTTAAAAAATCCCGTTGCTCGATTCAACTCGTTGCTCGTTAACCTCGCTAAAATTTTTACCTTATTTTTTTTAATATAAGTAAAATCTAGTGATACTATTAGAGCTTAATATAAACATAAAATTTTAAAAGAAAAAAATGTGAGGTTTGAGGAGATAAATAAAGAACCTTCCATAACTGAGTTGGAGATGAAATCAATATTGATTGTGAGATTATTTTAATTTCTCAACAATCTTCGATAAGCAACAAAGAGAGAATACCTTCAGAATTTTGATGTTTTAGTTTTCAATCGTATTTTTTTATATGAGAACCGAAAGCTAAAGACTTATAATTTTTTTAAAAAATTTATACATAAAGTAATAATAAAAGAAAAATAAAAGACTTTAATAAATAATGAAAGACTCATTATTATAATTTAATTTTTTATTAATGCAAATTAAAATTTTAATTCTTAGGAAATACAAAGCGCTTTGGAAATTTAAAATAAAAAATTTATAGGTAAAACTAGCAATTCACTGAATTTTTTAGAGTTTCGACAAGTATTTAAATTCTTTGGAACATAAATTTTTTAAAGTAGCCACTAAAAAATCATAAAAGTATCTATAAAAAAATTAATGAGCTGCTCACAAACTTATAAATCGAGTTGGGCCTTACTCGAATCGACCCGCTAAGATCTCGAGTCGAGCTCGATTTCGAATCGAGACAACTCGAGTCAAACATTAACCGTGTCCAACTCGAATTATTTGCGAGCTGCTCAACTCAATAATTACCCTTAGCAGAGACAAGAAGTTTAGCTGAAAATGGCGAAGCTGTAATTAAAATGAAAACCAAGCCTATATTAACAGAATAATTTGTTGCAATAGTTTATATATTAACAGAATAATTTGTTGTAAATAAAATAAAGAAGAACAAGAATAAGAATAAGATGAACAAAGAGATGAGAGAAAGAGGGAGATTTGTATTATTCTCAAATATAGAATTGTATACAATGCCTTCAATGAATCATCTATTTATAGGCATAAGAAGTACATAATACATTAAACTCTAATTCATAGAGATAATATTCCTAATAATAAATAAATCAAACTCCTTTGATAAAGTTCTAATCATGATAGACATCCACATAGATAAATATTCATAACACTCCCCCTTGGATGTCTATGAAGATAATGTGCCTCGTTAAAACCTTACTAAGATAAAAACCCAGTGGGAGAAAAAAAATTCTTTAGTGAAGGAAAAAGAGTACACACATCTTTGATACGCATAACTTGTTGCCTCATTAAAAACCTTACCAGGAAAATCCATTGGGACAAAACCTCGGTTAAGGGAAAAAGAGTGCAACGCGTATTTACTCCCCCTCATGAAAACATCACAGAAGATCTTTGAATCTTCATAATTTAATCTTGAATATCATTTTTCTAAAGATCGCGAGGGATGAAACTTTGGAGTAATATGTTCCATGATGTATCAACTTTCAAACTGAGATATACATCTTGCTTTATCTTCACACAAGATAGCTTTTATCATATCTTGTAAAAGTAAATCCACATATCTTTTGGATATGTTGGGTCAATAATCTTAGCCAAACACATTTTTTTTGCTTGCCTCGTGCATAACAATTATTTCTACGACATTTGAGGAGGCATCAACGAATGTTTGAAGATCTAAATGTAATGATCTTTGTATATTCATAGATATTTCTTAACCAACTAATATATAGTGCTTCAAGACCAAGAAAAGATATAATTATCTTTATTCACATCCAACAATCTTACAACTATTGGGATACTCAATAGATATGCTCTATTCATATTGAATCTTCTTTAAGATTCTTTCAGCTTATGTCTATTCATAGACAAAAGAAATATATAAAAATGCTCGATCTTCAGGTCGAGATAAACTTGATGTCAAGATTCAAGTACTTGTATTGAAAGTACTTCATGAGTTTCCAATTTGAAGCTCTTTAGGAGTTCTAAAATTATCATAATGGATCTTGATCCAAACTCCTTTATAAAATACATAAGGAAATCTGATCATTCTTATAGTATTTTCTCAATTAGTATTCACTAAGGCGATTATACCAAATGCGCCAAAAATATTCATGAGACATGTTTAAATAAATTTCCTCAGAAATTTCCAAATGCTTATAGCATTTTAGATCCTTCAAGGATAAATATGGATCCACAAATAATTAGACGCATGTAAAATTTTCAAAACTGCCAAAGTAATTGCATCCACCATGAAGTAATTAAAACTTTTCATAAATCATAGTTCAAGTCGTATTTACGACTACTTATTTGTGCCTTACTTGCATTACACCTTTAGATGTCTGGACTGCTTGTCCAAATACTTCTACTTTAGAAGTTCAAAGCGTCTTTCAACATTGGCCAATTCAATATCTATACTTCCGGATAGATTTTATACAAGATCCTCGATTTCTTTCTTTACTTCTATAGAAGTATTTTATGTAAAATCGTTGTCGACAACTTTCCAATATTCTGGTTCCATTCTCGTAATGACATAACTCATCGAGATCTCTTCAAGATTTCAATCTTTATTCCAGGTACCTGAAACTCTTCAAGAGTTTTATTATTTGTTATGTCTTGGGTCTCTTCAGGAGCACCCGCCTCCAATATATGACCATCTCATATTACTTTCTATTTACGAGAATTTTGATCATTGGAACCATTTCAACTATCATGCTTCAGGCATGATTTACATTCTCTCGCTCTAACATGTAATTTAAACTTAGAGCATTTCAGCTGGTATATGAGACTTAATTACTCTCATTGGGTCAGTAAATATGTCTGGCAGTTGACATGTAATAACATGAATTATCTTATGAACTTCTAGTTCATATACGAGGATCTAGATAATGATAATTCATTTTCCTCTATCCAGCTGATTATTATCTCCCCCTGATGTTGAGAAAAATCATGTCATAAATGATTCTCCAATTAATGTTTAAGAATTTAAACATAAAAGGAGACTCGTACTCAATATATATTCTCAACCCTTTTTATTTACCCATTTTGTGCGATGTGGTGGAGCAATTCATATCGCACATTCAAAAATCATAAAATGGGAGATGTATGGTTTCTGACCAAAAACCAATCATAACGGGGAGTTTATTATAACTCGTTGGCTTGATGCGTATAAGTGTTGCTATATGGAAACACCATATAAATAATAACTCTTTTGTTCTCATAGTTTAGCTATTAAATAGGAGGCATCCAATTGAAATTTTGCTAAACTATATTTTTCATAATCAATAGGCTTTGTAACAACTGATATAGCCTAAAATATAAACCCACTAGCTTTTCAAGACGAATAGTCTAACTGCATAATCTGAATATTTTTAGAATCAATCTCACAAACTTCTGGTTGTAAGTCGATAAAACAATGTAGATGCATCTACTAAAATCATATAAAACTTTCCACATTTGTGGATATATGGGCCCATATTTCGTTCAGATATGCAAGACATACAGTCTCAACTTCAATACAAGAACTTTAAGTTCTAATTCTTTTGGTAAGTGGGATCATCTATATCCTTTGAGAACAAACAACACAAGAACTTCAGGTTCTTTTAGTAAGTGGAATTTAATCAATTCCTTTAAGCAACACAAGAACTTCACGTTCTTTAATAAGTGGAATTTAATCAATTCCTTTGTGAATAAGCACCACAAGAACTACATGTTCTTTTAATACATGTGCATGTAAATCTCAATAATTTCTGCACCATTGATCAGGATGGTCTAACCGATCATGCCAACTATATATATGTGTGTATATATCTCTGAATTTGTAAACTCCTTGTTTACCATAACATGTAATTCAATCTCACTCGTACATGTCTAGTACGGCCATCAAAATTGTTCATTTAAATAGGAATATATTTAGCTCTTTCGGAGCTTTCAATTGAAATCATCTTTTGGTAGTAATATATAGCTCTTCTAGAGCTTTCAACTGACTTTTTGGCTACCAAAACTTATATCAATATTGGCTTATTTCAAATGCCAATTGATAACATATGTTATCAATAATTCCCAAAGGGATAGTTTGCGAACTCATATTGCTCTCTTTATGACTTTGACGAGTATAACGCACTGTGAATATGGAATAAAGTTCCATTTGACAATAACATATTTGCTCAACCAGAGCCTTTTGTGATATTAGTACTTCTGGATATAGTACTCACATTATTCCCTTGCATTTTAATCGAGAAATGCATAATTGTGCACCTTTCAAAATGTGCTTTGTTTCATTTACTTCAGGTAATGAAAATATGTACTTTGTATCATTCACTTCGAGGAATGAAAAATATAAAATATAGCACATCATATCAAGTCGATTATCTATCAGAGATAAACTTTCAAGTGCTCTTCCGAAGTATTGATATTTTAGTACTTTGAGAAATACTACTCATATTTCCCCTTACATTTAAATGGGAAAGATATTTCTTATGCTTAAGTACAATATGAGTACTTGCATTATCTGCTAGGCATAAATAGCCACAATTTTAGGCATAAATAGCCACAATTCTAGGCATAAATAGCCACAATTCATTGTATATTTTATTCCGGAAGTAATCATATTCTTCAAATAATAAATTAACATAAATCGTAAATAAATAATATGTGGAATAAATAAACATAAAGCAAACTAACATAAATAAATAATAAATAAAACGAATTAATATAAAAAAAAATAAAAAACCAATTATTCCTGTTAGAGGTTATAAGGGAAATAAAATAAATGGTAAATTATTCCCTTCAAGGGTTATGAGAAAATTAACAATATCCAATTGAGTTGGACCAATAACGCCATAATTATTTTCACCATAAATAAATTTTGTTTATATTTTATTTCATTTATCATTCATGATTATGGATAAAGTCCATAATACTTTGGCGTTTGACAAGTACGAAATCAATGGTTTATAACATCACATTGGTAAAAGGATTTCACTTCCTTATAATGATCTTTATCACTCTTTTCATCCTTATAACTTTGCTACCAGCGGGTAGAAGTATTCTTCATACGACTATATTTTTCATGTGTATATTCATAGTCTCGACCACGATCACTACTTTTAATGTGATTTTTTATTCATTCCATAATATAATCTCACATTCACTTCAAGGAATGGAGTAGAGCCAGTGGGCCTTTAAAACCTTTTTCACATATCCTTATCATAGAGAACAAAGATTTAATCCTCGTACGCGGCATTGTTAAACCTGTCCACAAGGTCCTTTAAAAACCTCCTTTGAGACCAGTAGCCTCGCAAAACGAGATGTCCATCCAATTATACTTGGATTATATCGAAATTATGTCTCTAATTGAATAATGATTTACCATGTTTGCATTCACTTCAGGGAATGAAACAGATCCAATAATTGCATGGAATAAACATCATGCTTGCATTCACTTCAGGGAATGCCCCATCATTGATAATTGCATGGAATAAACACCATGCTTGCATTCACTTCAGGGAATGCCCCATCATTGATAATCGCATAGAATAAACATCATGCTTTGCATTCACTTCAAGGAATGCCTCCCATAAAACTTTTTGGATCAAGAAGAATTTTCGTAACTTGAAATTGGGAGAAGTCTATGGTCGAGTTTTTCAACAAAGAAGAAAAATTGCTTTTGAGCAAATATAGACTTTATAACAATCTTTTTATAGATTGAAATTCACCATGATTTATCGCACATTAAAATCATAATTTAAAGAATAAAAAAATAAAATAAGAATTTACCGATATTAATTTTCCTCTCGAGGAAAATGGAGACGTAGCAAATGACCAAAACATCTTCTCATAATGTCGTGTCTCTTTCCAAGTCATTTAAATACATGTAAAACTCAATACATGGTTAAAATATCAATATCATCAAATAAAATAATATAAACACATATTGATATTAATACAAAGTTCAACCATTTTGTCAAAAATAAACATATATGAAACCATAATAATAAGATCTATATGTATGGGCTGAATTGAATATATTAGAAATCAGAGGATCTATGTCATAATTCTCTCTTTAAAAAAAACTAAACCAACAAAGGTGTTTCATTAATGTACAGATCTTTGTTACTAAAAAAAACCTTAAACCTAGAGTACGTATTTTAATTAATTTATATGAAAAACTACCATAGTTCTACGTACATAACTTTGTTATTCATAATTATAAAGTATAGTCAGTAAATCGAACATGCTTTACATGCACCATCATCAAACTTCATGAATTTACAAATATACAAACACAAATAATAATAATTAAGTATGAAAAGCATAAGCAGTTGAGTACCAAAGATGAAAACCCACAAATACTTTCGCTTAACAAACCTTAGTCGATTCCATCGTTCCCTCTTCGTCTCTGTCGATTCGTCTTTTGGTTTGTGAGAAGCCACAAATTTATCTCTTTCCAATGTTCGAATAAAATCAAACATACTTCCAAAATTTTCAAAAAAAATTTAAAACAAAGTTAAAATATAAAGAGAAAGACAATCGGTAACTAAAAAAATAAGGAGAGAAAAAAAAACTTATCTTTGGTTTATTCTATAATCGAATTCTTCCCGGTAACTTCTTTTGAATTATAACGATGAAGACCTCAGTGATTAGAGTCTCGTGCTGATAACGTGTTGTAAATAAAATAAAGAAGAACAAGAATAAGATGAACAAAGAGATGAGAGAAAGAAGGAGATTTGTATTATTCTCAAATATAGAATTGTATACAATGCCTTCAATGAATCATCTATTTATAGGCATAAGAGATGAGAGAAAGAAGGAGATTTCAGCTTCGTTAATGGCGGTTTAGGGTTTGTCCACCGATCCCCCTTTCAACAAGGAACCTTAATCTCTCCCGCCTAATTTTTCAAGAGCCCGCACTTTTCTCTCTCTTCTCGCCTGCTCATAACCCTAATCCAAGCTTTCCTCCAATCTCTCAATTTCATCTTCGTTTGTTTCAGTTTTTCTTCTTCAATTTCTAGATTCCTCGTGGTTATTTGGGATTCGAAAAGTTTTTGGCATTGGAGAGCGAGAGGAAGCTGCGATGGGCGCTCAAGAGAAATCTCAAGGGAACTCCAATTCGATGCAGGTCAGCTCAATACTGTTTTATAGAAGCTTTGTTTGGAGCCATAGGATCAGTCTTTTTAGTTTTTTAGTTCATTTCCAAAGATAAGTTAGGTGTTAATTTGTAGAGTAAGTGAACTTGCTTTCTTTCTGTTAGTTTAACTTTATTTATTTTTGGCTTGAACTTTGAAGTGTGTGGTGAAGTGAATTTGGCTTCAAGTGGGATACCAGCCAATTCTGTTCTTGGGCCGTTAGAGAATTTGGTTTTAAGTTAGCTTTCCTTTGCGTTTTCATGGTAGTTTTTTTGTGATTCCACTGTTTAATATATATATATATATATATATATATATATATATATATATGTACAGAATGCGGACAAGGGTGTGTTTTATTGGTCAATCAATGGATAAAGTATATTTAACGAACCCTGCTTATTTTACTTCAAATAGTTTTTGTTTACATACCCTGCACATATTCCCAAAGAGGTATTGGAAGTACAATCTTAGTTGCGGTTGCTTGAAATTTTTGAGTTATGGTAAGAGTGTTTTTCCATGGGTGAGTTACCTAATCTAGAATGCATAAACAATTGCATCATTGATAGAAACATCATGTGTTGGTGCAGAAGCATACAGATAGCCAAATGTTCTGAATTTCTGATAGGAAAGTAATCACCTGGGAAATTTGCTTATGTTGGAGGAGGGGTCATAAAAGTTATTATTTCTTGTCAGTTTGGCAATGGACGAATAGACTTCATGTTCACGTGACTATGCATTATTTTACTTATACTGTCATTGTGTGGATCGATTAACCCTATTTTCTGCCCATGTTGTTTATATATGAACTCAGCGAGTAAAGTTCTATCGTTTGAGTGAGGATGGTAAATGGGATGATCAAGGAACTGGGCATGTCACTGTTGATTATTTGGAGGTTTGGTTCAAATCTTTTATTTGATTCTATAGTTCTGTTTTTCCAGTCTGGATATACTGGAGTTATTTTTGAAAATAACCTATTTATATGACAATGTCTTCTTGCTTTTAAATGAATGCACATGCTATAATTCAGAGATCAGAAGAACCTGCTTTATTTGTTTTTGATGAAGAAGACAATGAGACCTTGCTTTTACACCGCATCTGCTCTGATGACATTTACAGGAAGCAAGAGGGTATTTTTCTTGCTTTGATAATAGCAAATATGCCGCTCTTAACTGGATCATTGTCATTTTCGAATATTTCAGTATGGTTGAATTATATATGCATTTATCTTCAGATACAATCATATCATGGAGAGACTCGGAACATTCTACAGACCTGGCACTAAGTTTTCAAGAGAACACGGGATGCTCTTACATATGGTAAGCAATGTTTAATTGTTTATGGATTGTTTCGTGTTTTTTTTTTGTTATTCCTTGTTGAGTGTTTGTCATTCTATTGCAGGGACCACATTTGCAATGTGCAAAGAAATATGCATTTCAGTTCTCTTAACAGTAAGTACTTTTGAAATCTGATAGAAGTTAATTATTAATTCTTTCTCCTTAATTTAATCAAACATTGCATCCTTGTAAATGGTTTAACTTTCTACTATTTTTGTCCAAAAAAGACTTCAAGTTCCCGAAAAAAAAACTAACTTTAAATTTATTAGCAGTTATTTTGGATAATCTAATAATTTATTTGGCTTCTGCCTTAGAAGTAGGAAGACATCAATTAAATGTGCTTTATTTCTTGAGTTGCTTACGTCTTCTGCCTCTGATGCACAGAAAATTGTTTTTTTTCCAGACATACATGCAACATTTTATATTATACTTTCTTATTAAATTTATCATTTGAGCAATTTTGAAATACAACCATGGATAATGTTTGTCTCATATATGATTCATGCAGATGAGATATTTCACACAATGAATAGCGACTTGAGGGATTTGCCAGCTGTAGAACTTTCTACTCTTCCCATAATCCTCAAGGTCAATGAATTATCGACTTCTCTTGATTGCATTCTGTTTAGGTTTATTTTTGTTGCTTGCTGTAATTTTGAGCCTTTTTTCTTTTCAAAAACATTGGATATGTTTACTCATAATGCTTTTCCCCCTCCTCCTATTTCTCCCTCTCTTTAAAATATGAAGTTAATGGTTTTTAAGCTCTTATGTTTTGTATCATCTGTATTTACCTTATTTCATAATTATTTCTAATGTAGAATAAGTTGGATATTTTCTTTTCATTTTGGGCAATGTCATTTATATTTCGTATGTTTTGTGCATACATTGATTATTTTTCTTGTAAATCTTTTCAGATTTAGCCTGCTCAGACGATACCTGTTTATATGATTATTCATTAACTTGATCCTTTTTGTCCTGCAGACTGTGACTGAGAGTGGCCTTGCTGATCAGATGCGACTGACTGAACTTATATTAAATGATGTATTCTTCTTTTAAACTTTGTTCTTGCTTACATTTTCTGTTTGTTAATTTATTCTCTATATAGTTATTGTATAGTTTATTGTTCTGTCATTAATTGCTACTCATTTATCTATCTTAATGTTGGTATTTCTGTCATATTATCAAATGTTGCTGTGCTATGAACCAAGTAATTTTGTTTTCCTCTGGTTTCTCAGCTCTGAGATTGTGTCCTCTTGTTGATCTTCCCTGTCATATGGAGAGAGATTAAATATGGTTCTCGAATATGTAACTACGAGCTTGATTTCTTGTCCATTTATATTTTCCCCTATGATGTCAATTGTCATGTCTTCATCATGGGTTATTTTGCATTCTGGTTTTCTTATTGTTTCTGTTTTAACTTTATAGTTGAATTTCCTTGCCTTTATTTTCCATCCATGTTAGTTTCTTAATATTTTTACACCTGCTGAATTGAGTATGCAGCAAGATTTCTTCCAGAAACTGATGGAGCTATTCAGAATCTGTGAGGATTTGGAAAACATAGATGGTCTTCACATGATATTCAAAATAATCAAGGGGATAAGTTAGTTCTCACTTGAATTCTCTTATTTCTTTGTTATTATTGCTTATATTGTATAAGTCATTCATGGATATGTATCATATGTTGTTGGCTGTTTTACAGTTTTGCTCAATAGTCCTCAAATTTTCGAGAAAATATTTGGGGATGAATTAATCATGGATATTATCGGTTCCCTTGAATGTAAGTCCTATACTCTTTGTACATGGATTGATTATTGGTGACTATTGTTTGATTGAATTCAATGTCTAATTTGCAAACTTGTATTATCGGCAGAATACTTAATTATGCAAATAAATTTCTTATATTTTGGGACCTTCTGAGAGTTCCTATGTTTCATGTGCCTTTGCTTTCTCCTTTCAAGTGTGTGGTTCTTTGTGTTGGTATTCTTTTTCAACCTATAAGTTGACCTACTATTTCTGAAACTAGAGTATTAGCTTCTACATAATAGCTTAATATTCTAAAATTTGCACAGAACTGCCAAGATACTCGTACTGTTATGGAATGTTTTGATGATGTAATTTCTTTTGTTGTTGTTATTGAGAAATACGTGTCAGCTTTGGCAAGTGATTGATAATGCCTGTAATTTTTTGCATGACTCTTTAGGTGGAACAACCTATCTCTCATTGTTCATCAGGTTGAAGCTTTTTTAAGCTTGTGTTGTTTTCCTGTCTGTTGCTTCAAAATCGGTTATTTTTCTGAGCTGCATGTTGCTTTGCCATTTAGTATCTCATTCTTTACTTTGTTAGATTCTGTATTTTCTGCTTGGTTTTCATATGATGTTCTTGTCTACATGCACCAGAATTGACTATTTGATTGATGGTTTGTATAATGTTTTTGTAAAGACTTAAGAAACTTTCTTCTTTGTTTGTAGATGATCCCGATGTTCCTCAGGTGCAACACTATCGGGTTTTTCTGAAAGAACATGTTGTTTTTAAGGAGGTAATGTATTCTTAAATTGGTCTTATGCATATGATAGAGGTTTCAACTTAGAAGAAGTTTAGATCAGGAGCTTTAGAATAGAGTACATTTTATGATATTTTTTTACAGGCCATTCCGGTTAAAAATCCCCTTGCCCTGTCAAAGATACACCAGACATACAGAGTGGGTTATTTGAAGGTATGCATGTTGAATACTTGATGTATGATTCTCTCTCTTGTCTTTAACCATGTAACTCTTGCTTTTGATTGGTTCTTTCAGGATGTTGTTTTGGCAAGGGTATTAGATGAGGCCACAGCTGCCAGTCTCAATTCTATAATTCATTCAAACAATGCTATTGTAAGATTTTTAGTGCCTGTTTTTTTTAATGTGCCTTTTTTGTTTTCATTTGCACTAATTGTGGTGTTGCATTGTAGGTTATTTCTATATTGAAGGATGACAGCAGCTTTATTCAGGAATTGTTTGCAAGGTTGAGATCACCCACCACATCTACTGAATCAAAGAAAAAATTGGTAATTGTTGACATTGGGGGTGAAGTTTCATTGTTTTATTTTTCATTTGGGCATGAATATTTGTTGCTTGTAGCTCTTCTCACGGGTTTGAGGTGTAGTTTATTTTGTTTAATTTGTGTCTGCATTAACTCTTCAGCTTATTCTTTCAATAGGTATATTTCCTGCACGAATTTTGTAATTTAAGCAAGAGCCTGCAAATGGTGCAGCAGCATCGGCTATCAAGGTATTGTTTTCTTCGTGTTAGAATCTCATATACACATTGTTTTCCTGTTGTATCTTCATTCTGAAAGCTAAACATCTCTCCAGAAATATCATTTATACAATTAACTTTTTTGTATCTTATGCCTGAAGTATCCTTTTTTTTCCAATTATTTTAGGGACCTTATCAATGAAGGTATTTTTGATATCATCACTGATGTTCTGCAGAGTCCAGAGAAAAAGCTTGTGCTAACTGGGTAATGGTGACATTTTTAATATTTTGCTTTAATCTTTATTTTTTTCTCTGCATATAAACTTTTAGACTACACTTATTGTGAAGCGATAACAATAGGTCTCCATAATGGTTGCAGGACAGACATCCTCATATTGTTCTTGAATCAGGATCCAAACCTTTTGCGGTCTTATGTAGTTCGCCAGGAAGGAATTTCACTTTTAGGACTTCTGGTATGTGTTTATTGAAGTTTATTGTCAATATGGTTAAAATTATGTGGAAACAGAACAATTGGATGAACTTAACAGATCTTCCACACTATGGTATATGCATGTCTTTATATATAGAGAGAACTTGAATAACTAATGTAGTTAAACACTTACAGGTTAAAGGTTTGGTAACAGATTTCGGGGAGGCTATGCACTGCCAGTTTCTTGAAATTCTTCGCAGTTTGCTGGATTCATTCACTTTGTCAGGAGCTCAGGTGCCTACTTTGATACTTGATTTCTCTGTCCAAGTGTTATGTTACGGTAGATGGGATATTATATAGACTCCTGTAAACCTAAATACCAAAATAATTGGGCCTATTACCTGAATCCTTTTCTTCTACATCATAATTTAAGGCCGTGACTTTTCGATCTAGCTTAACCTCTTTTCTAGTTCTAACCCATGTCTTGCTTCTGTACAAGAATGTAATGTTGTTCTTAGCACATGTCAAATTAGATTAACCTCTTTTCTAATTCTAACCCATGTCTTGCATTACTGTACAAGAATGTGATGCTGTTCCTAGTGAAGCAAACACATCAAATTAGATTCCAGGCAGTGTTGAAACTTGCAGGATGAGAAGGTTGCAATTAACCTGAATTTGGATCTTCATGCATGGAATTATAGAGTGGCTTGTGTCTGTTCTCCTTTTTATGTCTATTTAGTGCTATAAGACTTTAGTTGGCTTATGTTTGGTTTTCTTTGTTTTGTTGATCATAGAGAGATTGTTTCTATATAACTTACCGAGAAATCATTGCTGAAGAATGATTGTCATGTGATTTCCATATCTCACGTCCCTGTTATCTTATCATGTGCTTTTCATACCTCATTTCTGTGTTATCTTCACATTTGGTGTCCACAACAGTTTGGAGTTTATTTATGCAGGTGTAAAAATTTTGGATGTTGATTTATGTTATATATATATATATGTGTGTGTGTGTGTGTGTGTGTGTGTGTTTGTATATATATGCTGGTTGTTGAAAAAAATTTCACTTAAAACTTTCATGTAAGATTTATTAATTTCTTTTTTCCATGGGTTTGGTTACTACTTCCAAGTTCTTTCATGCAAGTACCTGACCTTATATTGTTTTTGCTGCAGAGAGATACAATTATTGATATCTTTTATGAGAAGCATTTGGAGCAGCTAATTGATGTCATAATATTAGCATGTTCTTCTGATGAGGCTGGCCAGTCAACCAGTAAATCGGCAAGAAATGTCGGAAGAGTTGAAAGTCAAAATAGCACAAAGCCTGAAATTCTGTTAAGCATATGTGAATTGCTATGCTTTTGTGTTTTGCACCATCCTTATAGAATAAAGTAATCTTTAGGATCCATTGTCTATTAATGTAAAAATTTTGGCTTATTAACCTAAGATGTTAATTACCTTATCTTCATTGTTTGCAGGTGTAATTTTCTCCTTAATAATGTTATAAACAAAGTTTTGTTACTGACACAGAGAAGGGAAAAGTACTTGGTAGTTGCTGCAATTCGCTTTGTTCGCACTATTCTCTCTCGCCATGTAAGTTAATTCGGTTTAAGCTTTAAAAATAATATCCTATGCCATCTGAACCCTAACGCCTTTAGAATCAGAAATGGCAATGAAGATAAAGTGAAATTGAAATGAAGTTTTTTACCATGTGAATGATGTGTGACTTGGCTTTTGACTTGTAGTTTTTGCATATAGAGACATATTTTGAGATATGGAGGGTACGTAATCTTTTTACCATGTCATTTAGGTTGGCTCATTAGTTAATTAATTATTAAGCTATTATGTTTGTTTGCACCATCGATATCCAGCTCAGAAGGGTATAAAATTATACTGGGGCAGAATGGACATATTTTATCACCTAGAATCCCTTTTTCACTCACTGGGCTTGCTGTAACTGTTCTATTTGTACTCCCCCCTTCTTTTTTATGCCTTTGCAATTTCTTTGAGTCTGGTAATTTTTTCCTTATGAAAAATCGTAACTTCATTTTAAACAATTTGTTATGCAATTTGTTTTACCTGTAAAACTTTTGGCTAGTTAGCACTTCTCTGACTGGTCGATTTGAGTCATCTGTTACATGTTTTAACTAGTTAAATTATGCTATCATCTTGCAGGATGAACATCTGATAAATCATTTTGTTAAGACCAACCTTCTTAAACCAGTTATAGATGCTTTTGTTGCTAATGGAAACCGTTACAACGTGCTGAACTCTGCAGTCTTAGAACTTTTTGAATACATCCGCAAGGTGAATATTAATCCTGCACCATATTCAGATCTTAGACATTTCTGGAAGATTCTGTCTGTTAATAACTGTTTCTTGCAGGAAAACCTGAAATTATTGGTTATATATGTAGTTGATTCATTTGGGGATCAGTTGGTTAAGTTTGAGAAATTGGCTTCTGTTCACTCTTTGAAAGTTAAATACGAGCAGGTATTCCAGTTCCTGACTAGTTTTACAACTATATTATTAGATATAGAACTTCTTTCACGTGCCTCGTCTGTTTGCAGTGCTTGGAAAATTGTGGAACAAAAATGAATGTTAATGCGCCAGACCCAAGAAAACGGATAGATGAGCGTGCTTTGGAGAAAGAGGAGGAAGACTATTTCAACGAGGACAGGTATGCTTTCGTCAACAGATTTGTTGGCACTTTCCCTCTATATCATTTCCCCCTTTAGTGATTGAATGTGGACGTGTGCAGTGATGAAGACGATACAACATCCGCATCTCGTCCTCAGAAAGTAAAGTCTCAACCTGTTTCATCCAATGGAGTTGTGGCCAGTCCCTCATCACCAAGGTATTTTAATGATCTCATTGATTACTAAAAATGCGTTAGCGCGTGCTTGGGTTCATAATTTATACAATCATTTTAATCTTGTAGCCCGAGATCTGGCGGACTTGTTGACTATGATGATGATGAAGATGATGAAGACTATAAGCCACCCCCTCCCAGGAAGCAGACTGAAACCTCGGAGGAAGATGAAGGAAACTTGGGGTCCCTTAGGTTGAAGCGTAAGCTGCCTCCCAGGGAGCATGAGCTAGCCAAGAAGCAACGGTTGGGGAAAAGCTCAAAGTCAAAAGGTAGAGTATTTGCGGCTCTGTGCTCAACGTTAAGCCAGGCCGCGTTGCCTAGTAAGAAAACTCCAAATGCTGTGCATTTATCTACCCGATCAGCCGAGGGAAACAAAGGCTCGGGTGTGGAAAATCACCTAGAGAAGGAATCGAGCAGTCCCAGAGATTCTGATGACAATAGTTCAGAAGAAGACAACCATAAAGAGAAAGAACCTCCTCGAAACTGTTCAGATCACCTGCATAGCCCCTCAGAAAGCAGGCAATTAAGCGGAGAGGACTCCCCGTTGATACCGCCGAAATCATCACCTGAAATGGCTGTAAACGGATCATAAGTTATATAATTGATTCGACTCAACGATGTGCTTGTTGACTAGAACAGTCTTTGGGGATACCGAAGAAATAGAGGAAGAAGACGAGTTGTTGGAGGAGGGGGACGATCGTGTATAGTGCTGCCCACCAGAAGGCTAGAAGAAACGTACTCAATATCACGCCAAGTAAGTCCACAATTCCCTTTCGGTTGCATTTGTAAAAAAATTGTCAAACTTTTGTTTTATTTCTTTGAATCCATTCTGGTCATGTTCAAAAGCTTTGTGATGAAGAAACTGGGGAGTGTGATATTTGGGCATTTGTTGTTCAGTTTTGTGGTGGTGGTGGCCGGTGGCTGCGACTGACTGCGTCGATTGTTATTTAGAGGGGTTTAGGAGGATGGGTTTATATTAGGCAGCCCGGATTTTCTTATATTGTTGCTGAAAACCTCATTATTTATTTAATTTCAACTACTGTAAAAATGATTATACGAAGAAAAGTAGAGGGTCGTTGTTTATATGTATCAATAATATGATAATAACATCTAATATTTATACAACAATTAAAGTATTGTATTCTATTTAAATAAGTCTATATTAGTTGATGAATGTAATATGAAAATAAAGATAATAATTTGTTTTTTTAGTCAATTAAATATTGTTATGTTAATAAATTTAGCGATAGTGTGATTATTGGTAATTGCAGTTAGACTTTGTGATTTTTTATTATTCTATTCATAAGTATATGTATTTTGTTTTAAATTTGGATAATACTTGGATGGGATACATGTTCAAAATTGAAACATGAGTTCTCTTTGAAAATAGGATTGGGTAATTTGCCCGCCCTCTTTTCCTGGTAGCCGTTTCTCAGGCTCCCTCTCTGAAATCGAATTTTAATTCTCTGTCACCATCATAGTAGGCCACTATCCTACTATCGAAAGTTGATAGGGCAAAAATTTGAATGATGCGTTGCCGACACAAAGGTCGTGCGATCCGTCGAATTATCATGAATTATCAGAGCAACGGATAAAGCTCGTGTCGACCTACAATGTCTCATCATTGTATTCAACCCTTAATACAAAGCTCACAACCTTTATTATTAGATTCGGTGATCACATTACAATTTTTTAAATAAAAGTTAAATTAATCAAATTGTTGTTTGATTTTGTGGTGGTAGAATTTATTTTGGAATATTGTGATTTTATAAAATTAATTTTGTCTATAATTGATTTTAAAGTAACGTGATTTATATTTGAGATTTTTTCGTAAAAATCATTACTGTGTAAAAATATAGAGTAAAAATCACCACAAAACGTAAAAGTTACTTCTACCTTACTTTCTTAAAATCACATTTAGAGTTTAAAATTATGTTTAAATTTTTAGATTCAAATATATTGACACGATGATCGAAGTATATTTTCTCGTTCAATCAAAATTTTTGGAACCAAAACCAAACAATAACATGCAAAGTTTAACTAATCCATTTTGGTTGGGTTTCCTCTGGAGTTCATGAAGTATGGAGAAGTAAGCCGAAGTACACCTGGGGCATACGCGAGCACGACAATATAATAGGTGGCGCAACATAGAAGCAGGGAACGCCACGAATCTGGTTCCATGCAGGACACATGCAAGCTCTTACCAACACGTGTCCTCCCACCTCTTTCACCTTCAATATCATCTCAAAACCCTACCCCTCTCCTTCCATTTCCACCCACCAAACTTTACCAACTTACTACTGTTGTTATGATCAAACACAGAACCACAACAATGGCGACCAACTTGGAGCCAAGCTCTGTGCTTGACGAACCACGTAGCTTCTACAATGGCGGCTTCTTCTTCGATCTCGGCCACCCTCTGCTCAACCGCGTTGCCGACAGCTTTGTCAAAGCTGCTGGAGTACGTATACACATACACATACACATACATATACGTGTTTGTAATTATGTCTGAATGAAAAATCTAGCGAAACTACGATGTTTGTTGGATTGATTTGAGTTGCAGATTGGAGCAATCAAGGCTGTTGCCACAGAGGGTTGTCACCTAGCTCTCGAAGGGAATGGGTCAAGTACTCCCCCTGATCTCACTGCTTCTACTGCTAAGAACAATAGGAAGCATCCCTTCCCTTATCTCAGAGGTATCATCAATCCCTTGCTTGCTTTTCTTAACTCGATTGGTATTTCAATTGCTAGTCCGTGATGGTTCTGGATAAGTGCAATAAAAGCGGTCGTACAATCATTAAAAAAAGGTCATGAAATGGGTTAGGTTAAATACTTGCAAGAGGAAAAGTAGAAGATCTGTTTGTTGTACTTCATGAGTTTGAGTAACGTAGAGTCGTTTTTATTAGTAAAGAAAGCAATATATTGTTGCACCCAAATTTTCTGCCTTTTTACTCTAAAACTATCTTTTAAATCTCTTTCGGATTATAAATTAAGGGTTTAGAGACCCTTAAATCTTCGAGTTGTCTCGGTTGTTGCTCCGGGCATTTTACCCGGACTCGACGGGTTCCGACTGAGTCGGATTTTTTTAATTAAAGAATCGGGTTCGGGTTGAGTTTTTGTTAAGGGTAGATTCGAATTTGGGTTTAGGGCGGAAAATATTCGATTCGACCCGAGACTAATAGTGTAATTTTCTCCTAAATTTTTTAGGAATATTTATAATAATGCCCCTATATATATTATAATTAAGTCCTTAAAATTTAAATTTTTATTTATAATTTAGTCTTTTAAATTATATTTTTTTACAAGTAAGTCCTTTAAATTTTTTTTTTACAATTAGGTCCTTAAAACTAATTTATTTTATATGGGTTTGTATATTTATTTTTGGGTTAGGTGCGGGTTTAGGGTGTTTATTTTCGGGTCCGGGTCCGGGTGGGCCAAAAACCCTACTTGACCCGTGCCCATCCCTAGTTGTTGCTAGTGAACGTTTAAATTGTTATTGATTTTATGTGTGGATTGCAGGTGAAACCAATAGGAACTCCCTCGAAGCAATGGTAAGTTCTTGATTTCCCTAGTATCATATATGTTATGCTCTAAATCTCACCATCTGACTTTGTTATCTATATTTGTTACGGACCGATTCGAGTACAATCTTTTCCTATATTCAAAGGATCACTCCGCTTTACTACTTGTGTCCATATTCGAACATGATTGAATATAGTTTTCAAACTAAGCTAATCCTCCCCATTGGGCATGGCTTGAATCTTACATAAAAAGTATGTCTACAGCATAGATATGCAAAGATTAATCTATTTTGCTACTCGTCAGGTTCATATATATACCTTCGTATTCTTTTCCGGGTGCGATTGTTGAATCGTGTCCATAACCAAATGTATGTTTCATTCTAGTATTGTGTGTGTATATATTGATTGGCAACTTAATTACTTGTAACAATATTATAAAACAGGTGAAGAGCACTGGAAAAGAATCTCTAGAATGGGGTGAGTTTTTAGTTCTTGCGAGTCCCGATAGCCGGCTGGTTTATAAATAGTCGATTTGCAAATGATTCATTAGACATGATCTTATACAGGGCTGGCTGCCGGTTTATATTCTGGTTTCACATATGGCCTGCAAGAGGCTCGCGGCACTCACGATTGGGTAAGTTCAACTTCTTTCTTGTTGTCTCGAATGGAAAATTCAATTCATTATGCCGATTTGGGATAGTAATAGAATTCGCCTGAATGAAAAATTGAATTTCATTCGGTCGACAAAGTCTACTCCTCGACACATGGATGAGGTAATGTTGGATATCGGTTTCTGGTGCAGAAAAACAGCGCAGTTGCGGGGGCACTTACGGGGATGACAGTGGCACTTGCATGCGAGGAAGGTTCCAATGAGCGGCTGTTGCAATGCGCCATCACCGGAGCCGCCATCTCCTCGGCGGCGAATCTCCTGACCGGAACATTTTAGAACCTTTTGTCTTGATAAGACAATATAATTTAGAACTGGCTGTCTTGTTTTTTTTTAGCTTAAGACTAAAGACCAATTTTGTGGCATGTGATGTGTTAGTTAAAATAGGGTTGTGAATTTTAGAGGAAAATGAAATGAAAAATCTGTTAAAACCTAGTTGTTTGTCGAAATAAAAATCATTTTTAATTTTTGTTATTATTTTTATTTGATCATTTATAATCAAATTAAAGAGTTTTGATTAAAAATTAAATAAAAGGACATGTGAAAGCGGAACTTTTATTAAATAGGAAACTCTTGAAAAAAGAATTAATTAATTTTTTGTAATAAATAAATGCACGTGCATTTAATATAATATTACCTTTTCCCCTTTTTAATATCTTTATGTTTTATTTTTTCTTCTATTCACATACTAAATTCTATAAAAACCGCAAAGTACATCGTTTTATTCATTGGATTTTAGAAACTTCAAAATAATTATTAGCTAGACAATTACAAATTATTATTGTAAAATAGTTGTTAAGTTATATTAAAAAAATAGTTGTTAAGTTTTATTAAACTATTATAAAATAGTCTTTAAATTTATCAAAATTTACCATTAGTATTATAAGAACTTAATAATTACTTTATATGAATTTATCAAATATAATGACATTTTTTTAATTTAAAACAAATTCAGTCATCAAAACAATCATTTTGAATATATCTAGTCACTAGAAAATGACGAAAAGCCATATATATAATTTAAAATAAATTGGAGCATTAAATGAATGTAAATAGATGGTTGAAATAAATTGTAGAAAATATGGAAACGGTTAAAAAAAATAAGAAAATAATCTTAGCGATTTATTACTCTTATCCAAGGGTCTAAAAAGATATAAAAATAATTTAGTTTTACACTATATAAGTGGATGAAAAAAACTTCAATACGCGAGGTATAAAAATTTATATGAACTTTTTAATTTTAGAGTTTAGGATTTAAGTCTTAATAGTTTAAGGTTTAGAATTTAAAGTCAATATTTAGATTATATAATTTATAGTTTAATTTTTTTAGGGTTAATATTTAGAATTTGAAATTTAAATTTTATAGGTATATATAAATACTTCTGTAAAATTAATTTTACAAATTTTACAAGTGGATGGAACTATATATATAAAGCCAAATCAAAATTACAAAATTTCCCTCTTTTCTTTGTTTTGTATCTTCCCCGACGCGAACAACTCCCGGTGAGCGTTAATTCTCTTCTTGATTGATTATTTTTTCGCAAAAAGATGTTCAATTTAGGGTTTAATAGAAAAGGAACGTATATTTTTCGGGTTTTTTTAACCTTCGTGTTTTGGAGTTGGGGGTTGTTATTGTTCCGAAAGTCGAAATTTCCCCCAATTTTGTTGTTTATTTTTCGTTATTTTGAAGAAAATCTTCACCTTTGCTAACGATTTCTTGGTTGTTAATTGATAGATTCTGTAAAATTATTTTTATGCCCTAATTATATATCTCGATCTGTTTAATTTCTTTGTTAAGCGAAATTTTGGAATTTTCTTTTTTAAGTAAGGATTTGGATTGTATTTTCTTCGAGATTGGCTATATATTTCGGTGTGAATATTGGAAATTTGTTGTGAAATGGATTTCTTTCGAGTAATTTAATTAACAATTTATGTTTTAGAATGAAGAAACTGGAAATTTGAATGCATGTTGCTGGAGGATTTAGGTTGAACATACATAATTTTTTGAGATTGAATTATCTGTATATTGCCTAACCTAGTTTGTGTTTTTTTTGTTGGTATTCGAAAAGATGTCGAATAAGAAAGAAGAAAAAACTCAGGTAGCGGCTGACAGAATCAAAGCTGCGGCGTTGACTGCAGCGAAGGGTCTTAGTCGTGCTCAAGCTGAAAGGGCGGCGGCAGCTGCAGCCCGGAATGTCAATGCCTACGGGCAAAAGGAAGAGGGACCGAGCAGATGGCAGGAGAAAAGGGAAGCGAAGCGGCAGATGTATTTGATGAGTACCGAAAAGGCGGTGCGATTAGGCGAAAGGAAAGACAAGACGATGATGACTACTACAATGGGAGCTTCGCAGTGCCAAAAGTGTTTCCAAGCCGGACATTGGACGTACAAATGCAAGAACGAACGGGTCTACATTTCACGTCCCTCGCGTACGCAGCAGCTTAAGAACCCAAAACTGAGGATGAAGCTTTCGATCTCTTATGATGCGGACAATCCGGATGTGAAGGAGGAGAATGAAGGCAATAGGTCTAAGAAAAGCAAGAGGAAGCAACGAAGAGATTCTGAGTCCGGTAGTGAGGCTTCCGTTTTTGAGACTGATAGTGGTGCCACATCTGTTAAGGGATCGGATTCTTCTTCAGAAGAGAGTAGCACGGATTACAGTTCATCATCCGAGTCCGAGGAAGAGAGGAAGAGGCAGAGGAGGAAGAAGAAGAAGAAGCAAAAGAAGAGGAGGCGTAGAAGATACAGCTCATCTTCCGAGTCTTCTGATTCAGACTCGCGTTCAGATTCTGATTCTGATAATAAGAGCAACCGGAGGAAGAGCCGAAGGCATAGTAAAAGGCGTTGAAGGAGAGATTTCAGTACACATCTTGCCTGTTCAATGTCGAACTCTTGAAGCTTCTCGTCTTACGCGTGCCGGTGATCAAGCCCTCGGAAATAAGTTTGGTACATGTCTTCATTCCTTTCCATTTATCTGTGATGTTTATAAATGTCAATGGCTCCTAGTAGTTGTGGATTACTCAACTTGTTTGCGGATTCCTTTTATGAAACGACCGGTTTTTCGAGTTTCCGTCTACCGTTTTGTATTGATCAATTGATTTGCATTCATGATTTTGCCGTGTTCATGTTGGAGAGACAGAAAAACTTGTATTTGGCCTGAGATGGCAATGGCAGCTGCAGGTTTAGCAATGGCTAGGCTCGGAAATCTCCGGGAAGACGAAGGATTAATTCTTCTTTGAATAACATGGAAATTTACGAATAAATATTGTTTTGTTGAATGCATAGATCAAAGTTCATCATGTTCGAATTCGAAACCGATATTACGAGTTCTTTTATACCAGAAAGATGGGGGAAAGTTTACAATGTTGCACTTAGAGCAAATCCTCCATGGAAAGAATACCTTGTTCCTAAAGTTAACACACATCATCTTCATTCTTTAGGTTACCACAAACATTACTTATATATGGTGGTGGTAGCGGCGGCGACGGTTTTACGATCGGGTTTTTCAAATTAGGATATGATCGATTTGAGGTATATTGAGCTTTTGTAATTAATAGTATGACTAATACACTTACAATTTATTTATTCGAATTGAAAATTGGTGCGGATTCAAAAAAAACGATGGATCAAATCACACTCACGTTCGATTTTCTCCCTACAACTTGTGTCGAAAAAACGAGATTATAGAGAACAAAGCACCAACAAAGACAAGGATGACGAACAAAACCACGACGACAATCACGATACGAGGCAAAGGTTGTTGGAGATATCCGGGTTGCGACGGCGAAGTCGTCTTCAACCGAGGCTGCCAACGGCTCTTTTTGTACTCTTTCACTTGTTCACAAAGCCCATCATAGTAGAACTCATCATTTACATTCTCCATCACTTTCATCTCTTCCCAAAGCCTATGAAACAATGTCCCAACCTGTTTGTTTTCAGACACATCATAGTTGGTAAGAATCTGCTTTCTTTGCATCAGTTTCACGTCCTTTCCGTCTTCGAGAAGCGTTTTCATGAAAAGAACATAGGATGAAATGTGTTTAGTGGTTCCGGAACCGGATTGTTCGAAGGCGATGAGGTTCCGGAGTAGGGTTTCAGAATATTGGTGGACTTGTACAGGCGGAATTTCGAGCACTCCTTTGACGAATTTTACGTCTAGTAAATCCTCTGTTGATGCCTTCTTGAGCTTAATTCCAGCAGCTTTGAGCTTACTTGCCTTGTAAGGCAAACCTCTAACTTCTTCGTGTTTCACTTTGATCCTCGGAATCGTCGGGAGGAAACAATGTCGGATTAAATCGAGTAAATGGTTCCCTTCTTGACCAAATTTGGTCAAATGAAGTCTGTGATCTCCTGGAATCATATCCCTAAAGAACCGGAACGCGAGTTCGGTCAGGGACAATTTGCAATGGTCCGGAACCGGAACGATTTCGAACAACCGTTGAAGGATGAAATAAGGGATCTGATTTTCCAGCAAAAGCATGTCACACCTCAACTCGTACAACAACCCTGACGTGTTGAACACGTAATCTCCACGGCGTTTCAGACCCTTTACCACATACTTCAAGAAGAGTTCGATCAAGAAACCGGCATCGGCTAACATGATTTCGACGAAACGATCACTCGAAACCTCGATCATTCCATGACCTTCATAGCACAGCCTCGCCTTATGCTCCAGCTCTCTTAAACTCTTGACACACTTGTCCAATGTAGCCTCGAGACGAGGCTTCCGATTCAGCAGCGAGTACATATACCGCCATTTATGTTCCTCCATCGGCTTCAAATCGTTCCGTCCGTGATGGAAAAGACCGATGGAGATCTTCTGAGGGACAAAATTCCTTGCATTGACCTCGACATACTTCTCGTCGACTCGGCAAATGCAGCTTGCAGTCGTCATGGTCTCCATCTTTTCCTTGAGGGGAATCACGAGACAATCGTACGACTGTGTCGGGATTTCGATCGCGACATGCCGTGCGACGTCTTTCGGTTCCGACGTCGATGTGGACGTCTGTAACAACAAGATAAAAATAAAAAATGCAAGAGAAATCCTAAAGAAATCAAGTTAGTTTTACCTTATAGTGGAACCACTGAAACACAATATAAGAACAGCCCCTGCCTTTGCCCTGATGATGACAGCAAGGTAAGTAGCTATATATCTTCCAACAACTTTAACGAATCCAAGATGACTTGGGAAGATTGGTAAACACCAAACTTAATATATATAGCCCGGGATAGACCGAGGGAGCTGACGGGGCAGTCGCCCCTTAAAATTTTGAAATTCTTATACGATATAGAAATTTTTTAAAATTTTTTTTATGTATTTTCTTTTGAAAATCTATTTTCGCGTTCGCTTCTCCTAGAAAATTTATAGGTTCGCCCCCTAACCTAAAGTCATGCGTCCGTCTCTGGGGATGGACCTTGAGGGGGGCTGGAGAGGGCGGTCGCCCGCCTAAAATTTTGAAATTTATATATGATTTAGAATTTTTATGTATTTTCTATTGAAACTATATTTTTGTCCCCTTATAATTCTATAGGGTTCGCTCTCTAAAATTTTATATATTTCCCCTAACATAAAATTCTGCGTCCGTCTTTATATATAACCTTCCTTATTACAGCTTTGCTGTAAGGAAGAGCCATTTAAAAGAAGAAAAAAGTGAAAAACACATACACACACTGAACTGATTGCTTAAGGATAAATTCAAGAATGTTTTCAAGTGTGAAAAACGCCACCCTGCATCCTTCTATCTTTACAAAAGTGATAAAAACACTTCGAACCGAATTAAAATCAAACATCGATTAACGGTAAAAGTTTATTACGTCTTTAAATCTAAAAGTTAATAAAGATAATTATTTTATTTAATTAGTATTTAAACTAAAAATAACTTGAAATACTATCATATCAAAAATTTAGCTCATTTCATTCACTAAATGACTCCGTCCCGGTACGTACCGTGACCAAACAACCAACATCATTTATGGTACAATTACGAGCATAATCTCAACTTCATTATGTCTTCCTCTATGCATAGACACAATCACCCGACGAACCATAAAATAATAATAAAAATATTAAAATTCGAACTCAATATCGTATTAATTTAGGTGGTGGAAAAAGACTTTGCCCTATTATATTGAAGTTCCAATACCGTTAACTTTATTATCAATTGGACCATCACATATTTGTTTTATTATGCACTTTTTCCCCTTCTTCTTTTTAGTGGTGGGAGGACACACCAGGTAACCCAATATCTACATGAAATTGTTGCATTTTGAGCCATAAACATTATTATTATTATTATTATTATAATTATTATTATTATTATTATTATTATTATTATATCTGTTGTATTGGTCGATTGATTCTAATTAAATATTATAGATTGTACTATGGGAGCGATTTTCTCAATTCATTTTGTGTCACTCACATTGTCAATATTTGAATCTAAAATAAAAAATCAGTTGGTCTAACGGGATGAAACGTTAGATTTGTCAAGCAACGTCAAGAGTTCAAATCCCAGCGTTATGAATAAAAAAACTAGATTAAAAAATTGTCATTATAATAGTATTTACAAAAAAATAAAATTATATTATAAAACTTGTGGTCGGTATATATATACCAACAAAACGAAAATTAATCACAAAGCTCATTTTAGTGGATATTTTGTGAATAAAGAGAAAAGAAAGCCTTGTTATGTTTCCACGTCAAGTTTCGCCAACTCAGCAAAAATTATAATCTCCAAATCATGTGGTTGTAAGACAATGATATCCAAAGCTTTACACTTTACCCTTTTAATAATTGTCACATATATATATATATTATAAATATATTATAAATATTGTTAAATATTAAAATTTAAATTAAAAGTTAATATACTAACAAGAGTTTGTCAAAGTGTTAAGCCCCGAAAACCGGGAGGGTAACCAAAAAAATTTAAAGTTAATATCTACACATACGATGAATAATTTTATGCATTATATTTATGGATATATTCTATACACAAGCGGTGGAAACTGAAAATTTTCACAAGCGACTTAGTTTAGGGTATAAGGTTTAGGGTGTTAGAATTTAGGGATAGTTGTTTCAATTTAAGGTTTAAGGTTATAATTTAGGGTTTATAGGTTAAAACCAAAATCCTCACCATATTACCCTAAAAAGTAACCATAACCTATAAACCCTGAATTATAACCCTAAACCTTAAATTGAAATAATTATCCCTAAATTATAAACCCCTACACCTAAACCCCTAAATCCTATACCCTACACTAACTTCCTATACTCTAAAACTAAGGCGCTTGTAGAAACTTTCTATTTCCACCGCCAGTATATAAGATATTAATCTTAATATTTATATATATTTGCATTATTAATTATTCTGATGACATACCATTTTATCTGATTACAAATTAATTATATAATTATATGTAAAAAAAAATGTATACTTAAAAAAGAAAAGGCAACAAGTTGGCACTTGCTTCCAAGGCTGAAAGAGACCCTTAAACTTTGGAAATGGGCATACCCATGTCCATCACCTTAGCCTTATCTTTTCAAACAAAAATAAATAACTCATTAATTATTTTCTTCTATTATTGTTATTTTCATTAATAAATTTAATAAATGCAAAAGACAAGGCACAACCGTATTTAACATTTAATACACTCATTATATTATATTATAATATATTATATTATATTATATTATATTATATTATATTATATTATATTATATTTATGTTTATGAATAGAATTGAATAACATAAATCGAAAATTGCACGAACCAACTTACCTCAGTGGTTAAGGAAATCATTGTTGTTCCTAGAGGTCACAGATTCGAGCACCAGCAGTTACAGCAGGGTGATTGAGCATGCATTATCAAATGGTTGAGAGTATATTCAAAACAGATACTACTTGTAATCACCTTAGCTTTCAAAAAAATATAAATCGAAAACTACATCTGAATCTTCTAAATAGAAGAAAAGTACAATTTAAAAAATGTACTCTTTGTTTATGAATTGATATTACTCGACTTTGAATTTATTCGAAACTTAATGTAACTATCAAAATAGGAGGGTCTAATATTTTTTTTTTTACATATTTAGATAAATTAAAGATATGAAAAAAAAGAGGGGATGGACCAAATAATAAGCTATCAAAAAATGGTTTTGAGAACATATTACTTTCTTCAAAAGCAAAACTTGAAACACACAATTTCTTGATTTAGACAAACATCCACCACCTCTTTTACATTCCATTTTCTAACAAAAATTGTGTGGATCTTAACTTGGGTTAATAGTAAAAAAGTCCTTAATGTTTGTCTCTTTGTTTCAAATTGACCTCTTAAAGTTTTTTCTTTGACAATTTGACTTATAAAAATTAAAATGATTTTTCAAATAAACGTTTAGAGCATTTTTCTGACACCATTTCTTTTAACTAACTAATGATCGGAACATGGAGAGTCTAGCATACAATAAGGTAATTGTACTATTATGGTACGATACAACTGAAATTTTACAAAATACGGAACTTAAAATGTTATTCATCAACTTAAAATGTTACATTTTTTTATAACATTTTAGGTTGGTGATCTTATGACAAATATTGATACTTAGAGACAAATTTCGATACTTAACATCAACCTAAAATGTCATCAGAAATGACACGTATCGATATTTCGGAACTAAATTTCGATACTTGTCACCAACCCAAAATGTTACACTCTTTTAAGTTGGTATCATAATTTAACTGTACCGTAACCCTGCTGCACCCGAGAATCTCACATAGATGGAAAGAAAAAGCTTAGACCAAATAAAGAGGACAAAATAGTTCTAAAAGGCGTGTACGCAATGCGCGTGGATAAAACGCGCGCCAATGATTGGAGCGTAAGGTAAAAGATCACTGCTTTGATAGGCTAATACGTACCACGTGCACTGGTAGCGCGCGAGAGTTGGTCTCATAAGTTTTCTTTTAGGTATAATTCTAAATTTCATCCCTTTATTTCACAATACTTGAGCAACTAGTCCTTTATTTTAATCAATTATAATTTGATCCTTGAACTTTATGAAAATCAAAAATTTGCGGATTTGTTTGTTATGAAAATTAAGAAGTGAACCTCACAGCTTTAATTTATGAGAATTTGGTCTCATATTTTACAAAGGGCAGACATTAATTTAGTTGTTGGTAAACACATGAATTTAAATTATTGATTTTTGCTGATTTATAACATTTAAATAATTAAACTATTACGATTGCTGCTGAGTGACTCTTTATCTACATCTCAAGCTTGGTTGGAGCTGCTACCACGAAGGGAGAAAGCTCGTTGGCATAGACTTATATGGTCTCCTTTGCACATGCCTCGACACGTGCTTATTGCATGGATGGCTATTCTTGAAAGACTGCCTACTAGAGATCGGCTTGCAGCTTGGAGAGTAGTGGCTGATGTTTTGTGCATCTTATGTGGTGAGTGTAGTGAAACCAGGGGTCATCTTTTCTTTGGATGCGAATTCTCAAGAATGATTTGGAAGCATATCTTGCATGCGTGTGACATTGACAGGGAAGTATCCTCTTGGGAGTTTGAGCTTGATTGAGCGGTAAAGTATTTTTAAGGTAAATCACTTATAGTTCTAATTTTAAGGATTGTCTGGAGTGTTTTTCTCTACTTTGTCTAGAGAGAGTGGAATTATAGGATGTTTCGTTCGTCTTCTTCTACTGCTGATGACATTCTTTCGAGCATACGTGATACTGTTCATACTAGATTATATGGGAATGTTGGTCACTTACACAATGGTATAGATACACAATTGAGATCTAATTGGGATTTATTTGTATAGGGTGAGGCTTTGTTTTGTTTTAATTGTCCTTATTGTACAAATTTGCGGTGATTTGTAGCAGTTTTCTGCTCTTAAATAACAAAAATCGATTATCTAAAAAATAATTAAACTATTAATTTCCGTTAGTTTTTTTCATATAAATTATCAAACTATCAATATTTACAGGTTACCAATTTAACGGAAACGTTTAACAATATTATCTAATTGGATTAACTTCTCGTTTTGGCCAATAAACTTTTAAAAGTTAAAAAAGAATTGTAAATTTATCGAAATGTTACGAAATGATTATGATGACATAATAATAAAATTTGATAAATTTAATGACTATTTTACAATAGTTCAATAAATTTTAATGACTATTTTATAACCGTTAAAGAAATTTAACGACCAGTTTATCTTTTGAAAAGTTCACGGATTAGAATAATCGTTTGGACATAATTTAGTTGTCTTTGGTGTACTTCACCTTAAATTAAAATAGAGACACTAATTACATTATTTTCATAAAATAGAGGATGAAATTGAGAATTAAACCTTTTTTTTTCTTTCTTTTTTTTAGGAACACAGTTGAAATAAATGACCCCCGCCGGAAAGCAAAAATAAAAAATAAAAAATAATAAAAATAAAAGAGCTGTTGCCTTTGAGTATTGACGAAAGCTTTCGAGATCGAGAGAGAGAGAATTGTGAAAATCTTCATTATCTGATCAAAGCTTTGAAACCCCAATGCTTTGGATTTGTTTGGTTTGAGGGAAAACGGAAGAAAACAATGGAAACGCCGCCGGCGGAGGAGCTTTTGAGGAAGATTCAGGAACTGGAAGTGGGACATGCGAATCTCAAGCAAGAAATGTGCAAGTTGAAACAATCCGGTTGTGAGTCAAAGCCCGACCCAACTCGTCAAAGATCCCACTCTACTTCCCCTCAGCGCCGGCGATTCCCCGGGAACGCGGCGGCGGCGGGAGGGACGACGGCTGCTGCTTATTGGAAGAAAACTTCGGGTCCGATTCGACATTCTTCGCCGTTACAAAGAGAGAGCAGAAGCAGTGACACCTTAAATGGCGGCAACGGCGGCGCTGGTAACGGAGGAGGAGAAAAAACTGGGAATACCGGACCAGCTGCCGTTAATTTCACTAACAGCCAGTATTTGAAGATATTACAGTCTATGGGTCAATCTGTTCATATATTTGATCTTAGTGGCCGTATAATTTATTGGTAAGTGAACAAAAAAGGGTTTTCTGTTCTCGAATTATTCAGTTCCAAATTCGTTTTTTTCTTTCTAAAATTACTTATTAAGAATCTGATTCAATCTTCAAGCATTATCATTTTTTGAATTTGGGTGTTATTTTAAATTTTGTGTATGTTCTTCAGGAACCGGACTGCTGAGAAACTTTATGGTTATTCAGCGGCAGAAGCTTTAGGACAAGATGCCATTGAGCTTCTTGTTGATCCTAGGGACTTTTCTGTAGCTCATGATATAGTTCATCGGGTTATAATGGGGGAGAGCTGGACCGGGCAATTTCCGGTTAAGAATAAAGCCGGGAATCGGTTTCCGGTTGTTGCAACTAATACTCCGTTTTATAATGATGATGGTTCTTTGGTCGGAATCATTTGTGTTTCCACCGATTCTCGGCTTTTTCAAGACACTAAAGTCGAAGGAGATTCGGCTTTTAGCCGGGGTAAAAATGTGGTCTCTGCTAAACTTGGTCTTGATCCTCATCAGCCTTTGCAAACTGCAATCGCGTCTAAAATAACGAATTTGGTATTAATTCCTTAAGTTTTGTATGTGTTATGGCTGGATTTTTGTTGGTTTATTTACTTCTGTTGTAGTTTGCAATTTTTTTTATTGTTGAGGATCACTAACGCAGGCGTCCAAGATGAGCAACAAAGTGAAGTCTAAAATTAGGACTGGAGAGAATTGTTTTGATCGCGAAGGGGGAAGCGGAGATAGTCATTATTCCGATCACGGTTTGTCTGATGCAGTTTTTTCTGATCATAAAGAAGATGCAACCTCCAGTGGAGCCAGTACACCTAGGGGAGATGTACACCCTTCTGCATTTGGTGTATTTTCGCCTTTCGATGAGAAGTCCCCGGTGAAAACCTCTAGAGATTCCGGTGACGAGAGTGAAGGAAAACCCGCAATCCAAAAGATTATGACCATAATGGGTAAGAAAGGGATATCATGGCCTTGGAAAGGGAATGATCGAGAAGGATCAGAGGCTAGGACTACACGTTTCGTGTGGCCTTGGTTGGGTAACGATCAAGAGAATGAAACATTTCAACCGAAGAACCCATATTATGGTACCAAAACTGAAGGCAATGTTATTGAGAGTAATAGACCCAGCAATAACGAGGCACCGGGTTCCTGGTCATCTGTTAATGTTAACAGCACAAGCAGTGCCAGCAGCTGTGGTAGTACCAGCAGTAGTGCTGTTAATAGAGTTGACATGGACACCGACTGTTTAGATTACGAAATCTTGTGGGAAGACTTGACAATTGGAGAGCAAATTGGGCAAGGTAATTTCTTTCGAGTTCAACGAGGGGACATGAAAGAACTGTGAAATTAATAAGTAGGGCCGTTACTTTATGCTTAAAAGTTTAACACCACTCTACTTTGTCCTTTTTGGATGTGTAAAATGAAAGCACATGAATGAAAAGCCGAATGTTCGCTAGACGATTATGTCAATGGCCAGAGATTACTTTGTATTTGTTTTTTTGTGTTTATTTCTCTGAGATGTTTATCTTTAATATATATTGTTTTAACACATGTTCCTCTGCTTTCGTCGCAGGTTCTTGTGGAACTGTGTATCATGGTTTGTGGTATGGATCGGTATGTTCTGCTCCTTTCAATGCCTTCACTTTTGAGAGAATTTACAATCACATTATAGATGAATGTAAATTAAACTTTTGGGATATGATGTACCATGATTTGTTTTAGCCTTTTTGCATCTAATCCATAAATAGAATTTGCATAAAATGGAAAGATGGTGACTTGAATTTCCATCAGCAGTTTTTCACACTTTGCTGTTTAGTTATTTATTCATATTAAATGGAAAATTGTTGGGAGTGTAAAAAAAATTGTAATCATTTTATTATTCGTGTGAATAAACCATATTCATGTCATTGCAGGATGTTGCCGTCAAGGTATTCTCAAAGCAGGAATATTCAGATGATGTGATACTTTCCTTTAGACAGGAGGTGTGCTTCATTCATAAATTACTTTTCTCTCGTTTACGTACATAGTCATGTCATATGTTGCATTGCTATTTGTTTCGAGTACCTATCTTCCTCTTCCGAATGGTGCTCATAGTTTTGCTTTTGCTTTGAAGGTGTCTCTGATGAAAAGACTTAGGCATCCAAATGTTCTGTTGTTCATGGGAGCTGTGACTTCACCTCAACGTCTCTGTATTGTCACGGAGTTCCTTCCACGGTTCAATCTCCTCTTCCTTTTTGAATTTTCGTTTATGCTCAAACTCTTTTTTCGTAAATTTCACATGGCATATCTATTGCTCTACGGGAATGTGTTTTCCCCCCTAATTATTCATGTTTAGATTACTTCTAGGCTTGGTGAATGCTTATATTTATGTTTCTTATGCAGTGGAAGTTTGTTTCGCTTACTCCAGAGAAATACTACCAAATTAGAGTGGAGACGACGTGTTCATATGGCTTTGGATATTGTGAGTATCAAGTAGATTTAAACATTCTTGTTTTTTCAATTTCACTATAATTATTCGGTCGCCATGTCTGCATTTGTTTTTGTTTCATCGTTGCATGCATTACCAGAGTATCCATTCCCTATGTCAATTCATCTGTTTATTTTTTGAACTTTTACAGGCCCGGGGCATGAATTATCTTCATCATTGCAATCCACCTATCATTCATCGTGATTTGAAGTCGTCAAATCTCTTAGTCGATAAGAATTGGACAGTGAAGGTTTGCCTCTAGTTATGAGCATCTTTATTTTTTTTAATGCAAATCCAGTTTTAGTTTGCTGCAGGCTTTTGAAGATAACTTTCGTTTACTTGAGGTAAACAGGTTGGCGATTTTGGTTTGTCGCGTCTCAAGCATGAAACATATCTCACAACAAAAACTGGGAAAGGAACGGTATTTGCCGAAAACTTCCATAGCTTCATCAACAATATTTTATCTAATGAGTCTCAATCATTTTGTGAGGATGTTGGTTGACATATATATACCATTTCCTTTTGTAGCCTCAATGGATGGCGCCGGAAGTTCTTCGAAATGAGCCCTCAGATGAGAAGTATGTCCTTCCCCTAAATCCGTACCCCCTTCCCATCATTCACCATTTCTCACTGATGACTTTACATTTCTTGTTCTTTCAACGGAAACACTTAGGTCCGATGTATATAGTTTTGGAGTCGTTTTATGGGAGCTTGCTACCGAGAAGATACCTTGGGATAATCTCAACCCAATGCAGGTATGGTTTTCATAAAATAAATTAAACTCGTTCATCTTGTGGTTCTCTGCATATACGAACAAAACTTAGTTTTTGTATATTTGCAGGTGATTGGAGCTGTGGGGTTCATGAATCAACGGCTAGAGATTCCAGAGGACGTAGATCCGCGGTGGTCTTCTATAATTGAAAGTTGCTGGCAAAGGTGCTTTCCTCCTTATAATGTTCAAAGATTTTCTTTTTATTTTTCCGGATCCGATGCTAAAAGATTAGCTGTAGTTTCCCTGTTCATTATGATGGATGGACTGAATGTCATATGGGGTTCTCAAGCACGCCATTATGACTCGGATTAGGCAACTTTAAATTTGCAGTATCTTGATGCCTGGATTATTTAAGTACCGTTTCCTCGTTAGCTTAGCTAACTTAGTTATTAATTATGGCTCGATCATCTTCGGAAGTAAAGGAAGATTTCCTTTTCCATCTCCTTCATTTGTTTTTATTTGCAGCGATCCACAATGCCGGCCAACGTTCCAGGAACTACTGGAAAAGCTTAGAGATCTTCAAAGACAATACACACTCCAATTTCAGCAAGCTCGTAATTCGGCCGGAAATGGCTCTCAAAAGGATTCATGAATCGAACAAACGTACACGCTATATCAGTTCCATTCTCTTCCTTCAAGCAAAACCTGTAAAACCACAGGCAAAGGCAGAACTTTTGCCAACATTTACACCCATTGTTGTTCAGTTGACAGCTTCGACTTTTACGGCACTGGCACAGCAAAACTCGGGCCGGACGGAAAAAGACCAAAAACGAGGCATACGTTGGCACCATGTGAGTTTATTTTTTCCCAAGTTTGGTTGTTGAGATTATTGTTATACAATCTGACATCATAAAAATCTTGGAAAGTCTGAAAATGGTGCGGTGTGATTAGATTCATGTCAGCTTGTGATTTGTTTTTAAAACAAATGTTAGAGCATGCTTAGGACCACTAAGTAAAGTTGTACATAATACTGAAAGAAAGCACATTGTAGTAATAGAGTGAGTGAAGTGCTGCATTGTTTATTATATTTCTAATGTTTCGTTTCGATGTGGGATTAATGATAAACTCGATCTCGAGCATAAGTTTAAAAAAGTCTGAAGAATACAGGGACTGGGGGCATAATTAAACCTTAATTTAATTTAAAAGCTGAGGAATGTGGGTGGAAATTCGAGTCAATGTTCTTTGTCCTTTCCTGTTTTGTTCACTTCCTTTTCTCTTACCAAACATTATTAATATTTGCATAAATTAGGGCTAAGGTAAGTTTGTATACTTTTGGCAGTGGATGTGACACCACCCATGAATTTGTATATATTTTTAGAGTAGTTGAAAAACAATTTCATCCTTATCTCAATTTTAAAATTTTTATTTTTATTTTTTTGAGTCTATGATCTCAATTAGGGGTGGAAATTGGGCGGAAAATATTCGAAAATCGTGAGAATTCAAACCGATAGGGATGTGAAATAACCGAAAGTTTCACCTACGGGGACGGAGATGATAAAAGTTTTATCACCGAAGCTCAAATGGGGATGAGACGGAAATTGCCATATTCGAACTGTGGGGATAATCGAACCATAACCGAATAAATAATCGTGGAAATTTCCGAAAAATATCTTCAAGGATCTTGATATTTTACAAGATTTTAAAACATATATATAATTAACTATCATATATATGTATATCTTTCTTTCTTATGATCAATGTTTCAATCCATCAAAATATTTGTGCATTCTGTTTAAATCTTAATAAGTTTAGGTGACCTCTCTATTAATTTGCCTTTTTTTATTAATTAAGAGTATATAATCTATTTATCTCTCAATTTACCTTATTTCCCTTCGATCACATTTTTTTAAAGTGTATTGAATATATGATTTGTAAATTAAAATTGACAATATATTTTGATTAGTAAAATAGTAAATTTTGTTTGTTTTTTGGGGACGGAGATTCCATGGAAACCATGGGGATTCGATGGGTATGACTTATGAGGACGGAAACGAAAAAATCTCTAAAGCATATAATATGGATTCCCCAAAACTACCCCTACAAGTGTTGGAAACAGAGTGAATAATACAAAACCGTCCCCGCACCGCTCGATTCTCACCCCTAATCACAATAATGAATTTGATATATAAATTATCCTTATCTCCACATATATTTTGAATTTCACAAATGCTATATATATATATATAATTTTTTAATAGTTTTAAGGTGATTGCAATATAATATATGTTTTTATTTTTTCTTAATCTTTTTGATAAGACAACATAACTTGCTTGTAAAATTGTTCGAACTCAAATCTCCAATTATAAACACCATCCTTTTCTCCTCTAAAATCAACTCGAATATTAGTGTTTCAACAAAATTAGCTTTTCAAAAGAAACCCAATCCAAATTACTTAGAAAGAAGTCCTGAAATTTTAGGCCCACGTCCAACAATCCAATTGGTTTATTATATTTCATTTTCCTAAATTTTAGGCTCAATGCCATTAGTCAAAGGTTGAGACGAGACTATATATATTGTCTGCTCCAAATAACTCACCAAGTAACATTTAGGGATGGACATGGACGAGTTTTTAGCCCAAAAAATAATTTTAAGGGACTTAATTATAAAAAATAATTTTGAGGATTAAATTGTAAAAAAAATTAATTTTAAGGACTTAATTATAAAAATATATAAATAATGGGTATTATTATAAATATACTTAAAATTTTAAAGAAAATTTACACAATTAGTCTCGACTTCGAGTCGGGTCTAAAGTATTTTTGGCTGAAATAGGTGCCTAAACTTTCATGTTTGGTTGAAATAGGTGCCCAAGTAGGTGCCAAAATTGACTTTAAAATAAGTCAAAATAAAAATTTAATCACCTATTTCAAACAAAAAATATATTTTAAACACCTATTATAAAAAAACATAATTTAAACACTTGTTTTATAATTTAACCTTCCAACAATAATAATAAGTGAACTAAACAATCGATTCAATCATTATTATGATCATAATAAAAAGCTTAATTACATTCCAATGACAATAAATACAACTTCATTGAATAAATCCGTAACAAAACAGAGTAAGATGTGGCTGATAACAAGCGTATATTTAATGGAGGCTACATCAAAATACATAACTATAACTGTAAATATACATTAAATTGACAAGGCTTAATAGTTAAAAAAATGCTCAATTTATATTTTTTTAGTTTGGTACTTAACGTTTTCTTAAGCTATTTTGCTGCCTAACGTTTCATTTCGTAACTTAAATTAGATTTTTTTTATGACAGGAGTTAAAATTTTTCTATTATCCAATAAAAACACGACATGTGGCATATTTTGATATTTTTTTTAATTCTTATTTTTTTAAAAATAAAAAATCTTTAATTTTATATAAAAAAAACCCCAAATCTTCAATTTTTCTAAACCTTAAACCCAAACCATATATCCTTAAATTCTTCCCCTCCCACCACCGATTCAACCACCGACCACCCTTGCCTTCGTCAGTCCCAACTACTGAAATCCCCATGATTCCATCGTCGAAAATCGACGAATGAACCGTCGACTGCTTCGTCGACGATCATTTAAAAATGAAGAAAAAATAGACCGTTTGGGCTTCTAACCGATGGTTAGTGGGAGATGGTAACCGGTGAGGTACCCGACGCTTGGGTGGTGAACAGCGAACCGCCGACGTGTGAGGATGCCGAACGGTGAGGGAAATGTAATTTGAGGGTTTGATTAAAAAAATTAGAACTTTGAGTTTTTTTAAAAAAAGTTTATATTATTAAAGAAATTCATAAAATAAATAAAATAGGCTACGTGTCATGTTATAATTGAATAACGAAAAAAATTTAATTGTCGTTGACGAAAAAAACGAATTTAAATTATAGAATGAAATGTAGGCACCAAAGTAACTCGAAAAAAACGTTAGGCGCCAAATTAAAAAAAGAGAGTATAAGTTGGGTACTTTTTGACTATTAAACCAATTGATAATTAAAATATATCAAAATTTATAAAAAAAACTCATACATAAAACATATACATAACCTCTAAACTCAATAAGTGTTCCAATTAAAAGACAGATGATATTTATCTTAAAAAACATAAATTCAAATCGTTCTATTATATATAATGTATGTACATTGTTAAAAATTGAAAATATGTATAAGCCAATGATAATCTCAAAGTGAAAGCTCCCTCACTAAAAAGAAACTTTTAAACTTAATGATCAAGCTTTGATTTTTTCTTCAATTTAGGAAATAAAACAAGTTCAAGCTTCAATTTTTTCCTTACTATTAATTCATCCCCAGATTAAAAGCTCAATCATTCGATTGATAGAACATAGAAATGAAATTACTTTGAGTAATCATCAAAGCCTAAAAAGTTAGGTTTTTTTCCCAATGAAGATACAAATTGAAGCCTACAAATATATATATATAATCATCAAAGCCTAAAAAGTTATGTAAATTTGTGTGTATTCATTTTTAGCAATATAATCAAAGAGCGAAAACACCCCATCTCTTCAAAGAGACAAAACCGCCCAAGACCACCGACACCTCCGCCGTACCTCCACCACCAACCTCCTTTTCTCTTAGCATTCACTTCCCAGACCTCTTATCCAACGGGAAGATCTTTCGGTTTCAGGGACTTGGGAATTTTGGGGTCTGTTTTCTTTAGCTCAGATCAAATTATTTTGTGAAAAAATGGGGATTATACGGTGGATGTAGGATATTGGGGATTTTGGGTTTTGGGTTTTGATGAGAGATGTCTGATGCTCCAGGGATTAATGAATCTGCTATCGGTTTGTTGGAACCCATTTGGGAATGAAGTAGAAAATCACGAAACGAACGGCGTTCTCGGCGGCGGCGGCGGAAGTAGTGGTGGCTCAAGGGAAGGTAAAGACGGGTTGCTTTGGTTTCGTGATATAGGGAAATATGGGTCGGGGGAATTTTCCATGGCCGTGATCCAAGCAAACCAGGTGCTCGAGGACCAGAGCCAGATCGAGTCGGGCCAATTTGGCACCTTCGTCGGGATCTATGACGGACACGGAGGACCCGAGGCGGCTCGTTACGTTTGCGATCACTTGTTCAACCATTTTCGAGGTTCCCACTTAATCAATGGCTCAAATTTTGATTTGTTAAGTTTCAGGGTTTTTGCTTTTCAATGTGTTCATACTTTATAGCTGATTTAGTAAATTTGAACTGTATAATACTTTCTCGAGTGTGATTATCGGGTATGTATCCATCGTTATGTTCGAATATTCGAAGTTTTTCCATGTATTTCGAAGGTCTTTGGAATATCATAGCTTCATATTATGTCTGCAAATGAAGAATCAGAGTAGCATAGCTTCACTTGAGTATCGTAGTTCGACGGATTTTAGTCCGGCATTGTGTTGTTGTCAAAGATCCCTTTGTCGGATTATCCGTTAACTTCGTGTTTCTTCGTTTTGTATTTCTTGTAAATGATTAATTCTTATGGTGGTATTATTAAGCTTTGTGTTTATGCAGCAATGGCCGAATCGGAGGGAGTTGTGACTGCTGAGACCATTCAAAGAGCTTTTCAACAAACAGAAGAAGGGTTTACGACCCTGGTGTCGGAGCTATGGAGTACTCGACCAAATATGGCGACAGTTGGGACATGCTCTCTGGTAGGCGTGATATACCAGCAAACACTTTTTATTGCAAATCTCGGTGATTCACGTGTTGTGCTCGGAAAGAAAGTCGGCAACACTGGAGGAATGGCTGCTATGCAATTGTCAACAGAACACAATGCAAATATTGAGGCTATTAGGCATGAACTTAAGGAGTTGTACCCCGATGATCCGCAAATCGTTGTTCTCAAGCACGGAGTTTGGAGAGTCAAGGGCATTATTCAGGTTATATATAAACACTTGCTTCTTATCTCTCGAAATTCAACGTATTAAGGCATGCTTGGGTTGTCGACTGTCGTGGTTTGTTATAATTTATGTCCATTGTCCATTTACCATCGGACTTGTCTTCAATTTTGTGATTGTATGTGATGCAGGTTTCTAGATCGATAGGTGATGTTTATATGAAACACGCACGGTTTAACAGGGAACCGATTAGCGCAAAATTCAGACTTCCTGAACCAATGAACATGCCGATATTAAGTGCCAGTCCAACTATTCTTTCCCATGCTCTCCACCCAGATGATTCTTTCCTTATATTTGCATCGGACGGTCTGTGGGAACACTTGAGCAACGAAAAAGCTGTGGCCATTGTCCATAGTCATCCTCGTGCGGTAAGACGGGCATAATTTCTTGCATCAAAGCATTTGTGTGTTCGCACTATTTGCTGTTAGGCACTCGAGCACCTTAGTTGGTGCCGACATAGAACATCGTTTTTCTGATCATTTTTTAAGCAATCTGCTTTTCCGATTCTTTTGTTTCCAATACCAAACTGCTTTCTTTGATCCTTGGTGTACAACTTGTTAGCTCCCCGTGTTTCATGCGATCCGCTGTTGTTCATCTTCAGTTACGAGTTCGTCTTTTTTCAAATTCCATGCTTTTAACGAGTCGGTTTAACTACGCATCTAGTCGGTTTATAATGCATTGCTCATGTACCTTTACAAATGCAGGGGAGTGCCAAAAGGTTGGTCAAGGCTGCCCTACAAGAAGCAGCGAGGAAAAGAGAGATGAGATATTCGGATCTTCGGAAGATCGACAAGAAGGTTCGCCGCCACTTTCACGACGATATTACTGTTATTGTGTTATTCTTTAATCATGATCTTATATCCAGAGGTGCCGTCCAAGACCCTCCGGTATCGATTCGAAGTGCACTAGAACACAGATAAGTTCATATGGCCAAATAGATTACTGTTTCGTCTGGTTTTTGTGCTTCATACACACGAAACTCCACTACCAAGTACCAACGGACGACCTTTCCCAGTTCACCTATATATCGGATGCACCGGTCTTATACCGATACAGGGAGAGAATTCGAATCTGTAAAATGTTAGAGTTTGACCGACATGTACCGCGAATACTTTGTAACTCCTCGGCGTATAATCTAATCGAATGCTTGTGGCTGTTTCCTTTGATCGCATTCCCTTATACTAACATAGATGGTGTGATAACTTTCCGGCACAATGGCGAATGGCGTAAAAGATAGTCGCTGTTCCGAGGTTTTCCGGCCGGCGGATTTACTTTTCAAGACTGATTGCATTAATATAAACACATGTACATGGTTTTAAACAAATTAATATAAAAACCTATAAACCTATAATATTTTAAATACAATCAAAATATATAAATACATACCAACAAATTTAGGAACCATAGTCGGTCAGAGTCATTTTCAGAAGGGAATTGTAGCAAATTTGATAACTTGGTTACCAAGTCATCTTTGTTTGACTGACTCCCTAATATTTGTCTTTTTCATTAAAAACAAATTAACACTAGATATGTTAAGCAAGATCATACGTTCGAATATTTACATTGTGAATGTAGTAAATTAAGAATGTCACCCCATAATGAATATGTGTAGTACCTGATTCGGATTAATTGACCAATAAATTAAATACTAGTAGTTATAATATATATTAATTTTTTTGGCTTTATTTGTATTTTTGTCATTGAATTTATACGTTAACACAACAACTAATAAAGACATGACACATAACATGCTCTTGTTAAATATCGTACAACTTTGAAGTAAAATGAGAGAGAGATAGATATTTAAATATTATTTTTAACAAAAAAAATCTTATAAACATATTCAAGCTTGTAACTTCCAATATATTACAACAATAATAATATTAAACGAGTTCAGAGATGGATATGAGCGGAGCCACATGAAAAATTGACAGTCTTTTATAAATAATTGACTTTTTTTAAATATAATTAAAAAATGACACCTATATATAAATAATTGATTTTTTTTAAATACAATTAAAAAAATAACACCCCTAAACAGCGGCGGAACATAGGGGATTTAAGAGGGTTTGGTCCACGCAAACTTTTTTTCATTAGGAATAGGATAGATTTTTTTAGAAAAAGGTAAAATTACCTCTATAATCCCTTCAAAGTTTGTACCTTCAAAATTTTTAATTTCATTTTTGCTCCTTTATAAATTTCTATTTTTTTTATTTTGGCCCCATTTTATAACCATCTAGTTCCGCCCCTGCCCTTAAATAAATTTTTTGTTCTACCTCTAGAGACGGACACAAAATTTCATGTGAAGGGATACGAGTGCACCCAGTACTCTTCGGTCCATCTCCGATCGAGTTAATATTTAAATGACTATTTTTGTATGTTTTGCTAAAAGAAAATCTAGAATCTTGGACTCATTTGCAAATTGAAGAGGCACCTCGAAAACTCAAAAATAATAAGAGGCCGAAAAAGAAAGTTCAGCCTCCGATTTTTTTTTTTACTACAAAACAATCCCCCACGTGAGCTACGACGACAAGTCCACAACCTACCATTCAAACAGCGTAAAAACTACCATCCAACGCCTAAAATATAGCAAAAGGGTTAATGCCATCAAAAGTCCCTAAAATATAGGTTGGATTCTATATTAGTCTTAAACTTCAAACACATTTTAATCGAATTTTAAGCATATATGTTTTTAACGAGCAGATAATTTGGATCTGATTTGTTTAGAAATTGAAATACCCCCAAAATTTAATGGCATTGTCTTTTTTGACACCGTCGGCCCGAGTTAGTTATGCAATAGATACATACGTGTTCAGAACATCAATTTATGAGTTTTAAATATATTTCATGTTTGATCTGAGATGGCGTTCGATGGCTCGAGCTGGCGGAATGGCCTGATTGACATGGTATTCAAGGATGGATCGAGGGGGAGCTGAAGGGGTTGTCCCCCTTAAAAATCTGAAATTCTTATATGATTTGGAAATTTTCTATTGAAAATCTATTTTCGCCTCCTTAAAATTTTATAAGTCTGCCTCCTAGAATTTTATGGGTTCACCCTCTAACATAAAGTTCTGCGTTCGTCCCTGATCATGATACCATTAGTACTCAATTAGAACATCATAAAATTTAAGGGCCAGTTTAGAATCTAAACCATGTAGTTTGAGGTAGTGTTTTGCAATTAACAGAACAATATAAGTAAAACACAAAAACACAAGTATCACATTAGGAAAAAAAACCAATTCAGGTACCAGATTGAATAAAAACTAAGTACTACATTAGAAAAAGTGACAAATTTGAGTACTAGATCGTATATTAAACCTATTTCTTTTCTTTATAGAGTTCCGCTGTTTCTTCATGGCACAACGTCACTCCATACGTAATAATAAAAAAACAAAATCCGACGTGGCACCTCCCAATTTTACTGGGCCCCACGCGTGGCTCTCTATAAAAAACAAGTCTTCGAAATTCAATGTCTCAACCAAAGCCAGAAAAAAAGGAAAAAGAGAATTACCAAAAAAAATGTGTCCGTCGGAGAGAAACTTGAATCGGCCGGAGAACGGAGTTCCGGCGTCGGATTTCAGATCGGCATTCGAGATCCTCGACGCCGACCGCGACGGCAAGATCAGCAGGGATGATTTGAGGCGATTCTACGCCGGATTCTCCAACGGTTTCAACGACGACGACGAAATGATCGGGACGATGATTTCGTTGGCGGATTTGAACAGAGATGGGTTCGTGGAGTACGAGGAATTCGAGCGCGTTCTGGGAGGGAATAAAAAGAAGGTTCCGTCGAGTTACGGCGTGATGGAAGATGTTTTCAAAGTGATGGATAAAGACGGAGACGGGAGATTGAGCCACGAGGATTTGAAGAGTTATATGAACTCGGCCGGGTTTCCGGCTTCCGATGAAGATATCAAGGCGATGATTAGATTGGGCGGCGGTGACGGTGAGAATGGCGTTACTTTTGATGGTTTGCTTAAGATTTTGGCCGTTGATTTTTCTGGGTAATTTTTTTGTTTTTATTATTGAAATGATGGATTAAATCAATTATTGTTGAAAAAAAGGAAAAGAAAAAATGCTATAAAAATGTTGTTCATCGTTTTTCTTAGTGCAATTATTGAAGATTGTCCTTTTTAATCCAAAAATGGAAGGCGGTAAAAACAAAATGTGATATATAAAAATACAACATGTGATATTAGGGTTGTTTATCGAGCCGGTCAATCACAAGTTGAATAATGTCCGATTTGATTCGTAATTCGACTTGATACTTAAATGATAAAATTTTGTCTGATTTGTGCTCGTTAAAAAAACTAGTTGTTTGACTAAACTCGACTTATTTATATATGAACGAATTTAACAAAAAATTATCAAAATAGTGTGTGAAACAATTTTAAAATCCAAACAATCCGAAAACCACCAAACTAACATATTACAGAAAAAAAATTAATTTAACGCTTTTGAATTTATCCAATCGAAAGTTGACCAAATCAAGCTCGAGCCGTTAACACCCACTAGGAAATGTTATTGTTGGACACTAATTATTTTTTTTAGTAAAATGAAACAAATGTCTATCTTTTGATTTCGAAGAAAAATCATGAACTGCATTACTCAAAATAAAAGCAGATGGATTAAACTTTAAAAGTCCAAAGAGCACAGGGACCGGAGACAGAATCAACCACATTTTCTACTCATTTTGTCGTATTTGTTGTTTGTTTTACTAGTCGAGTTGTGAACAAGAATCCAGTAAAGAAATTCGATTTTATTCTGTTAAATAATTTATTTAAATTTTACATAGGGTCGTAGAAAAAATGTTTCTACAAGCGGGTTAATTTCAAGAGTTTAAAATTTTGACAAAAAACACACACCTTACCAATATTGCGATTGAACCCAGATCTCTTAGGATGAATTTCATCCACTTTTCTACTGAATCGTTGATGGAAAAAAATGGATGACTGAGATTAACTCCTTACTTTTTTTTGAAGGGATAATCTTTACATAACACACTGTTAATCTTACTCATTTGTTTCACTTACCTATAAAAGTTAAAAACTCTTACATTGTATAACTGAATCCTATATATATAAGATTAATATCTTATACACAAGCGGTGAAAACTGAAAGTTTCCACAAGCATCTTAGTTTTAGGCTCGGATCCACCCTTTCCTCCGAAAAAAGGGAAGAAGAAGGATTTTCTTCGGTGGATACCTCTTGTTCCTGGTTATACCCCCCTTCGAAAATAGTTTCTATTTCTATATTTCTTTCCTCCTCACTTTCCCCCACTTCTGCCGCTTCTGAAATTTCTTAGTTAGAATGGGTGACGACATTTTACCTAAATAGTAAACACAGGTAATAAATAAGAGAATACTAAAAATGCTATAGGGAGTTAGCTTAGGGTATATGGTTTAGGGGTTTAGGTGTAATAGTTTAGAATTTAAGGATAGTTGTTTCAATTTAAGGTTTATAGTTATAATTTAGGGTTTATAAGTTAGAGTTTAGTTTCAGGGTAACATGATAAGGATTTAAGTTTTAACCTATAAACTCTAAATTATAACCCTAAACCTTAACTTGAAAAAACTATCCCTAAATTCTAACCCCTACACCTAAACCCCTAAACCCTATACCATAAACTAACTTCATATAACCTAAAACTAAGGTGCTTGTGGAAACTGAAAGTTTCCACCGACTGTGTATAGAATATTTATCCATATATATATATAATACTAAATTTTAAGCCTATATAATTTGGGTGTTTTCAATTGAGCCCTTAGGATTTAGGAATATACGTGGGTGACAATATGGTGATTCATCTGGCGGGAAAAGCAAAGAAATAGCCAAAATATGCATACATTGTCTCCATGGTGGCAAAAATCTTGGGGTCTATACCTATGGTGTTTCATATTTCCAACACAAAACAAGAAAGAACGGCAGTTGCTGCATACGCGCCGCCAGGCCACCCCACGAAGTCGTTGCCGCCGCCGTCCATTTGCTCGAACACAATGGGTTCGGCAAGTACAACATCTTTGTAAACAATTGCGAGGACTTCGCCGTGTATTGCAAAACAGGCTTCGCCGAAAGTAAACAGATTATGAGGCATATTAAACGACTGAATTTTATGTTTCCTATTGTTGGTGTGATTGCTACCCTTCCTCTTGCGGCAGCTTATACGGTTCATAAAGAGACCACCGTCTCTCAAAGGGTTACGGCTTAACTTAAAAACGTACTATTTCAAAATTTAAAATTTATATTTCTGAAAGTAAACGGTTTATTTGTTGGTTTGTATTGTTTCTTTTCGATTGTGAGTACTCTTTTTATCCTGTATTTATAAAATTTATCAATTTGACCCTTAATATATGATACCAAACATGTTGGGGTCTCAAATCCCTTAGACACATGACATTTACAGTTTCTTGTCCTCCAAGGTATCTCCTGTTGCTTCTTATGCTTTCTTCTTCTATTAACAAGCTTGTGTTTTTCTCGATTCTGCTCATTTCTTCAACGGGCTTCTTCTATTCTACGCTTTCAACTATGTCATTTTCATCGACGCTAGAATTTTGATCGGCACATTTGATTTCTTCTTCCATTAACAAGCTTGTATTTTCATCACTTTTGCTCGTTTCTTCAACGTGTTCCTTCGATTCTATGCTTTCAACCATGTCATTTCTAGCAACACTAGAATCTTGATCGACACTTTCACCTTCTTTCATTAACAAGCTTGCGTTTCCTTCGGTTTTGATTGTTTCTTCAATGGGTTTCTTCGATTCTACGCTTTTAACCATGTCACTTATATAAATACAAGAATCTTGATCGATATTTTCATCTCCTTTCGTTAAAGAACTTGTGTTTTCATCGGTTTTGTTCGTCTCTGTGTTTTCAACCACATCATTTTCTTCAACACTATAATCTTGAACGACATTTTCGCCTCCTCCTTTCATTATCAAGCTTGTGTTTTCATCGTTTTTGCTCGTTTCAATATGTTTCTTCGGTTCTATGCTTTCAATTATGTCATTTCTATCAACACTAGAATCTTGATCGACATTCTCGCCGCCTCCTTTCATTAAAAAGCTTGTGTTTTCATCTATTTTTCTCGTTTCTTCTATAGATTTCTTTGATTCTACACTTTCAACCATGTCATTTTCATCGACACTAGAATCTCGATCGACATTTTCTCCCGGTCCTTTCCTTATCAAGCTTGTGTTTTCTTCGTTTTTGCTCGTTTCTTCGATAGATTTCTTCAATTCTATGTTTTCAACCATGTCATTTTCATCCACATTAGAATCTTGATCAACATTTTTGTCTTCTCCTTTCGTTGACGAGCTCGTGTTTTCATCAGTTTTGCTCGTTTCTTGAATAGGTTCCTTCGATTCCACGCTTTCAATTATGTCATTTTCATCAACAACAGCCTGTGAATTAGCTGAACTAGAATCTTGATCGGCACTTTTGTCTTCCTCTTTCATTAACGAGCTCAATCCGCTATCGAGCTCACTCGTTTCTTCAATGGTTTCGAGTGCATTTCCCCTCTTCTCCGGTTCTTTGATTTCATCTATAATGCCATCTCCATCCGCCAAACCCTCGGAATCGTCTCCACCAGAGCTTTGATCAACATTTCGGCCTTCCTCTTTCATTGACGAGCCGATTTCCGTATCAAGTTCACTTATTTCTTGGACCGTAATTTCCGAGACTTCGCCTCTCTCGGATCCAATGCTCGAATTTTTTCTATCGACCGCGTTTTCTGTCGCGTCACGTATCTGTTCTTCACCTTCAATTAGATTTTCTTGTTTCTTCAATTCCACACTTCCGACTACGCGGTTTCCGTCAGCCACAACTCTTGATTTCTTCATGCACACGGCATCTCCACCTTCGTCTGCCGCTAATGTGCTCGCATTTCTATCAAGTTTTCTAGCTCTTTCCACGGTGGTTTCTGGGGTCTTGGCCCTCTTCGATCCGGCCCTCGAACTTTTACGGCTGATCGAGTGTTCGACCACGGCGTGTTTCGATTTACCACAACCCATTTCTGCTTATTATTCTGAAGTGCAGACAAGAGGCTAGCACTGCTCCCTTTTTAATCTGGACAATATGTTAGTGCAGACAATATGTTGTTATTAAACGGACTTTAACTAGTTAACCAAATTCAAGCAATAGTTACTTCCGTTTGTCTAACAATATGCTTGAACGTTTAATCTGACGTGGACCATATTTAAAATATATGAAATTTAAACCTCATATAATTTGGGTGTTTTCAATTGAGCCCTCAGGAATATATGTGGTTGATTCATCTCTTCAACCATACTCATGTTTAGGGCCGTAAATGAGACGAAAGAGATCGCGAGCTATTCGAGCTTGATTGGATCAAAGCTCGGTCAAAGCTTAACTCGATGGGACTCGACTCGAGCTCGAACTCGGCTCGAGTTCTTGCCGAGCCGAGCTACTTGATACCCGACTCGAAAAGTTCACGAGCTACTCGAAAATATAATATACTAAATTTTTTTATTTTTTATAATTTAAAATTTAAATTCTTAAACTTAAAACCTAAATATAAACCCTAAACATTCACTAAATTCTAAACGAATTTAAATATAAAGATTATTATCACATATACTATACATGTGGTAAATTTTTTTATTTTCACAAGTATCTTAATTTTTGGGTTTATGATTTTAGTTTAGTGTTTAGGGGTTTAGAATTTAAGTCTTATGGTTAGAATTTAAATAGTATGGTTAGGGATATAAATTTTAACCTATAAACCATAAACCTAAAATTTTATAAACACTCACTAAATTTAAAACAACTACACTTAAACCTCTAAATTCTAAAAGAAATACTTAAATCATAAAACTAGGTATTTATATAAATTTTATTTTCACGAGCGCTTGTACATGAAATAATTACCCTTAATATTAATATTATTATAAAATTTAAAGTCTAAGTTATTCAAAAGAGAGAGAGAGAGACTAAGGTCCATAGAAGATCCATGGACCGCCACTTCACGTTAGTAAATCCTCCCTCCTTCCATCTCCTAAAACCCTGATCAGCCCCTCAGACAAAAAGGAAAATTCCAGCGAGTTTTCGTATCTAAACCCGCCGAGTTAACCCGCTCCGTTCCTGACTCATCTACCACTCAATACCAACTCAAAGGAAAAGAGGAAAAAAAGGGGGAAGATGCAAGTGATTTCGAACGCTCGCAATCTCGCTAGGGTTTTAGGAGCTCGAACAATTCTTTTCAATTCAAATCTACGTTTCTCCTCATATTTGAACCAATCTCATAGCTCTTCTCTCCAATGCCAACTTCACGGAGATGCTTGCTCAGGTACTGTCAAAATTTCAGTTTTTTTAGATACTTTGTTTGGTTACTGAAAGAAATTAGGGAAATGATTTAGTTTACCATATTTTTCTGTTTATTTCAATACTAATTGTTTGGATTGATAGCTAAGAATTAGATAGAAAAAAAACCTCTAGTTATTTCAGAGAAAGAAGAAATCAAATCGATTGTGTGTACATTAATTTAGGTATTTTTACAGGCATTTGTGGAAGCTGTTATTATCTGATGCCACTACATTCGGTTTATCCGATGATTTCAAGGGCATGTTTTTCGACAGAAGCTGGAACCGCTGATAGCAATCCAACTGGTACTTGATTTTCTCTTTAGTTTAGTTTGAGATTGTGTTTGAAGCTTTTTGTTTTATTTTCAATGTTTGGTTTGTGTTGTTGAATACAGAGGCCGTTAAGGAACTCTATGATAACATGCTTCAATCCGTAAATGTTAAAAGAACGATGCCTCCGAATGCTTCTCTATGGTCTATGATTGGAAACTGCAAAAATCATGAAGATATTAAGCTTCTTTTCGATGTTCTCCAGAATCTCCGAAGATTTGTATATTCATTATCTTTACCATCTTGTATTGTTAGCTTGAATCATTTGTCGTTTATGGATGTTTTCTGTGGTTTTGGTTGCAGCGATTATCAAACTTACGAATTCATTCCAATTTTAATTGCAATCTCTGTCAAGAAGTTGCCAGGGCTTGTGCTCGTGTGGGAGCTGTCGATTTTGGTATGCCTTATTTTTACTCATATCCTTAGCCTATTTACTTTAACCCGAGTATGAGTTTTGCATACTGATAGTGTCAAACTCTGGTGTTTGGTATGTTCAATTTTTTCAAAGTTTTTCTATGAGTTTGGAAGGTTCTTGGATGGTTATATGTGCATATCCATGTTGAATATGTTTCGGACACGGGTTATCCAAGAAAACTTAAGAGTCAGAGCAATAGTGTTAAGCGGTTGGTTTTTCATGCTAATTTGTTTTTTATAGACCCCGAACAATAATATGTAGTTTGACTGCTAGTTCTTTAATACCGGTTTGCAGAAATTTATTTGTTATTGAAAATATTTGCAAGTACCATCTGATATATGTAATGTAATTATATGAATATGATTTAGCTTGAACGCTTTTCCAGGAAAGAAAGCTTTATGGCTGCACAATGTGTTCGGACTGACTCCTAGTATTGCGTCCGCACATCATTTATTGGTATAAGTGTCTCATCAATCGAGTTTATCAATTCTGATTTGTTTTCTGTTTCCTTCTTTTTTTGAACATATAATTAATTGTTGGAGTGCAGTCGCATGCTAAGGTTCATAATGATACTAAACTAATGGTGGAGGTGATGCAGCTTTTGAAAAGTAATAACTTACCTTTACAAGCTGGGACTGCAGATATCGTTTTCAGGTGAATCGATGTTTTGTTATGGCACATGTTTCACTTTCGCTTTGCTAAATGCCTTGAGAGTTCCAGTCTTAAGAACATTTTTTCCTTTTCCGAATAAAATTTGAAGTTAATAAGAAAAGATTGACGAACATGAAATGGTTATTCTCCTGGGGTAGGACACTCAACACGATCAAAACCAAGATGGTCTATATGTGTAGATGACCTGTTATGCTTTCCCGACTAACTTTCTAAAATGTTCTATTTTTATTCCATTATCTGCCCGAAACTTAGCAGATTGGTCTATGTAGTTCTTTTTGGTAGAAGGGATATGGAATTTTGTTCTCTTTGTGCTTCCTTTAAGTTGTCTTAATATTAATTTGGATTAAACATTGCAGCATTTGTTCCGATACAAATGATTGGGGGTTGATCTCTAAGTACTCAAAGAGGTTTATCAAGGCTGGTGTTAAACTACGACAGACTACATTTGACACATGGATGGAATTTTCCGTTCGAAGAGGTCTCTAATCTCCGAGTTTGTAGTTCCTTTCTTTTGTATATCTTTGGATTTTCCCTGTCATTTCCATCTTTCAACTCTCTCTTGAGTGATAGTAGTTGGTAATATTATATTCTCCTGTTTGTGTGGCCTACAAAACTAGTCGGTTTTCGAGATATGCTTATTTAATAGTCTTCATTCTTGAATTTCTACTCTGGGGTCAAGAAATTAGGGCACCGAGAGAGGGAGAGAAAGCACACACTGGATAAACGAGTTACTTATAGACACTCCCCAATACCTGGAATTGATATATCGTTTCTTGTTATAGGAGACACTGAGTCACTATGGAATATCGAGAAATTGAGATCCGAGACAATGAAGCAGCACTCCCTCACCACTGGTTTTGCATGCGCCAAGGTTATTAATGAAAATTGATTTCAATATACGATCACTTGATAACCGTTTTATTTATCTTTGATATTTCTTCATTTTCAGGGTTTACTACTAGAACGCAAGCCCGAGGATGCTGCAGCTCTTATTCAGGCCCTTAATGAGGTAAATCTGGTATCATATCAATTTGTGCCTTCTATATTTTGTAATCTAGGTTATCCTCCTATTGATCACTCTATGTTTTTCGGACCCGAGTGTGAGTGTTGGATGCATTCCGGTGTATAATGTCCGCGAGATTAAACTTTTAACTCTATTCATTCCAGACTCTATCTGATGCAAAGAAGCCGGGTATCACGGTTGAAGTTGAAAAGTTGGTAAACGAATGGCCTTCAGAAGTTCTCAAGCATCAAAAAGAGGAAGATCAAAAGGTATACTATTTACATGTTCTTGTTTTCCCTAAATACGAAAACTAATTGCCGTCTGTCATCGAATCAATTGGCCAGGCGTTGGCGGCTGCTTTGAAATCCGATATTCCTACCATGGTTGCTAGTCTACTAAACATCGGCTTGGCAAGGAGCGTAAATTTGGAAGACTTGGCAAAAAAAGAAATTCTATCGTAGGACAGACGATCGGACTCGAAAGTCCGAATTTCGGCACCTTGTTTCAACAGAGCTTCCTTCAACAAGGTTGGAACATTTATGAGAATTGTTGTCACAAAGTAGGCACTTTTTGATCAATTTAAAGGTTATTTAAATCCTATTTTCCCCTCTCTTTTCACATTACAAAATAAGTTTTCTGAAACCTTTAAGATTGATTGATTAATTATGTTTTTGTTAGGAATATTTTTTATGATCTACGTGGTTCCCTTTATTTTTAGCAGTAGCAGGTCAAATTATGATTTTTTTACCCCTCTACTTTGCTCATTTTTTACATTTAGTCCTTGTATTTCAATTTGACATATTTTAGTCTTATTTTTATACTGACATTAGCTAATCCATATAATTAACATTGCTAACAATTTGGTCTAAGTGTAATAGATTTTTTTTTAAATCACAATATCCGATTCATTGATCGATTAATCCGAATTAGATATTACAAAGTCTTATTATGCGTTATTGGACATATAGAAGTATGTTAAATCTGTCTATTTTATGAGTTTTATGTCGTTACGGAAACACATCATTTCTTATTTAAATTATAAAATCTGACTTATAAATTTTATATACTAAATCTTAAACTTAAGCTTTGAAATATAAACTTTGAACTTAAAACCTTAAACTTTCTGACTTGTATAAATTAGTATTGTATTAAAATATAAATTGTTAAAATAAATATTTTTTTTAAAAAAATTGAATTCTACTCAAACTTGAATTAAGAAAGGGTAAGGTTCTTATCATAGCCCTTTCAAGAAGATTAAATAATTAGATTGCAATTTCAAGCTTTTTCTTGAACTATAATCATCAATAAAATACTTATACTAATTAATTAATTAATAAATAAAAGATAATTAAACTCCTAATTTAATATCAATAAAAATCCATTGACTTTCTAAATTCCAATAATTACATGTGACTTGGTCAGTTGGTCTTATCAGAAAATCAATATTTACGATTACATTGAGATACATATGGTTTTCCATTCACACAAATGATAGTATAAAATTAGTTAATAGGCTGTCCGTTTCATATTTGACTTTTTTTTAATGAGTTTTCATTTTTTTACTATTAAGTAGAAGTATTATATTTAGGTCCTTGTATTCATTCACACAAATAAATCCTCTAAAATTTTAATTTGTTCCCTACAAATTTTGGTGTAATTATATTTAGGTCATTGTAAATTTAAATATTAGATAAATTAGGTATTGTCACTCAATTTTTAGTTTAAATACTTAATAAACCCTTATATTTTTAAGTTCAATAATTCGGCTCCTCCTGATATTCAATTCTTGCTCCGTCTTTGCTCCCAACCTAATTTATTTTATTCACAACACTAGGATTCATACTCTCGATCTCGCATAAAAAGTCTAATGTCTTATTCATTAAACCAACTGATTGTTTATCGATAGTGTTATTGTTGCAATAACTTAAAAACGTAAATTTGAATATGATTAAACACACAATTTCTTTCGATTATGAATAAGTTATTGGTAAAAACCCAAAAAACCCTAAATCAATACAGAAATGGGATCAGATTGTTTAATATGAAGGTTTCATTATTTAAACGCAACCTCAATTGTACAAACTAAGACCTCGTTCAGTAGAAATTTTTAAACGCTCGATAAAAGTAAACGGTCGATTAAGGACAGAAATTAAATTTTTCGAACTGTGGCGAAACGCGGATTTTATCTTTATTTGTCCCATTTTATAAAGACATAGTCAAAGGCTTGATATTCAGACAAGCAGTTTGACCGCAATATGAACAGATGTAATAAACGTGAACACGATTTGCAACAATCATATCGATAAAATCATATTATTAATTATTTTTTTGGGTTTATATTTATATTTTTATATTTTTTCCAGACCATGTACGTATGGAAACAAGTTTCCCACTTGGGGGGAGATCTGTACGTTATCACAATTAGATAACAATTACAGGTTAAGCTGATTATGATTTGAATTTTGAAAAAATATTCGTATTCAACGCATATTTGATTTTTTAATATATGGTTTTGTATTAATTTATATTAATTAAGAAAACTTGATCTGAATTAATCAACTAATAAATTAATTACGGAGATTACACAAGAGAAAACTTGTAAAAAAAATTCTACATATGCATACGTCCTGAGCCAAATGCAGATAAAATACAATGAGAAAAAAAATGTTGAATAAAACAAGGGATAGGCCGAGAGACGCCGAAGGGCCGGTCATTCACCACTAAAAAATTGAGATTTTTATATGATTTAAAAAATATATAAATTTTCTATATCTTTCCTATTAAAAATCTATTTTCGCAGAGTTCGCCCTCTAGAATTTTCTATGTTTACATACTAACATAAAGTTCTGCGTCCGATTCGAATAAAATAATCATCAAGTCCCCATTACAAACCAAAGGAAAATCCATCCAAACAGCTAACATACTATTCAATTCTCCAACCCTAAATATTATAAATCAACTTTGATTGGCGTGCTGGCAATTCCAACCATTTTTTTTTCATTTTCTTCTCCACAAATTTCATATATAAATATCACACATTCATATGTTTTCATACCCCTCCATTTGCCTTGCTAGCTAGCTATCTTTTGGGAAGTTAAACAATGGCATCCACCGATAAACCGACCACCGTCTCGACACCGGCATCCGAAGCGGCGCCTCCCGCCGCCGCCAAGTATTCCGCTCTCGATGTTGGCCTTAGGGTGTTGTTGTTTGCAGCTTCCGTAAGTGCTGCGGTGGTGATGGGCACTGCCAAGCAAACCGAGATGGTTCCCGTCCCAGGCTTCCCGCCAACTATTAGGGTTCCTTTTACAGCCAAGTTCAACCATTCACCTGCCTTCATGTAAGTCTAATTTATATAGTTGACCTCGAAATTAGATTATTCGAACTCGAGTTTAATTATATCGGATCATACGGTGAAATTACATTTTGATTATCGTAAAAGTTTATAATTCAATTTTAACCTTTCAGATTAACCATCTGACTTCACTCCTAATTAGAGAATTATAAAATTTTATGTCAGATTTGAGTATGTATTCGATTATAAAAAAAAGAACGTTTTCCGATACATATGGTGTTTGTTTCAGTCGAGTTTAGACATTCACTTGCCTTATGCGACTCGAATTTATGGTCCGCATTTATAATATTCGGAGCTGATAAATTTATTTAAAATTTAAATATTTGTGTTCGATATAAATATGTTTATTTTTTTTATCAAATATGAATATTTCACAATGATTTTGCCTCCTTTAAAGTGTGAAAACATTTCTATACTTTTTATAAAAAATAGAGTTAGTTAAACCAATCAATACCAAGTCAAAAGTTAGTTAATTATAAGCCAAACAATTATTGATGTTGAGAATATTAAATTATAATTGGGAAAATATCACCTTTAGTCACTAAATATTTTTACTTTCCTATTTTGGTCACTAAACTACTAGCAAGATAGTCACTAATTTTACACTTTTTTTTTTCTATTTTGGTCACCCGACGTTAAAAATCTCATGAAAAAACAAGACAACAAGAATAATTTAGTGATCAAAATAGGAAAAAACGTAACGTTAGTTCACACTTTAGTGACACCATGGTGATGTTTACCCATTAAAATTCAAAGATTTATGTTGCTTGATATGAATATATTTGTTTATTTATCGTTAAATTTATTTATATGTTTAAATTATTTTTATTCATATTTAAATATGTTTCGAATATAAATAAAAATAATTTGCTCATAGAATAAGTCTAATAAATTATTATTTGATTTGTGCAGATACTTTATAGCAGCATTATCTGTAACAGGTTTATACAACATTATTTCAACTCTGGCATCGATTTCGGTCTCCCGCAAGACCAAAACCATTTTGCTCGCCCTTGCATTATTGGATGTGGTAAGCTTGGATTTTACGATTCTTGGTCATTTAGTTGGTATTGTTTCGGGTTTGGGTTTTTTCGAGTCGAGTTATTATAGATTCAATCATTTCAAGTTTTAACCATTCTATATTATTTGTTTGGGTTATTAGTTAATCGTTCGAGTCATTTTGGGTTTGAGTGCTTTCGGGTGCGGATTGGATAGTTTGAATTGTTGAAATTATGATTAAATATCGGCAGAGACAAATTACTTAAGTTTAAAATAATGACTTGTTAAGTATTTAATCTAAAAAATTAGAGTGGTAAAAGTAAAATTCAACTTAAGTGTAAATTGGTAGGACCTAAAATGTTATTAGACCAAATATTTTAGGAGAGGCAACTGAGCAAGTGCACGTCCCACTCTCTATGTACATCTGTCTCTGGTTAAGTCCGATTTTTAAGTTGGGATCAAAGCTGACAAGCTTATATGATATTGAGTTAGATCGGTTCTGAACTCAACAAGTAGTCATAGTGAAAAAACGGATGATGTTCATTTTAGAAGACTCGAGTTCAATCGTTATTCTGCAAGTGTGTGTACATTGTCAAAGAGTTAAAAATATAATTTGTAACCACCTTTAGACTATTCAAAAGAAAATCGGTTCGGTAAAATGATGATTTATATTTGTGGCTTTTCGAATAGAAAACAATAGGGTCGGTACTCTAACAAGTTTGTTTCCAATTCTGACCTATAATACAGGTGTTTGTGGGGATTGTTGCCTCGGCCACCGGCGCAGCCGGGGGCGTCGCTTACATCGGATTAAGAGGTAACAACCATGTCCGGTGGAACAAGATCTGTAACGTTTACGACACGTTCTGTCGACACATCGGAAGCGCGGTTGCGTTGTCGTTGTTCGCGGCCGTCTTGCTGGTGTTCCTCAGCATGATCTCCACCTTCGCACTTTACAAGAAGATCCGTTGATTTTAGAGACAGTTCTTAGAATCTCTTGTCTGGATTTCAGCAACAACGTTTGAGTGTCGGTTTTCATTGTATGTGTTTATCTTTTGAACTTTATAGGAGGTGTTTTGTCTATAAATGAATGTCTTGGTTTGTATTTTTCTTTTGATTTATAATATGGTTTTTTTTCGATTATTTTTGTATGGTCTTATTTTGTTGTTACATTTATTGTTACTTAATTGTATACTTTAATTTAATTATAAGGGATTCATGTAATGTTTATAAGGGATGTAGTACTTCTTATAAACAATCGAACAACAAAAGGAATATAGTAATTTATTCTCTCATTCCTTCAAAAGAAAAAGTAATTTATTTTCTCATATTGATAAAAGTTATAATTATTTTATTTATCTGCTTTTGGTAGCACGTCTGTTTATCTGCTCTTGGTAGCATGCCTATTTTGCCGTCTGTTTTTCTTGATCTGTCGTCCGATTATCTTTTTCTGTCCCTAGTGGCTCTATGGCTTCTATGGTCGGTGATATGGAGCGTTTGACAATCAGATCGGAGGAGGATGAGAGTCTGGAATTAGAGGCTTCCGATCCCGATCTTACTCTCTCATATGAGTTCTGTTTTGTGGGTTCATTCTTAACTTCTAGTGTGATTCATTTTATTTCAATGAGATCTACATTATCCAATGTGTGGCATCCGGTTGGTGGAATTTCAATCTCTGATTTGGGTAATGGTAGATACCTCTTCCGACTGTTTCTCGGGGTGGATGCTGATAGGATTGAGAATGGTGGCCCTTGGAATTTCAATAGCCATGTTCTGGTGTTACATCGCTTAGTCGCAGGAGAAGATCCCCATCAGGTTCCTTTAACGCACCTTTCTTACTGGATTTTGGTTCACAATGTTCCGCACAGTTTTGTATCGGAGAGGGTAGCCCGTTCGCTGGGGAATTTCTTAGGATCGTTCATGGAATATGATTCTTTGGCCACATCTCTCGACTACAAAGGAATAATCCGTCTCAGGGCCAAGATTGATATCCGGCACCCGCTAAAACGCAGGAAAAAAATTCGGCTGGCTAACGGCACAGATCACTATGTTCGATTTGAATATGAACGATTAACGCTCTTCTGCTTTATTTGCGGATTATTAGGACACGGTGAAAGTTTCTGTCCTTTACGAGCAACGACTGATCCTACTGAATTAGTTATGGCTTGGGATGCATCACTCCGGGCTCCCCCACGGCGTCGCAACCAACCGGAAAGTATTTGGCTCAGGGAGGTGGAGCCAATAGATTCCTTAACCCGAGCAAATCAGGGGCGCGGAAATCAAGGGAAACCAATGATGAGTGATATCACTAATCTGCCTAATTCTTTCAGAGGCGGTAATCAAGGAATATCTAAAACGTCAAATTTGGGCGTTGATAGGGGTCGTATCCTGGGCGGATTAATTACAGGTCCTATACTGGGCCCATCTGGGTCTGGCCCATCTTTTGTTATGGACGTGGCTATGGCCACAGAGGAGGAAAGCTGCCCAATGGAACAAGGTGATGGGCTTAAACGTCCACGGGTTAATTCTCAAGCCCCTTTAGTTTCAAATGGTGTTGATTCTACTGGTGCTCCGTCAAATGTTTCGGCCGACCTGGTAGCTCAGGTCCGCCGTTCGCCATGAAACTCCTGAGTTGGAATGTCCAGGGCTTGGGCAAGCCACGGACGGTGGGGCGTCTCCGACAGAAATTGCGAGACGAAAACCCCTCAATTATTTTTCTTATTGAAACAAAGGTGACTGAAGCCAAAATGGTGGGTATACGTCGAAGATGTGGGTATCCTGATGGGATGGATGTTGGGGCAATTGGAAGAAGCGGTGGTTTGTCTATGGGATGGAAGGACTCCTGTGTGGTAACATTGCGTTCTAAATCACCACGGCATATTGATATCTTAATCACGGATGATTCGGATGGGAATCAATAGAGATGCACTGGGTTTTACGGGGCTCCTAAAGAACAACATTGTGAGGACTCCTGGAATCTACTGCGTGCTCTAGATGATATGCCTACAACGCTATGGGTGGTGATAGGGGATTTCAACGAGATTGTTCTTGCCTCAGAAAAGCAGGGAGGCTGTGTTCGAAATGCCAGACAAATGGATAGGTTCCGAGAGGCAATTATGGATTGTTCTTTGTTTGACTTGGGTTACTCTGGCCCATGGTTTACGTGGGAGAAAGGTCAGGTTTCGACTAATAACATCAGAGAACGACTTGATCGTGGTTTGGCAACATATTTGTGGTGGGAACTTTTCCCGAATTTTCAGGTTAGCCATTTGTCTCATTCATTCTCGGACCATTGTCCATTGCTTTTAAATACTGGTCATATGGATGGTAATCCTGGTCGTAAATGGCATTTCTGTTTTGAGTCTGCCTGGCTCCTTGAAGAATCGTGCGGCCCAGAGGTGGAGCGACTTTGGGAATCTTCTTCAGGGGATTTTTTAACACGGATGGGCCAAGTAAGTTCTGGTTTAAACAGCTGGTTTAAACGTCTGAAACGGGATAAAGGCCTCACGATTGCAGACTTGAAATCAAAGCTCGAAGCTTTAAATGAGTTAACTCCATCGGACGATGTTCTTGGAGAAATCTTAGACACAAAATTGGCTATGAATATGGAGTTGGATAAAGAAGAATGTTACTGGGAACAACGTGTGAGATCAAACTGGCTCAAGCACGGGGATAGGAATACTACATATTTTCACAGATGTGCTACTCAAAGGAGGAGGAAAAATACTATCAAAACTTTGGTTAATGACAGTGGGGTGGTGATTGCGAATGACCGTGACATGGGCGAGGTGGCAAGGGAGTATTTTGTGCAACTGTTTAACTCAAAAAGGGTGGCGGATTGTAACAGTATTTTGGCAGGGGTAAATTGTTGTATTACTGATGAAATGAACCAGGACTTATCTCAGCCGTTCACAGCTAATGAATTTTGGGAAGCAGTGAAATCGATGAGTCATTTAAAAGCGGTGGGGGAGGACGGTTTGGGTGCTCTCTTTTATCAAAAATTCTGGCATGTTTTCGGGGACGAGATGATTACTTTCTGTACTTCCATACTAGCTGGTGAGCTTCCTATGTCAAGAATTAATCAAACCCGCATTGTTTTGATCCCTAAAAAGGATAATCCTATAAATATGTCTGATTTTAGACCTATTAGTCTATGCAATGTGCTTTTTAAAATTATTTCGAAGGTCCTGGTGAATCGGTTCCAATCAGTTTTGCATTTGTGTATAGACAAGGCCCAGAGTGCTTTTGTCCCTGGCCGATTAATTACAGATAACGTTTTGGCTGCTTTTGAAATAATTCATTCAATGAGGGCCAAACGTCTTGGAAAGAAGGGTCATTTTGCGCTAAAATTAGACATGTCCAAGGCTTATGATAGGGTTGAGTGGCCGTTTATTGAGACTATGTTATTAAAGATGGGCTTCTCTGCGGAGTGGGTTACTATGGTTCTAAATTGTGTCTCCTCTGTTTCATATTTCGTGGTAGTCAATGGCCAAGCTGGTGACAGTTTTACTCCATCCTGGGGTCTTCGCCAAGGAGATCCACTAAGCTCATACTTGTTCTTGATTTGCAGCGAAGGCTTATCCTCACTATTGAGACAGGAGAGTGAGTCTGTTGGTATCCGTATTAATCGTGCAGCTCCCTGTATTTCTCATCTTTTCTTTGCGGACGATAGTCTTATATTTGGGGAAGCCACTACTCGTTGTGCCATGAAGTTATGGAGTATTCTTAGAACCTATGAAACGTGTTCTGGGCAAGTTATTAATTTTGAGAAATCGGGCATCTTTTTTAGTACAAACTGCCTTGATGATGTTCAGTGTGATGTTCGAAGAATTTTAGGCATTGGTAACAGTTTGTGTCCAGAGAAGTACTTGGGCTTGCCCATGACTGTGGGGAGAAATAAGAAAAAGGCTTTTGTGGCTTTGAAGGATCGATTTATTTCATGCATTTCTTCTTGGAGCCCACGGTCGTTGTCGCAGGGGGCAAGGCAGTTTATATAAAATCTGTTTTGCAAGCAATACCTACTTACACGATGAGTTGTTTTTTGCTGCCTAAGACTCTGTGTACTGAGCTAGAGGCTATTATGGCTCGTTTTTTGTGGCAAAATTCGAAGGACAAAAGAGGTATACATTGGTGTCTCTAGGCCAATCTTTGTCAGTTAAAAGATATAGGGGGTTTGGGCTTCCGAGATATGGCCAAGTTCAATATCGCGTTGCTTGCTAAACAAGGTTGGAGGCTTGTTCAAAATTCGTCTTCCCTTGTGGGCCGTCTCTTCCGGGCTAAATATTTCCCATCTACTGATTTCTTGCATTCGAGATTGGGCTCCAATCCCTCTATCACCTGGAGGAACATTTGGTCTACAAAAGGCCTGCTGGAAATGGGTCTCAGGTACAGGGTCGACAATAGAAGGGCCATCTCAATTTGGAACGACTTCTGGCTCCCAGGGCCTGTCCCAAAGAAGGTAACATCTACTCCCTCTGATTCCTTACTACTAGTTGCTGATCTGATAAATGAGTCAAATTTCTCATGGAATCATGATTTGGTTCGTGATACCTTTGTACCGGCCGAAGCAGAGGAAATTCTAAACATCCCTTTGTCCTCATATTCTACGGAAGACAGTTTAGTTTGGTGTGGGGAGCACTCGGGTGTGTACACGGTTCGTAGTGGGTACAAGCTGCTGTTACCTCCTATAGTAACATCTCTTTCGGACCAAGAGGTCTTCAAGAAGATTTGGCAAGTAAAATGCCCTGCGAAGATGAACATCCAGTGTTAGAAATTCCTAAAGAATTTCGTGCCTACTAAGTGTAACTTGCGTACAAAACAAATTCTTTTAGATCCTACTTGCCCTCGATGTCATCAAGAAGATGAGGATGTGAGCCATGTTTTGAGAAATTATTCCTTTGCAGAACAAGTTTGGTCACTTTTGGGGTTTCAGTGCCCTAGAATTATCCCAAGCAGTAACTTCAATTTGTGGTTATCATCAATGTTTCTTAATTATGGGAGCAACAAACATACTGAAATCATTGTGGCTTTATGGGCACTATGGACTGCCAGAAACAAATTTATATTTGAGGGAATCAGTACAAGACCAGTTGATACTGTTACCTCGATTAAAGGCTATTCCTTGGATATACAGCTGGTCTCCTCACGGGCTACTGCATCTGATCCATGTTCCTTCATCCGTTGGACCGCTCCCATTGATCTGATTGTTAAAGTAAATGTCGATTTAAGTTTCAACAGTATCACAAAGTCAGCATACATGAGTGTGGTAATTCGAAATAATAACGAATTTATATTGGGGGCTTGTTGCACGATTTCTTACCAAATTTCATCGCCGTTTGCAGTGGAAGCTCGAGCGGTAATTCAAGGGCTCCGGTTGGCACTGGATTTGGGTTTCACCAAAATCGAGGTTGAAGAGGACTCACGTTCGATCATCACCAAAATTCTCTCCAAATCGCCGGACCTTTCTGAAATGGGACCCCTAATCCAAGAAGTGAAGGGTATCTCTCGAAGTTGTCGAGACTGTCGGTTCAGGTTCACCCATCGGTCGGGAAACGCGGTCGCACATGCATTGGCAGCTTATAGACGCTCTCTGGACTCCGATCGTTTCTGGGTTGAAGATGTTCCCCCTCGCATCGAGGCGGTGGCCGCCATGGATAGACGTTGGCTGGATCCACCGTAGTTTGGCTCTTCAGCGCTCCCCTTTTGAAAGGTTTTGTTCTCTTTTGCGCCGGCTTCAACAAACCTTTCATCTACATCTCCCTTTGTTGCATGCTGCAGATCTTTGAAGATTCTTTCGAAGGTTTTCTGAGATGTGGTTTCTTCGGCTGAACCAGTTTTTTCTTTTGTTTGTTTTTAGGAAACGTTTTAGTTTCTTTTGGGGGTTTTGCTCTCGTATGTGGTCATTTGGGTTTGGGCCTTTAACTCTGTTTTTTCTTTTTTTTATATATCCACTTTAATAAAAGCTGGTCAGCAACCTTTATCAAAAAAAATTAATTATTACATTTCTACAGTGATTTAAATATTTTTTATGTGTCTCAAGTATGTCATGTTCGAGTCCTCTTAACCCGTATTTATTTATTTTTCTTTGCATTAACAACAAACTAAAACATATATTGTATTTAATCATTAAATCAATAGTTTTCTTTCTCTCAAAGTGCAGCCGGGACTCTCTCTTGTTTTTATTTTTCTTTAAACACCGGCGACGGTACCGGTTTTAATATTGATCACCGCCGCCGAGATTTATCATTTTGTTTGTTTTATTTTTTAGTTTTTAATAAATTATTCTACTCCTGTGCCACGATCTATTCTGCTCTTGTAGCACGATCTATTCTACTCTTGTGGCACGATCTATTCTACTGTATGGTACGTTTTTCTTTTTGTTTTATTTTTATTAGGATTGGATCTGACGACGTCACGTCTGATCAAGATGACGCCTTTTAATAATCATGATGATCTCCCCTATTATGGACCCTCGATTTAAATTTGGATACACGATTTGCGCTCGTGGATAGTTATTCACGACGCTCGGCTCTGATTTGCGGTTCTCGGTGGCCTTTCAATAGCTTAATCCCCTTTTGTGGTTTGTTTGTCGATACAGTCAGATTTGTTCGTGTCTATTTTTTGATCGAGTCTTTTGGATAGGTTTTAACCTTTTCATGTTTGGTTTTTGTATGATCTTAAATGGCTAGTTTTAAGAAAATGTCCAAATTATATTCTTAGTTTACAATAATAATTGTAAACAACTATTGTAATCTTGGGTATTTTATCGTTTAATAAAATTAGCGATTTCTATTAAAAAAAACATATATTGTATTTTGTAGTTATATCACAAATGACCACTTGATTCAATAGCAAACTCACACCACTTACACCATGAGTTTGATTCCCAGCGGCAACTAACGCAAAATAGCTCTTTGTTTTATTTTTCTCCTCCAATCAGGTGATGACACGTAATTTTGTGTGACCAAAAGTTTACAGATCAAAAATATAAGTAACCTTATCGGTCGAATTTAAAAATCGATGATCAAAACTGTACTGGACGAAAACATAAGTGACCATAAATATATAGTTATAAATAAACCGGGTCGAAACGAAAAATTTTGATCCTAAATCTACACCTGAACCAACCCAACTAGAACTTTTTGAAACCCAACTCAAACCGAACTTAATTTTTTATATAAAACTCGCTCTTATCATATCGGGTCAAGACCCGACATATCCGGGTAATTTTGTCATCCCTACATTCATTGCTGCCCCGTGATTGTGACCCAAAAAGCCCACCGGGCTGAATGAAACATCATGCAGCGAAAAGGACTCAGTTTCTGAGTTTAAATCACAACCTTCCGCGTGTTAACTCAGAAGCCTAAGATTCCAACACAGACGGCCGAACTCGGAACTCCCCACGTTGCAATAATCCGACATCAACACAAGCTTCTAGTCTCCAAATTTCCACTTTAAAATCCAAAAATACAGTAATTAACCCAGAAAATGAATCAATCAGATTACCCATTCAGCTCACTCCCAAACGATATAGCTCTCAGAATTGCTTCTTCACTTGAGGTTTGCTCTCGTTTCACTCCTTTTTTGTTTTTTCCCCACAAATTTTGAGCTTTTACTTCGGTTTTTGTGTTTCTGTGTATTGTTTGATTGTCGGGTATTCGGGTTTTTAGGCTCCGGATCTTTCCTCATTGAGTTGCTGCTCTCGGGCTTGGCGGGAGATATGCGGGTCGGATTGTTTATGGGAATCACTTGTCAAAGAAAGATGGAGTCTTTTGTATGAAACTGTGAAAAACCCTAACTTCAAGGTTGTACTTTTTGTTTGTTTGGTTTAAGTTTTTATGAATGAAACGGATGATCGATTCGAGTTTAAGTAGATTTAGTGAAAAATTCGATTCGATTCAGATGATCGATTCGAGTTTAAGTAGATTTAGTGATACGCAATTGTTCGCATCGAATATAAATCGGTGCGAATCATATGGCGTATTGATCTTGGAATAGTTGTTGGTTAATAGGCGATTCGATTCCTTAGTATTGGTTTGAAATTTTGTGAAAAATCGATGATAGGATTGGCGGGGATTCTACGTAAACCGGCACGAAGAGAAGGTGGTTCAGGCTGCATCTGTTGTTACCTTGGTGGAAAATTGCTCACAATTCGTGTCGCTCGAGGTAGTCGACTATCTGCAAGCGATCGAATGCCTGAAAACGATGCAGTTTGGATTCATAGATGTTCAAATGTTGCTGTTGAAACCAAAGCTGAGTGTTTTGCTTAACTTGATCGGTCTACATTACTGCCTTAACATCCTTCGAGTGCCGGTAACATTTCCCGTTTATTCTGTTTCGTTGAGATAGTGTTTTCGTTGTATCCTTTTAACTGTTATAACCGAGAATATGGTATTCGAGCACGATAACACGGGATTAAATGATTGAATGTAAGTTGGTGTGGATCGAAAAGCTAAACTAATCTGTTACTTCTTAGGTAGAGACTGATCTTGTATAGATTTTAATTCCATATCTTTCGATGTGTTCTGCCTTGCTTATTAGGCTTCTGCTGCCGGGCACCTATATCCGATACGGTCTCGGATATAAGTAGAACTTAGAAAATTTCAGTACACCCGTGTTTGGATACATATCCATTTTACTCTCCTCCGATTTTAACACCATAAGTTTGCAGGCTTTTCGTACCGTGGAAGCACTATGGAACAGTCAGATAGCTGGTCGGCAATTTTCTGTCCAATGGTGGAAGCCCGGGAGATGGTTCTATGGCTTCCGCATCCGAAATGAGTCTCATTCCCGTTGTCTCTCTCTCGAAGATCTTGCAATGGCAAAAGATGAGGAGGTGCTGGCGATACTCGAACGAGAAGCAATTCATGAGATTTTAACAATAGCTCGGATATCCGTCGGTAATTATTCCACAAGCATTCTCCAGTCTAGCCAAAGCTCACGATGACTGATTTTAAGGTGATGTGCATATAGTGTTCATTTCATAATGTTATAATTCTATCTTACATGACTCGAATATAAGTATCGGATATAGATATGTGTTTGATGCAGGTTTCTTTAGTATTTTATTCGAATATGAATATCGAAACTAATACAAAAAATAACCATGGATTAGGAATGAATCTAAAAGTGAATACTGCAAACACGCTCAAACAATCAGTATAAACCTTGTAGATTCTTGCAAAATTACCAGTCTATCTTCATTATTTTCTGGAATGATTTGGTCGGAACATTCATCGGTAACGGTAAACAGCATAAACCGTTGGTCGGGGCCGAGGGTTGCAGAGGACCACCAACAAAAGCACCATGATTAGAACAATCAGAAATCCGGCGAGTTTTACGCCTTCATCGTCTGATTCTTCCTTGCAACAAACTTTTACCATTGTCAATATGCTTCTGCTTCTTAGCTCCGATGTACACACATATATATATACATATATATATATATATATATATATATATATATATATATATATATATATATATATATATATATATAATCATAGTCGACTTTGGACCAATAGCAATTATAAAATTTGCTACCATTCGGTAGACCTGGTAAAAATATTGATTTAGAATAAATAAAAATGAGGTGTTCATATTTGGATCGAGACTCGGATCCTAAAGAATTTTAGGTCTGATTCGGTCCAAAGGGAAGTTTTTTGTTTAGTTATTAAATTGTGTAGTCAATTATATTATAATCATTGAAGAGCATAAAGAATTATGTGAGTCGAGATTGAAATATCACTGTGAATTATGTCTCTCGGAAAGCGAATATAGTTACAGATAAATTGGCGAGCTTGGCTCGGGGGCATCCGGTGGGAGAATGGATTTTCATGATATCTTCGTCTACGGTTGAGGTATTTGTTACTCGAGATCATATGTGAGTACCCTGTTGTTTTTCATGTAGCGCTTTTGCGCATGTCGTTTTTTTTTTATGATGTGTATACCACTATGTGTACTTTTTTTTTCATTTAGGTTTAGGTAGATTTTTAACGAGGCACGTGGGGTGTTCTTCTTTTTTCAATAAAAAAAATTATCGATTAAACTACTCAACTTTTAATTTGATATTCGAAGTTAAGTTTCAGGTAGTTTTTATCGATTTTGATGACCGAAATCTAGTGTCAGTCAAAACATTTAATATTTACTTTGGTATCGATTAAGTCGCTGACTGTTAATTTTTTTAGTCACTATAATTATATTTTTTTTACATATAGTTTGATCAATTTTAGTCTTATACTTTTTAAGATTTGAAATTTCAGTCCTAATCTAAATGATAGTAGTAAAATATGTTAAGTTCGATTTTGTTATTAGTTCTTGTGGATACATAATTATAGTTTTGGTTCATATTCTCTGATTTCATCATTTTAAGTCTCTACAATCCAGTCATATTATATATGTATTATTATGATCATGACTAATTTTTAAAATTTGAAAAATATGATGACTTAAAATAAATCAATTAAAGTATATGGACTAAATTTACATCTTATACCTAACATAAAAACTAATTACAGAATTTGAAAATCACATTCTTAGTTCAACGTTGGGGAAATCATTAATAATGCAACAAATGGGGTCGAAACGAAAAATTATTAGATGAGTTTGGCTCACTAGGTCATTCATGGTCACATCTGGTAATATTTTTACATGTCATTTTTTTAGGTGAATTTTCGAGAAGTTATTAGATGGACCTGACTTACCACATCATCTATGATCCATCCGATAATATCCATTCCTTTCGGCATAACTTCCAAGTAACCACTCACTCCTTAATTACACGTAGGAAAGAGGTGAAGATTCACCTTGAAAAATAATAAGATGAAATTTTTTTATTGGATGACATGGTGAGTTAGTCTCGTCTAATAATTTTTCTGAAATTTGACATCTTTCCTACATGTAATCAAGGACTGAAGAAATTATATCATATGTCCGTCTCACCACGTCATCTATGGTCCCACTAAACAAAAATAATTCATCTCACTATTTTTTCATGTCATCTTTTTATCAAGTGAATCTTCACGTGGTAAAAACTGTTTTTGAAATTTGATTTACAGTAAATATGAGTGAAGATTCACTTGATAAAAAGATGATATGGAAAAATTTACTAAAATAGATGATTTTTATTGGTTAAGATCATTAATGACGTGGCGGGACGAGCCTATAATATAATTTCTCTAAGGACTGGGTAGTTACAATGAAATGGATGAATATTATTGAATGGATCATGGATGACGTGGTGAGCCGGGTCCATCTAATAATTTCTCAATCGAAACAAATAATATGAAAAAGACATCCAATTGAATCCAGCCAAGTCAGCAATCAAGATTTTTTCCTTTTTCGGTTTAATTATTAATTTGATTTCTCTATTGTACAAAAACTAAAAAGTTCGACCCTTCAATTTAATTTATCAGAATTTGATCCTTGTGTTTCATATAATTGAAAATTTAATTTAGTTTTTGTAAATACATGAACTTGAATCGCTTTTCTTTATAAAAGTCATTAATTTTATCAAAAGAAAAAAATTATAATTATAACGAGAGTTTACAGCCATAAACATGAACTAAACACTTAATATGGACATATTTTCATAACCATTAAAATAAATATTAACTAATATGTCAAAAGTCAGATGAAAGTGTGCCACAAAATAAAAAAAACATGCTGCAAAGATAAAAAAAATTATTAAAAACTAAAAAAATATAATAATAAAAAATAAATAGCGATTGACAACAAACATTAAAATTAATGCGCCACCAATAATTAAAAAAATAAGTGCAATATTGCACCAATTTCACCGGCGGAGAAACCTAGACTCACGCTATATATTTTTTTTTTCTAATATGTTGTATATAAACCGTTGGGCTGTTAAATATTTACATTTAATATTTGAGTTTAATGAAAAAGGTTCGACCGAACTATTCAATTTAACCAACTTCTTATTTTTCGTTAAAGCATGAAAAATCAAATTAAAAATGAGAAGATAAATAGGGTGAGTATTCCATTAAATTGAGTCAGTAGAGTTTATGAGTCATGTTTTATAATTTAAATTTTATTTAATTTTTTTTCGAGTCAAGTTGAATTATTTGAATTTATGTTAAAATTTAATAGTAAACATTTATAATGTTATTATATTAATTAGTTCTAATTAAAACATAATTTATAACCATATACAAATAGGAAATTTCTAGAATGGGTGACGCACACCGTTGAACACCACTAACATAATACACCGCTGAACACCATTAATTTTTGAATAATTTTTAAAAACCTCAAAACTCGACATGTAATTAAATATTTTAAAATAAAATTAAAAGAAAATATTACATGATGAATGATACTCACAACCTCATCGATGATCGTACCCAATTAAATAAAATCGCATATGTTCAACTTTTTTAGTCTTTTTTAATAAGACTCACACACCGTGCAGAATTGGTGCTAGAACCCGGGTCACCTGTATGAATTAGATCATCATTTACCACTGGGACAACAAGGGGTGAGCTTCATAAAATAATTTTTCAACTCAAATTTATGAAAGTAGACTTGAACTTTAAGACCGATCCACCAATTACTAAAAATTTTAAATTACTTATATTTTCATTTTATATTAAACTTTATCTAAAAAGTTAAACTCAAATTTATGAAAGTACGATTCGAATTTTTTATTTATCGAGTCCAGTCGAAAAATTCAATTTTTGTTTTGCTCACCAAAGGCAAGTATCACAATTCACAACAATGTTTTTTTTTTCGATACAAACGATGAAATTGTTAGGGGGGAAAATTGAAAATTGCCAAACAAATCTCAACAACTCCACAATTATAAAGCATCCAAAAAAACGTCTCAGTCCCAAACACTCGTTTTCTTAGTGATCTCCGCCTTCTTCCTCTGTTTGCTTCGATTCTATCGAAAGAAACCCTGGTTTCAATGGCTTCTTCAACTGGACTTTCATTCAAATTCTCCCCTCTTTCAACTTCTTTCAAGCAAAACCAGGTTTTTTCTCATTCTTCTTCTTTTATTTCCTCCATTTTTGTTTTTTTCCCACCTTTTTTGGTGTTTTTTAAGTTGGATTTGGCTAGAAATGCCGATTCCTTTGTTGGGTTTGTTTTAGATTTTGTTTTTATGGGTTTTGGATTCGATGGTGAAATTTGAATATTTTGAATGAAAAGTTTTCAATTTGAATTCGAGCTTGAAGTCTAGATAAGCTTAATCGAGAGAGATCAAGCAGTTCGGTTTTTTCGAATCGAGCTCGAGTTTCAAATGTGAAATGAGCTTAATCTGTTTTGAATGTAGTATTAAATTACGGTTGCGGTGGCATTCAATACCGTTAGGATGCGGCAGTTGGGTTGCGGCCGCAATTTAATACTTTTGCGGCTCCTTTGTTTCATAAGTTATTCTAATAATCTGCAACTCGAGTAGAGGTTTCCATTGATTTTATTCAATTCTATTAATTTTCCGCAGGTACCTCTTCGTGGGATCTGTAATGGCAACTCAATTAGCCTCCCCTCTCGGAGAATTCGACCCGGATCGTTGCGCCTCCGTGTTGCATGCGCGGTATGATTTTCCTTCTCTTTTCCCTGCGCTGTTTTTGCCTCGATTTGTTGATCTGCATCCGATTTTGTTCGATGCCGATTAAGATAGCCGAGTAGTGGATCATTAATATGGAAAATTTATCAAGCTAAAGAGATTCAATGTACATGCATATAGTATGTTATTCCGACTTTTCGATTCCCCTAAAGTATCCGTATCCGACACATGTGTCGGATACATGTATGGGAGTTTGATTCTCTAGACATATGTGAAAATTGGGGTGCGGGGGAATTGAACATGCTTGTATCGAACATTCACCTTCGAGTACGGGTACGGGTAACATAGTGCATATCCATACCATGGATACTTCATGATCACTTTACATTGATGAAGCATTTACATGCATTTCTCGATTAAAATCGATGTGCTTAACCCGTTACGGCAATGTTATCCGGACGTTTCAGATTCCGCTAAAGTATCCAATATGGAAAAAATTGAACATGCTTGTATCTGACATTCACCTTCGAGTACAAGTAACATAGTGCATAATGCATATCCATACCATGGATACTTCATGATCACTTTACATTGATGAAGCCTTTACATGCATTTCTCGATTAAAATCAATGCGCTTAACCCGTTACGGCAATGTTATCTGGACGTTTCAGATTCCGCTAAAGTATCCAATATGGAAAAAATTGAACATGCTTGTATCTGACATTCACCTTCGAGTACAAGTAACATAGTGCATAATGCATATCCATACCGTGGATACTTTATCGATCACTCTACATTGATGAAGCCTTTACATGCATTTCTCTATTAAAATCGATGTGCTTAACCCGTTTCGGCAATGTTATCCGGACTTTTTAGACTCCCCTAAAGTATCCAATATGGAAAAAATTGAACATGCTTGTATCTGACATTCACCTTCGAGTACAAGTAACATAGTGCATAATTCATATCCATACCATGGATACTTCATCGATCACTCTACATTGATGAAGCCTTTACATGCATTTATTGATCAAAATCGATGTGCTTAACCCGTTACGGGGATGCGATACGTTCAGGCTAAACCCGAGACTGTGGACAAAGTTTGTAGCATAGTGAGGAAGCAACTGGCATTGCCTCAAGATTCTTCGGTCACCGGAGAGTCAAAGTTTACTGCACTTGGAGCTGATTCTCTTGACACGGTAACCAACATCTACCCTTTGGACCGATCCGTTTCGATATTCGCATGAACGAGTAGATCTGTTCATAATCTGTATGGAAAACAATAACATCCGATGATACTTGCATGTTCTTGTGATTCAGGTCGAGATTGTGATGGGACTCGAGGAGGAGTTTGGAATCAGTGTGGAAGAAGAAAGTGCCCAGAATATCGCCACCGTTCAAGATGCAGCGGATCTGATCGAGAAGCTCGTGGGGCAGAAAGCCGCTTAGAATGTTGTCGAAAATCATCGGATCGATCGGTAACCCGATGTGGTCGTAGTGTTAGTTTGTTTTTGTTGCTTATGGAACATTTAAACCAACATGAAAGTTTGGTTGTTGTGTTCATCATTGTGGTTAGAGTTTATGTAAGAACTCATGTTTCATTTCGATGTTGTCTTGAGGCATTTGTTTTATGATAAAAATATTCATCGAAACTCTCTTAAAACGTGACATTTAATATTTAGATTCGGATTCGGGTTTGAGCACCAGTAATGCATGATGTGTGTGCCGTTTTTGAAAAGACTAAGAAAGTTGAACATATGTTGCTCTTGTATAACACCAGATATTCAAAAAAATTATTTGTATATACAAATATAAAATTTTAATTATGTTAAAAAACTTAATTCGATGATTTTATATGGAATAAAATTCATAAATGGTCACTAAATTATAGTAGAATATTCATTTTGGTCATCCAAGTTTTAAAAGTTATAAAATAATTATTAAACTTTGATTTTTGTTACAAAATAATCATTGTATCAATAATGGGTGGCTTGATAATTAAAAAAATTGTATAATAATATATTTAATACTTACATTTATATATTCAATTAATTTAGTTTTAATTTAAAAAAAATCATTAAATTTAGCCCTAAACATCGAGTAACTAAAATATTTATTATATTTAATAATAATAAAATAAGTCAAGTCATATCAAAATATTAATAAAATAACATTGAGTAACTAAAATAGGTCAATGTATAAAGTTCAGTGAGTGTATTAATCGTTTTGAAAATTAAATGACCAAAATAGATCAAAGAACAAAGGTAATGATTATTTTCGCAATTTACCCTTTATTTTACTCTATTCGTCGTTCCTCCATGTGATCAGAACTCCAATTTCCCACTTTAATGAAAAAAGTTTTCAAGTACGAATCACTCTCTCTATGTAGCTTTAGCTTACCTCTAAACTCTCCGATCTCCGGCAAGGTTCGTTTTATTTTTCCATCAATTTTCGTTCTGGTAGGGTTTTCTTATCGTCGATATCATAAAATTTCCGAGAAAAGAGCGGTCATTTCTCGGGAAACAAACAAATTGCTAAGAAATTCGCATTACAGTTCGATATAAGTAGTTTTCAATCTTAATTTACTGGTTTTCAGATTAATTATAGGAATTCTTCCATATAACTGCTGTTACCGAGCTAGGAAAATTTGGTGTGAAAAGCCGGGACTAAATCTGACTGTTTGGAACTGATGAATTTTCACTTGCTTAGTATCTTTTAATTTTGTAGTTCGTAGGAGGGGATGGCGTCTTCTTCACATAATGTTGAGTTGGAGGCGGCAAAGTTTCTGCAGAAACTCATTCTAGATTCTAAAGATGAGCCGTCAAAGCTTGCGACTAAACTTTATGTGGTATGCATATGTTTTTGGTCAATTGAGTTGGCTTATTGTGCACTAGTTAGCTCTAAATTTGGTACCGTTTACATGGATGCTGATTTTTGTTATATGTGTTTGTTTTAGATATTGCAACACATGAAATCTAGTGGGAAGGAACACTCAATGCCGTTTCAAGTAATATCAAGGTGAAATATTTTTGACTTCTCTGTCATCAGTCGGGTTTTATTAAGAATTTTTATTAAAAGACCATCAGATTTTTGTAACATGGGGAAAGAATGTATCTGGGTTATTTCATCTATGTGGAGATAGCAAATTAGCAAATTGATTTAATAAAGATAATAGTGGATCTAATAAATAATTTTGGTCGAGTGTGTGCTGTTTACTTTGATTATCAAGCGACATGTTAAGTGTTAGTTTTGATTTCCTTTAAAGGGGTACAGCCGTACAGGTGCTTTATATTAATTTTTAGACAGTGAAATGATCATGTAAATCTCGAGACACCTTTGACAAAGAATGTTCCCTCTGCTGTTATCAGGGCATTAATTGCCTTACCATGCTTATGATTGGGCATAAGTTATTGTTCTTAGTTTTCTCCTTCTCGATAGGACTATGTTTAATATGTACACCAGTCATGTTTGAATTAATGTAGAAATATGCGTTTATTTAGCTTTGTTCCTATATATGATAGTTGCTGTTAACTATGTATATTTTACTCCAGGATTGCATATGATTAAATTTCATAGCTTGAATTGAAGTGTACTGAGCTGCAATAAAATTACTCCCACCTAAATTTCAAATCACATCTTGATATTTCCTCGTTGTCCTGTGTGTGTGTGTTTTAAGTATCTGTCTACATGCTAGCGTATATATTCATTTTGCATCTTTTCTCTGGCTGATCCAACTGTCATGTTAACTTTTATTTGTTCTTTTTAGTACTGGCATGGTTGAGTGGAGTGTTGAACCCTTGAACATACTATTCCAAGATATAAATATTTATTGAAGTCAAATTTTCATCTAGGATGTGCACCCTTTCTCTGAAAATTCTGCTAGTTTTCTAATGTGATTTTCTTTATTGAAGGGCAATGGAGACTGTTATCAATCAACATGGTCTTGATCTTGAAGCTTTGAAGAAATCACAGCTTCCTCCAACAGCGGGGTCACAAACATTGGATTCTACATCGGGACAATATGCTGGTAAATTGCTGCCTATAAAATTTCTGTTAGCTTGATAAAAACACTTTGCAAACCTCTCCTTGTTGTTGAGTGGCATGCTGAGCTAACCATTCACAAATGATACTCTTCTGTCCAGGATCTTCCCAGGTTTTTGCAGTTCCAAAAGATTCTATAGCAGGATCTGCTCCAATCGAGATGCCTAGATTTGATCCATTTTCATCCGGAAGGCAGCCTGTTGGCCCAAGTGCTGCTGGATACGAGTATTATCAAGGAGCTGGAACTCATAGGAGAAGTCAGTCTTTTGATCATGAAAGCCCGTCTAGTTTGGACAAACGGTCTGCTAACTCTCAATCACAGGACAAACAAATGAGTCAAAATGATGGTAAAAAGGCTGCAACTAACCGAAACAGGGGTGATACAGTGGAACCAAAATATGACACTTCTGCACAACTTGATTCTCATAATGCTGTGATTGATCCAAGAAAAGGGAAGGTGAATAAGGCTGAACCATCTGGCCCTGCTAACTACAATTTGGTCCAAAGTAGTAACCAATTGGAGCATTTTCCATCCTTACCTGGTAATATGAGGTCAGTGCTTAGAGATAGACAGGATGGTCAGAATGTTATAGAAAACCTAGGAGATTTGACTAGCAATTTGATGTCACATGCTCCTAGTTCAAAGTATCCTGAAGAAGTAGACGATTCTTCCACTCAAAATGCACCTGGACAGCAGCAAGGGGGACTACTTGGTGCACATGAAAATTTTCCCTCCAGGGGCGGTGTATGGAATCAAAACATGGCCGGGTTAGCCTTTGATAGATCTCAACTTCACAGGTTTTCTCCAAATGTTTTTTCTGGTCACAGGACAGCTGAAATTGCATCTCATCAGTCGATGAATGCATCTCATTTACCAGGTGAGAGTTGATAAAAGGGAAAGAATTTCTGCTTTTTTGTTAGATATTTTAATAGCCGCATCTGTCATTCTCACTTCAGTCCTAGTAACATAGTTTTCAGTGTTAGCTAGGCAACAAAGGAGAAATAAACCTTAGCTTCAGATTGTCCGAGTTAGAGACCTTGTTTCTTGATGAGATCATGTATTATGTGCACTTTCCCTCAATTGATTGTTCTGCCAAAGGTTTATTGAAATTCAAATATATACCGGGCCCATTTTGGTCTTGATTGGGACTACATTATCAGGCAGCTTGGATTGTTTTTGTATTTATTTTGGCCTGGTTGCTCAAATATATTTCTTGTTGATAACAAGTTATAGAGGGAAGTTGAATGACAATTTTTACTAAGCTTGGACAGTTCTTAAAATGGATTCTGGATTTCCTGAATTTCCAAAATATCTCCTTGGTAAGATAAAATAATTGTCACATTGTTGGTATTCTTTAACTCAGGTGCATTTGGGAAGGCTCAAGGAATGCTGCCTGCTACATCTAATTCATATCCTGCAGGAGAGCTACCGTCCTCAGGTCCAGGCCCATTTAGTGGCTCTGAGAGTCAGAAGCATGGATTACCCAAAGGTTCCATCGCAAGTCCCGACGGGTTGTCCACAGCGCTTTCTGCTGGAAAAGTTTCAGAACATGATGGAGGAAGTTCTAATATGTTGGCAGATGCAAATAAGACGGCTCAGGTAGTCATTAATTACCCCCTTTCCATGCACATTTTTTAAGTTACCATAGCTTAAATAGTGAGAATAGCAGTGCTATTTTTTGGGTTTGAATGGGACTTGACGATTAAACTTGGACAGCTTCTTAATATGTTGCTTTGAATGTCATTAATTTTGTATTGTGAATTTTCTGGCAGTCATGTTATTCATTTTTTTAGGTTGGCCGGCAAAATATAGCCTCAGAGATGACTGTGGTTAGAGTCACGAATCCAAGAGATATAGGAATGTTTCCTGTCTCTCAATCTGCCACATCCTCTGGCAGCATCTTCAAGGAACAACAGTTGAAACAGCTTAGAGCCCAGTGCCTTGTTTTTTTAGCTTTCAGGTATGTACCGAATTCTCGCAATATATGCTAGTATGCTACCTCTCTAATGGGGTATAGGTGGTAAGAATCGTTTCTTACTTTTTCGTTTTTCTTTTTGTGTATAACTTGTTTTCTACTTGCAGAAATGGCTTGATGCCAAAGAAGCTGCATCTTGAAATTGCGCTTGGAAACATATTTCCCCAAGGAGGTTGCTTTAATCATTTACATTTGTTTTGCAAATTTCATTTTCAGAAGTCTATGTTATTTACTTGGTAACCATCCGATGGCAATGCAGATGGCCCTCACAAAGAATCGAATGACCATAGAGGGAAATCACAAACTTCCAATGAGCCAGGTAGCATATCTGAAGTTGCAATGCCATTTGGAAGGATGAATAATGCACCTCCGGGTTCCTCATCTACTGGAAGATTCCCAGAGGCTGATTCATTGTCAAAAGAAGCAGAAGCATTAAGAGCGGAAGACAGTAATGGCCCAACTTTTGATCTTTCAGCAATTGTGGACGAAAGGAAACATATTCTAGCTAGAAGGAAGGCAGAGGCTGAAATTCAGAGCCACACGACAGTGGAACCACAGGTGTATTTGACTAGACGGCCTGACTGCGCTACCCTAAGGGGTGGCTTTACTGTTAGTAAACCTGTGGATGACATGGATAATTGCTATCTGCATATTGGAAAGCTGATCTAGTTTCTTCTGTGATGGGTGATAATAAGCAGGTGAACCCTGAAATGATGGGCTGGTCTGGAATTGGCGATCAGAATGAGGTTTCCACCTCCAGGGCTGCTTTGCCAGCTGCTACAGTCCAGCATGATTTGATGCTAGAGAGAAAAGATCCTGATTCTCAGTTTCAAAGTCCTGGTAAAGTTACTGAATCAATTTATTTTTTTACCCCTAAAGGGCACTTAATTTCTTATCGATTAACTTAGTTGGAACTAGAATGACCATCCTTGAGCCTTTTAGATCAAATTAAATAAACTTTTGGGATGTGGCGATTCTGGTGCAGAGGATCCAAATTGGATACAAAGTTCATTCTATTAGTATTAATCATATGATAAGAGATGATGTCTGTTTACACAGAACAAGATGAGGAAGATAACTCTGTATCTACTGATCCTTTGCCTTCTCCAAAGCACACTATGTCAGAGAAATGGATTATGGATCTGCGAAAACGGAAGCTATTAGCTGAACAGAAGTGGGTTCTAAAACGGCAAAAGACGAACCAAAAAATTCTTACTTGTTTCACCCAGTTAAAGGTTTGTTGAAAACTTTCTTCTGAAGTTCTTAATACCTGGTTTAAATTTGTTTTCCCTTTTGATTTCTCTGTAAAGCCGTCCTGCAACATTGTTAAGGATACAACTATTATTTGCTCTAATATTTCTGCGCTTCCATTGAAAAGAAAAGAAAATGTGTCCCCTGCTATCAACAATATTTGTATGAATAACAGAAGTGAAAGAATCAACTGAAAATTTCTCACCAGAATGAGTGAGATTGGAGTAGAAAGTTGAACTTTAATAGGAAAGACCACCAAATATGTTCTGTTGTGCTAATAAAACAACTACCCGCTTTTAATTTGTTTGCATTTTCTCACTAACAAAAAAGTTTTGTAGATTTTTGTTCTTTTTCAAGTATATTTCTTTTTTTTTTGTGAAAACCAAGTGAACTGTTTCATATTTAGCTTTAGAATTTGGAGTGATGCTGCATCGTAGACTGTGATCAAGATTGAATGGAATTCATCCCTATAATTTGGCAAAGCCTTCTTATTGGGTAGAAATGGATGGTGTTTTTAGTACTTATTACTTAAGCTTGCAATCTTGAGTAAGCAGCTCAAAGGATGGTACAATAACTTGTTGGTAAATCAGGCAAATGACGACTTTACCCACTTTGAGAGGTTTTTTTCTTTTATTTACTCATTCTGTATTCACTTTGAGTCACACCCTTCCTGATCCCCAAACTTTGTGCAGTTAGGAACTAGTTTTCTATGTATTTCATGATTCCTAATATTTTTGTCAATTTTTCTTTATATTCTACCCATCCAATATATTAGTTGGAACTTATTCCTGTTTAAGAACAAAGTGGTTCTTTCCTTTTTCTCGATGTCTTTTACATAATTTCTATCATGTTTCCCATACTAGGATGTCAAAGTAGTGCATGGTTTTATTTTGGATTTAGAATTGCATGTGCACATGCTTTTGTAACTAATGCGTTCACATGCAGAAAACTGTGAGCTCATCTGAAGATATATCTGCAAAAACCAAAAGTGTTATAGAATTGAAGAAACTCCAATTGTTAGAGCTTCAACGTCGCCTGCGGAGGTAATTGATATGTAAAATTTTCCCTTAGGCAGCTTTTGGGAACTTGGATTTCAAAGATAGTGTTAATTAAGTAATAAAATACTTGGAAATGTAACATTGATGATCATTTCTCAAATCCTTGGATTTGTTAGATGCCTATATAGTAGTGATTTTGAAATTCCTAGTTTATTTTTGGATTTGGTAAATCGAAATTTTTATACCTCTCATCTGTATGTTATATTGAATCTTAACTATTTATCCATAATATATGCATTTCATTCTTATCATTTACATAGCAAATGAAATCCAAATCCAAAATTTCAAATTCTTGTTCCCAAACAGAGCATTGAGTTACTATCTTTTTATTTCTTATCTTGGTTTATTGTTTCTCGTTGTAGCTTTGGCTGGTTCCTTGATTTAGTTTTGATTTCTCATTTCACATTTTCTTCTTAAATTTTGGCAGTGATTTCCTGAAGGATTTTTTCAAACCAATTACAAATGATATGGAACGCCTCAAATCATACAAGAAACATAGACATGGCAGAAGGATAAAACAACTCGAAAAATATGAGCAGAAAATGAAAGAAGATCGACAAAAGAGAATTCGTGAGAGGCAGAAGGAGTTTTTCAGTGAGATAGAAGTTCACAAGTACTTACCATTTTTCTTTTCTTACCATTAAACACCTTTGTCTTCACTGGTTGCTTTGAATAAATCTACATACTTTCTAACTTGCATGGTAAATTGAAACACAGGGAAAGGCTGGATGATGTGTTTAAAATTAGGAGAGAACGATGGAAAGGCTTCAATAAAAATGTAAAGGAGTTCCATAAGAGAAAGGAACGTATACATCGAGAGAAGATTGACAGAATTCAGCGTGAGAAGATTAACTTGCTGAAAATCAATGATGTGGAGGGTTATTTGCGAATGGTTCAGGTTAGCTTAGGCTTACATCCTCTGGTAGTGTTTCATCTTACATGGTCTTATGAATATCTTTCTTGATATTTTACAGGACGCTAAATCAGATCGTGTTAAGCAGTTACTGAAAGAAACTGAGAAATATCTTCAGAAACTTGGATCCAAGTTACAGGATGCAAAGGCTATGGGAGGTCGCTTTGGGAATGATATGGATGAAATGAGAACTGCAAGTGTTTTTGAAAATGATACTACTGTTGAGAATGAAGATGAGGCAAAGGCAAGTATTTTCTTGTGCATTTTTTGGGGTTTCTAATCGTCTTTTCTTTTCCTAAAGTTTTCGCTCATCCTTTGCTTAAATGTTGACTTTTTCTTATCATCAATCTGGTCTGCAGCATTATTTGGAAAGCAATGAAAAGTACTACCTGATGGCTCATAGGTAACAATTTTTCTTTTTTTTTCCTGCTTGATTTTTTAATTAAACTTTGAATGTCTTGGGGTTGTTTTATTTCCTAATTCTTTTCTTAATTAGTATTGAATATCCGAACTACTTGTAATAGCTAAAAGTTTCACAACTGAAACTTCTCTTTTGCAGCATAAAAGAAAACATCAATGAGCAACCAACTTTTCTTAAGGGTGGAAAACTAAGAGAGTGAGTAAAATATGCACTTTACCATATATATAGAGAGGGAAGGTCTGGCATATGGGATGCAGTGTTCATTCTCTTGCTCGAAGTTTCTTGAAATTGTACTTTTGATGTGTAGGTACCAGATGAATGGCCTTAGATGGCTGGTTTCACTATACAATAATCATCTTAATGGAATTCTTGCTGATGAAATGGGCCTTGGGAAGACTGTTCAGGTATCGGTGGTTTTGTATCTTCACTTGATTACAGTCTATTTTATAATTTTTTGTAAACATTTTCATTTATAATGTCATATAATTTGTAGGTTATTTCTCTTATTTGTTACCTGATGGAAACCAAAAATGATAGAGGACCATTTTTAGTGGTTGTACCATCTTCTGTTTTGCCTGGATGGGTGTCGGAAATCAACTTCTGGGCACCTGACATACACAAAATTGTTTATTCTGGGCCCCCGGAGGAGAGGCGTAGATTATTCAAGTAATAACATTCAAACCATGAATAAGAGCCTTTCTTATCATATACTTTTTGTTGTTTAAAAATATATGTAAGCCTAATTATCCATTTCTGCTGCAGGGAGAGGATTGTACATCAGAAATTTAACATTCTCCTGACAACATATGAGTATCTTATGAACAAGCATGATAGACCAAAACTTAGCAAAATTCACTGGCACTATATTATAATTGATGAAGGACATAGGATAAAAAATGCTTCTTGCAAGCTGAATGCAGAATTAAAGCACTATCAGAGCTCTCACAGATTGCTGTTGACTGGAACACCATTACAGGTTACGGATAATTTTATTTGGATATTCGTTTAATATATTTTCATTTAACATTTGTTATCGATGCTTGCTGCCATTTCCTTGTTGGCGAGCCAGCTGTATTTCATGCTGCTTCTTTGAGTTATTGTGTTGATTCAATGTAATACTAACTTTTTTAACTTATCTTGTTATGTAGAACAATCTCGAGGAGTTGTGGGCACTACTCAATTTCTTATTGCCTAATATATTTAATTCGTCAGAAGATTTTTCGCAGTGGTTCAATAAACCATTTGAGAGTAACGGGGATAGTTCTGCTGATGAAGTACTGGACTTCTTCCATCTAGCTATTGGAGTATTTCACTCTATTATCAAAATTATGTGCTTATTCCTTATGCTAATTATTTTGACTAGGCCTTACTATCTGAGGAGGAAAATTTGTTGGTCATAAACCGTCTTCATCAAGTTCTTCGACCTTTTGTCCTTCGAAGGCTGAAGCATAAGGTTTGTATTTACATGGATTGTGTTAGGGATCACTTTTTTCTTTATTGAATACTGATTGTTCTGCTTTTTTTGGCTCATCATAAGCTAATGCATGACTTGGCACTTATGAGACATGGAGGGGCACAATATTTTGAAGTCCTTGTTTTGTGTGGTATTAAGATCCTCAGAGAAGTATGCTAATTGTACTGCATCTTCTCATCTCTTTGGTAGGTTGAAAATGAACTTCCTGAGAAGATTGAGAGACTTGTAAGATGTGAAGCTTCTGCTTATCAAAAACTTTTGATGAAGAGGGTTGAAGAAAATCTCGGTGCAATTGGAAATTCAAAGGTTCATTTATGACATTTGATCCTTATTTATAGACATGAAAAGATAAACTCTATGCATGTCACTATTTTAGACATTTACAGTTGTTTATTCTGATATTCTTTCACAGGCTCGATCAGTGCACAACTCTGTCATGGAGCTTCGTAATATATGCAATCACCCATACCTGAGCCAGCTTCACGTGGAGGAGGCATGCCCTTTTCCTGTTTACTAATGCTTAGTTTTCTTTAAAATTCTGGAAGATAAAAATAAGAAAGTATAGGATGGTCTCTTTTCTGTACTTTCCTTTAATCCTTTTTTCTTCTTTATTTAACTAAATCTGGAATAAATCAGTAGTGTTTCATTATTTTCTTGTAGCAAACTGGCGGTATCCTTAGTTGGCTGGTATAAATTTTGCCTTGACTGGTACACACCTAACTTTTGGATCAATTTTTGTAGGTTGATAGTTTCATACCACAACATTATTTGCCCCCAATTATTAGGCTTTGTGGCAAGCTTGAGATGTTGGATCGATTACTCCCCAAGTTGAAGGCAACTGATCATCGGGTAGGCAAATCTTGTCTGGTTATTTAAGATCTAATAATTTCTAGAAGATGCCTTTTGATGCATTATGGTACTTTAGTTGTTTGTTTGCATAACAGATCCCGTTGCTGAATTGTTTCTTTTCCCCCCTTAATATTATTTGTAATCTTGTTCCATTGATTTATTTGGCATTTCTAGTTTAAGCCCTCTATGCTTTTTAATTTTGGTGGAAATCGTAAGATGCAGTTTTAGCATGATCATCTGTGATTTTCCTTGAAAGAACCTTCACATTCTTCCTTCTTTGATTAATGCTTGTAAATATTATAATTCTGAAGATGAATCAACGAGAGATTCACCCCTTTAATTTTAAATTTGTAGATTCTTTTCTTTTCCACGATGACTAGGCTACTTGATGTGGTGGAAGACTACCTCACCTTTAAACAGTATCGCTATCTCCGGTTGGATGGCCAGACATCTGGGGGTGATCGTGGTGCGCTTATTGAAAAGTTTAATCAGCAAGGTTCCCCCTTTTTCATATTTTTGCTCAGGTAAAATTTTCTCCTCAGTCCTAACATACAAAAAATAAAGCATAAGAAGGAGAAAAAAAGAAGAAAAATAGAAAAGGTCAGCTATGTTGTATGCTTCTGAACTGCACTGGCTCTTTAAATGAGAAAGCCCTTTGAAGATTGAGATAAGAGATTAGAATGTTGTTTCCGAGGGGAGTAGGAGGGAAATCCTAGTCTAGAAGTTAATCAAAACTCAGACATGTTCTTATAATTCATCTTATTCTAGTTATATCCTGGGGGTTATATGTTGTAGGGGTTTAGACATTAAAGGGGATCAGGTATTTGAATTTTGGATGGGTAACATGTAGTAGGCATCTTGTGGTAAATGTTTTCTTTATTTTGGGAGGTTGAAGAGAATTTAATCTACTAGAAGAGGGTAGTGAGACTGAGACACATTTCTTTGTTTTTCAAACTCTGACGTGTCAACAAATCCATACAATCGTGTCAACAAATCCATACAATTAAGGCGCTCTTAGATCTGTGCGACTCAATATTAGATTCGATTTGAGTTGCCTAATCATTTGCTTGTTCCTAGATTATTTGTATATATGTTGTTTTACTACTGAGTAAATAGTCTTGTAGTTCTGACATTTGAATGTTGGTGTCAGTATTCGTGCTGGTGGTGTTGGTGTCAATCTTCAAGCTGCTGATACTGTGATCCTTTTTGACACTGACTGGAACCCACAGGTTTTTTTAGAACGTTACATTTACTTGATAGTTTCTTCTGATATTGGTCTTAAACGTGTTTTGGTTGATACTTCTTAGGTTGACCTGCAAGCACAAGCAAGAGCTCATAGACTTGGGCAGAAGAAGGATGTACTTGTTTTACGTTTTGAAACAGTATGTTCCTAATCATTAAGTAGTCTTTACTGCAGCATACTTTTTTTTAAAGAAAGGGTAGGGGATGAGAATTGTCCAAGGATCATGCCCCAAGACAAATGTCAACTGAAGACTTGAGCACAAGTCTTTTGCCACTCCACCTGTGATTTAATTGATGCTGTTGCATACCTTTTTGTTTTACCTTGAATTGCGTTTGATTATATTTGCTGTGATAAGGTTCAAACTGTTGAAGAACAAGTCAGAGCTGCTGCTGAACACAAATTGGGAGTTGCTAATCAGAGTATCACTGCTGGTTTCTTTGACAATAACACAAGGTAAATTGGGATGTGTGTGGAGCTATACTTTATTGCATGGAGCACAAGCAGTTTCAAGATTGTTTTGACTCATTCTCTCAAGTAAATTTCTGCGATTTTATTGACAGTGCTGAAGATCGAAGGGAGTATTTAGAGTCTCTTCTGCGGGAGTCCAAGAAAGAGGAAGTTGCACCAGTTTTAGATGATGATGCTCTAAATGACTTGTTGGCTCGCAGGTATTTTTCAGATTTTATCTTATTTATCTATTATCAGGAATTGACATGTGAAGGATTCCATATATAAAGAAAAGATTTTGAGCTGTCATCGTCAGCTTTCTCTGTTAGGCTATGTGTGGCTGGAAATGACTGCATTTAATTTTAAACGACTTCCAAGTTTTTAGTGATCCAATTTTATTATTGCACAGTAATTTAACATGAAAATTACTTTCTGGTAATATTTATGAGCTTTTAGTTAACGACATGATTTTGGTATTAATATATATATTTTGCATGTCTGGGTAGTACAGTGAGTCTGAGATTGATGTATTTGAATCAGTTGATAAACAAAGGCGGGAAGAAGAGACGGTATGCATCCAAGTCTTTTAGACAGGCTGTTTATCCTTTGATCATGTGCGGTATTAACATGCTTGTTTGCTTTTACTTCTATTTTGATGCCATATATATTTTATAAAAAAACACGCAGGCAAAGTGGAAAAAGCTGGTATATGGATCAGGGATGGATAGCTCCAAGCCTCTACCCCCATTACCACCTCGCCTTGTTACAGACCATGACTTGAAAGAATTTTATGAGAAGATGAAATTGTATGATGTACCAAAGACTGGGTTACAGACTAATACTGGCTTAAAACGGAAAGGTGGATCTCTTGGTGGTCTTGATAGTCAGCAATATGGGAGGGGCAAAAGAGCAAGAGAGGTTTGTTTGTTGTTTTTAACTCTTTATATTTATGTTTTATATAACTCTGCATGGTGTTGCTGTGGCCTCTTTATGCAAGTGAAACTTGCATTTATGTGAATCTTAATTTTTTTTTTCTGTATTAGGTGCGCTCATATGAAGAGAAATGGACAGAGGAGGAGTTTGAAAAAATGTGTCAAGTTGACTTACCTGAATCCCCTGGATTGAAGGAAGAAGCTGTTGAGAGGAACTTGTTAAAAGATGATTCGAGGAGTACTGTTAGTAGCACAGAAGCTCCAGCTCCTCTATTACCACAACCACTTGCGGTGGAGCCTGCACATCAGCCACTGCAGCAGAGCAAAGATGCAACACCACCACCTAAACGGGGCCGTGGAAGGCCAAGAAGAGGAACTGTGGAGAAATCTCCCACTACACCAGTGTTTTCAGCACCTTCTGAAACCAGCAAAGTGGATGTCGGGTTACAAAAAGCAGCAGGCTCTAGCTCATCAGCAATTCCCGCTCCCAATCCTCATAATACTACAGGAGTTTCCCCGAACTTGCTGCCTGGAAAACCTTCTGTTTCAGCAACACCCGTTGAATCTAACCCACCTGGGTTCCCTCCACCAGAACAATCAAAAGGACAAGGTCCAAAAGCTCAAACTGGAGGACAAGCAACTCGTCGGAGGGCTAAGAAACAAGAGCCTGCATCCATCCCAGCTGTCGATGGTTTAGCAGGTCTGGGCCCAAAACTGAATGAGCAATCTCAGATTAAATCAGTTAATCCACCAGATAATCAAGCCGTTGCTATAAGTGGAACTGTTCCTGGTGTCTCCAGTGTTCCAGAGGCCAAGTGCACCAATCATTTACCTATATCTGCGGGTATGGATTGTACTAGTGTAATCAATCATCCTTCTGACCCAGGGGTTGGTTTGAACTCTCAGTCACTTCCTACTTCTGGTGCTTTAATTGCTCAATCAGCTTCATGCCCGAGTATATCTGTCCAAGTTAAAGGCCAAGGCCGTAAGGCTCAGAGTGGGATAGGAACAACTAGGCGTACAGGAAAGAAACTGGCACAAATATCAGCCGCTGCTCAGGATGTGTTTGTTGGTCAGGATTCAAAATTGAATACTCAAGCACGGGATCAATTTGCAGATGCATCACCAAATGAAGTCATTTCGATGAGAGACAATCAAGAAAATGATGCTTCTGTGCCAACAAAGGTTATTCAAGACCAAGCACAGGGAACTGATGCACCTGCTGTCACAACTGTTCAGGATCAACATTCTAGTGGACTTGACAATTTATCTCAAAGCAAGCGACCAGAAAGTTCACAGGAAATGCAGAATGCTACTGCCATAACTCTTGGTAAGAATCTGGATGAATTTGTTGCATCCTTTAATAATAGTCAACTGGATATTGTAATATGTACTCAGATGAGAGACTTTTGCAGGTCCTTCTGTAGGACAAATTCAAAATGCTGATGCGCATGAGAAGGTTTCTGTGATTACAGATCTTTCACCTGAATGCAGCTCTCAGAAGGCTAAGTCCAGCGAGGTATGTGGTAATCAAGTTGACACTTTGCCAGTTATACCTATATCGAGTCAGACCTCAATTGAATTGGTAAAGAACCAAATTTCTGAAGATAAAGTTTATGCAACTATTTCAACTGTGAAAACGACATCTTCAGTTGCTAGTTCTATGGCAACTTGTTTGCCTGCATCAAATCCGTTAGAAGGTGCCAATAAAACCTTTCCTAGTCACGGTGCAAAGACTGCTTCGAGCATTCAGGCTTCTCCAACTTGTACTTCTGTTTCTTCAGCATCATGGTCTGCCCCTTCTCCTGCTCAATCTGTTCAAAGAAAGAAGCCAGGTCACAAGACCACAAACAGGGCAGAACCACCTAGGCGTAGAGGAAGGAGACCTGCGATTTCTGATGCTTCATCTGGCCAAGACTTGAAAGTAAATTCTTTGGCCTTGGATAAATCAAGGGAATTTTTGGACAATACAGCTACTGCAGGGAAGAACATTCAAGATTCTGGCGCTCATGAACTGGCAAATGTCACTCACATACAGGCATCTGAAGTTCATTCTCCTGGTGCTTCTGTCGGTCATGATTCAAAGAGAAAAATGACTAGTGCAATTCCAGCATTTAATCAAATACAGACTGCTGATGTCAATGATGTTGCCCGAGTGATGAAGGAAATTTTCTCTGAAACCTGCTCATCAAATTCTAAAGCTAGTGAAACTGCTTGGAGTGAGGGCAGGGATACTCCTACAGCACCATTATCCAACAACACACTGGATGAATTAGATGAAAAAAGTTTAGATGGTAAAGCAGCTGTCAGCACACCAGCTCATGAAAAAGCTGCTCCAGCTTGTGATGTTCCAGAAGAAGAAAGTAAAAGGCTATCTGTTACTGGAGCTGATGCAAAAGAACTGGAAAACAAAGCATCTCTTGTGGTTGAGGCCTCTGTTCAGAGAGCTGATTCTTTGAAACCTGAATGCAATACTGGCTCAGAGAATGATGCAAGTTCAAGACAGGTTCAAGATGAAAATTTAATTACAGAGCGTATTATGGAGGTTGATAGTACATGCCCCCAGAATGATGGTGGCAAGCAAGATGTGTCTAAAAGTACTCTTGCTTCTGGTGGTGATCAGACAGGTTCTAGCTTTCAACCCGCCTCTCCCAGTCCAATGGAACTGCCTCGAACTGCTGAGAGTGATAAAACCAATATAGAGCCTGGTTTCAATGAATTTCCAAAAGCTGACAATACCAGCGATAGTTACAGAGTAGTCCCCGCTGTTTCAGGTACAGTGGAGTCTTTTACTAATGATTCTGAAACGAAAAAAGGAAGTCCTGGTATGACTGAAGTGTATTCGGGGAATGAAGCAGAGCCTTCTTTGAAAGTAAAAACTTCTTTGGAATTCTCAAATTCATCTCCGCTTGATATTAATTCTCCAAAAGCGAGTGTTGCTTGTGATTGTTCTGGAGAGAATGCTATGGTTCCGTTGAGTTCAGATCATTCAGTTTCTGGAAGCCTTCCCGATTCAACTATTATTCCATCTGAAATCAGCACAGAACCTTCTGCAAGAGAGTCTTTGGAATCTTCTGTCAATGTTGAAAATGCTGATGGTGCTCTGAATGCCATCAGATTGCGTGCTGTTACTGACCATCCAGGAGAGTCTTTAGATTCTCTAGCTATTGCTGCATGTCCAGATAAGTCGGTCATGGTGGACACAGTTGCTATGGTTGAGAAGAATTATGAATGCGAATCAGAGCCTGGTCCAATTAAGTCGGGCTCTGTGAACGCAGCTGCTGCAGTTGAGAACAATTTGGAATGTGAATCAGAGCGGTGTCCAATTAAGTCAGGCATGGAGGAGGAACCTGCTATGGTTGAGAATAATTCTGAATTTGAAGCAGGGCGTTCTTTGAAATCAAATCCAAAAGCTGCTGCCCTAGATGTTCCAAACCTTGGAGGTGATTCGATGTCCACAGAACCTGATGTTGATGATGTACTTCCTGTGACTCCAAATATTTCTCCAAGTCCTGTTCATTCAGCCATGGGGGAGCATCCTGCTATTACCGAGAACGAATTGAGAAAGGAATCAGAACCTTCTTTCGACGAGTCTTTGCAGTCCTCTTTAGGAATTGAGAGTACCGGGGGAAATCATGTTGACAGGGTTGTTGACCCTTTGGACATAGAAGCATCTGCGGAGAAAGATGGTACGGCTGTGTCAAGCATGGAACATGTTCCCGGAGATCACATTAAAACGCACCTTGAAGTAGGAGTTACAAGTAGTGAAGGTGATAGTATTCAGGTTGAGAACACAAATGTTAACACCTTAGAAGCACATACAACTTCAGCAGAAATTACCATCAAGGAGTTTACAATTGAAGAGCATGTTCCAAATGATCAATCTCATCATCTCGAGGCTTCAACTGCTGAGCCAAAGTCCTCAGAGGTGAAGTCATCTTTACTGCGGTCTGATAATTCTGATAATAAAGAGCTTGTTCAGAGTTCTGATGTTTATCTCGTTGAGGCCTCTAATGTGGAATCAAATCCCGTAGAAGGACCATCCTCGTCATTAGCCGTCTCTGAAGAATCTACCAATCCAGAGCTTACACAAGCGTCTTCACTGCAATCTTGCAATTCTGATGATAAAGAGCTTGTTCAGATGTCTGAGGTTGATCTCGTTGAAGCATGCAATGTGGAATCAGATCCCACAGAGGAAGGACCATCCTCATCACAAGTCATCTCCGATGTATCTGCCAATCCTGAAGTTACATGTAAGAATGATGTTAGAATGGAGCTCCAATCCGAAGATCATGCTGAGGAGCTTGTTCAGAGGTCTGAGGTTGATCTCGTTGAAGCATGCAATGTGGAATCAAATCCCACAGAGGAAGGACCATCCTCGTCACAAGTCATCTCCAATGAATCTTCCAATCCTGAAGTTACACGTAAGAATGATGTTAGAACGGAGCTCCAATCCGAAGATCATGCTGAGGAGCTTGTTCAGAGGTCTGAGGTTGATCTCGTTGAAGCATGCAATGTGGAATCAAATCCCACAGAGGAAGGACCATCCTCGTCACAAGTCATCTCCAATGAATCTTCCAATCCTGAAGTTACACGTAAGAATGATGTTAGAACGGAGCTCCAATCCGAAGATCATGCTGAGGAGCTTGTTCAGAGGTCTGAGGTTGATCTCGTTGAAACCTGCAATGTGGAATCAAATCCCACAGAGGAAGGACCATCCTCGTCACAAGTCATCTCCAATGAATCTTCCAATCCTGAAGTTACACGTAAGAATGATGTTAGAACGGAGCTCCAATCCGAAGATCATGCTGAGGAGCTTGTTCAGAGGTCTGAGGTTGATCTCGTTGAAACCTGCAATGTGGAATCAAATCCCACAGAGGAAGGACCTTCCTCGTCACAAGTCATCTCCAATGAATCTTCCAATCCTGAAGTTACACGTAAGAATGATGTTAGAACGGAGCTCCAATCCGAAGATCATGCTGAGGAGCTTGTTCAGAGGTCCGAGGTTGATCTCGTTGAAGCCTGCAATGTGGAATCAAATCCCACAGAGGAAGGACCATCTTTGTCACAAGTCATTTCCGATGAATCTGCCAATCCTGAAGTTACACGTAACAATGATGTTAGAACGGAGCTCCAATCCGAAGATCATGCTGAGCCTTCTCAGCAGTCCAAGTCTGAAAGTGCTGATGTTTCCAATATCGAAATAGACTCCACGGAAATAAAAGTTCCTCCACGCCAACCGGAAGGTCATGACAAGGCTTCTCAGCAGCATAAGATTGAAACTTCTGATCTCTCCGGTATGGAAATAGACCCCATTAAAACAGTTCATTTACCTCAACCGGAAGATGATGCCGAAGCTTCCCAGCATCTTAAGGTTGGAAGCAAAGATATATCCGATACGGAAATAGTGTCCACGGAAACAACAGTAAGTTCCCCGGGCGATGATGAAGCTAAGACATAGATAATCTCGGATCAAGATAGACGTACAGGCATAATTATGTTGGGAATTTTATATTGTGAAACCTAAGATACTATATTAACCGTAAAATTAATATATAGAGTTAGTATTTGTTGTCACACTATAAAACCCAGAGTTACATTTTTTTTTATCTCGAATTAGTGAAAATAGACGACTGCGATTAATAGTAAGTAAATAAAATTTTTACAGAAAAAAAATAATCTTTATAGCAGATTACCCGTAAGTAATGAGTAAATTTTTATAGAAAAGGTGTAGATTATTCTTTTTTATATATAAATTTTAATCTCAACCATTATCATATTGTGCAAGTGTATATACATTAATTTCTTAAAATTATTACCAACTTATCAAAATTCATCTGCTTAGTTCATGTGTAGAAGATGTTGACATAGTTTATTTATTAATTGATGAGCAGAAGAATTTTTCGTAATGGGCGAAAGTCTGACGGAGCAATACCGCGTGGAAGTAGAAAGCCCACGGGTGGTGAACTTCTTCTCTCGGAGAAGAAGCAATGATGGTATCTGAGGAATAAGCACCGGCTAACTCTGTGCTAGTAGCTGCGATAATGCAGAGAATGCAAGCATTATCCGAAATGATTGGGCGTAAAGCGTTTGTAAGTGGCTTTTTAAGTCCGCCGTCAAATTTCAGGGCTTAACCCTGAACAGGCGGTAGAAACTATCAAGCTGGAGTACTGTACGGGTAGAGGAAATTTTCGGTAGAGCGGTGAAATGTGTAGAGATCGAAAAGAACACCAACGGCGAAAACACTCTGCTGGGCCGACACTAAGAGAAGAAAGTTAAGGGAGCGAATGGGATTAGATAGCCCAATAGTCCTAGCCAGGAGCGAATAGGATTAGATACCCCAATAGTCTTAGTCATAAAGATGGATACTAAGCGTTGTGCGTATCAACCCGTGCAATGTTGTAGCTAACGCGTTGGTAAAATTGATTTTGAATCATCGTAATTTTGATTGTGTATAATTAATTTTAAAGTAACATAATTTTAAAGTAACGCGTCGATAAAAATCACGATTTTATAAAAATATAGTGTAAAAATCATGACAAAACGCAAAAGCTACTTCTACCTTACTTTTTCTAAAATCTCGTTTGAATTTTTAGATCTAAACATATTGGCACGATGACCGATGCATATTTTCCTGTTCAATCGGGATTTTTAGACCCTAAACGCAAAACCAAACATGCATAATTGTTTACCCAAATTAAAACGAAAATCAAATAAAAAACTACGGTTTGAGTAAATAATGGAGAAACAATGCAAGGGGAAACATGTCAATTATTCAAGCTTTGCATAATTTGAAATGGACTACAAGAAGCAGAACTAGTAGTCACATTGATTCACAGCCGATGCATACTGGTTCCCTCTATTTCATCTTCTGCTCCGTGAAAAGAACATGGCGATTTACCCGAGGATCATACTTACGGAACTCGAGTTTCTCGGCCACCTTCTTAGCACTTTTCCTCTTCACATAGAAAAAACCAGTTCCGGCAGCTGAGACAAGCCGGATGAACATGAAAGTCTTCTTCTTCTTGTCACCCATTTCTGAACATACATGAGATAAAAAAACAAACATATTAGCAGAAACATAATGCTTTTTCGAAAGAAAACAATCCCAAATCGAGTAACACAGACACTAATCACCCCGATCGGCAATCAATCACCAAATCTATAGGTTCAAAGCGTAACACTTGAATCTCGAGACTGTGAGGATCTGCTCAGAAAGAAAACAAACTCGAGTCGAGTAACATGTACATCAATGAACCTGATGAGTAATCAATCACCAATTTTGTAGGTCTGTAACACCCTAATCCCGAAACTATGAGGATCCACTCTGATATATATCTTTCTAGAAAGAAACAAAACCGAGTCGAGTAACATAAACATTACTAACAGACACCAATAACCCCGATTCATAACAGTAATCACACAGATTAATCACTTAGTTGTAATCAAACAACAATTCTGAAGGTTAACATGTGTGACACCCTAATCCGAAACTAACTATAAGGATCCACTATGATATATATGCAAAGAGTTAAACCTATAAGACATCTTTTGTGAGATGAAACCGTGAAATTGTAGGGCCAAGGCGGACATTATCGTAGGTCGGTGTGAGTCTCCGCAACAAGCATCAACTAGCCAGCCTAGAATGCATGGGACATTGCTTGACTATGTTACTCAGACTCGAGTGAAATTGTAGGACACAAATGTTAGACTATGTCACTATGGCACACGGTTAAAAACGAAGAGTCCGAACTCCGAACACCATAGTTGCTCGATATCTCGGGCTTTTTCTTTGTTAAATTCCAAAACCACCCCCCAAAACTCAAAATTTTAAGCTGATCATAGATGCCAGACATTTCAGAAGACTGGCTTTTTTGGCAAAAATTCAGAATATAACTCTAGAACCAGGGATGGACCGAGGGTGCTGGTGGGGGCAACCGCCCCCTAAAATTTTAAAAATTATATATGATTTAGAAAAAGATTAGAATTTTTCTATGTATTTTCTATTAAAAATCTATTTTTGCCCCCCTAAACTTTTATAAGTTCGACCCCTAACCTAAAGTACTAGGTCCGTCCCTGTTCAGAACACAAAGCAAGTAAACATAAAGCAATATAACAACAATAAAAGAACTACTTTTGCAACAATTCAAGGAAAATGAAAAGGAAAGGAACTATTTCCCGTAAATTCAAATGATTTTCCAGTTTCTGCACTTAAAATCAGATGGAAAAATCAGCACTTTCTCCATCAAATGAACCATAAGAAACACAGAGACAAAGAAAACTAAGCAAATAAGAACAATTGAGAAGCAACCATAGCACTAAATCAAACAAAAGAAGTCTTAATTACCTTTGAATTTTATGGAGAAATCACTGTTTTGAGATTAGCTGATGAGAGAAAAATGAAAACAAAAAGCAAAGAAATTTAAGTAGAAGCCAGTTAGCCACCAGGGTTTCGGCTCTGGTGGAACTAAAAGAAAGAGAAACATCATAAAGACGTAAATACCCTTCAATGAAAAAAAAGAAAGGCTTAATACCCAAATAGGTGCCAAACTATGCTTGCAGATCACTTTTGGTGCTTAAACTATTTTTAGCTCTAAATAGGTGCCTAAAATTTCAATTTTAGTCATTTTAGATGCCTAACGGTTAACTGCCGTTATTTTTATTAAAAAAATATTTTTTATTTTTATTTTTTAATTTAATTTTTTAACTTGATTTTAAAAAAAACAACCTAAATTTTTCAAAACTCACAAAATGGCCCCAAATTCGAAATCCCTAACTTTCTCGGCCGAACCTGTCGTCAATGGTTTCGCCGCCGCCCCCATATCTGCCGCCGGACTACCAAGATCGTTTTCCCAATCACCCATCATCGATAAACGGCGGTAGGTGTGTCGATCGGCTTCCTAACGTCGAAAGAAGCCAAAATCGTGAAAGGAAGTCGTCGGCACACCTACCTTCAGTTATCGATGATGGGTGGTTGGGGAAAACGGTCGTGGTGATCCGGCGACGGTAGTGGTGGCCTTTGGTGAGGTAGTAAACGGCGACATCGCAGTAATTTGAAGATTTGGGGTTTTAGGTTAGGGATTTGAGACTGTTTTATAAAAATTTAAAATTGTATTTTTTTAGAAAATTGAATTTTAAATTTTATTTAAAAAATAATTAAAATAAATAAAAAATTTAAAACATGCCATTGTCACAATTTAATTGGCTAACGGTTTTTTATTAACGGGTAGGCACTTAAAATAACTAAACTTGAAATTTTAAACACTTATTTAGAGTTAAAAATAGTTTAGACATAAAAAAAATCCACAAGAATACTTTGGGCACCTATTTGAGTATTAAGCAAAAAAAAAAAATACAAATGAGTATATGTCCTCAACATTAACGAAAAGCTCCCAAATTTCTCTCTTTCTCAATTTTCTCTTTCAATTTTAAGCAAAACCCATTGATTGATTAAGGTAAACAGATTAACCCACAATGCAATTTCCTTTCTTTTTCACCCTTAATTGTAGATAATTAAGATTTTGGATTAAATAAAGTTTGGGTTTTTTTATTGGTGCAGAAAGAAGTGATCTTTCCTTCGTTGGTGGCGGTGGAAATGGCGGACGTGGTTGATGCGGCGGGTGAACCGATCCCGACATCGTCGGTTCTGATGGCGGCGGCGAAGCACATTGAGATTAATTGTATGCCGGAAAACGTGGAGTTCCTCAAGTGTAAGAAGAAAGACCCTAACCCTGAGAAATGTCTCGATAAGGGCCGCCAAGCTACTCGCTGTGCCCTTGGACTGTAAGCATTTTGATTCTTCAAATTTTACTAATTTTTCAATTTGTTCTTTTAGCTGGAATTTGCTTGGAACAATTTCTGATAATTAGGATTTCTGGGTTTTGAAAAATTGAAATTTTAGAGTATGGGAAATCTGGAATTGTTTATACTATATTACCAAGACTCCGGTGTGAGTATTGGATTCGAGTATGTGTCGAACTCGGATGTAGTTAGATTTCTGTAAGTATTTTCATGTATGTGGAGGAAAGTGTAGAGCCAAAGCAACACTGATTTTATAATAAGAAAGTGTGGCTAAAAAATGGGGATCGGTTCATCCCTGCCAGCCGGCAACCGGAAAAACGAGTAGACGAGGTGATTTTGGATATGACAGTGAAGCCGAATAGCTAAAAGGTGACATGAAGTACACGGATTATCGGATTTAGAAATGAACCTCTACTGTGGCTCTTATTTGTTAACATTAATAAGCTTATAAGTTTTAGATGTGAACCCTATATTTTACTCGAAAGTGTAAATTTAGTTTTCGTATTATAGGACTGAGTAGTAGTTTAATCTTTGTACACCGTTGCATTGGTGCAATCGAGTAAAATTGATAATAACGTTAGCAGAAAGCGGTCTAAAATGCCTAGGTTCAAACTCGGGTTGCAGATTGGGTTTATTGGAATCTACCTCAGCCTTGTTTTTGTATTTCCTGTACTGTTTGCTTAATCTTTGTACACCAACGAGTAAAATTGATAATAACGTTAGCGGAAAGCAGTCTAAAATGCCTGGATTCAAACTCAGGTTGCGGATTTGTTTTCGTATTTACTGTATTGTATGTTCAATCTGCTTGAACCATCTATGGTGCTAAACACCTTTTTTTCTGGAGCTGAACAGCAGTAGAACACATGATTACGATCCACATTACTTTATTTCTGTGTTACCTGGACTTAGTAGACGAGTATTCAAAGTATTGAAGAATAGTTCTCTCGTAGTCGGGTCTAAAATATGTGTTCAACGAGTACTTCCGTAGAGAAAACGAAGAATCTGGATAACATAGCTTATGTTCTTTACTTTTTCTCTTTACAGGCTAAAAGATCTTTATCAGAGATGCAAAGAGCCCATGGAAGGTTACGTGGGATGCATGTATTACCATACGAACGAGTTCGATTTATGTCGCAAACAGCAGCAAGCATTCGAGAAAGCTTGCCCTCTGGAGTGATTTTTGGCAAAACAAAACATTGTTTGAGATTTCTATGCTTGAAATAAGGTAAAATAATTGTTGTGGATTTACACACTTATTCCCTGTTTTCCATGTCAAAAGCAATGCCCTTGTTTTTTCTTCAATGTGATCATCATTGTGATGGGTGGTTTATTTATGATCTCATTCGAATATGCACCCTTTCATAAGGCCGAGAAAAAACCTGAAAACCGGTTCGATTATGGTTTGCTTTTACTTGATTATGTTCGATTTCGATTCAGTTATTGTTTAAATGTATTCAGTTCGGTACGAGTAAGAAAAGCTTGAATCGAAAAGTCAAGTTTTGGTGCCTAATTTGACTAAAAGAACTTTAGGTATTAAATTGAACCTTGAGGCCAAATTCAGGTATCTAATTCGAAAAGAAAAAAAAACATTGGTATCAAATTAAACATTAAAGCCAAATTCATGTGCCAAAATGTATATTTACCCTTTTAAAAATGATTTTAGAGTTAAAACAACATTTAATTCCTGGACTTTACATTTTTTTTCTAATTTAGTCCCTGAACTTGAGTTTTTAATCCTTTTAGTGACATGATTTTTTGAAATTGTATACAATAGTACAGTACATTTAAGTGATTATATACATAAACAAGTATAATTTTTTAAAGTACGGATCAGATGATAGATGGCAAAATGACAAAAGATGCCCCCAACGTTTGCATATTTTGTCATTTGGCCCCTTTTTTTGGTCCAAATATGCCCAATGTTTGTTTGTTTTGTCATTTAGCCCTCTATTTTTTCTTTTGGTCCAAATATGCCTCCAACGTTTCATTCATAGTCCAAATATGCTCCTGTTGGATGTAAATTGTCAATCAACTGACACTCAACGGCTTATAAAAAAATTTTGACAAACGTTTAGGGTATATTTGGACTACGAATGAAATGTTGGGGGTATATTTGGACCAAAAGAAAGAATAGGGGGCCAAATGACAAAACATGCAAACATTAGGGGCATCTTTTGTCATTTTGACATGATAGATAAAGGGAATCTTTTTAATTTTTTGTAGATTTAGAATCTTATTTCTGTAAAAGAAATTTTGCAAGTTCACATAATTTACAGACTTCATTGGAGAAGAATGAGAAACCAAAATCACCTAAACAAAAAGACAATGAATTTAAAGGACTAAGAGAAGCTTTGTCAATTGACTGAAACTAACAAAGTCTTCAAACATCATTATTCATTACTGTACTAAAAGAATCTCCATTTGATGTTTCATATCATTCAAATACTTTGTCGAATTGTATTCTTCTGCATCAAAGATCTCCTCTGAATATGTCCTTTGTAGTGTCTCCTTTTCGAGTTGTTTCAGAACCTCCCCGCCTTTTTCGTTGCCCTTCAGAATGTCCACCACCTACACTCAAATGCCAGGTTTGGTTCAATAATCTACAATGTTACTCGGACTCGAATCGTGAACGCTAAACACGGGTAAGTTCTTGTTTTCTAAAATAATGGAGTGAAGAGTTTGTGATTGTCAAACACGGTCTAGATTGTCAAACATGTTTAACTAGGGATAAACACAGGTCAGTTCGGGTTGGCCAAAACTCCGACCCGACCATGCACATCCCTAGTTAGATCAGTTGATGACAAAGTCCCAACCCGTGGAAGCTATCATGCATTCATGCTGGAATACGGTAATGGCGATAATTTTCGTTGGAATGGTTAAATGTGTAGAGGATGGAAAGCAAATTTTCCATGTATTTAAAGGATCGATCGAAGGTTATATCTCCGTATCCATAACAGATACAAGTTTCAGATATAAATTCTTTAAAAAAAAACTAAAGATGTAGCAATTTAAGTTAGATATGATCATCAAAAACTGCAGTTTTTACTTAGACTACATGTAACTTGTAATGTTTGTTTGATTGGAAGGAAAATAAAATAGTTATGAGGAAATGAAAGGGACATGCCTCACTCATTTGGGGTCGATTTGCTGAAGATTGATGTACACAAATAGAAGCTGTTGCAGCCATACGTTGCAACTGTTCCGAGTCATAAGCATCGTCTAAAATCGGATCAACGAGTTCTTTCATATTTTTTTCTCTGATCAAAGGTTTTGCCTGCAAGAATTCGAATCATGGGAATAAGTCAGTGTTTGATGCATAATGGACTCGGTCATATACTTATATCTGACACTAAAACTCGATTCTGAGTAACATAAAGGTGGAGTAAAGCAAACCTACCCACATAACAATGCTTTGTTGTGAGCTATCAATGGCTTGCCTCCCAGTGATAAGCTCCAACAGCAATACACCGAAAGCATAGACGTCAGTTTTTTCATCGACTACACCATGCATGAAGAACTCGGGTGGAAGGTAACTGTCATGACAAGAAATCTGTTGGAAAATTTATGTAATAAAAAGCATCTCAAAGGTTCAAAACACCATTTGGGATTTTTAAAAAATTATAAACCCGAATGTTCCTTCGACTTTAGAGACTGTATGATGAGTCCATTGATCAGGTAACCATTTTGCCAGTCCGAAATCACATATCTGTAATCACTTTGGAAATTCAGCCTCAAGCTATATATATATATGTGTGTGTGTGTGTGTTTGTATATGTGTATATGTACGTATGTATGTATGTACGCACGTACTTGTGCATCAAAGTCTTCTGAAAGCAAAATGTTTGAAGCCTTGATATCCTTATGGATAATTCTCCTCTGGCAACCTTCATGAAGATAGGAAAGGCCTTCGGCAGCCCCTAAAGCGATCTTGAATCTGATTTCCCAATTCAGTTTCTCCTTTTGGCCTGGAGATATGTATATGTATGAATTAGTGGAATTAAGAACTTGTGAAGAAAATCGAACTTAAGATCGGCTTAGGGGCGAAAACAAACCATATAGTATTGAAGCCAGGCTTCCATTGGGAGACAACTGAAGAACAATGTGCATCCCTCCTTCAACTCCATAACCAATCAATTTAGCAATATTAGGATGATCAACATGCACTATAACTCCGAGCTCAGATAAGAAATCGGTGGTCATCTCGTCCGACGAACCGCGGTTTAGCCGCTTAATCGCGACGAGCATTCCACTTTTTAATTCCCCTTTGTAAACTTCCGCATAGCCTCCTGCTCCTATCAGATTTTCTTCACAAAAGAACACAAAAATTATCAAATAAGTGTTTACAAAAACTAAACAAAAAACAATCAAGTCAGATGATGAAATCGAAAAAATACCTTGGCTGAAGTTATTGGTTGCTTCTTGAAGCTCCGAAAGAGAGAAGTTCTTCCAGGAAGATTTAAAACAGCTTAGTTCAGCATCAAGAGCTGAACATAGATTTGGCATTACATCACCTCTAAATCTTTTGCTATTTTTTCTAGTAAGCTTAGGCTTGACCGGAGGTAAGGATTGCGAAGCGACTCCGGGTCCTTTTTTCAATATCCGAAAGAATCCGCGCCATTGAACGATTTGAGCTAAACCATTTTGAGGTTCAGAGTTTGATGAAACGCTGGCCTTATTGCTAGAAGTTGTCTCGGATTCTATAGACTCTGCACTTCCTGTAGACTCTTCATTTGGTTCTATGCATTCCGTGGTGGTTGTCGAGCAGTCCTCATCAGCTTCATTGCGGAACGATGTAATGTCTGAAAATGAACGGAATCCCAACATGCCATTAGACTCTGGGGATCAAAGAAATGAATGATCAAAACATACCAACTGAAGTCATGTCGGAGAAAGCGTGTCGATGAAGTTTCCGTAATTGGCGAAAAGGCTCCCATTTCCTCTTTTCAGAGGATTTCTTGCAACTTTTTCTACCAGTTGGTATTTCACCACTACAAGTGGGGAATTTAAACAAACAGGTGATATGCACAACTTGTAATGTATACACACACACACACATTATCAATTCTTCTCAAGAATTACAAAACAGATTCAAATGCCATTAATCTTAAGAAAATTTAAACCTGAAAAACTCATAGCATCAAAGCATAAACACATATGAAAAATTCTAAATTTCAAATTCCAAATTCATAGAAACAAAGAAGCTGCAAAACAAGCCAAACCCAATGTTGCAAAACACAAACAAGTTACAAAAACAATGGTGCAAAAGTACCATGAATTAGCAGAAGTTTCTTTGGTATCCCCCATGGCTTCTCTTCTTTCTTTCTTTTTTGAAACCAGGGAGACCTGAGAAGCCAAAAAGGAAATTGACAAAGAAATAGAGAGGCACTGGTTTTTGTGCCTAAAACTAGGATTTCTCTCATTCTCTCAAGTTTCAATCCATTCACTTATTTTTGGCATTAATCTATAAAAACAAATTTGAAGAATGAAACTACCTTGATCCTATAATTAGCATTACATACGAAAAAAATAAAATGTATATTATACTATATAATTATAGAAAGTCGTTTAAATTATAATCAGTTGGCACCATAACATTATAAATATTTATAATTAAATTCAAACAACTCGACTTAATCTAATACTTACTCCTACTCTGAGACGAAGCTACAATAATGTTCTTTGGCATCTGTTCAACTTTCATACACACCCTACAAAATTAGTGTTCAAACTCGGGTCACTTGAATAAATTATATCATGCTTTACCAGTAGGACAACAAAAGTTGAGCTTATTCGAGTTCCATTTATAATAGAATAATATGCCTTATAAATAGATAATAGGCTTCAACCTTTAGGGTAAGAAGCCAAATCAGTATCACATTTTTTTTTGTATTTTCTCGATATTCAGATGATTTCTTCTCTTTTATTCATAAATATTTTGTTTAATTTTTTTCACATAAAATCTTGTGTTTTTTTTTTATTTAAGTTATATTTTGTAACGTTTTAAAGAAAATGAAAAAAAAAAATCCCAGCTTAAAGCAGAGGAGTGGGCAAAGCTTACCAGGAGTAAAAGCAAAGCCATTCGCCCTGATACACTAACTTTACGTGCAAGCAACTCTATTGAAACCATACCGCAAACTATATAATATAAATCGAATCATAAACATATAATATAAATCGAATCATAAACATATCACAATTCATATAAATATTAATCCTCGATCATTGCTAAGCATCAACCAGCAAAAAATGGCTAAATCCAGCAGTAAAATAGCCTCTTCTTCATCGATTTCGATTTCGGACAAAACATTCACTGGTCTTGGGAACCTTATCAAGCTCCTCCCGACCGGAACCGTGTTCGTATTCCAGTTCCTTAACCCTGTCCTAACCAACTACGGCCATTGCAGCCCTGTGAACAAGGTCCTCTCCAGCATCCTCATTGCCCTTTGTGGCTTCTCTTGTGCTTTCTCTTGCTTTACGGACAGTTACGAAGATGGTAATGGCATGGTTCATTATGGCATCGCCGCGGTTAATGGTCTCTGGCCGTCTTCGGGTTCGGGTTCAGTCGACTTATCGAGGTACAAGCTGAGGATTGGTGATTTCGTTCATGCGTTTTTCTCTGTCATTGTGTTTGCTGTTTTGTCCCTGTTGGATTCCAACACCGTGCAGTGTTTTTATCCATCTTTTGAGTCCACTGAGAAGGTTCTGCTCATGGCTTTGCCACCGGTTATTGGAGCGGTTGCAGGCTCGGTTTTCGTGGTGTTTCCAAACACTCGACATGGTATCGGCTACCCCTCAGCTTCGTCGAATGATTCGTCGGGAAACTCATCGGACGACAACTAAAATAGATTTGCTTCGTTGTAAATAAAAATAACTGGTTATTTTGCTTGAGAAAACTGTGTTTTTTATTTCTTTTAAATATGTTTATTTGGATCAAATTATAATTGTTTCATAATGATTCTGTGTAAAATATGTACACGAATTTACGAGTGTTTTATCATTCACTTGTGGACCGTCACGTCTATTTAACAACTATAGAGTCTTGTTTATCGAATTTTTCAAATTAAAAAAAAAAACTCAAATTACCAGTAAGAAATAAAATGAAGCATCATCTTGCACCATAATGCAACTCAATAGTTTCAAACTCTCAAAAGGTATAACTCAAATGGATTATTTCAAATTTCAGAAGGAGTCCCACAAACATTATTATCTCATAACACTCGACTTTCGATATTTAAGAGCGAGCATAACGTACATTAATACGCCGCTGGATGGGACTCCTACAAGAAGGGCAGTCCTTCATTCCCTGTTTCTCGTGAAGCTCGTTGCATGCGATGCAAACGACCTGATGAGCGCACGGGATAAACACTACCGACATCTCCTCCGAAAGGCACATCACACATTCGCGTTCACGTTTCACAACTCCTTTTCCCGAGAACTCGTGGAAATCTATCACCGTAAGAGGGGTTCGAGGCTCCTTTTGACCCATACTGTGCCTGTTGTCCGTAAACCTTCCAGCATAGCTTCCATCGATGCCCCTTCGAAGTGCAGCAATCTTTGAAGAATCTGTCTTCAGTCTCAATTGAGAGATTTCCCTTTCGAGTCTCTGAATGTCCTCTTTATATTTCTGCAAACTAGTTTCGGCTTTTGACTTCATCATGTCCTCCTTTAATTTCGTAGAAGCCTCGATTTCTTCTCCTTCCTTCCGTACTAAGCAAGCGCGAGTAAGTATTTCTTCCTTTGCCTTTTCTTCTTGTTTCAATCTAGCCTGTGATAGTTCCCTTTTCAATGAGAGCAGGACAATAACATATAAGCCATAATTATAAGAATCACCCACAAATACCCAAAGTTCATTTTCTTGAACAAACAAGCAGCATACCTTAAAATCCCGATACGCGGTGGCTTGAAACTATACATTCGCGTATCTTGAAACCATACATTTGATACATTACATCCAATCAAATCGATAAAAAGGAAAAAAAAGAAAGAAATATTCTCAAAAAATCTTGAAAATTATGGGAAATGTACAAGGTGAATTGAATATGCTGCAAAATAACTCCACCAAATGTATAACATATAATAATGTATCAAATATCAATTTCTGCCATTTTTTATTCAAAAACTTTGACATCCAAATCCAAACAAAAAAATATGTAATAACAAATAATCTAACATGAAAAAATTGAAGTATAGAATTGACCTGTAAAGCAAGAGCAATTTAGGCAATCTATACCATTTTGGCATGTCATACTATGGATTATCTGAAAATTACTGGACTTCTTTTCTTTGCATTTATATCAACTTTTACAAGCAAAAACATATCTTGTATGCCTTTACATGCAAGTGCACGATATATATGTGTTTACCATATCCATTTGTCATCTCAAAGGAGTTCCCCAATCGTCCGCTGCACTTATTATGATACGAAAGTAACACCCAAACGAATAAAGGACACCAAGAGACTGTCATGCCAAGAAAAACTTTAGATCCAACACTTTGGGGACTTCATAAATGGTGTCAAATCATTATAGAACTTTTCACAATCTCACAAATGAACTGCCTTACGGAGCAGATTGGCAATCTTTTCTGACAATCCAAATTATATAACATGCATAATTTATTAAGTATAATCAGGTCGATTATCAGAAATCCGAATCACCTACATCAAGCAATGGATGAATTCCTCACCAAATCACATTTTGATTAAGCAAATTTGTGGAGAGAAAGTAGAGGTAAAGATATGCTTGGAAATTAAACTTTCTTGAAGACATACCTCAAGCTGTTCTTCAAGAACTTTAGCCTGCTGTAATTCCTGTTGCATCTGGGCACCCTTGCGTTTTTCAGTCATGAGCTCTTCCTGGAGCAAAGTTTTCTGCTTCTCCCAAGACTGAACTTTCATTAGTGTTTTTTTCTCCCTCTTTGATACCTCCTCACAGCTAGCTGCCGACTCCACTGCATGTAATTTTGCAGCTTCCATCTCTTGCCGTAGTGCTGCATTTTCCACCTCAAGCCTGCAGACAGTAGCATTGGCACGTTCCACCTGCCCACTAGCCTTAGACAAAGCAACATCCATTTCGATGAGCTTCTTCTTAGTGTTTTCTTCCAAATTCAACTTCTCTTTCTTAAGCCTTTCAACTTCTTCTTTCTCTTGCCTCAAAGTCTTGAGTTCAGCTTTGTCCTTACTTAGTCGACAAGCGGCCTGCATAACCTTTTGATTGGCCCACTCTGTCCATTCCTGGAGCTGATTTTGCAGTTCCTGCACTCTTGGGACCAGCTTCAGAATCATCTCATCTTTCTTATTCTGAGGAGCCCACTGCCCCAAGGATTTATCATTCGACACCCCAGCATAGGTCGAATTAGTAACCTCAGAATGAGAAACAGTAGGAACTACAGTTGAATTGCTCTTGGTGGGCAACGAGAGGGAAAGCTCCGTATCAGCAGTTGATAATGCAGGTGGATGCTGGTTATTCATAGGTGGTAATTCAGGCGGGATTTTTATTGGTGGAGAAGTATGATTACCATTATCTAAGCAAAATGTTGCAGAAGAAGAGGGATCTGAATTATCCGAAAGATTGTGACTCCCATTATCTTGAAGGACGTCAGCTCCCATTGCCTTAATTTTCAAGGATGCATTTTTTACATTAACAGCAGCAGATTCAGAGACTGGTTTTGGTTTCTTGTCTGTGATTGAACCTCCAAAACCGTTCAGTTTAGACCTCGATGACCCTTTAGATCCATATGTCCTATAGTTTTTATCCGGATGAAGTGACTTCTGCCGAAGAATATAATCTCTCTTGGAAGAGTGAATCTTTCTACCCACAAACTTTTCTTCCAATGTTGAAGTCTGAGATGTTCCTGCTGCAGAGAAGGTTTTATCTGCACTGTCAGAAATGGAGTTTGCTCCCTCCTTCTCCGAGACTATATCACTTAGAACAAGGGAATTCTTCGATTTTGTTGTGTTATTGATTCCTATAGATGGTACCTCCGGTAGAGAAATATGAGAACAAGGAATAGATGGAACAGGTTTACAAGGATTCGGAAGGTTCAATTCAGAAGTTTTAGTTTCTGTTTTTAACGGGGGGTGGTTGAAAGTAAAAGAACTCCCATTCGAACCTCCATCGCCAACAAAACCATTTATCGGGTCAGCATCCATAGCACAAGCATGTGAGACATTCATGTCACAAATTAACAAGCACCACATTGCATCCCCAATGCTGAAGAAAGGCCGAACCTCTCGAAGAACACAAACCAATTCTGCTAATATATACTTCTCCAGCTGCTGCAGATCCTCGAAACAGTGATCCCTTGAAGGATTACTATCTTGGCCACTTCTAAGATATGCTAGGGTATTATCCACTATATTTGAGACAGTGTCTTTAGAACCATAACATAGGCCGGACCTCAAGACTGCCTTAGTAGCCATTTCTTCCGTGTAACCGCCAGCAACAATTTTCTTTACTGCACTCTTGAATATCGCATCCAAATTGCTTAAAACAAGTTCTTCCAGATGAGATTCTGTGAGATCACTCCAATCAGCATCTTGAAATCCATGACCTTCTAGCTCCTCTCTAGGTCGACCTGGCCAAACCTCGGAAGAACCTACCGTGCTAGACAATCCCAGGTCGAGCTTTAATCCATTGCAATGATCTTCGCTTACGCCACACAAGTCACACGCAGTAGCTTGACCATGATTTTGGTTGATATCAAATTTCTCGGCACAAAATTCGTAACTCGGACACCCGTTTTGAGGTGCAGTTATAAGCTTATTCGGATCACCTAAAGGCGGATCAGCCCGGAACTTCCTCTTATTCCTACTTCCTTTTTCTTGAATTGATATCAGTGGGGACACTGGATTACTACTACTACTACCTTTAAGAACCATAGATGCCATTTTTAAGCTGCATCCAAAGCAAGAATTGTAAATTTGTTTCTCAAACAATCAACCCAGATAAAATTACAATCCAAAATACAAAATTCAAAATTGAAATTAATTCATAATCAGCTCATTAGATCAATCACTGGCAAACAAAAATAAAGTAGGATTAACACATCATATTATACAATCTAAAAGATCGTATCTTCCTATCTCAATACCTCTTATATCGAAATTCCCAGTACAAAAGAATCCAAATTCCGCAGCAAAAAGCAAAAACTCAATCGATTCAAAGAAACATAAACTACCCGATCAATGCATTAACAAAAACCCAGCAAGCTGAAATCGAAAAAAAACGTATTCGATCAATCAATTTCCAATATTATAATCTAAAATCTAAACAAGAAAAAGGAAACAAGCTAATAGATCAATGAAAAAATTCCCAAAAAAAAAAACGATTAAATCGAGGTAACGAGATACTTTTACTTGATTTATGATCAGATTTCGATAATTAAAAAAAAAAAACTTACCCGATTGCAAGCTTAATTTGTTGTAGCACAAAAAATCAAAGGGCGAATCTCTCAGAGCATCGGCAAAATGGAAGAAAATGTATATATAGGAGATTGCTATTTTTTGGAATTTTGTTTTTATTTGATTTTTTATGTTTATTTATTTTTCTTTGAACGTCTCTCAGTCACTCTTACAAAAAAAAAACATATTTTCTGTTTATTATTTATTTATTTTACTAATATAACAACTAATTTTATTGAACAAATAAAGTATAAAGACGTATACAAGAAGTCACATTATCGAATACGAAGAGTTATTTTTTTGGTTTCATGTTTTTTTTTTAACTTTGTTAGTTTTTTATTATATCTGTTTTTTTAGTTTTTTTGTATGTTTGTATGACAGTTTTTTTGTTTGTTTTTATAACAGTTTTAGTCTATCTTTTGATAATTTAGTGTTTGGGTGACGAGTATCATCGAATTTTTTTATCACCAAGGGAAGGCCGAACACCTCATGTTATAATTCCCTTTTTGTGGCTGTACATGTATGCTAAGAACGAGTAGCGAAAGAATTATGTTGTCTTCAAAGATCACCCAAGGCAAAGTAATAGCTTTCTGAATTTAATTTCAAAAATTTCTTTTGAAGTTGTTAGGTTTAATTTTTTAACGTCTTTTACACCGTTAAATTTTTCTGCATTGTTTATTTTGCACTAAACTTTCATTGTTTAAGGTGTTATTCATTTCTTTCACCATTGAATATAATCCAGTTTCAAGAAAAAATAAATAATTTAAAAAATAAAAAATATTAATAATAAATATTAGGATAAACTACACAGTTGACCACCGAACTATGGGGTTGATGTCAATCTTGCCACTATTTTTTTTTCGTCTCAAATACATCACACAACTATTTAAATGGTGCCACGTTTGCCACACGCCGTTAAAAAAAACGAAAAAATTGACGGAACTGTTAAAAAATTGGTATAATTACACATTTAGTCCTCTATATTTATACAATATATCAATTTAGTCCTAAATTTAATCTAATAAAATAAATTAATTATTCAATAAGATGGTGACAAGTGTCACCACCTTATTGGAAGTCTTTAATTATTTTTATTTAATTAATTTTCCACCTCCAATCAGGTGGTGACACGTGTCACCCAATTGGAGGTGGAATATTGAAAGGAACAAAAATGCCCCTGCCAAGAATCGAGCTCAGGACCTCTAGGTAGAGAGGCTACGTGCTTGCCATTGAACCAAGCACACTTTCATGCTATAGGGTCATTAATATATGTATTTAATGATTGTTAATGCCCAGAAAATTAAAGAGAATAAAATGTAATTGCATGGATTTGAACCAAGGACCTCATAGACTAAAGCACATGTGCTTGCCACTACACCAAGTGTATTTTTTGTGATATAAAGTACAACATTTAATATATGTCTTATATAGATTTTAATGCTTGAGAAAATGAATGAAATGTGGTTTTAAGAAATTCGAATGTAATATTTTTATGATCAATAAAAAAATCTAACTCAATTAAATAAATCTAATAACTAAATTAATATTAAAATTATTATTTTCACGATGTGCTTGCCCTCGAATTCGGTTAATATTATTTTCACGATTAAATTTTTAATAAATATTAAAATTATTAATTAAGTAAAAAAACTCAATTCAACTATTATATACGTGGAATTATAAAAATAAATCTAAAATTGAAAAATATATTAAATTTAGTTTAAAATATAAAATTTAAAAATAATATTAATTTAGTTATTAGATTTATTTAATTGGGTTAGATTTTTTATGAATCATAAAAATATTACATTCGAATTTCTTAAAACTACATTTCATTCCTTTTCTCAAGCATTAAAATCTATATAAGACATATATTAAATGTTGTACTTTGTATCACAAGAAATACACTTGGTGCAGTGGCAAGCACATGTTCTTTCAATCATGTGGTCCTTGGTTCGAATCCTTGCAATTGCATTTTCTTCTCTTTTATTTTCTGGGCACTAACAATCATTAAATACATATATTAATGACCCCATAGCACGAAAGTGTGCTTGGTTCAGTGGCAAGCACACATCCTCTCTACCCTGAGGTCCTGACTTCCAATAAGGTGGTGACACGTGTCACCATCTTATTGAATAATTAATTTATTTTATTAGATTAAATTTAGGACTAAATTGATATATTGTATAAATATAGAGGACTAAATGTATAATTATACCAATTTTTTTGATATATTGTATAAATATAGAGGACTAAATGTGTAATTATACCAATTTTTTTAACAGTTCCGTCAATTTTTTCGTTTTTTTAACGGCGTGTGGCAAACGTGGCACCATTTAAAGAGTTGTGTGGTGTATTTGAGACGAAAAAAAAATAGTGACAAGATTGACACTAACCCTATAGTTCGGTGGTCAACTGTGTAGTTTACCCTAAATATTATTGTTGGCGGTGAAGTATATGTATTTATAAACATTAATATAACAACAATGTACATTGATAATTGATTTTATCATAGTTTGAACGTGACCTATATTTAAATGATTACGAGCGCTTATCGATATGAGATAACCGGCCTAATAGTCTAAAACAGAAGTAGATCGGTATAAGTTAATGCATGTTCTTTAATTCTAAACTTTTTAGTATTTTTTTAACATACTAATTCAACTACAAGGTATTATCTTAGTTCAATTGCAATTTTTGATAAACTCGTGTATACTTATAAATTATTTTGCTCGAACCCGAATCATTCGGGATGTGTTTGATTTTTTTTCAAATTTTCATGTATTTAGATAAATCATATTAGGAATTTTTATTTTTGTGAATTTGGATATCATTTTGAATTCGGAATTTTTATTATGAACAAATACTATTAGTATATTTAAAATTTTCAATTCTAATTGTAGTTATATATTATAAATATAATTTCGTACTGGCCGGTTTAGTAGTCCGGCGCACTGTATTGATTGTAATTGTAAATTATTTTAAATAGTCTAAAGGTGATTACAATGTAATATTTGTTCATTCATGTTATTTGATAATACACACATTATAGACAAGGCGATTGAATACAGATCTCCCAAGATGAAAATCATCCGCTTTAAATATCACGAAAAAGTACAAATACCCAACTAGCTGCCATTTCTGATGAAAACAACAAAGCTAAGAACAGCTCATCAATAAGCACATAACTTGTTCATGTTCTCTTATTCTCTTGCCAATGCACACAAAAGTTCAGCAGGAATTGATACAAAGGGCTAGGGTTTTATATTTATTTGTTAAAATCATACACACTGACAGGTTGTTCTTCGTGCCGAAACAACTTTTTTCCTCACATCGAAGGAGCTGCATTGCCAGGAACGAACTTGATTGAAACGCTGTTGACACAGTGGCGTTCATCGGTCGGTACAGAGAACCCTTCCCCTTTAAAAACATGACCCAAGTGCCCCCCACAAGCTGCACATGTAATCTCGGTTCTTCTCCCATCGGGATCGGGCTGCAAAACCATTGCTTTCATGTTTATGATCTGATCAAAGGCAATGACACTACTATGACACCGAAAAAGAAGGGGGTTCGGGAATGAGAAAGACTCACGGTTCGGTTTATGGCTCCAGGGAAACCCTCGTAGAACGCTGGCCAACCACAGCCGGAGTTAAATTTGGTTGTGGACTTGTAAAGTGGCGTCCCACAACCGGCACAATTGTACACCCCTTCATCGAAAAATTTGTCATACTCTCCGGTTCCTCGCAACCTGTAGATGACGGATATCAACCATTGAGAAGGTAAATGAAAGCAATGTTCTAAGGTTCCAATGTGTTACAAAATCAAAAGCTTAGCAAGCTTCAAGCGCAAATTCCAGCATTTTGAACTCAGGTGTTTTGGAATTTCATGTTTCAATACCGAACTCGAGAAGAGGAGAGGTTCATGCAATGAAGCAAATCGATTCTCTCTAAAATTATATAAGATGCACAACTATATGTCATTGATCAAAGACCTTGTGACCAATTTGAACTCTTAACTTTGAACAATGACTACCGGTGTCTGAGACAAGTATCCTAGAGACATCTCCACACCGACCTGCAAGGTAGTATCCATTCAAACATATTGGAACTCACGGTTTTGTCCGTGAAAAGTGTCTAGCATAAATTGAAATGGTGAAAAAAAAGAAGTTAAACTATAGTACATAACCTACGTGATATTCATTCATGGCTCTCCAGGATCATGACATCTTCTCCCACTCTAATGAGGACCCGTGATCCTCAGTCCGCATATCACTAGTAGTCTAGTACCCCACGGTTGGCTTTGATACTAAACATCAATGTACACAACAACTTTTAAGGTATTATTAGCTCTGAATAATTAGACTTTTTAGTTTTGTATACCGAAAGTGTTTCACCGGCTGAAGATCGAATACACACTCCGGTTTATGACCCCTCTTTAGGACCATGACGAAGTACACACACACATATTGAGAGAGACTGGTTATAAACTCTATTTTTTTTTTCTGAGGCATTGCCATTCAATCATATCAAATGTTGCACGAATCTGAAATCAACTTTCTTCCGGGTCAGATAGAAACTTTTTCACAATGGAAAAAACTAGACTCGTAATTTCATAAAATCAACTCAAAAAAACTTCAAATAAAGTTTGAGATGTAAAATGAAAATTCAAATAACTCAAATATGATGTATTGTATATAGCTATAGAAAACAGTTTAAATTGGAACTAATCAACCCAGCAGCGGATATTCCGACTCCTTCGAGAGACATCTACAGAGTTTCGTCCGTCGGACAGCCAATCGAACCCTAACAGCCGGGCAGCCCCGGGAACACAGTACTGATGGATTGTCGGGTTCGACTCACTGCCGACGGATGACATTTCAAAGATCACTCAACAGACAACTATCCGCTACAACAAGAAAACTAAAAACTACAAATTTCAGGCCAAATTTTAAAGCAATCAACAAGTTCTACACTAAATCTGAGCTACTACAAAGTCAACGCAAAAAACACAAATGACGGTACAAATCAAAGAGACCCAGATTCTAAAACAAGTCAAATATTCTTAAAAAACAAAGTAGCAATGAAATTGAACGGTGTGGTTTGTTTCTTACTCGGTTCCTTTTTGACGGAGAATCCGAAACTGCTCCGGGGAAAGAATCGCCCGCCATTCTTCCTCCGTTTTCTGAACAGAACCCGATGATGCACTCATTTTCAAAGGCAGCAAGTTTGCAAAGCTCGAGCCTCGTATGCTACCGCTTATATAACTCGAAATCCCACGCGTGAATCTGGACTAATATTTCAAAGAAATTGTCTTTTTGCTGTTTACTCTGTTAGCATAAATTGAAGCTGGACGGAAATTCGGAAAAAGGGGATAAATTTAGGGATGGACATCTCACCCGGGCCCGACCGGGTCGGGTATTTTTATGAAAGATAAAAATTGGGTTCGGATTGTATTTTTGTGTATGACGATGTCGGGTTCGAGGTTTAAGGTAAAAAATCGACCCGATCCAAGATTAATAGTGTAATTTTCTCTTAAACTTTTTAGGGGTATTTGTAATAATAGCCCTCTTAACATTATTTTCTTTACAATTAGGTCCCTAAAATTAATTTTTTCTATAGGTCGGGTCGCGTTTAAAATATTTATTTTTGGTCGGGTCGGGTTTTTTAAAGAATGAGATCAGATCGGGTTCAGGTGGGCGAAAAACCCGACCCGACCCATGCCCATGCCCATCCCTAGATAAATTCAAGACATTTTAGCTGAGGATTTAATTAAGGGGGAAATTCCTTCCAGGTGCCTCTATTATAAGAACTGGTTCAAATTAGTCCTTCTATTATAGACTGTTCAAATTTAGGTCATGTTTTGCATTGTTTTTTTTAAACACTTTTAGGATAAATAACATGATTTATATCCTATAAACTGGCGAGGGTAACTTTCAATTTCTACAAGCACCTTAGATTTAGAGTTTATGGTCTTAGTTTAGGGGTTTAAGTGTAGTGGTTTAGAATTTTTAGATAGTTGTTAGAATTCAGAGTTTAGCATTATAATTTAGGGTTTAGAGGTTGAGGTTTTGTCTTTAGAGTAATATGGTTAGAATTTAGGTTATAACTTATAAACCCTAAAATATAACACTAAACTCTAACCGCTATCTTTAAATTTAAACCTTTACACATAAACCCTAAACCCTACACCTTAAACTAAGACCCTAAACCTTAAATTTAAAACGCTTGTGAAAACTAAAATTTTCCACCGCCAGTGTATAAGATAAGAATTATAAATAACAATGCAAAACAAATAAATCTTCACAACAAAATTATTTTTTAAATAAAATTTATAATTTTCTTTTTTTATCAACGTATTTTTAAACAAATTATTCATTTGTCCTTATTTACATCCTCATTTTTTAATATTTTTAAAAATAATATTTAAAATAAATAAAATATTTATTTAAAAACATTTTTTGACAATAATATTAAGTATCACCGAAAGAAAAATTATCTCTAAATGATTGTATTTGACTTTTTTTAATTTTTAGTCCTTTCATTGGTGTAGTGCTATGAAATCGTTACATGTGATACAATTTTAAAATGTCACGTCATCAAAATAATCAAAAGTTCAAATTCAAAGACTATTTTGGACAAAAAAACAGTACAAGGATCAAATTGAGAAAAATTATCAAGTTCAAGAACTAAAAGTTAATTTATCAAAAAAAATCACTAAAAAATTATGAGATTTTTGGGCCACTAACGGATACTAAGGCTAAAAACCAAGCCCATGAGTTCAATATGAATCCGTTATAAGCTCTACCAATGGAAGATAAACCAAACGACATCGTTTTGAGCTTTATTGGAAGCTTTGAAAAGCCAACTCTTTTGTTCTTGTATATTTCCTTCTTTTCTTTTTTGTTCTTTCTAGATTCAAAAAAAAAAAAAAAAACACCCCCCCCCCCCCCCAAGATCACTGAGTTCCAAAGTTAACCAAAAAGAAAGAAAGATTCTTTTTTTTTTGTTTTGTATCAGTAAACAAAACCCATATTTTGAAAGCTTACGATATGCCTTGAAAGTGCACAAAGAAACAAGGAAGAAAGGTGAAAAACAATATGTCAGGGTTTGGGAAGTATTCAGGTCCAACAACTGCCCCAAAATCTTCAAACCCTTTTCAGTTTCAACGCCCTTCTCCTTCCACCACTGCCCCAATCAGACCCTCGAGGTATTTTGACTTTAAAGTTTGTTCTTTTGATGGCTCTAATTTGATTTTTTTCCAGTGTTTTTGAAGTTTAAGTTAATCTTCTTTTGTACTTCTTTAATGGTTTGTTATGAGTTTGGGGTTTAGGAGACTGGTTGCATTGAATGAGGGATTGAAGAATGTGGAAAAAAGATGAAACTTTGTGGTCTTTTTTATTAGGGTTTAATTTGATTTTTTTTCAGTGTTTTTGAAATTTAAGTTAATCTTCTTTTGTACTTCTTTAATGGTTTGTTATGATTTGGGGTTTAGGAGATTGGTTGCATTGAATGAGGGATCGAAGAATGTGGAAAAAAAGATGAAACTTTGTGGTCTTTTTTATTAGGGTTTAAATTGTTATTCAGACTGGTAATTTTTTTGGTTATATGGTCAATTTTACTTTTGTGATTGATGTGCTAAGTTCTGTAGGGTTTAAGTCGGAACATGTTTGATTTGCTGAACTTAGAGGCTTATGTTGTTTTGTTCTTATTGCAGGGTAAATGAAGCTGTAGATAGAGTCCGGCCACCATCATCGGCTTTTGAGTACTCCGGTCCTGCTGTGAGACCTTATCAGTATGGTGGGGTGCAAAGGTAAGACCTCATGCTATTTGTATCTTATTTGTATGTGGTTATTTTAATTTGCTGAAGTTTGCTTCTCATTGTTCAAATTGATATGGATTTGCTTGCGTAACATGTGAGACGGTTCATGTATAAGTTCTACGATCCATAAACAAGCTTTTCTCTATTGGAAATTAGTTCTGGAGTTGAAGAATGCATGTATATCGTATTGTCTGATCTATGATGCAGTTTTCGTGATTATGAAATAGGCAAATAGCAGAATTTATTTGTTATAATTTGATGGTTCTTATTCTCTTCCAGGCCAATTGAATCTCCTCCCCGTCTTAGGCCACCTGCAGTCGCATTATTTACTACTACTCAAAATTCTGAAACTAGCTTTACTGCTAAGGCTAGATTTCAAGAGTCAAAGACACCTCCAATGGTATCTACAGATGACACTGTACCAAGAAACTCCACTCAAACGATCCTTCAAAGGCATGTTCAAACTTCCATTTTTCAACTCCTTGCATGAGATATTAGTCGTTTCTGGATATTGGATATGACTTGGTACAATTTTGTGACATCTTGTTTTCCCCCTTTACTGTCCTTTTACTAGAAGCTTTTCGTGGTGCTTTCCATTCTTTATAGTTGTTGTATGTTTGCTTCTTGCTTATAAAGGGGTGTCTATCAAGATGTCGCTGGAAACTGTCATCTATTTTTTACCGATCTTAAGACTTGTGGTTTGAATGTGATTCTATCATAGTTAACTTTACTATCTTATAAAATATCCTGACTGATCATTTTTCGTTCATTCAAGCCAAGTATTTTGATAAATCAACTCCATTAACTCTCCTATGCACTCATGTACAGTCATGATCTTGGGATTTTCATTGAAGATGATTTCTTGGTATTGTTGAAGCTTTTATGCAAGCAATTTCTTTGTAAGGATTATGCTATGTATGTTCTCTGACTTCCTGAATCCCTTGAAAGTAACAAGTTCTGATAGATTTTTTATTTTCTTGCAGGCCTTCTTTTCGTCCCCAAATGCCACACAATCCAGTCAAGTCGCCAGCCACCTATCCCAATTTTCCAGCTCGTCAAGACCGATCTATGGTCTCACCTCACTTAGGTTCCCCTGATTACAGCAAAAATTTTGTAAATGAAGTGCCTGATGATATGCAAGCCCCAAAACAAGGCAAGTTGCCACCTGAACAGTTTGATGACAAATTTACTCAGGAGCATCCCATGTTTATTCGCAATGGCTCTAAAAGGTGACTAAGTAATATTAGCAGATGCATAAATTCATTTTGCACCATATAATGTGGTTGAAAGCCGTGATCTTAAGAAGGTAAATGGTTCTTGAAAGTCGAACCAGTCAGTATTGTATGGTATAGTTCACTCTATAATTTTTTGGGAAATTGAGAAATTATGTGTTCATGCATACAGATTTGTTTCGCTGCCTTGCTGCTCTAATTCATGTTTCTTTGTGCATTCTTCTTTTCTTTCTCATTAATTCGGTTATTTACTCTTGCAGGCCGTCAGGATCTCCTCCAAGGTTAGGTACCAAGTCAACTTCTCCTAGCTCTAATGTACCAATCCATCCGAGATCTTTGCCTTCTGCGGGCAGTGATCCTTCTCCTGCAGTGCGAAACATTGGGCCTTCTGTATCGAAAAGAATGAGGTCCCCTCCTTTAATTTACAATGCTGAATTTCTTCAGAATAACTCCACTCCTACTGAAGTGCGAAACATTGGGCCTTCAGTTTCTAAAAGAACAAGGTCTCCTTCAATTTCCCATGATGAATTTCTTCAGGATAACTCCACTCCTATTGAAGATGATACTGAGCGGTAAAATTTAATATCCAGTAAAACCAGTTATTGTAAATTGCATTTTATTATTAGTTCCAATGTTCCTCGTTATTGCAGAGAATTGCAAGCTAAAGCAAAGCGATTGGCTCGTTTCAAAATTGAATTGAGTGAACCTGTTCGGATGAATCCTCCAGATCTTGCAGATAAAAAAATGTTTACAACTAGATCTCAGCACAATGTGGAAGAGAAGAAGAAACATGTTGGGGAACAGTCTATGGATTCATCTGGGGATGACACTGTTTTATCCGATTTTGATGGCACAGAAGCATCCAGAGTCATCATTGGGTTATGTCCAGATATGTGTCCAGGTATATTCCTAGACTCCTGAAACCTTGAAGCAAGCAGTTATCGGGGATATTCCAAATAATACTTCTAGATTGATATTAATGTAAATATTGATGGAGAAACTGCCATTCCTTGAAACATAGAATGTCACTTTATACAGTTTTTCTCTCTGTCTTCAGTTTTGTCTGATTTTTCGGGTCTTGGAGAAGCAGTTATCTTATTAGATGTGAAATAGCTGTCTAACTGACTACAGTTTACCTGTTGATGCGATCCACATGTTTCAATATTCAGAGCCTGAAAGGGCGGAAAGAGAAAGAAAAGGTGATCTTGACCAGTATGAACGCTTGGATGGTGATAGAAATCAAACAAGTGAATTCCTTGCTGTTAAGAAGGTAATGTAAAAAGAAACTGCTTTACTCTGCCATTTGTGTGTGATAAAGAATGATTAATATGCTCTCATTTACTATACAGTATAATAGGACAGCTGAGAGAGAAGCAAATTTGATACGACCAATGCCGGTCCTGCAGAAGACAATAGATTATCTACTTGATTTGCTGGATCAGCCGTATGATGACAGGTTTCTTGGAATATATAACTTTCTATGGGATAGGATGAGAGCAATTCGAATGGACCTGAGGATGCAGCACATCTTCGACCAAGGGGCAATCACTATGCTAGAGCAAATGGTATGTCCTTGTTACTGGATTTTTTTGGTGGTTCTTGAATACTTATGCATGTTGAATTAAAATCAACCCAAGAAAACATTATCACAAGAACTTCATTTTTTACATAGATGGAAAACTTCCTGTTTATGATATTTTTTTACTTATATTTGCTTAAATCATTGGTAAGGTGCACATCGTGGTCGTTCCTGTTAGGCATTTAGATCTTCTTATTTTCTGAATTCTAGTAAGCTGTTGCAGGAAAGATTTCTGACACGATGTGTTGTTATCTTGTAGCGTGGTACTACTGCTGCCTAAGCTTCTGCCTTGTTGATTCCATGAACTATATGGCAGTCGTCACCAAATTAAGTTGTTCCCACTTATATTTTGAATGATGGACTGATAAACGTAGCTGTTTTATGGTCTTGCCTACATTTTTGTTTGTCATTGTTTACCTACATCCCTAAAGCATAAGCTGTAGTTTGTTGCATTTGGAGACGGATATCTAGATCATGCTCGAATTTGTTCTCTGGACTAATTAGTGGTGCTGATTGCTGTGTTGATCAGATAAGGCTTCACATAATTGCCATGCATGAATTATGTGAATACACCAAAGGCGAGGACTTCTCCGAGGGATTTGATGCACATCTAAATATTGAGCAGATGAACAAAACATCAGTCGAGCTATTCCAAATGTATGATGATCACAGGAAGAAAGGAATTAATGTTCCAACAGAAAAGGAGTTTAGGGGTTATTATGCACTTCTCAAACTTAACAAACATCCAGGGTATAAAGTAAGTCAATACAAATGATAAATTAATTATACAAACTCTGTCAACTTTTCTTTGAAAATAGTCACTCCCCATTAGGTTGAACCGGCAGAGCTCTCATTGGACCTTGCTAAGATGACTCCGGAGATAAGACAGACACCAGAAGTGCTATTTGCTCGAAATGTAGCTAGGTTGTTAGTTCGCTTCGTCTTTCATTGCCAATGGGGTGTTGAACTTGGTCTAACTATTTAAGCTCTTTGTACTTCCAGAGCTTGCAGAACAGGTAACTTTGTTGCCTTCTTCAGACTAGCAAGGAAAGCAAGCTACCTTCAAGCATGCTTGATGCATGCTCATTTTGCAAAGGTACGTGTGAGGAATTATTCCATCTCACCCCTCTCCCCGCCTTCATTATAAAGCTCTCAATTTCTTAGTTTTGCATCCATTCTATACTATGCTCATATTCATACTATTTCTTTGGTTTGGCACCAGAGATGGTGTTCTGGACTATCATGCCTGCGGGAGCAAACACGCCACAATGAAACGTTTATGCCATATTAGAGTCCGACTAAATTGTGCCATTCATGGAGGACATTATGTCACAAATCCTCTATAAATTATAACATTTATTCTTTGCGCTGCATAATACTTGGTTCTTTTCTCTTTTTCTATATTCACTGGGGCTTGAATTATGGTGCTTTGATCAGTTACGAACCCAGGCGTTTGCTTCTCTACACTCTAGTCTCCTGAACAACCAAGGCCTCCCTGTTACCCATGTTGCCAAGTGGCTTGGGATTGAGGTAAATAATCCTTAAAATGGAAACTAATTTTATTTTTCATCATCATGTTGAGTTCCTTATTATCTTATGCCGCTTCTGAATTTTGGATTTAGGAAGAGGACATCGAAAGCATTTTAGACTACTATGGCTTTTCAATAAGGGAATTTGAAGAGCCATATATGGTGAAGGAAGGTTCATTTCTTAATGCTGAAAATGACTATCCTACCAAGTGTTCAAGCCTGGTTAATCAAAAAAGATCTAGAACAATAGCTGGGGATGTTGTAGCTCCTCATGAAGCGACTCCCCAGCCCATAGGAACGTCGAAGGAGAGTCAACCGGATAAAGCATATACGCAAAGACCAGAGAGTCAACTGGTTAAAGAATATACACAAATACCAAAGGCATCACCTCCTCCTAAAAGGAAGAGTTCCCTTTTAGCTGTTGATGAAGAAATGCCCGATTCTAAAGTTTTTCCTTCTCCAATGTCTAGTTTGCAACTGCATTCTGCAATCAAGACATCAAAAGGGTTACAACAGCTACAAGATGGTCGTATCAACTCTGGTGCCTACAAACCATTTAATTTCATTTTGGATCGTAGTTCCCCTAGGTCGCCTCCAGCTGAAGTTGCAGTTATGGAGAAAGCAAACAATGATGCTCTTTTCACCATATCGCCAGACAGAACAAATGCTTCTGGCATGAAACAAATGCCACTGCAATTTTTTTCACAAGCATCTCAGCCTGAGAAATTGCCTAGTGGTAGATTTGATATCCCTGCAGAAAACTCCATACCTCAAAGTATGGCTGTTGATAATGTAAAATCTCTGCCGGTGAGATCCCCTGGTGGGAAATATACAAACAACTTGATACCTCAAACTATGACTATTACTGACTTAAAATCTCAGTCTGAGAGGCCAAGTCTCAAATATGATTATTCTTTGGAAAATTCGGAGCCTCAAGGAATGGCAGTTGATGATCTAGGAGATAAAACACAGGATAGTCGTCAAGAACTTGAGAATAAGGAAATAGTAGTGAATACTCAACGTAAGGAAGTTGCCGAAGCAAAACTCAAGTTGATTCTGAGGTCTGTAACATTGCCAATCTAGTTGACTGTAATATTGTGTTATATTTTTCTTATTAGCATCTTTCCTTTCAGGTTGTGGAGCCGGCGTGCTGCAAAACAAAGGGAATTGCGTGAACAAAAGCAGTTGGCAGCTGAAGCTGCATTAAGTTCGTTGCCACTTGGAATACCAGTTCGGCAGAACAATGATGTAAGATCATTTTTTTCTTGTTCTACTGCAATTGTCAGATTGTGTGAGATGTTTCGAGTTTTGCCTTTTGTTTTCTGTGCAAGTAATTCTAATTCCAATTTCTTATTTTGAGACATTTGCATTGAACCACTGACCCTCTTCCACCTGAAAAGGATAGTTTCAGTTCAGTACTTGCATATTTCTATGATTGTGATATTTATTCATTTTAGTTTATACTTGCATATTTCTATGATTGTGTGGACACATTGCATTATTTTTTGTATTTCACTGTGTTCATTCTTATTCTTTTTATTTATCCTTTGTAGCAATGGAGCACATTTGGTGAGCTTGACTTTGATCATGTCATGAGGAAGAGATGCGAAAAATATGAAAGCTCATGGTCGAAGCTGAATGTTTCTGATGTAGTGTCGGGTATATTGGGTCAAAGAAACCCGGATGCTAAATGCCTGTGCTGGAAAATTATTTTATGTTCGCCAGATAGTAAACAAGGAGATCAACTGGAACAGAAGAACCAGGTTGGCCAATTGGAAGCAGGCCCATGGTTGTTCTCTAAGATCATGCCTTCCGTAGAAGATAACAACGATGATGATTTAGCCATAACATCTCATGGTTTGTCGATATGGAAGAAATGGGTTCCTAGCTTATCTGGTACCGATCTAACCTGCTGCTTGTCTGTTGTGAAGGATGCAAATTGTGGTAATCTAGATGAGGCCGCATCTGGGGCAAGCGCAGTATTATTCATTGTATCTTATAGCATTCCATGGAAGCTCCAAAAGGCCCAACTTCATAATCTTCTGAATTTAATTCCTCCTGGTTCATGCTTACCGCTTCTGGTCTTAAGTGGTTCTTATATTGTAGAAGGTTCCGATCCTTCCTCAGTTATAGTTAATGAATTGGGGCTGCATGACATCGGAAAATCACGAGTAAGTGGATTTTTGGTTGTTTTCCTTGATGGTAAGCAACATTCAGAAGGCTCGAATGGGTTTTTCAGTGATGACAAGTTAAGGGAAGGACTGAAGTGGCTAGCTAATGAAGCACCTCTCCAACCTGTTCTTAGTGGTGTGAAGACGCACGAACTTGTAATGTCCCACTTGAGTCCGGTTTTGGAGGAACTGGTTAAGATGAGTGATTACGAAGTAGGTCCAAATCACTGCATTTCAGTCTTCAATGAAGCATTGGATTGGTCGTTGGGAGAAATTGCTGCTGCTATTAAAGCAAATCCTATGAATTGGCCTTGTCCGGAGACTATGTTGCTGAAAGATTTTACCGACGAATTTTTAGCTGTGAAGTTATTCTTGCCGAGTGTGCACTGGAGCTCAGCTGCAAAAACTACACCACTTGAATGCGCATTGTTGCAAAGTGGTTCCAAGATGGGAAAAGATATTGATAACCACAGATTACTACTTGAAAACTGCTTGGTAGAATACCTGACACAATCGACAAAGATGATGGGGATTCAACTAGCTACAAGAGAGACATCCGTGATGCTACAAAGAAATACAAAGCTCGAACTGCGGAACTTGAGCTACTATCTCGTGCCAAATTGGATCACAATCTTCCGACGAATTTTCACTTGGCGGCTTTCAAGTTTATCAACCGGGGCCTGCTCCTTTTCTTATGTATTGCAGTCTCATCATGCCCCTCCAACGTTGGGAGATTCACTGAAGTTCCGGCTTGAAGTCGACACTTCACCGTATTGTTTGAGTCATCCATCTCTAGATGAAATACTCGAAGTTGGTTCTAGTCCCCTCAAATCTCAGAGGATTAGTTTCGATCCCAAACCTTCTCAAGTGGAGACAACCTTCCACACTGTAGTTCAAGTGGCAGCTATAACAAGTACCTCCCGGAAGTCGACGAATAAAGATGACGATTCTCCGCAGAAACATGGATTGGCGATTACAGATGATGTTTGTACAACCAGTAAACCAAATGGTAGTTACGGTAGAACATTGGCAGTCGGAACTGAAACGGATGGATTAAGCCAGTTGTTGGAGAAATGTAACATAGTACAGAATAGTATAAGTGAGAAGCTATCAATATACTTCTGATATATGGTTCTTTTATGTCACTTACACACATCTCATTAAAATTGAGGTGGTTTTGTAATGTTATGTATGGCAGGCCTTCTTTTTGGTAATAAGTTGATAACAAAAAAAAAAAATTGGGTAAATTTCACAAAATGCTCACTAAAGTATGTCAAAATGATCATTTTGATCACTTAATTTTCAAAAATTACAAAATTAGTATTAATTTTTTTATTCTGTTACAAAATATACAAAGTTAGAGATGCACTAATTGAGCTAGTGGTTATGGATATTCATTCGCTCCACCCTTTATGTGAGTCTGAATTTTGACATTTGCCTTAAAAAAATTATTGTAACTCTACTCAATAAAAAAACAGATTTATTAGATGTTGTTAATAGTCTAAGGATACGGTGGTTTGACTGAACAATTAAAGTAACATATTAGCCGTTATAAGATAATTATTAAACTTTGTACATGTTACAAAATGGTTATTGCTGTTATGTAATGACCACTTCAATATCTAATTGTTACAAAATGATCATTAAATTATTTAATTATTATAAAATAATCAATTAAACTATTTATTTGTTACAAAATAGTCTGTTTATTACAGATTACGCGGTAAACTTTTATTGTTGATTTCAAAAAGTTTTATTTCCAAAGACGTTTCTTGAAAGTAACAAACTTTTAATTCATTTCATTTGAAATATTTCTTGAAAATCTTTTAATTCTTCATATTTAAAATTTTATGAAAAAATAATTTTTTTCATTTGAACGTTTTTGGAAACAAAAAATCTTTTATAATTATTTATTTTGTAATAATTAAATAGACTAATAACTAATTATTTTATAACAATTAAATAGTTCAACGATCATTATTATAATTAAAGAATTATTATCCTATACACAAGCGGCGGAAACTTTTTATTTTTATAAGTGTCTTATTTTTGGGTTTAGGGTTTCGGTTTAAGATTTGGAGTTTAGGGGTTTTAGTGCAGTTTAGAATCCTATGGTTAAAATTTAGAGTTCATGATTAGAGTTTGAAGTTAAGGTTTAAGTTTTAGAGTAATATGATTAGGAATTTAAGTTTTAACCTAAAAACTCTGAATTTTAACCATAAACCTAAAATTCTATCAACAATTCTTAGATTCAAAACTATTACATTAAACCCTTAAATCCTAAAATAAAGCGCTTGTGAAAATTTTATTTTCACAAGAGTTTATGCATGAAATAATTACTCGCAGCTAAATAGTAATTAATTAATTCAATGATCATTATGTACCATTTACAAAATTTAATGATTATTTATAATAAAATTTAATGTAATTTTGTAACTTTTAAGAGTTCAATGACTAAATTGATATTTTAAAATAGTTTAATGACTATTCGTCGATCACCATCCAAACTTGAGCAGGAAATAGAATTTACATCACATTCACAACTATACAAACAGAACATAGATCATAAAGCCTGTCAATTTTCATATGCAACTTCTGTACCATAAAAGTCATTGCAGTTGACATCTCACATAAAATTTACATAATCCATGTAGGCCAGTTAACAATCAAGGTTATATATCTGCCTCAAATCGCCGGCAGTGCCGGAAACAACTGATGTCTCCGGGCGATAATGCTTTCGAGGCAACAAAATAGAGTAGTTCTTCCTCGAAGTGTATTAACATAATTCCGAATCACCGTTCCACCATCTTGCGAATATCAGCTCATAATTTGCTAACATAATTACCTTCAATCTCCAAAAGAATGGTTTCTTTTCTCGACACGTTCGGATTACCAGGAGCAAGGTCGCGAATATGAAGGTGTTATCAATTCAACCATGTTATCAGTAAAATTAGCAAGATATGATAGGGCTGTGAGATCATTCACCAGGTGAGAATCTTGTAGCAAGAAAGCAACTTCTCTTGTTTCCTTTTGGCTACCCCACATCCAACTTTGAAGCCCTCTGCTGCGTCGGTGATGGAACAACAATCGCAGCACTTCGATTCATCGAAACACTATGTTGGCAAGACTGCTGTGCATCGGAAACATCACTTCTTACTGAACCATATGTTTCCAACTGTGAGATGCTGCACATATTGAGACTTCCCTTTACTGGCCTCATAACCATTGGCCTGCAATCTACTCCACTATCTGTGGCACCAGCACCCGACTGCGAGAAATAAAAAAAGTTAATCAAGTGAAATGGACCTATACTGCTAGAATCAATAGATCACACAGAATATTTACATACAAGTTATATCAATTGCAAAGCACAAAAAGCAATACAACTCGTACACATAATCGAACCAGGTTTGGCAAGAACCTTCAAATTAAGTGTGAAGGAGAATTTAAACAGTGCATACATTAGACAAGCCTTTAATCTGTACAATGATGATTGTAATATCATCGGTCCGATTTTCATTTTCCAACCAAAGTTTGTAGGATTCTCCAGCAATTGCAGCAGTTGCATCCCTCGGATCTGCGTATGTCGCTGCCTGTGTGAAGAAAATAAAAAATTTGTTAAGGACATGCTCAAATTACTCAAATATCTTCGAAAATTGGTATATTTTACAAGGCACCAATAAGTTGATTGTTCACTAACTGTACAAAAAACAAAAGAATGATGGAAACAGAGTATTATAAGCAAAAGAGAGAGTGATGGTAATTTTATCAATTCCAAGGATTTGTATGAATTATACCATGTTGACAACGGTTTGGCTAGGGAGAAACTCGAAAACTCCATCACTTGCAACGACAAAGAATAGATGATTAGGTGTAAGCCGAACAACTTTAATCTCAGGAACCGCAATCACACCGATTGTCTCCGCTGTACTATCACCTACACTCCTAGTAAATGCAGTCCCAGGATACATCTCATTAGGAACCCACAACCTCGGAGGATCACCGCCTTGGCTTTCTTCGTCACCCCAATTTTGAACATTCGGGTCTTTAAGGCCTTCCACTTGATCAACACTCAAGACCCTAGCACCACAAAGCTTCACCCTTTCACACTCATCTTTCCTAAATGGTGTTTGATCCTCGGATAAATCCTCAGCCAAAACTCGGTCCCTGTCCTTAATAGCAATCACAGCTCTTGAATCACCCACATTAGCAATGTAAAGTGTATCCCCAACAACAAGCACAGTTATTGCTGTGGTACCACTCATAGCATCATCAATCTCACTCTTATGTAACTCGAAATTTGTAGCTAAAAATGCTGAATTATAAGCTTTTAAAGGATCATCCAACAGTGTGGAGTCACTAGATAGAATCTCTATAAGTCTGTCCTTAACAAAGTTGGAACATTGAGCACCATATTGACCATGTCCATCAAAGACACCGAAGAAATGAACATTTGGGTTACCTTGAATTCGTGTTTTGATGCAGAAACTATCTTGGTTTTCCCTCTCAACTGTGTCTGGATAATAACCATGCTGTGTTAAGGCTGAGCACTGCAAAGCAAAGTTGTGAGATGGAACAGGAACCAACTCCAATGACCTTTGTGTAAGAATGTGTTTGCATTTGTAAGGCTTTTTTTCCCTATGGTGACCCGAATCATCATCTGATGATGATGGATATCTAGTGCAACACTTTCCATGAACACATCCCATGATTTCAAAACACAAAGTTCCACACACACCCCAAAAATGATTTTTTTTTAAATCAAAATGTGTAGCTTAACTGTTTGATAAAAGGCCTGAAAGAAACTAAATTTGAAATTTATGCAATCAGCCAATCAGTGGAAAGGTTCAAACTTTAGGTGAAAGTACATAAATTTGGTTTTGTTAAAGTTAACATTTTGGGAATTGTTTGAACTGAGAATATAAGCAATGTTTTCTCTAAATCAAGGCAAAAAAAGATCTTTTTCTTGAGAGAAAGCAAGGGTCAGACTGTGATCAGTTACTGGAGAGGGAAAAAGAAAGGAATGGGTGAACGAATCCCAAACCAAAATGAAAAAGGAAACCCTAAAACTGAGGGGAAACGTGGGGTTGATTGCTTCAAGTTTTCAACTTTCTCGAGAAAGGGGGAAGAAAATTGATATATGTGCATGGGTGAGTTTTGTCTTTACCCCGGGAAAAGCAAAACAAAAGAGAAAATACTTTTTAAGAAAAATAAAAAGAAAAAGTGATGGTAAGAAAAGCTCATTTCCGAGAAAATAAAACAAATGACCTGTGAGTCTAATATTCGTTATGTTTAGGGTGAGATTTTAAAATTTGTCTACAATGTTAGACTTTTTTATAATATTTTTGATTGATTTTTTTTTTGCAAGATCGATGTTTATTTTATAAGTTTCAATACTTTATTTCAACCTGAAAATTTATCAAAAAATTAAGTATCGATACTTACAAAATAAGTATTTTGTAAGTATCGATATTTACAAAAAAAAAATTAAAAAATTAACCGAAAATGATATAAAAATTTAACATTTTTAATTCGAGTATACATTTTAAAATTTATTATCTTTTAACCGCACCTTAAACATACCGCACCCATACCCACAAATGACCCATCCTTGCCAATTGCATAGTTGAATTTATGGCTTAATTACGGAAATACTATGAAAAAAAACTAAAATTTAGTGCTTTTGGTCAACTGAAAAAATTATAGAAATGGAGTAAATCCTATGGTATAATATAGAGTTGTTCTTAGCTGAATATAATTCTAATATATTTATTTTGTGTTGTTCGAAAATAATTCAAATATTATCAATTTATCTTATTTTCTAACATATACAAATAAAAAAATTAAAAACGAGATATAATGTCAAAAATATCCCTAACATTTGACTGAATAGTTGTTTTGACCCCTATCGTTTTTTGAACAATTTAGCTCTCAATATTTCATTTTGGATCAAAATGACTACTCCGTGAATAAAAACAGTTAGTCAACGGACGATAAACAAATTAAAATGACTTATCAGAATGATACGTCAAAAGAAAAATATTTTATATAAAATTATTTTTGACTGATGTGCTATTCTGAAAAGTTAGCATATTTACTTATATGACGCTGCTATAGCGGCATGCATTGCCATATAGATTTGTCACATTATTTCAAGTCATTTATTGTTAATTAACTAACAATTTTTATCCGCATAAAGGTCATTTTGACCCCGATCGAATCTGCATTTGATCATGGACACTTATCAAAAAAAATCATTCACTTTGTTAAAAGAAAATTATTATTTTGATGCATTAGGTAAAGGTTGGTTGCATTGTTTGTTTTTGTCCATTGATCATGCTTTGGAAGTTTCCTTTTTGTAAGAGAATAATAAAAGGGCACCTTAAAACAATAAAGGGTAAAGTATACTAATAGTCATTGAACTATAAACAATGGTCATTCCGATCATTGATCTTTCAAAAGTCACAAAATATTCATTGAATTTAACGAACAATTATAAAATGGTCACTGAACGTTGTAAAATAGTGTAATGATTCAATTATTAAATGATCATTGTATTGGGCATTCAGCTAACTTTAAAACTCGTGGTCAGCCCCTATATGCGTAAACAAAATGAAAAGAATTAGTCATTGAGCTCGCTCCAGTATAACCATGTATGGATCATGCCTTGAAACCACAAAACTAACGGGATAAAAATTGCTAGTTCAGAACCAATCCGAAAAATCCAAATTCAAACTATATCAAACTGACCAAAAATAAAATAGTCAGAAAACTCAAATCTGAAAAACATGTTGAAAAATCTAAAAATACAGCATGGCTAGATCGGTCCGAATTCTAAAAAATCCAACTCATAGAGATCTTGGGTTCAAAAGGCTCAAAAACGAAACAACTCGAATCCCCGTGATTTGAACTCAAAAAGACTTGAAATCAGAATAAAAGCATTTATCCATACCGTATCAACAAGTTTATCCATAGAGTCCTCCATTGAAAAATCTCCCTCGGTTACACTTTTGCATTTACAGCAGATGGACACTTTCCTAATGTATTCCACAAGATATAGTCTCCAGAAGTGACCTGTGTTGAAAACCATAAGGGTGTGTTTGGTCCACGGAATGTAAGAATTCGGCAACACAAATTTGTGATTGAAAGGTAGGTAAAAAAAATTAAATGTATCAAAACTTGGGTAGGTTTTGAGAAAACCTTACCTGAGATGATATTTCCACAGGCGCTTTTACAGTGGGATAGATGCTTACCTATACGATGCAATACAAAGAATAAGAAAGTAACTTTAGTAAAACAATAAACCATCTCCATTGATGTTCGTGTTAGTTGTTCGATTATGCATGATTTTAACTGAAGCTAAACATGAAATAAGAGTTGGAGGAATGTAAGACGTACTGATTTGGGATCAATGGAAATTCCAGATAATGATGCCCCGACAATCTTGAATGATGCCTGTAACAATGAATGAGAATTAGGATCATTGGACTGCCTATAGAAACTTCAGGTAATTCCGAAAAGTTAAAAATGGTAAAAAAAAAAAAGTCGAGACAAAAGGTCATACTTTGGCATAGTTGTATGCAAGCCAGCTGAATGGCTCCTCTAGATCAACCGGAGGAAGATCCTTATTCATCTTTTCCTCTAAGAACTCCTCTATGTTTACCATATTATTAGCATTCTCTGGCTCATTATCACTATCATCATCCGTTGTGCCTTCATGAACTGACCTAAAGGAAGTTGACCTTTGTGTCTGCCATGGAGCAAACCTAACTGTTCCAGGGAATGTTGCCTCAATACTTTTCCCAGAAAGTCCTCGTCCGCTTGTGATAATTTTCCATTCAACGGAATGCTCTGCATTTGAAACTGTTCCAATCGACGGAGTCCCATCTAAAGATAAAATCCTTCTTCTTGGAAATGGCATGGTAAAATTACAGAACTCCATTGTCAAAGGAGACTTATAGCCTTCCATTAGGCGCAATTTGAACAAAAATGCACCTTCATCCTCGGATACCATCGACAATTGATAGAATCCCTTTACAGGAGGTCCAAGGCCGCATGTTGCTTGATATCGCATCAAAACAAAATTACCCAGAGGTGGTGAGAACATCAGAGTCTGCTTATCCACATTTCGTTCTGGAACCTGAGCACAAGGATGGAATGATAAAGTCTCAATCTTAGAAGTGCTCACTCCTGTCAAGGGAAATGACACATCAGGCAGTCCTTCCAATTCTGCTCGACAGTTTATTTGCCCAGAGACTGATAAACTATCTGGAATCTCATCTCGATCATACATGGCAGCATGAAGAGTTTCATGAATGGTGAATAACAGTCTCTGCTTTCCTTTGTACAGATAGGGCTTCCATGCTGGTTGCTTGAGGTCTTGTGGAGGGATATCCAATGAAGAAAAGCCATTAGCCTTGATCGAGAATATGTTGGAATAGCTGAGATCCAAGGGCGTTCCTGCATTAATATTACATGTTGTTAAGTAAAGAATCCACAAGAAAAATATACAAGGACATCTGTCATGAGAAAATACCATAATGAAAAAGTACCAACCAAAGGGCATTGCGCTACTGATGAAACTTCTAAGTGCATCTTTATCCAGCAGCCTTGAACCACTTTTTGGAACATCAGGTGCGAGAGCTCCTATTGCAGTAGCGCCAGATGGTGCAGAAGATGCAACAGGTGCAGCTACAGGTTTCGCTCTTGAGATTCCCGATATCCCAATACTTCCGGTAAGTGAGTCTAACAACCCACCCACTGAAGGAGATTGACTTACAACCACCTCAGGATCTGCTGCTACATCCCCAGTAACTATGTCACCAATGGCATGAGCGACCATGAATGCCCTACAGCAAAGGAAAAGAAAGCACTAAAACAATAGACCATATTCCTCTTTTCCTAGTGACGAATAGGATGCAAAATTGCGGAATGAACTGAAAGATAATTAAGCATTTTAAAAACTGAATTAAGAAAAAAAAACTTTACCATTTCATTTCATTAAGTATGAAACAGCTGTATGAACTCAAAGCACAAAACAAGCTGAGCACTACCTTTAGTAACAATAACAACAGAACAAATCACAATATGAAAATTTTCATGGCTTTCTATTCCATATAAGAAATGTCACTGAAGGAACTGACATCGGGGACAGAATGATTTGACATTCATACACTGATCCATCTAAGATGATAGAGTGGTAAGAAGCTAGAAAATGTAGCAAATGACCATGAATACAGCACTAGGTTTACCGAATAATATTGCAAGTAACTTACCATACCCTGTGATTGATGGAAGATCGAGAAGCAAAGAAGACAAACTTTCATCTACCATGACAGCATTTCCACAATCAGATCTCTTACACAACCTTGTATAAGCCTTAACATGTCTGGGCTCAACTAAGGGCAATATTAGAATGCAATAAGGACCCTTGATGTGCAACGCTAAAGGCCACATAAGATTAGTCTCTCCTTCCTCCTCTCTGTTTATATAAAAGCCTACAATATGACGTGTAATCGGATCATCAACCCATGAATCTGATCCTTCTTTTGACTGTGATACGCGTATACCAAATCCACGAACAGACCCCTCCCTGTAAAAGGAAAAAAAAAGTAAAACAAGTCAAAACAAACAAAATACAGATACCAAAACTGAAAGAAACTTAAAAGCAAAACAGTTAATATCCTTAAAGAAGATTTATACCATATAGCTATATTCATTTGTCACTTTTATTTTATTCTTATTTTTAAAATCCAAACACGTTTTACTTTTTGCTATCAAATCAAATCGTAAGTAGTAAGTAAAAAGAAATAATGGAGCCTTAACAATAATGATTTAAGTAATTACTTAATTTCACAGTAAGATTAGTACATGACTAGAGATGTAAACAGGATCGAGCTCAAACCTTTTACAAATTAAACTCGATCAGCTCAAGTGCACTCCTAAATTATGTATGACGAAATAAACAGTAACAATAACATGCAATTAAAGCTTACAAAGTAATCTTACTGGAAGATATATTTATGTCCTTAATAAGTTTCTTAAAGAAATAGTAGAAAAAATTAGCTAACCTCATCTTTCTATCAGAGAACGCGGCAGCTAACTCTGAATCAGAGGGAAGCGAAGAGAACACAGTGTACTTAACAGCACCGTCCTCGGAGCTCTCATTTTCACTTTGGCAAGCAGCTCGCCACCGCTTCTCCACCACCGGAAACCTCCTGAACACATACATCAAATCAAATCATTTAAAAAAATTGAAATCGAGATCGAAAACCGAATCTGAAAAGCAAAACGAAGCGGGAAGAACGGAAAACAAATCCCTCAAACGTTGATATAAACGGGAGATTTGAAATTGAAAACGAGTTCCGGTGATGTATTGACCTGGAGAAAACGACGGCGTCGAGATTGTTGAGGATCCATATTGCTCTGATGCTGCAATCGCCGGCCATGGCTTTGATGTTTTTTTCTTCTTTTTTTTCCCACTTTTTTTTAAGTGATAAAAGAGATGCTGGTGATGGAGATGGACGAAGGCGCTGAGAAAAAGAGCGAGATATGAATTCATTACCAGAAAGAAAGCAAATCCTTAATATATTTTGGCATAATCACAAATTTAATTCTCAATATTTACATATTTTTCAATTTGACCTTTAATTCATTTAGCTAAACTGTTTGAGACTAATACGTTTTTAATAAAAATACAAGTTAATTGCAACACAGGCCCAAAAATTATAATTTTTATTCTAAATTGATCTCTAAACTTTTAAATATTTTAATTTAATTTTTAAACTATGACTCACATTTTAAATTGATCCCAAACTTTTAAACATTTAAATCATCATCAAATTATGACTTTTGTTCTAAATTGATTCTTAATTTTTTTTAGCATTTCGGTTTCATCTTCTAACTATTGATATACACTAATCACATACATTGTTAATAAAATCGTCAAAAGAATGTTAATTGTTATACAAATATTAATGTGTATTATGTAATAATATGTTGTAACATAAATAATAAACCAGTGTTGTATATAGTAATAATTTGAGGATAAAATTAAAATGTTAAAAAATTTAAAAACCAATTTAGAATGAGGGTCTTAATAAGAGAATTAGATTAAAACATTCAAAATATTAGAGACCAATTTAAAATAAAATTCATAAGAAAATTAAAATGTTTAAAATTATAGAAATTAAAAAATGAATGTCAAAATTTGAGAATGTATGATTTAATTAACTCTAAAAAATATTAAATAACGCAGTAGAACCTTTACAATTTTTTTTTAAATGTTAGAGCCTTTACAATTTTTATTGTAGTATGTATAATAATTCGCGTTTATATCAGGCTATCAAATGGTTGGTCCAAATAGTAAGCAATTTAATATCGTATAAGTAGGTCTTGAGTTTGAGGTGTTGAGTATGTAAAACAATCTCATGCTGGAAGACTCGCTCATGCTGGAAGACCCACCCATCGAAACCAAATGTACGATGTGAGTCAATCTGATTAGTCAGAGCAAAGCCCTAACAAAAAGAAATTCATCTACGATATTACTTTTTTTTGTTGCCCTCCGATCTTCAGGCTTAGCCCTGACTAATTCGGACCGACTTGCGTCGCACACCTGGTTTTAGTGAGTGAATTTCCCAGCGAAGAATTTTTGTATACCCAATGCCTCAAATCTGAGACATGCTTAAGCGATATCAAGCTGCTTACCACTTGAACAAAGGCTGTGCGTGAATAGAAAGATCAATTAATATTTGTTAATAAAACCATTTTTGCATAAAATAAATCGCCAGCTCAAATCATTAAATCTACCAATTATTATAATTTGCTTTCTTTGTATATACTTCTATATACAATTTTTGTTAATTTAAAAATCAGTTTCTAAAAAAATTTGCTTATTGTACTTCTATTTTATATTAAATATAATCTAAATATTTTTGTCTCAAATTAATTGACCCGAATTTAAAAAAAATCAAATTAATACATAATGTTACATAACATTTTAATAACTGATTCAGTTATTATATGCAACACTTAATAACATCAGAAAAAGACTATCTTTAGGTTTATACCATGTAATTACACTAAAATATTTAAAAAATCAACACATACTGATTTGGAAAAACAAAAAAAAAAGATTCAGGTACTGATTTGAGAAATTTTCATACATCATTTTTTAAAATTCAAGTTAAAAAATACAAAATATATATATAACCACAAAAACTACACAAGTTGATGTTTATTCGACCGATCTCGGCCGAATTTTCTAGTCGACGCCATGCGACTGCAAGCCTTCAAAGCCTGTGTTTATTTAGGGTTCAACAAAATGTAGGGGGGGGAACCCAGAAAACTACAGGAAAATTTATGGGGAAATTCATACAACATAAGACCACTAAATAAGCAAGACAGGTGAGGGGACCTTAAATATTCAGGTAATGTTACGTTGTTCGAGATGCGACCAGACCAGCTCGGTCGATGCACATCTTTGATGTCCTAATTAGAGGTCTACACAGAGATAGGAAAGGACTGAACTGGCTCTTCTTTTCGTCCTAGAGCTTACCTTCCATTTCTCGACCAGGACCTTCTTTATATTCTGGCAACTGGAAACCACGGTGGCGACTCCAGCGGCAGTTATGTTCGGGCAGTACACCATGTGGCATGACTCCAGCATTTGGCAATTTTTGACCAGATGGGAAAGACCGATGTCGGTTATTTGGTGGCAATGGGACAGTACTATATCCTTGAGTAAGGGACAACCTTCTCCTAACTCGGCCAGTGCTATATCGCCTAAATTCTGCCATTAGAAGGGATTGATAAGCAAGTAATGAATCGGAATTGGCAGATAAAATAAAATAACAATCAGGTTACTTGAAGTTCCCCTGCGATTCGAAGAATTATCGGGAGAAGCAGCAAAATTATAAGAATAAACAAGTTGAAGAGAATCTTATCTACATAAAGAAGCAAAGACAGGGAGAGGGAGGGCACACCTGGAGAACACTCACATCGAGGTAAGCGAGTTGAGGACATCCTCTTGCAATGGCTACAATTCCGGCATCACCTATTTGGTTGCAGCCACTAACATTTAGATACTGTAATGGGCATCCCTGACCGACAGCAATAAGAGCCTCATCCCGCACCCTAGTAGAAAAATGGCAAAAAAAGCTTAGATGTATTGCGAATGTCTACACCATATTTTACACAAGAAAAAAGAAAAGAAAAAAACTCGAGACACGACTGACAACATGAAACAGCTTGGACAAATAGAATTGCCTCAGAAAGCGGGAAGGAAAGTACAATGAGACACACCTATCACAAAAGCGGAGACTAAGATCCGTGAGAGAGTGACAATTCTCACCAACAGCTATGATTCCCTTGGTTCCAACCTATCAGCATGATACAAGTTAAAGATTTATATCACAGTATGGAATTGCAGAAACTAAAAAATAAATGATTGCCAACACCTAAAAGAAGCAAGTCTACAAATGCAAAGACTCGAAAGATGAGGCATTTAGATATCTGTAAAATTCTCCCTTCAAACATTTTGGAATCAAAACACCGTTCTTTAAACAACAAAGCACCCAACTGCCATTTTACGGAGAATCAAAAGCATCATGCATGAGACAGCCATTCAAAATATTTTCCCTGTTCCATTCAACTGGTAAAGTCATTTTCCTGATGAAGTCGGTACTAGTGGTTCAAGCATATTGCAGGTAGAGGAATATTTCAATAGACAGAGAGAGAGACCTCGTAACATCTCCTGATATGAAGTTTCTTCAGATTTCGGCAACCTTTGGCTATACTGCAAATGGCTTCATCGCCAAGGCTAGAGCAATCTACCAAGTGAAGAGTTTGCAAGTATCTACAGCCCCTTCCAACTTCAGTAAGAGCAAAATTACCAATCCTTTGGCAGTATAATAAAGCCAACTCAGTCAGGCGCCTGCATGAAGTCAAGGACTTCAGAATTGATATAACTCATAATTTTAAAAAATAAAGGTACAGTGTGCCACCCAATCATAGGGATTGGATATGAGACCTAGCTACAGCTAAAGCCTGGACTCTTGTCCCCTTAAAAAGTCAGTAGCAAAGGGAAGCAATAGAAGATAAACATACGGGCAAGATTTCCCAACAGACTCCAGTCCAATGGTTCCAATATTGTGGCAGCCATTAACTTCAAGATGTGTAAGTTCAGTGCAGCCAGTGGCAATTGCCTCTAGACCCCTGTCACCCAGGAAATTGCAATCACTCAAAATAAGATTTTTTAGTTTCTTGCACCCTTTGCCAATAGCACGAAGACCCCTGAGACATGAATGAAACTCATACTTCAATTATCATGTCATCAATATGAAACATTGTAAAACAAAGACCATTGAATTAGACAATAAAACTTTGAGGAAGATCCACTTCCATTCCTAAAATGAATTAGAGGGGGGAAACTAATAGGCTAAATAGCCTTCAACTATGCAATTCAATGTGGGTGATATTTTAATCATCGTGCATAAGAAATCTAGGGAAAGTGACCAACTCGTCTGTAAATTGCTGGAAACTGTGTAAGGCCAACACTTCCAATGACAAACAAGAAACTCCCACAGCCATCAAAGCCCTGTCTGTGACGTTAATACATTGTAACTTCAAGACTTTCAAAAGAGGGCATCCTTGGGCAATAGCAAGGATCCCCTTATTGCTGATAAACTCTGAATCCAAAGACAAGGTCTCAAGAGATTTGCAATGAGACCCCACAGCTTCCAGTGATTTGTCAGTTATTCTGGCACAAGCAGCCACGCCAAGAGATTTCAATGATTTCCCACATTTGGTTGCCAACTCAACCAATCCTGCATCAGTCAAGCTTTCACAGAAACGCAAATTTAGGTCCTCAAGTTGTTTGCAACACTGGCCAACAACAGCTAGACCTTGATCTCCAACATAGCAACCCTACAAAAAATCATCATAAGCAACTTAAGTTTGCCTAGTGATTAGTGAATTACTCACAGAACATGACAAGTAAGGTTTCATCATGTTGCTCCAGTTCTTTTTCTTAAAGTACCATGCCCAACGTATATTCAAACATGAGCATGAAGATATGACCCTCCAAATACATGGAAAAACTTATACAAAATTAAACATATCCATGTCGGGACCATTCCGACACTCCCACTTGAGTCTAAGTAACATAGAAATTCATGGATAAGGTGACTCATTTTAAGTATCAATTACTACAGACATTTAAGAGCACTATATTTACATCACTTTGTAGTAGAATTAATCTGTTGAAAGAATAAGGCATAATAAATCGAATTGAGATACACAATAGAGTAAAATATTACCAAAACCTCCCCTAGCATACACTGAATTACCTGCAAATCCAAGGATTTTAAGAAAGTGCATTTCTGTCCAAGGGACATTATACCAAAACTTGTAACGTTAGAACACCAGATTAAGCTCAACTTTTCTAGCTTAGAAAACCCATCAGCAACTGCGGCCAAACCGGCATCTGTCAAAGAGATTGATTCGCAATCCTCTTTTTTGTCAGGCCTACTTTGGGATGTATAGTGTAACTTGAAAGATGTAAGCACATTCTCAGCTCTGTCACGCCTTTTGCCCTGCATCTAGAACAAATTAAACTACCTCATTAACATGACTAACATTTGATCGCTTCTACAGCATTTTTTATATTTCCTTTCACATAAATCAATATCAATTTAAATTTAATAATGCCTATAATCAGTTCTTTTCTCCTGCACCAAGAATAATTTAAACCAACTCATTAACATGTCTAACATTTGATCTCTTCTACAGCAATTTTCTTTTTCTTTTGGGAAATTCAATTAAATGGTTTTCCTTTTACATAAACCAATATAATAATGCTATAATCAGCTCTGCCACGCCTTTTTCCCCTGGTGTAAGAGGAATTTAAGCTACCTCATTATTCATTAACATGTCTAACACTCGGTCGCTTCTACAGCATTTTTTTTAAAAATCCAAATAAATGATAATCCTTCAATCAATTGTTAGCTTTCGCAGCGATCAATTAGACAAAGTAAACAAGATAGATCAATCTCAGCGTGCACAAAATCCTAAATTAATTTTAAAAAATCAACCAAAATTCGACGAATCTGAGATTCGATTACCGCGTCAACAGACAAAGAAACCGATAATCTCTCGTCGATGTAAACGGCCTTAACATTGACGAATCGTTGAGCGAGGAACTTGATGAAAAGATCAGGGCTCCCGGATGCACCTATTCGGAGAGTGGAGCGGCTGAGCCGATCGAGGCCGAGCCACCGTTTGCAGACGAGGGAACATGCGTCGTGGCTGGCTTTGGAATCGAGCCGCCGCAAGACCTCCAAGATCAGCTCGTCGGGAAGACATGTGTTGATCCAGTCATGGCCACGCATCGGAGGAAAATCAAAATGGAGCAATTTGTTTTTAATTTAATATTTTTTGGAAAATTATTTTATTTTTTTAGCGGAGGAAACGAAGGAGAATTCAGAAGTGTGAGAAAATGAAAATTTTTGTTTGGTTTTTGTTTGTATATATTTGGGGGAATCGGTGGAGTCGGCGGCCGGTAAACTTAACTGAGAAACCGCCATTTTTATTTCCGATAATGCCCCCATTATATCTAGACTAAATTTACATTACACGTCACCCAGTTATTAGTAAAATTACAAAAGAGTCATTCAATTTCAAAAAATTATAAAAAAACTGATGCGGAAACTAGGGGTGAGTATTCAACCGAGCAGAGTGAAAAAATCGAGCTAGTCGAGTTGACAGGTTTTATTTTATAACTCAAATTTTATTTGAAATTTTTCGAGTCAAGTTTATAAAATTCTAGTCGAGTCGAGTTGTTCGAGCTTCTATTCAAATTTAATTGTAAATATTTTATAATGTTATTGTGCTAATTAGAACTAATTTAAAATACTTTATAGAACCATATACAATATACATATATATGTCTTCATATTTTTCATATTTGATATACATATATCACGCGGAGTTGAAGGTCTAACTCGAACTTGAAAAACAATCTACTAAATATAATTTTTTGAGTTCTTCGAGTCTTATTTTATAACTGAAATTTTATTTTTTTAAAAATTTAATCAAATTTAGAAAACAATATATGTTTCTAATTTTTTTTACTTGAATTGACTCGTTTATTTTAACTTTTTGAATGAAACCGAATAAAATAATATATGTTTTTAATTTTTTTAACCTTTAATAGGACACACTTTATAAATAAAATAATTGATTCAAAATATTCTAAAATAAATATCACTCTCTTTTTACTGGAATCATCTAAACCATTATAATTCTATTTGGTATTGGTAATAACACTTTAACTTCATAATTGTTGAATTAAAAGTTTTATTAATTAAATAAATTAATTATTTTGAACGTAAAGCTCTTTTTAAAAAATTGAACAGTGAAACCCTTAAAAATAAAGGGAAAACTACACTGGTGGTCCTCTAATTATTATCGTTTTTTAATTTTGATCCCAAAATTATTTTTTTGGTAAAATTGTCCCTTCTGTTACATAATTTTCCTGTTTTGGTCCCTTAACGTTAAATATCTAGCGATTTTGCTGACGTGACATTTTTAAAATATTTTTTAATACTTTTAGTCATTTCTCTCTCTTCTTTCCTTTCTTCTTCATCTTCTTTATTTTATTTTTCTACAGTCTCATCCGTTGTTGCATCTTCTTTTCTATATGCAATATTATCTCTAATGCTTGACGTAAACAACACAGGCTCCTGACTAACAAGACCAATCTTTTCTCGAATCCATCTAAGCTGAAATTCTTTGAGATTAATGACATCAATAAGAACTTCGCCAGCTTGTGGATCATAAAATCTCTCTATCAGACTGATCGCAGTTTATTTTTCACTTTCATTTTGTCCAACCAAGGCAGCTGTTGTGCCGCTCGAAATAAAAAGAGAAAACTCACTGAAAATTGCTCCTCTGGTCTGGCAGGATAACTGAAATAAACATCTTTCAGTTCTACATCCCCACGAATATCCTCTAACACTTTCCCACTCATGTCGTAGGTGTCAATCTCAGGTTTCCTTTTGATGGTCTCAAACATCTTAAATGTTATAGCTTGACCGGCTACAAATGCAGTCATGCACGGAGATACCTGACCCAGGGACCTGAAACATCCATATGTACCAAGGAATTTAGCCTACTAAGCATGCATAAAGTAGAAAATGAATAGATTTCAAAATTTAAACGCACATGGAACCAGTCAATACGACCATAATCACATTAAGTACTCGACCACTTGTGTACCCTTTCTCCAAAATCATCTTCACACCAAACGAGACAACCAATGTATAACTGCATAATATAATTAGCATCACCATGCCAACACCTAGTCCAGCAGCAGTACCTTCATGGATGCCTGATTTATAAGCAGTAACAAGTGACTTGTTGTAATTGTTCATGGCTTGCTTTTCACCAGTAAATGACGCAACCTGGAATCAGATTAAATGATTGGTTATATATTTTCACCAAATAAGAAAAAGCAAAATCGATGACTGCATGTAATTTTGAAACGAAACTTACAATTCGGATTGAACCAATTGTTTGTTCAACTATGGTAGCGGTTTTTGCATAAGTATTTTGTCCACGAGTTGCCATCTTAGATATCATTATGGCTATAATTCCACCAGATAGTACAAGTAGAGGGATAGCAAATAACATGACGAGGGTAAGAAGCCATCCTTTGATAAATGCTATAACAAAGCAACCCCATCGCGAGGCAGACAAATCTCAAATAAACCTATGATATTTTTATCAACCCAGTTAATAAATTCCCAAGTGAGACGATTGATACAATCTTGCAAGGTATGTTCATGCTAGATGCTTCATACCTTGGAGACGACTTCGATCATGTTGTCATTACTCTGGTTGTTCTTGAAATAATCAATGAGATTCCCAAACAAAATTGTCATAAAGGGCATTGATAGACCGTTCCCAACAGCAGCGAGCGTGTCGATGATCATTAATAAGATGTCCTTAGAATCAACAAGGAAAACAACTTGTAAAATGAAACCGTGTTAGTTTTCTCATCTCCTTTGGTGCTCCAGGATCTTAATTTTCTCCATTCACGCCAAAGACTTTTTTCGGCTCTTCACGGTCGTTCGATGTGCCGGCTTCATACAAGTCAGTATCTTTAACACCATTGAAACTATTTTCGGAGGCTATTGAGCTGCTTCCAAGCTATGTTACTTTAAAACTTAACAAGTTCATAAATATATAGGATTTACTATATTGCAGCTGCAGCAAACAAATGAACATTATTAATTGATCAAACTCAGAAATCTTAGATGTGAAATAAAACAAACAAACAAACTCAGAAGCACTTTATTTTACCCGTGATGATGAACTTCAAACTCAGAAATTTTGCTAATAAAAACAAACAAACAAACCCATAAATTTTGCTAAAAGAAACAAACAAACTCAGAAGCACTTTATTTTACTTACCAGAATGAGACTGCAGAAAAATAAAATAAAGAAGATGAAGAAGAAAGGAAAGAAGAGAGATAAATGATTAAAAATATTAAAAAATATTTTAAAAATGCCACGTCAGCAAAATCGTTAGATATTTAACGTCAGGGGCCAAAACAGGAAAATTATGTAACAAAATAGACGGTTTTGCCGAAAAAAATAGTTTTAGGACCAAAATAGAAAAATGATAATAATTAGGGGATCACCGGTATAATTTTCCCAAAAATAAAAAAGCCCAGATCCCCATCTTCTTCCACCGCACGATCACGTGACAAATTCCCAATCATCATCCTTTTCCCCATCCCTCCCAAAACCCTAATTTCACATTAATACAAATATAATTGTTAAAATTTAAAAAAGGGAAAATATTTGTTTTCCTGTTCTAAATTCCAATTGGATTTTCTGCAAATCTCCAATGGATTTCTTCAAATCTGTATTTGCCGACGATCACGATATGCAATCCCAACCGTCGCATCCACCCACCGACCCGAATCCGAACCCGGGATCGAATACTACGTGGAGTTTCGGCGGTCTAATAAAAACCCTTGCCGATAAGTCGGAATCCGTGGTGGAATCTTACCGGAAGGACTTTGAGGAATTCGGATCTGGGTTAAAGAAGGAAACCGAGATCATCCGGAGCGTGGCTTCACGTGCCGTCAACGATTCCCTTGAGATCGGCGCCACCGTTGCCCAGGAGAAGCTGGAGTCGGTGGGACAAGCCATTGATGACATCGGTATCTCCGTTTGGAAATCAACGGCTCAAATCATATCTCACGGTAAAGACTCGTTTTTATCACCGTCCGATGATGATAATTCTGAGTCTGGAAGTTCTAGTAGTAGACGATTAAGTATTATTAGTAATAATAGCATTAATGGAAAACGTTACAGTCGTTTTGAGATGCAAATTAGAGCTCTTCAATCAGATAGAAGTACTTACTGTACGGACCCAGAGGATTTGGAGGATTTTGAGAAATGGAAATTAGGGTTTAATTTGGAAGAGAAAAAGGGGGAAATTGAGGATTTGTTAAGTGAAAATTCAGTTATTCGAAATATTCTTGAACAGTTGGATTCTGATGAAGGTGAATCAGTGAGATATTGGTGTAATTATTTTTACAAGTTGAATAGGCTAAGGAAAGCAGAGGAAGCCAGAGTTAAGCTTGTTAATCGCGCCATTTCGGGAGAGGAAGACGAAAATTTGAGCTGGGATGTCGATGAGGATGATGAGGAGAATAGTGGAAATGTTAATACTGAGGAGGGTGATTCGAGTAAAGATGTCGGCAAGTGTTCAAAAACTGATGAGGAGAAAGCAGGTTCGTGCAAGGATAGTGATGTATCCGTGATTTCGAGTCTGTCTATGCACGAGGAGGAAGGGTGGGATGCAATTGAGGACATTCGGAGCATCAATGATAGTAAAGGGGAAGATGTCGGGAACAGTAATACGGTTGATCTGCATAAGCGGTTGACTGTTGCGGAGGAAGAAGAGGATTTAAGTTGGGATATTGATGATGAGGAGGAGGATCAACCGGTTAAAGCTTGATATAGTATCGGTCAGGTTCGTATAAGGTGATTTGATTTTTAATTTCAAACATAGATTACATATATGATAAAAGATTACTTAAACATTTAGTTCATTAGGTAAATAGTTCTCGGTGATTGGATTCGATAATTCAACTATATGTCATTCTTCCATCGTTAAATGTTCATAAATTTTAATCAGTTCCATGTAAAACATTTGGGGTAAATCTGTTTTTTAAAAATTCATCCTACATCTTGTATGTTTGATCCGACTGTTAACTGCTTTGTTCAATAAGCGGCGAATGTGATACTTCGATGTTCTTTGTCATGATCTGTGTTTTTGTCAAGTATTTGAACAGACTTGTCTATGCTTTTCCTCCCTTTTCGTATGAATGCCGGTATTCCGACAATGCATAACGATCTTATTGCCTCACTTGATACTTCATTTACTCGAATACGGTTACACAATTATCTGTGTGAATCTGCACCTGTGGCCACTTTCTTATGCCTTTTGGATATGCATTCTTTGCTTTCTCCTGTCATTGGAATATATGCTTTTTGTTGGTTCATTCTCGGCCGTTCTTCATTGCTGTTCTTCCGTTACCCGGTATTTCGATGCCATGTTTCTTTGATTTCTGAAACTCGATGCATATTCAAACAAGGCTGCAATGCAGTTGTGAAATTTAGGGCTTAAAGATTAAGCTGTAAGGCGTACTACTCAGTTTACCGGCAGACTCGATGGTTCGAGTCCTTCCTATTTCCGGCTTTGCGAACTCGAGAAACTATATGGTATCCGGTTTCAAAATCTAAAGGCTCGAATTGAACGTTATTCAATCTTATTGTGGATGGAATGCACATCAATAGCTTCTTCAATCAATTCATTCTCACAATTTGTGGATTGAGTTTCAATTTAGTTGATATTATTATTTCTATAATAGTAGTAGAATGTGACTTAAACGTGTTAATGAAAATATACTTGTAATCGGACCGGAAACATCGACATGTTCTTTGTTAATATTTGACTGGATAGTTACTATAGTTTTAAATTTTACAAATTTTAATTTTAATCCGACCTGGATGGAGAAGAGGAAATTCTAAGTGAAGAAGTGGGTGTTCTTACCGGGTCTAGAACCCATGACCTAAGGGAATGTGAGGGAACAAATATGAGTAGCTTAATATTTTATTTTAGCTCAAAATCTTTGTGTGAATACAAACTATTAATAAACGTAAAGGGTTTAGAATGACGTAACAAACATATATAATATGGAGTAATAAATATACAGTATTATATAGACAAAAATATTAATTTATAATGACATATCGAAAGGTTATTTTGACTTAAAATGAAATGTTGAGAGTTAAAGTGTTTAAGAAGAAGAAAAATATGAGTTAAAATGATTATTCAATTAAACGTTATAATATTTTTATTAACATTTTATTTTAGAAAATGTCGTCACCTCTGGTATGAATTAACAGAACACAAAACTCTAGTAAACGCATTCACTCTCAATGAATATCTTGAAAAATAAAAAATATCAAATGTTATCTCGACTGATACCTTATAATTATAATAATAACATAACGTGTTAGTTAATATATATTCGAAATTAGACCTATGTAACTATGGACAATCTGATAAAAAAACTCTGAACAACATATAATAACAATTATATATCGAACCAATAAGAGTTGGGTATACTGATAAGGCACATTACACTCTTGAAGAAAGGACGTAAGTTCAAACTTTAAAAATGACATTGTTAGAAGGGGCAGCCGCACATTTCAAACGTGCCGTAGGACGGACATACATATTATTGACAAAAAAAAAAAACTCCATCACCAACCTCCTTTCAAAACCCGAAGCTGAAGAAAGAGGACAATGGAAGATTAATAACCAAAAACTCCATCACCAACCTCCTTTCAAAACCCTTACCCTTATTTAAAAAAAAAATTATAAATTGCTAGATTCCTTTTTGCCCCAGAATTTCCCGCTCAAAAAAAGGGGGGAAATCAGAGCCAGATTTTACAGATTTAGTGTTTTGGGTTTTGAACTCTAGACCCAGATATGGAAATCGATTCAGGATCAAGCCACTTCACAGATTTCAGAAGGTAAAAATGCTTCTTTTTTCACTTTTGGGGGGAAATTGGGTGTCGGGGACGAGGAACCCTTGGTTTTAATTTCTCTTTAATCTTCAATTAATCACGTTGTTATTGTTATTTTAAGTTTGATGCTTTTTAGCTCTGTTTTTGTGATTGAATTTCTGGGTTTATCTTCATTTCTTTATCAAATTATTGTATTGTACTATTCTTAAATTTAATTTCCTATTTCGTTACACAATGCAAGTAGAAACAATGGGATTTTTCATTTTTTTAATTTCAGTTTTTTATTCAATATTTTAGCTTTAATAATTATGCATATTTCTAAGATAATGGTTGTTTAGAAAATTTTTACCCTCAGAAAAATAAGCAGTTAAAGTAGTATATTTGAAGTTCTTGAGCTTGAATGATCTTAAAGTGTATTGTGATAATCTTCGACAGCTCAGATTCTAATCCGAACAGCGGAGAATGTATGAATCCGATGGTTGTGAACGCCTTTCCGGTCAGAATGATCCATAGTGGTGGTAATGTAGAGGGTGAAGGAGAGTTGAGAATGGAACCGTCGGTGGGTTTGGAGTTTGATTCGGCGGACGAGGCACGCGAGTTTTATGGTCTGTACGCAATGCGTGTCGGGTTTAAAATTCGAACTGGTCAGTTGTATCGTTCGAGGAGAGACGGGTCGGTTTCGTCGAGAAGATTTGTTTGCTCAAAGGAAGGGTTTCAGCTGAATTCGAGGACGGGTTGCCCTGCTTTCATTAGGGTGCAAAGGCGTGATTCCGGGAAGTGGGTTATTGACCAAATTCAGAAGGATCATAATCATGAACTTGGGCTTGAAGGGGAAAGCAGCTCGCCTGTTTCGCAGCAGGGACCTCCCGTTGTTACGAAATCGTTGGTTGAAGTGTTGCGTAGGCCGAAAGTCAAAATGCTGGGGCAAATAGATAATGGAGTACTGAGTCCGCCGGGTATCATAAATTTCAAAAAGCATAAACGAGGTGGAGATGGAAGGCAATCTATAGCTGAACCATATACGGGTCTAGAGTTTAATGCAGCTAATGAAGCATACGAATATTATCAAACATATGCTGAAAGTGTTGGGTTTCGAGTTCGGATTGGTCAGTTGTTTCGCTCAAAGAATGATGGGTCAATTACTTCCCGAAGATTTGTGTGCTCAAAAGAAGGTTTCCAGCACCCCTCGAGAGTAGGTTGTGGGGCATTTATGAGGATTAAGAGGAAAGACTCGGGAAGTTGGATGGTAGACCGTCTTAATAAAGATCATAATCATGATCTCGAAGTGCAAATGGCAGACGAGAAGAAATTCTCTGCAGCTTCGAAGAAATTCATAGAGGAAGAAACCAATGGCATGGTCTCTATGGATCTCAGTGAAGTGAATAGCAGCAAGATTGCCAAAAGAAGCCGAGAGAACAAAATCAGAACTGATTGGTACCCTGTACTTTTAGAGTATTTTCAAACCAGACAAGCAGAAGAAACCGGATTCTTTTATTCAGTGGAGGTTGACAATGGTAGTTGCCGGAGTGTCTTTTGGGCGGATGGCAGGTCTAGATATTCATGCAGTCAATTCGGTGACGTCATTGTTTTCGATACTTCGTACAGGAAAAGCAACTACTTGGTGCCTTTTGCCACAGTCGTCGGAGTAAACCACCACAAGCAGCCAGTGCTTCTTGGATCTGCTTTGATTGCTAATGAATCGAAGGAGTGCTTTACTTGGTTGTTTCAAACATGGTTTAAGGCAATGTCTCGGTGCCGTCCTAAGTCGATTATTGCCGATCAAGACATGGCCATCCAGCAAGCAATTGCCGAAGTCTTTCCTGGTACACATCATCGTTTTTCATCCTGGCAGATTAGAGCCAAGGAGCGGGAGAATCTGCGGTCAATGCCTATTGAATTTAGGTACGAGTACGAAAAGTGCATTTACGAGAGTCAAACAACCGTCGAGTTCAACACAACGTGGAATTCACTTATCAATAAATACAACTTGAAGGGAAATGTTTGGTTACAACACATGTACGATAAACGTGAAAGTTGGGTTCCATTGTATTTACGGGGCAAGTTTTTCGCCGGCATCCCTATAGGTGAAACTGTCGAATCATTCTTCGGTACACAGGTAAACGGCCAAACGCCACTAAGGGAGTTCATTTCCCAATACGAACAAGGCCTCGATCAACGACGTGAGGAGGAAAGGAAAGAAGATTTCAACTCTTTCAATCTTCAGGCCTTTTCGCAAACAAAAGAAGCAATAGAAGAACAGTGTCGACGGCTCTACACTTTCACAATCTTCAAAATATTTCAAGACGAGCTTCAACAATCCTACAGTTATATCGGGATAAAGACTTACGAAGAAGGAACGATTTGCCGGTACTTGGTAAGACAGTCCGGGAATGAGAACGACAAACACGCCGTCACCTTTAGTGCGGTCAACCTCACCGTTAATTGTAGCTGTCAGATGTTCGAATTCGAAGGCGTATTATGCAGACATGTCTTGAAGGTGTTCAAATTGTTGAACATAAGAGAACTGCCTTCTCGATATATCTTACCACGGTGGTTGAGAAACGCCGAGTATCGGATCCTATGCGGTGCCGAGTCCGGGGTAAGCTCCCAAGAACTAAAGGCCTTAATGGTCTGGAGTTTGAGAGAAACAGCTTGTAAATATGTAGAATGTGGGACTACATCTGTAGAAAAATATAAACTTGCACACGAGATTATGCGTGAAGGTGGGAAAAAAATGTATTGAAATTTAAGGTAATTTCTTGGATTTAGCCTAGCAATTCCTGTATGTTTAAATAGCTTGTTTTTTAGTTAGAGTTTTTTTGTGTAATTGATTCAGAACTGTTGACTTTTGAGTTTTTTTTGTTTAAATAGTGCATGTTTGTTTTCGCGGTGGGAGAGCTAAAATTCCATTCAGTCGGAATTTTGTATCTCGAACGTCGTGTTTATATGTTTAAATGTAAAAATTTAAAATTAATTCTAGATACTAGACGTGATTCTGAAAAAAGCTATAGGATAGTAGCTTTTGTGTTTCGTCGTAATTTTTACACTATATTTTTATATAATCTTGATTTTTTTAAAAAAAAACTCTCAAACATAAATCACGTTATTTTAAAATTAATTTTACACAAAATCAATTCTTAAAATCACGATGATTCAAAATCAATTCTTTCATCGCATATCTAGACACGCTTGCGTTTCCAAAAGCTTGATTTGGAGACTAAATCAGGTGTAAAAGCTGGTTGAAAAGACGAGTTTTTTTTGGTCGTTCGAAAAGGCGTAAATTTTTTGGTCGTTTGATGTAATTTTTTCGTTGGCAGCCAAAAGCTGGTTTCAAACTCAATGCTAAACTATGACTTTTATTTTAAATTAGTCTTTAAATTTTTAAATGTTTCAATTTTATCCCAAATTATACATTATAGTCTAAATTTATCTTCAAATTTTTAAGTGTTCTAGATTAATTCCAAACCATGACACTCGTTCTAAATTGGTCATAAAACTTTTGAACGTTTTAATTTCATCCTCAAATTATTATTTATGTCACATCATATCATTACATAGTATACATCGGTGTTTACATGGCAATTAACAATTTTTATGGTGTTATCATATACTGATAAATTTGGATTGAAATTAAAATATTTAAAAGTTTGAGATCAATTTATAATAAGAGTCATAACCTGAGGATAAAATTAAAACACTCAAAAATTATAAAGGTCATTTATGAGGATAAAATCAAAATATTTATAAATTTTAGAATATATTTAAAAAGAGAATCATAATTTGACAACGTGGTGTGCAATTAAACTCTATAATAATCATATAACTTTCGATTGATAATTCATAATTTGATATTGTAGCAACTCGTTAACCAAACATTTACAATTTTATTGGATTCGGCTCAAAGCCCAAAACGCGGCGTTTTAGCCCATATTTCGAAGGGTTATTTTTCTTAATTAAATAATCAACGCCGACCTAACCATAATAAAGCTCAAAGGCGAAGCCACGTAAGCATTATTTTCTAATTTTCTTTTTTAATTATTATTATTATTATCTTAAAATTTTTCTTCTATTTACTTCTAGGTTTTCCCTAGAAACAAACAGAGTGGTCTAACCGAGAAAAAATATAAATAAATAAATAATTTATTTATTTATTTAAGAAATTCAACTAATAATAATTAACATCGATTGACAAACAAATTCAAAACCTAATTCCCTTAAGGCCTCTATTTTTAAACAAAAGGGAAGAATATTTCTCAGCCTTTTTCTTTTATTTCTTTCTTTTTTTCCCTTTTTAATAAAATGCCGAGACCTATTGAAGCTTGAGAAACTTCGGCAAACGATGAGAGATTCTTCAGTACGAACCGAAGATTTGAATGCGCCATCAACTTCCAGCTCGCGGAGGACCAGGTAAAACGTTTTACGCCAATGAATTTTGAGCATATTTTTTGTTAGGTGAATTGGATTTGGATTTGAATTTTAGGGTTACTCTTTTGGATTCCGATTGCGAAGATTCGGATAGATTTTGGGGGATTTTGATGTAAAATTTGGATCTTGTTCCGTATTGATTACAAAATCTGGTGTAATTTGGGATTTGGATTTGTTTTGCATGTTGAATTTTGAAGTTTGAGTTGTTTTATTCTGAATTTTCGATTAATTTTGGAATTGAGCCGGAATTGTTCCTATCGTGCTATTGAAAGGATTTGAATGCTAGAAATTTTGGTGCTATTTTCTTAATCTAAAGCATAACTTTTTAATGTTTATGAATTTTGCGAAATTTCAACCAATTCAGATAAAACAGTGCTATAAAGAATTGATGATTTTTTTCCAGATTTTTTTGGCCAAATTACCGTAACAGATCTATGGTTTAATTGCAAGAAAAGTGTCTATGGAAAATGTTATTCCCTCCTAAGCTGAAAAAATTAACACAGAATTGTCACATCTAATTAAATCAGCTGAGATATCTACCGATTTAGCTATTTAATTTGTTCTTCTATGCTCATTGAGCTCTAGATTTCTAGGTTTGAATTGTCCATTATTCCATTTATATTGATTTGAGTACAAAATTGTGATATTTCATGCTTATGCTGAATAAGTTCTTTTTATGTTTTGCTTGCACTAGCAATGTCTTTCAGTTATTGGTACAGAGAGAAGTTTCTCCACGAACCAAACGGTCATCACGAATGCTATGGGGAGAAGGGTCAAAGACCCATCCTGATTCCTTCGGGTCAAAGTGTCAAGCAACAAGAGATGCAAGATCTGATCTTCTTTCCTGGTAATACCATTCTTTTCCAGTTTCTTTCACAGTTTTGTAAATGGAAGGAACTGAGTTTTATGTTTTACTTTGTGGTCCATTTATTGTCATGTGTGATTCATAGAACTTTGTTCCTATTTATATTGTGATACTGATAAATTTTATTGCAATTCAATGAGTTGCAGGGTAGAGGCAGAGTCACTGCGACATTTTTCAGCAAAATACTGCCAATTGTTGCCTCCTCCGAGGTCTACTATTGCAGCAGCCTTCAGTCCGGACGGAAAAACACTTGCTTCTACACAGTGAGTTACTTTTGGCAGTATTTTATCAGTCTAATCAGGTGTCCAGTTAACTTCAACCTAAGATTTGATACATATTTTACCTGGATTTTGGTCCTGCAGTGGAGATCATACAGTTAAGATTATCGATTGCCAGACTGGAAACTGTTTGAAGGTGTTGAATGGTCATCGGAGGACACCTTGGGTGGTAAGGATGTAACCTTTTGCCTTCTAAATTTTGTTAATGTCTACCTGTCACTTCAACCTAACTGGATTGATAAAAAAATTGATTTATAAAACAAAGCTGCTCAGTTCATCTGTATGCATCCAGAAGATCACTTTGATGCTTGTATTTTGTAAATGCATTTTTAGATCTTTTTCTAGAATGTCTAAATGATTTTGCAATCGGGGGCATTAATATTTTGTGCTGCTGGAATTTTACAGGTTAGATTCCATCCATTGTATCCGGAGATACTAGCAAGTGGAAGTTTGGATCATGAAGTTCGCTTGTGGGATGCAAATACTGCTGAGTGTATAGGAACGCGCGATTTCTGTAATTACTCTTTTGGATTTCCCTTTGTAACATTTTACATTGAGAGCACATGAATGTGTTTATGTTCTGTGTTATTGCTCATTTCTCTTCTTAACGCAGACCGTCCTATTGCGTCTATTGCTTTCCATGCTCAAGGGGAAGTTCTTGCAGTAGCCTCAGGGCATAAGGTGAGGCTGGTTGTTCCTTATATGTGTACTTATTTAGATTGATATACAGCTGCCTGACTTCAGAGTTGTTTGTCAGTTATATATATGGCATTACAACAGGAGAGGAGAGACATCATCTCCATCTATTATACTGAAGACACGACGTTCTCTCCGGGCTGTACATTTTCATCCATATGCAGCCCCATTTCTTTTGACTGCTGAGGTGAAATATTGGTTCTACCAAATTGATTATGTACTTTAGTCTACTCTCCAAGTAATTAGATTTCCGGGCTGATTTGCAGGTCAACGATCTTGACGCGGCTGATTCATCAATGACAGTGGCAACTTCTCCTGGTTACTTGCGTTATCCAGCCCCAACTGTATATTTGGCAAATGATCGATCTAATTTGACAAATGAACTACCTCTAATGTCTTTACCTTTCATGATATGGCCATCATTTGCTAGAGATAATGGGAGAACATCTTTGCAGAATACTGATGGCGACATTGGTTCAAATGGTGTGCATCAGAGAGGTGATCAATCGGCCTCAGTACGGCTTCTGACCTATTCAACTCCAACTGGGCAATATGAACTTTTGTTGTCTCCTGTTGAACCCAATAGCTCTTCTCCATTGCCCGAAGAAACCGGAGGCAATCCCTTACCAACTGAGATGGAAACTGATGTTTCCCATTCTGCAATGGAGCCCATGGAGACAATGGAGTTGCAATCAGAGGAAAGAACTACTCAGTTTTTTCCTTTTGGTGATCCAACCTCATGGGAGCTACCTTTTTTGCAAGGATGGTTAATTGGTCAGACTCAAGCTGGTCAACGCAATATGCGTTTGGCTACTGGTGGTGGTCATGAGAACTCACTTCCATCTGGTGAAACAGGAACTTCTGCTTCAGTAGCTTCCTCAGGTATGGCCACGAGTGTTGGCCAATCAAGAGTTTCTGGAAGGTCAAACCCACGGCATCGTTCTTCACGTTCTCGCGTGGTCTCCTCTGGAGGAACTGGGGAATCTGGTTATAGCAACATCATACATGATAGTAGTGATCCTCAACCTGCTGCCAGCAGAATTCAATCTGAACTTGCCACATCTCTTGCGGCGGCAGCAGCAGCTGAACTACCTTGCACTGTTAAACTTAGAATATGGCCACATGATATGAAAGATCCTTGTGCTTTCCTTGACTCAGAGAAATGTCGCTTGACCATTCCGCATGCTGTGCTTTGCAGGTGTGTTCTTTATCGCCGTAGTTTTGTGAAGACATTGTCTATTAATTATTCCATTGCCTGTATTTCAGCTTTGTCTGAAAACTAATCTCCTTCGGTGTCTTGTTGCTGTTATGTTCTTATATATGCTGCAAAATATCACTGATATTCTTTAAACTGTTATCTAAAAACATAATTGTAGTGAAATGGGAGCACATTTTTCACCTTGTGGGAGATTTTTAGCAGCCTGTGTCGCCTGTATGCTTCCTCATTTGGAAGCTGGTCCTGGACTCCAGAGCCAGATTAATTCTGATCATACAGGAGTTGCAACATCCCCCACACGACACCCAGTCTTGGCACATCGAGTTATGTATGAGCTTCGTATATATTCGCTTGAGGAGGCCACGTAAATTCCTAACATCTTATAATCTATTCTTTATAATCCTACCCTTCTTTCTGCTTACAGTTTATATTATTATACTTTTGTGATTTTGATGCTCTTTTGTGTAGATTTGGATTGGTGCTTGCTTCACGGGCAATAAGAGCTGCTCACTGCTTAACATCTATTCAGGTCCAAATCCACTCCCCGTTCACCTTTTTGTGTAGATTTTTCTATTCAGTTCATTGAATGAAAACATGTTTTGTTGAGATTTGTGGATTTTTGTGCCATGGGATGTCCAAGCATATTTAGGAGACACATGCATGCTGCTATATGTGAAAGCAGTGCAAAGTTGTAATATATGTACGTTGTGTTTTCTAATGCAGTTTTCGCCCACATCAGAGCATATATTACTTGCCTATGGTCGTCGCCACAGCTCACTTCTCAAAAGTGTGGTAATAGATGGACAGACCACAGTGCCCATTTACACCATCCTGGAGGTAAAAGCACGTGATTTCTTCATCTATGTTATTATAGTTCTGGTTGCTTCATTTTTATTGATTTGTTGAGAATTGGTTACTCCTGGATGTTGAAAGGCATTTAAATGTTTTATGCATGTTCTCAGTGTTATCTGCTCAATCACAGCTAGTGTCTCTGGTTAAACCCTATTCTATATATATAAAAAAAAACAATTTTATCTATCTGATTGTGGTATTGTTTTAAGAACATAAAATCCCTTCTATCATGTTGTCTTGTATATGTGCTTTTCATGTAATTTGTCGTACTTCATTACTCAGGTGTACAGAGTTTCTGATATGGAGCTTGTGAGAGTTCTTCCAAGTGCAGAGGATGAGGTAAATGTGGCTTGCTTTCATCCTTCTGTCGGAGGTGGCCTTGTGTATGGAACAAAGGTCAGCAGTTGACATTTAAATGAATTATATATTTGCATTTTGGTACTAATCCTGGCTTTTTATGTGCGACGGCCGACTAATTATTCCAAATTTCTATATTTCCCAATGTAGGAAGGAAAGCTAAGGATTCTCCAGTATGATAGTTCTAATGGTATGACACATAACACATCCGGTTTTCTTGATGAGAATATGCTCGAGGTAGGAGGCTCAAGTTTGCAGGTTTATTTTCTTGGATTCCTGTGGTTATTGATAAATTTGCCATTTCCTTAGTTTTCCTTATTTTTTTTCCAAATTTCTTTGCTACAAATATTGTTCCTCACTTTAAGGGTTTTTTTTTTGAAAATTTTCCTGATTTTTTAAGAACATTGCTTGTCTGAATGGTCACATGCGCGTGTGTGTGTGTGTGTGTGTGTGTGAGAGAGAGAGAGAGAGCTCATTTTCAATTTAAAAAGATTGACTTCTTCCTGTTATGGTTTCCCTTTGAACAACTGGATGTTATTACTTTTTTCGTATCTTTTTGGTTTGAATTTGTCTGATACATTCAGACTGATTTCCATTAGTGGGGTTATTTAGTCTTCTATTTTCTGTAGAATGGTAGAAATCACCCAGAATTTATCCGATTTTCCTTATCATAGTTTATCCTATTTTTTTAGTACCATTGAACTCGTCTAGAGTTTATCTGATTTAATTTCTTATCATAGTTTTGAAATCAGCCTAATCATTTTACTATTGTTGTAGGTCCCGACATATGCTTTAGAATGTTAGTGTTACCGATAAAGCCTGATCAGTTGACTTGCAGCTCGGCTTTGATGGTTAGTTTCCTTCACTCTATTAACATTTTAAGATAAGACCTATAATTCCCAAGGGGTTTAGTTAGAAAAAGTGAATGCATTTGAGTCTTTTTTTTTTACTAAATCTAAAAGTGAACAAAAACAATGCCTGATTTTAGCAATCTGTGTTATGCGGACTTGGTTTTGAGTTTCAAATACGAATATGTATTTGACAAATATGTATTCAACTTTTTTTTAAGTTTTTTTGTGCATTTGGAGAGTCTTATCCCTATACCTATGTCTTATACATGCCCGACATGTGCCGGACAAAAATATTTAAAAGAAAAATGAAGAGTTGGTGCAGCGTAGGCGTAGCGAGCAATTCATTTAATCTATATTTATTCCGTGTATCAGATTTGATCCCGTTCCTTGTTTCCAATAATAAAACTTTATTGCTGATTCTGTGTCATTATGCTTCAGGATGACTCACTTGCCACCATCTTTGTAGCCTACTCGCCCCGGATGATGTTCATTTATCTCGTTACAACCGAAACCTACTTGGACACTTTGCTTCTCTGTAAAGTCTCTCAGCCGGCAGGTAGATGCAACTCCGATCTTGTATTTTCTATATGTTGTTTTCTTAGGGACACATGTTTACGCTTACATCGTACTCGAACAAGGTGAATCGGGATTTTAATGGGATGTTGCATCTGCTTGTTTAGGTTTGAAATGGTTGTTGTTGGAAATGTTACTTCTTGTCTTCGGTTTGATTTCGAATTTTTGATGGCATGTTTATTGACATATAAAACAGATTGGTGTACTCCATAATTTAGTTTCTAGATTTGCAACCTTAAACTGTAATGAACTCTCCTTAATTTAGAGGCTTTTGAAACATTTCAGTGTAATTTTCTTTCAATTTCTGGCTTCATTTTCACTAATTTTAAGGCATTTTCTACCATTTTTTAACATTTTCACTTATTTTAAGGTATTTTCTGACAACCCATTTTCAATTAAAGACTGAATTAGATTATAAATGTGTGTCTAAATTTTGATTGACACTATGTTTTAAATCCAAATTATGCATGCCTAATCTATATCGAGTTTTAGAGTTACGTTAAAATTCAAATTCTAATGTTGTAAATGGAATGAAATGGTATATAATGAAATTTTACGGTATTCAATCTGAATCAATTAATCGAATACCGTTTAACTAAAAATAGGTGCCCAAACTATGCTACTTTTTTTAATAAGTACTTAAATTATTTTTTGACTGAAATAGGTGTCTTAACGTTTTTCTTGTTTGAAATATGTGTTTAAAGTTTTATTCTGTTATTGTTTCGTTAAAAATAATTTAACATCCAATTAAAAATTGACACACGTTTTTTATTTTTTTTAATTTTTTTTTCAAAAACAATGATAAAAAAACCATTATCGTCGTTGGAATCTAAGGCATGCCAATCGGACGTCAAATGATTAAAATTTTTTTTGTTTGTCGTTTGTCTTTCGATTGACCCGACAATGGTAGACGATGGGTGATTAGGTGAAATTTTTTTTGTTTGTCGTTTGTCTTTCGATTGACCCGACAATAATAGACGATGGGTGATTAGGAGAGATAGACGGGAGACTGACAGGAAGCATGCCGATCGAACGTCAAAACGATTGAAACTTATCGCATTTGTCGTTCGATTGACACGCCTCTCATTAGTCATATTTAGGTGGTGAAATTTTGTTTGACATATTGACTTTAAACCAGACAAAAATAAAATTTTGAACTATATAGTTTAGACGTCAATTATAAAAAAATATAATTTGATTACCTATTTTATAGTTAAGCTAAGAATTAAGCCAAAATTTCCTTCTAATTCAATTGTAACATTTGATTTACATGCCACTCAAAAGCTGTTTGTTTATTTGTTTCTCAGATTCATAAATAAAGCAGAGTAACAATAATAAAACAAATTGAAAGACGAATCCAAAAAATCTGAGAAATCGCATTTATACTGACAGAAATTCATACACTATTTCACCATTATCCATAGAGCAGTTCGAATTAGAAAATTGGAACAGATAGAAAAGAAGAAGAAGAAGAAGAAGAAGAAGAAGAAGAATTCTTTTAGTTGATGTCGGTGTCATCGAAATCGTCCTCGAAGTTGTTGAAGAAATCGGCGTCGGAGAGCTTGTTCTCGAGGGAGATGGAGCTTTCGCCGCAGATATCGAGCTGGTCAACATCGTCTACCTCCATGGCTGAGCCCTGATCGTCTTGATCCACCACGAATTCCATCGGCATTGGCCTCATCTTCTTCCTTTTCTCACCTTCTAGGGATTTCGATTCTTTTTGGAATTTGGGAATTTTTTTTATGGATTGCACTCTCGGATTATATACGGGATTTTCGATTTCAAACGGTGTCGCGTCGTCCATCTAAGACGATTAACTGGAAATAGATGGTTTTAAATTTTAATCAATTTGTACAAAACATATTTTGGGTCAAATTCTAATACTAATCCCTATACCATGCGTAAATTATGAATCTAACTTTTGTATTTTAATTTGATATTTTTAGTCTTCTACATTTTAAAAATTTCAATCAATCACGATGTTTGGGGCCCTGCTCAGGTTTTCGTCTGGGGAGGGAATGTCAAGAACGTTGTCGAGAAGTGAGTTCGGTGACGAGCTTGTGTTTTTACCGACGTTTTTTGGTAGTGATTCTTCAATCCATTATTTTTTTGATGAATGGTTTAACTACGTCTTTATTTCGGTCGCCTCCTAGTCATTGACGATTTCAGATCTTGACGCGTTGACTCCGGTGTTTTTTCTTGCAGCATCACCATTATCGTCCTTATCCTTCTGCGCCTTCGGAAGCGACCATGCATTTGCAAGATCGGTAGCTGGCTGATGTTCCCCCCTTCCCCTTGTCGGTTCTGCCTTCCCCTCTGAGTTCAATGGTGTCTTTCCCTATTTTTGCGGTGTTTTGTTTTTATATTTTCGTGTTGTTTTATGTTGGTTTGTGTTTATTTTTTTTCTAGATTCGCTTAGGTCTGTTTTGTTGTTCTTTCTTCTTCTCCTTATTCTTCTGTGTTGTATTTTATTTTTCTTAAATAAATATCGGCTATGTTTATACTAAAAAAATATGTTAGGCCAAAAATTCTTATTAATCTTTTGTATTAGTGTTATGGACTACACTTAAATGGTAGATTTAGTTTTTATCTTTCAATTTGACCATTCCATGTTGATCTAATTTAGTCATATTATTCATGTACCATTTTGGTCAAAATGAATTTAAATTTTGAAAAAAAATCATTAAAATTGATTATATTATAGTATGATGATTAAATTCATAATCTATTAGATGTGAGAATTTGATCGAGTCGAGTAAAAAAATTTAGGGTTAGTCGAGTTGAAGAGATTTATTTTATAACTCAAATTTTATTTGAAATTTTTTGAGTCAAGTCGAATTGTTCGAGTTTTTGTCCAAACTTAATTGTAAACATTTATAATATTATGGTACTAATTAGTTCTAGTTTAAACGATTTTTTATAAAAATATACAATACATATAATGTGATATATATATCTGTCAATTTCAGTAATCCGTTTTACTCATCCTAATATCCAAATTATATATATATATTCGCACTTTTGGAGGTCGATGGGAATGAATGTAAAAAGTCGTGAGCGGCAGGATTCGAACCTGCGCGGGCGAAGCCCACATGATTTCTAGTCATACCCGATAACCACTCCGGCACGCCCACTTTTCGACTGAGCTTTCAAAAATAGAACAATTTTTTGTTGTTTTATTATTTTTATTCGCGGATTCTTTTTTATGCTTCATTTGGATGGCTGTTAAGTCTCAAAGTTTCACGCTTTCTCAGTCCAGTCTCCTTTGCTCACACAAGTAAGCATCAAACCATCCTTTTAATTTTAGTAATCTTTTGAAACTGAAATCTTCTTCTTTACAATGGTTCGAATTTTTGTTTTTTTAATGATTGTTTGGTTCAAGCAATTAAATAGTTACTTATATGAATTCCCAAATCCCAATATGTTATTGCTTTTTACATCAAAATGCCTTTCTTCTTAATGGGTTCCCTTCAAAATCATTGCTTTTTGAGTTTCTTCCATTGACAATCTTACTCTCCATCTGTGTGAATGTCTTTTCTAGTAGATTTTCAAGTTTTGAGCTTGAAATTGAAAGTGGGTATTAAAAAATGGATTAATATCCTATACACAGGCGGTGTAAACTGAAAGTTTACACAAACGCTTTAGTTTTAGCGTATATGAAGTTAGTTTATCGTATAGGGTTTAGGGGTTTATGTGTAGGGGTTTAGAATTTAGGGATAGTTGTTTCAATTTAAGGTTTAGGGTTATAATTCAGTTTCCACCGCCTGTGTATAGAATATTTATCCTTAAAAAATTGTAGCTTTCAACAGTTTTTTGTTCAAAGTCTTAAGCTTGATATAATCTTTGTTTGCTTTTTTGTGCCTCCTTTTGTTTTAGTCAGTGTATTGCAGATTGCTTATGACCTGTTTGATGTTTTGCAGAGAGAGAGAGAGAGAGAGAGAAAGAGGGAGAGAGTTCTTCATGTGTATGATTTCATATCTGGAGTGAAGAACTAATTCCATGGCTTCCAAATTGTTTAGAACTATTCGAATGAATCGAATCCACCCATTTTTGCTCTGCCCTACTGCATTATTTAGCGGCAGGAATGTTGCTCTTTACTGCACAATGAAAAGTTCTCAAACTCAAACCGCTACACAGGAAAAGCAGCAGCCTCCCAAAGTCAAAGTCCCACAACATGCTCTGAAGAAAACAGTCGATAAGATCACGAGAGACTATGAGGCAATCATCGGAATCGAGACACATGTCCAGCTTTCGACTCTCACCAAAGCATTCTGTAGCTGTCCTTACAATTATGGATCTCAACCGAATACCAGTATCTGCCCCATTTGCATGGGATTGCCTGGTGCCTTGCCGGTTTTAAACTCGAGAGTGATTGAATTCGCAGTGAGATTGGGACTTGCGCTTAATTGCAAGCTATCTCTAAACTCAAAGTTTGATAGAAAGCAGTACTTCTATCCAGACCTTCCAAAGGGTTACCAAATATCCCAGTTTGATATCCCGATTGCAACTGGTGGTTACGTTGATTTGGATATCCCGCTTGAGTTCGGTGGTGGTCATAGGAAGTTTGGCATTACCAGGGTTCACATGGAGGAGGATGCAGGGAAGCTGCTTCATTCTGGAAATGGGGCACAGGTAATTACTTCTCTAACATTTAATATATATATATATATATATATATATATATATATATATTTGTCAGAAAATAAAGTACATATAGTATATTGCTTTTTTTCTCTCCTGGAAATGCAATCCGTTTCCTTTGCTAATGACATTTCAATTACTCTTGCTGCAATCCGATCATATGTGGTGTAGGTTTACTCGAGTTCATTAACATGCTACTTCTATCATTACGTATGCACTTGCAGTGGTATTTCATGTTGCTGGCTTGTTAATAGGAAACAATAATGCTATTGCTTTTTCCTTTCCTTTTTGCCCCCTTTCACCAATTCTAGATGGTTTAGGGGGCAGTTTACTGTCTCGGTCTTTTCCTTATTGACATTGTTGGTTATCTTTTGCAGGTTGATCTAAATAGAGCAGGGGTGCCTTTGCTCGAGATAGTTTCTGAACCTGATATGAGAACTGGGATTGAAGCTGCTGAATACGCAGCAGAATTGCAGAGGGTGGTTCGATACTTGGGAATTAGTAATGGAAATATGCAAGAAGGCTCACTTCGCTGTGATGTAAATGTATCAATTCGGCCAATTGGACAATCAGAGTTTGGAACAAAGGTAAATACTTGCTTACAATACCGTGCCTGAATTAATGAGATCTATGGTTTACGTACGTCTTTCTAACAGTTTTGAAGTATGATTTAATGGTCTTCTATTAATATTTTGTTGTGCTTATGATTTAATACTTTGCAATGAGATAATTCCATCATTCTATCACTTTTATACTGCAAAGTAAAAGAATTGAGTTGGTAAAATTTTCACTAACTGACAGAGATAATCTTATATTGTATTTGCAGGTTGAAGTAAAAAATTTGAACTCATTTTCATCAATTAATAGGGCAATTGATTTTGAGATATCGAGGCAGGCGCAACTTCATAGTCAAGGCCAAGGCAATCAAATTGTACAAGAAACTCGTCTATGGGAAGAAGGCGCTCAGGTTAGGGACTTAGGGCTGCATCTTAATATCAAGTTAGTACTAGTCTAAGATACGATTGACCGTTTACTTTGTTGTTACTTATGTACTCTATAAACCTTCCTTCCCTTTTGTAGAAAACTGTTACGATGAGGAAAAAGGAAGGACTTTCTGATTATCGATATTTCCCTGAACCAGACCTCCCTGAAGTTATTCTCACTCAGGAATATGTTGATAGTGTTCACAACTCTTTGCCAGAACTTCCCGAAATGAAGCGTCGTAGGTATGAAAATATGGGGTTGAGCATGCAGGATGTTCTTTTCCTGGCAAATGACATGAATGTAAGTCCTTGAAGTACTATTCTTTGTTCATAATGGCCGGTAATATATCCGTCAGCGTCCAGTAACTCCAGTTAAGCATTAGTGGTAGCAAGCTTTTTCGTTTGTACCTTGTTGAATTTTCTTTAACTTTTTACTTAAAGTCCCTACATGGCCTCTTAAAATTATCTTGTTTGGGATCATAAGAAAATGATCTAAATTGGCTTTGTTCTTCACATTATTAATGTCTTAGGTTGCGGAATATTTTGATGCAACTCTTTCAAGTGGCGCCGACTTAAAGCTGGCTGCCAATTGGATCATGGGTGATATTGCTGCCTATATGAAAAACGAAAAGCTGTCCATTAATGAGATCAAACTTACACCCCAAGAGCTAGGGGAGCTGATAGCTTCCATTAAAGGTGGGACTATCAGTGGAAAGATTGGAAAAGAGGTAAAGTTTTCCTTCATTGGGTGAAACAGTTCAAACTTTTGAGAGTCCGTTTTTGATTTGCAGGTATTAAACAAATGACCGAGAAAGGAAAAAAAGAAGCTTTTCAGCTATTTCAACATAAAATCCTTATTCTTCGATGGTGTCAATGATTCTACCGTTTTTAAACAATGTCCTAAAACGTGCAGATACTATTTGAGCTGCTAGCCAAAGGTGGAACCGTCAAGGGACTCATAGAAGAGAAGGACCTCGTTCAGGCAAGTTAGGCCTATTGCTTTCTTTTGAACTTTAATGTCTCTGTCTCTTAAGATTAACACGGAAGTGATTTTAGTTGTAATTCTTGAAGTCTTTGAATATGGAAGGATAGGATTATAAACTTAACCAAAACTGAACCCATACAAGCAAACAACACGAAACATTTTGGTGAATGTCGTAACTCGTAACTTTAGATTATCAGCGTATATAATTAACTGCAAAGTGCATATCGTTGACCTTGGGTTTGAGGTGGACTGTTAGAGTTTTACTGTTTCTCATTAAATGAGCATCTGAACGGTAGCTTGGAGTCACTCTAAGCGATATAAAGAGGAAGATATGACATAGACCCGAATCCAAATAAGCTGATATGTTAGAGATTATGAGGCACATTTTCCAACATTTGCAGATAAATGATCCTGTTGAGATTGGCAAAATGATAGATAAAGTGATATCAGAGAATCCGAAGCAGCTAGAACAATATCGTGGCGGTAAAACTAAGCTACAGGGCTTTTTTGCTGGCCAGGTACTTTAAATTTACACAAAAGTTACATTTCATTTGCTTGTATGAATTTGATGGCATTTTCCTTCTGAAAATAGTGACCATATGCAGGTAATGAAACTTTCAAAAGGCAAAGCAAACCCTGGCCTATTGAACAAAATCCTTTTGGAGAAATTAAATGCAAAAAGCTGAAGGTTTTATAGGTACGTATCTGTGCATCGGTCCTTTGACCAGAATAATAATTTGTGAATACAGATGCATGTTGTGCACTGATACATATTTGCCTTTGAACTACATTTCCGTAACTTCGCGTATTTCTCAAAGTACTCGGTCTGAATCATATTTGAATATAGATACGGAGTATGAATGTATGATCCTCCAAATATATGAAAAAAAATAGAAAATGAGTCTTATTTGTTGATACAGGAACAACAAACTGCAAGGTGGAGGAACATATTGAAGTCTGAGTCATTTGCTGAGTTTTCAATACCGAGTTTATATAAATACTTTGCACCATTTTGATTGAAAGGAACAAATGGTATTAGACTAACAGATGCCCCCTTGTATTTTCTTTAAGATTTATTTTAGCAGATAAGTAATGTCTTTGCTCATAACTTGAAGTTTAGCTTAGTTGGTCCAAACTATCATCCTTAAAAGGTGGTATTCAGTAGGTCTCGGGTTGAGCCCTAGCGACCGCAACTTCATCCCCTGTGCCGAGATGAGGCCTCCTTTGTGTCGTGATTACTAATTATTATGCCGGGACTTGAATCTCAATATCTTTTATATTTTTAAGTCCTCCTTTGAGTCCTATGCCGAGTTATACCGGTCCGAATAGTTATCTGTGAATCTCAATAGGTGATTTATTTCTGTATAAAACATGGTTTTGTTGGCATTGACCAAGTCTAAATGATTCACCAAAATTAGCAAATACAACCAGAGGGGACTGATTTATAACCCCCCAAAAATAGCTCAAAGCCATCCAATCACAAAATTAAATCAAACCATTTGTTAATATGGTAAACTTCATGAAAGGCTCACCACCACCAAAATGACAGCCTCATATTACGTGCCATTGTTTTCCACTTCAATCCCAAAGACCTCTCTTCCTGGTGGTTCAGGTAGTGGTGGTGGTTTTGATTCATTTTTTGCTGCTAGTCTGAAGGCCATTAATGGTGACTCCACCGGCTCGGAAAGTAATGGTGGTAGCTGACCCGACTCCCCACTCTGCGTCGGCTCTCCAATACGCAATTTCCCATGCATTGCTCGAACAAGATGAACTCATCCTTCTCCATGTCGAGTACCAAATCACATGGAAGAACACATTAACTACTTTCCTGAGGAGGCCAAGCCTTGCTTCGGGTGCCGGTGCCAGTGCCATGGTGCCTACTTTCGGTCCCGATTCGTCGAACGATGTGAATTTTCTTGAACAAATGAAATATGCATGCGAGATTGCTCAGCCTAAAATCCCTGTACGTATAGAGAAAGCTGACACGGATGGCAAAGATAAGGCTCAAGTAATCATCTCTAAATCCAAAGAACTTGGAGTTGATCTTATTATCGTAGGCCAAAAACGAAGCCTCTCTTCAGCAATCCTTGGGTGAGTTCCATACCCTTCTCTGCTATTTGCCAATAAAATGAAACGTTATGTACATCAGAATTCGAACCTCGAATCTTGTTGTTCATTCTTTGTTCCTCCGTTTACAGGTATAAGCGGTCTAGCGGAAATATGAAGGGATCGAAACTGATCGATACGATAGAGTATTTGATCGAGAACAGCCCATGCAACTGTGTTGCAGTGCAGAAAAAGGGACAGAATGGAGGCTATGTCCTCAACTCCAAGACCCAGAAAAATTTCTGGCTTTTGGCATGAAATTTGGTCAGGTTGATATCTCAACTGAGCTGTGTTATATTATTATATCATGAATTTATTTTCTTCTCATCTTTAGTGATGAAATTCTGTTTTAGATTACTTTAGAGATTGTAAGTTTGACATTTGTATATATAAATCTATATACGAGTACAATAATACGGTTAAAAAGTTTGTATATATACCCATGCAAGGTGTATATCTGTATCTAACAGAAAAGGTTGCCGGACTCATGTCGGAAACATGCCGATATCCAATATTTACTCCTGAATCATAGCATAAATTTTTAACTGAAACACAGTTCAATGCTGGTTGATATGAACCTCAAAATGGACTCATAGATACATGCTGAATAAGTGATGACTAGAAAATTTTACCCTGTTACAAGGGTGGTGCATGTACAAAACAAGTGGAGCAACCGAGATCCAAGGCAAAATTGTTGCGGCCACTTCTACATCGATTCGGAACCTACTGTTAAAAAAAATTACATATCGATGTACATTTGATGGATAATATTAAGCATGTATCCCTGTTTTAACTCGCTAGGCGACAGTTATGCTATCGAATGAGAGACTGGATGTGCCGAAATTCTGATGCTTGCCATCAGCCAAATTGGCAACCGGGAAGCCTTGACTTAAGAGTTGGTTGATTAGAAGAGTTTCGAGTTGGCGAGCAATGCTTTTCCCTGGAACTGTTAAGTATAAGAAAGAAGCATTTTTCATCCCTTCCTTGGAACGATGTGTACGTACTCGACCATCGAGATCATCTGTCTGCTCACAAAGACAAATTCATGGTATAAGATTTACATTTAGAGATACAACTTTCTTTTTAACTTCAAAGATCAAATCAACGATAACGATGAATAGATTAGAGAAATACCTCTCCAATGTATAGTTTCTTATCAGGTCTGAACATGATATAAACGCAAGAAGCGCCGATAGTTGATGGAGGCGGTTGTTCCCTAGCAGCAATAGCTACACAGTTTAAAACAGGAACATCTGATGTGGTTTTTGGCTTATAGAGCTCTGTTAGCTTCTTCTGACATATTAAGGTAACAGCTGTCTTAACGTCCTGCAAGACTTCCATTTTGTTTGTTGGCTCAGTCTTACGACCGAGAGATCCTGCTGGAGCTCTATTTGATTGAAGATGAGCTCCTTCAGAACCAAACTGTGCGAGTTGTTCGTCGGATAGTCTGGAAGATGCTTCTTTTGCATAGACCGATGAATAAAGTTCTTCAGCTCTTTGTATTATTGCCTCAGCAACTCCTTCCTCCTTTGCTGTTTCAAATGCAAGGCTTTCTCTACAGATCCCGTCAACCAATTTCCAAGTCGGTTTTGTTTGCCCATTAACATATTCCGTAGCCATTGCTTTATAAACGGTGTTCTTCGTACAAAGTGGGAGTGTAAAAATTCCATGCAAGTGAGTCGAAATGATACCTAGACACCCAATTTGATCAAGAGCCTCAATGATGCTACCGGCAATGCAAGTCCCTTTTGCTGTTTCTGTTCCTCGGCAAATTTCATCTATAAGCACGAGACTCCTTGAAGTGGCTCCATTAACAATAGATCGCATCTCTGACATTTCTACCTGAGAATTTTGAAGTAAGATGCACGGAACACTTTATATTTCCGCCAATAAATAGTGATTGAGAAAATTGAAAGACCATTTCAGCCCAAAAGCTAAATAGCTACCACTGTAGGTGAAATTGTACTCAACATTCTACGGAGAATAACATACCTGAAATGAGCTTTTTCCATCAGCTGGGCTATCATATGATTTCATGTGAAGCATTATCGAATCAAATTGAGGAATTAAGGCTGACTCAGCAGGAACCATAAATCCACATATTCCAAGTAATGCAGCTGCACAAATCGATCGAAGCAAACTCGATTTACCACCCCCATTTGGTCCTGTCAAAAGAAACAATGACTGCATATCAACCGTATTATGCACAGCACTGCCTTCAGAAACATCAAACCAATACGGTGTCAGTCCCGTCATCTTCATCCCTTTCGTTTCATCAAACAATTCTCCACCCTGCATTAAATACATAAAAGGAAAAAGCTCTTTATGTATAATGGCCTAAAGATTATTCAAAAATGATAATCATTTCTTGTTGTAACTGAAAATCTTTAACTTGTCACACTACATCACAAGTAATTTGATCATTGACGTGAGTATTGTGTAGTAAGTTGCGCTTTCTTGAATGATGCTTCAGGTCATTACTAGATCTACTACGAGTCAACATTACTAGATCTACTACGAGTCAATATAATCACCCTGTCAGAATGACAAGACCAAAAGACAAATCATATAGTAACATTTTGAAGATTACCTTAGAACTACTGAATCCTGTAAGCGTAGGGAAAACCCATTTCCTTCTTCTCCCCTCGCTGCAAAGTATCAATGAAATCATGATCAGAATACCTTTCGAGAACACGTCAAGTAATAGAATGAAGAAGCTTAGCATTTTTTATATACAACATTATTCGAACTGATAAAAAGCTAACAAAGCTCCAAAAAGAGCAAGTGCATTAAACATTAGGAATTTCTTCACAAAATGCAAATGGTGTACAGTTTGAGGAATTTAACCCGTGAATTTTCAATTCATACACCATGACATGAATGTCTTGATAAAGGGAATATATATAAGAACTTTCATATGGATAATATGTATAACTGACCTCACATGAGCAAATAAAGCCTTTGCAATAACAAGCAGCATAGAAGCAAAGACGAGGATGTTTATCTTAGTCTGTAACTCAGTAGAAAGTCCTCTTAACAATTCCAAAACTCTTGCCTTTGCCTTCGCACCAGCATCATGGTACCTGAAACACAAATAAAGATATTCTCTTAATCATCAATCTGTCGTGAATAACTATGCTACTCGAACTCGGGTGTGAGTGTTTGAATGTTCAATCTCTTTTTAGAAGACTTTTCATGCATTTGAAAGTTCCTTAGAGGGTCTTAAACTCATACCCATGTCCGAATATGTGTTGGACAAGGGTATTTCAAGAAAAATGACAAGTCGAAGCAACATAGGTGAAGAATAGAAATGTATGCATTTCTAGAAAGGGACATGGTAAAATCTAATAGCACACCTCATTAAAGCGTCCTCTACCTTCATCGTGGTAAACCATTCCTCTCCAACCTTTCTACCTTTGGAATCTAAAGCGGGCTTAAGCTGCTTAATTTGTTCTTCCCCGGGAGTACCAGCCCATACGGCTGGTGCAAACCGCTTTCCCTTAAACCAAACAGCTTCATGTTCTCGAGCATATAATATTTCTCCCTTCGGTCCACCAAGTGGAGCTGAGGTGGCTCTTATTCTTGAGAGAATGGGGAGGAAATCCTTAGTTATCTACAAGCAAGTTAAACACCAGAGAATGAAGGGGACGGCACATACTATAAAATGAACAGTGGAAAGGATAACACACAAATTAGCACCTCGCGGATTTCCACTTATTCATAAAATGTACACTGGAAAATCAAATTTTAGGCCAAAATTTTCAACTCATAAATTACTGACCAACCCATGATGTCCTATCATCAACTGGAAAAGAGCAAACTGTGTTGCATCATGCATGAAACATTGTACTATAAACGTACCACTGATGATAAGGCCTCAGCTGCCCTTTCAACTTCTGCAACTTCTTCTTCTATATGGATCTTCTTGACTCGCCCTTTCCACGAAGATTCCATATCCTCAAAAAATTCACCGGGAATATTGGCATAAGAACTAATCTGTTGATCACTTTCACCATCCAGAAGAATCATTTGACCAATTCTATCTGAAAGCCATTCGCACTCACTAACCTGGAAAAAAAATCAAGAACCATAAATCATACATATAGGCCTTTAATTCTAGAAGAACATAAAAACCGTTGCTCCACTTACATTTCCTACTTATACAGACTGCTATACTTACCAGTGTCTCAAAGTCAATTTTCAACCCCGTGGCCACCCATGCAGGATCCATCAATAATTTCAGAATTTCTCTGAGATCGATACTTCTATGCATGTGCAATATTTCATCAACAACATTTTTTATTCTGCAAAATTCAATATGGTTGGCCTCTCTTAGTTCTAGTAGCTTCACAAGCTGCAAAACAGTCAAACCTCAAGAATTAGAAACAAAAGAGCAAAATAGAAAAGAACATGAAAACTGCGGACAAGCAAGATGAGAATAAAAGGGGTAAAACAATCAACATATAACACTTTCCTCTAGGGGAATATGCAAAATAAAAAATAGAGAAATTAGGATAATACCTTTGAAGATGAGACACAAGTAAACTCAGGAATTGAGCATTTGACATTGCTCATAATTCTGCAAGTTGCTGCACATGAAATATGAGTTAGTGCAGAATCTGAATTGCACATATATGTAATATAAAATTAACATAGACTATCATGTGTCGAACAACCAAGAGATATGATAAATAGCTGGAATAATTATTCAAAATGATTTAAAACATTTTAGACAATTGCAAAGCTCGTCTCCAGTTTCTGGTCATCTAAGTAGCATACTCTTTGAAAGAAGCATCTTTAGTGAAACATTTCTTGGCGACTCCTAAGTACATAGTCAGTAAAACCTTCGATAAATAATATAAATGTCACATTATTGTTCAAGTTAGAATTAGACCAAGTTACTATAAAGATGCATATTCTTACTAGCTTATAATGGAAAAACATAGTTTAAATAATGGACGTCAACAAAATATACGAGCATCCCATTGCCAATGCTTCATAAGTATAAAAAAAATTCACATCTCACCTTGAATCGTGGATGCAATTTCATGAGCAGGAGGATTAAGAAGAAGATCTCTAATATACCTGAAAATCAGCAATTAACAAAATTAGCAATCACTTTTTTTCCAATAGGTCTCGTGAGAATTTCTCAGCCACTGGAGATTAATCCATACAAAGTTGATTTTGCAGCCACCCACTACAAATCAATTTTTGAGACTTAAATCAACTTTAAATATTCCCAAATTTTAGACAGAAGAGAAAATATGAAACAAAATTCATATCCAGCAAACAAAAGGTTTTTACTTACAGAGCAGGTAACCCAGTGCAATTTGATGGAAGCAGCACCTTCAATAAACAAGGTATTCCTTCTGTTGGGATGGCACCTGGAAGAATGTATCCATGGACGGAAAAATACTGAAGGACTCAATATTAAGCAGACAATTGGATATTAGAATGAATAAAAGAAGTTAAACAAACCAATCTGTGTTGCTGTTACTAGATGTAAAGAACGGGGTCTATTTTCTGAAGGCACGGTGACATTTCTGAAAGTAACCTCATTGTCAAGCCCATAAAGGTCCTTTACCTAAGATGGTTGAATAAAGCATAAAAAGTAATTTTAATAAAAGGTACGGCATACTAAAGTATAGGCTTTACTTAGATCACATTTGAACCTTATACAGTAACTCAGCGAGAGGATCGCCTCCAAACCACTCAAATTGTCTGGCAGTGCATTCTCCCCACAACAGACCTCCTGCACCAAATTCCCCCCAACGAGAAGTTCCTGCAACAGCCTCTAACACAGTGAAAAGCTGACCATATAATTTAGCATAAAAGGAGAAGAAATAAACATTTACCAGACTCCGAGAATTATTTTTTTTATGAAACAGGGGTTATGAATGCTATTTCATGATAGATTTCCTATGGACCAGAAATTTGAACCATAATCAATGTTCTTTCTAAAAAAAATAACCCCTATTCCCAAAAATGAATATTAGAATGGCAAACAATTGGAGAATAACTTCTACATGTCATCAAGAAGAGTTTAGTCGAAAAACTAGAGACCAAGCTCCCTTTATGTAGATAAATAATCAACAGACCTATGAATTTTAAGCTGTATTTATGCAATACCTTTGAAGGCATCATTTCAGTTAACCCGTATAGCATATCTTTTATGCTTTGTAATTGTATCCATTTAGCAAGTTATAAACATTCACCTTGAGCAAAGAGTAACATAGGATAAATGTTTCTTTTGCATATTCTTCTGATGACAACATGCCATAAAGAATGGGCAAACCTGAAGCATTGTCTCTCAATGATGAATGAATAAATAGGTGATGATACCGACAGGTTCGCAGCTTGGTTACCAATGCTTCTTCAGTAAGACCATCCTCTGATGAATATGTCTTCATAGTCTCTAAGACCAAAGTTATGCAATACCCCCTTGCAGAACGTGATATCCCTAAAGAGGCAGGGGTGATTCATTATTACGAGCCTGAAGCTTATCAAATAAATGGAACTTGAAAGCACCCATAACAAGATTTTTTGTCTCTCTCAACATGGGTATGCAGGCATTCAAACAAAGGCAAAGAGAAAGAATGAGATCACAACCATTCAAGCTTAATATTTATCCATAACAGATTAAATGGTAGGTATTATCATATCGCATACTTGCAGTCCAATAAAAAGAAGACGAAGAAAAAGAGAGAGAGAGACTAGGGGATGGCTGCAATCAAGAATGACACTATAGGGGCTAACAGAAATTGCTTGCAAGAAACTAAAAAACTTTTTTCAAAACATTATCTAAAGAAACTAGATTATAGATGATGGCAAGTAATTGTTCATACCTACAACAGGCATTGGCTCTGGAAAATCAAGATCATGATCAACCCCAACAAGTCCAAACACATAAGGACTACCTGGATGTGCATGCCTGAATACTTAAAAAACAAGTCAGAGCATGGTATGAATGTCAAAAACGCCATAACAAATAGCTTTTAGATTAAAAATATACACCAAACAAATAGACAAGTTTTGTAGCATAGGTGTTCTCAACTTTCTAAACCTCCAATAAATAACTTAAAACCAGATTCATAAAGAATTGGCACCATTTAACTGATTACATGTACCATGAACTAAAGTTATATTTTAAAAGCAATGGCCATCAAATCTACACCAACGGGCATAACATAATGTAGTAGCATCATAAGCTAAAAGGGGTTGTTAAATTATTTTACCCAGATATAAAACGCCCTTTACGAGAGCGGGCTTGTGTTGGACCTTGAACTTCCTCCACAATACACTACAAGAGGTATGCCATAAAGGAAATTCAAAGAATCAGTTCCCAACCAAAATTTTTATTTCCATTTTTTACTCTAAACTTGAATTAATGCATCAATATAACTGTACTCACCACTGAAAAACCATTCTGTGTTAGATCATCCAAAGTTTGTCGCAGATTCTGTAAAGGAGCAATTAATCAAAAAAAAATTACGATGACACAGACTAGGAAGAGAAAAAAAATCAAAGGGTCCATGGAACAGCCAAGAATCAAACAGTGCTTAAAAAGTTGCACTATTTATTTTTCATGTTAATTTTTTTCCCTTTTTGTGTGCGATGAACATGAGAACTCTAGATTAATTGATAGAGGAAACCTTATTCAAAGAATAATTTCAAACTATAACAGCAAGCATAGCAAGATGGATCCAGTACCACAACAGGACAGCCAGCCCGTGGAATACTATCTGAACGCAAACCACCAAAAGGATTCAAACCAGCATATTCTACAAGAATGCATGCATCTATCCCAAGGGCTTCATAAAAATCCCCAACCTGACGACACATTAAATTAGAATTTCTAGCACTCATCAAAAACTACAAAAATGGTATGTAAGGAACTGTGTTAGGGAAATTCTGCAATATACCCTGCAAAGCAAAACTTCACGTGGAAACTTTGACTTGAACTGCAATATCTCCGCATTGAGGGTTCCTACTTTCAAACTGCAATGTCATAAAATAAATTAACGAACTATATTCCTATTTAAAATTGAATGGAAATGGCTTCTTTCAAGCCCAAGTTTTGCGTCCTTAAGTGCTACTCAGTTCATATGTCTTAGATAGGAACTGTATATTAAAATGTCTAAATACATTTCAGAGAAAGGATAAAGAGTATTAGACACTGCTGCATCCCTACTACCATGACTACAAATAAGTCTAATCTCCCCGTTAAAGAACTTTACTGTAGCAAAATGATACAAAAATAGGAGAAGTATGACTTTATCCAACTGAAATATAAAGAAAAGACAAGTATTGAACAAAGTACCTTCCATTTTTCAGGTTGACATCCAAACCAAGCAAATTGCTATACACAAGCCTCTTAATCAAATTGAGAGTGGAAGGCTTGCGGCACAACTCCAATCTCTGCCACAAAAGAATGTAAAATATAAGATCTTAAAGAATCCAACACAAACAAATCAAATACTCTAATGAAGCAGACAAAAAGACACACCTCTTTCCACCAGAACATGTGAGAAAGATCCTTATCATTTAGGGGCTTATCTGATGCCTTACATTTCTTGGTGTATCCTCTCGAAGTCTTCTGATCTTTGAAACAGTGTATCCGCCCAAACTGTCTCCTACTGTTGTCAATAGATATTTAGAAACCAGGAACTAAATTTACAAAAACAAAATGCAAATGGAATTATATAGCTAAGACAACTCAAAACAATCTCTAAGATAAAAATAAGAAACATGTATAGCCCAAATAAGCAAATAGCTGAAAGCCTGAAACTTTAGTAGTTAAAAGGGGGGAAACCATTAACCTATTAGGATACAACCAATGAAACAAACCCTCCCCAAATAAGAAACAAATTGCAAATAAATGGACAATCTTTATTATCCCAAATACTTCTCATTTCCCAATTCATCACAAATTTCTGAGAAATAGCTCGAGTTATGATACAATAATTTAGTAGTTAAGAGGGAATATCACTTCAATGGATAATGAACTAAAAAGGGTTACTAAAAATAGCATTTTTAAAGCAGTTCCAAATAAAGAACTTATTCAACTATCCACATAAAGGCAATATCTGCACTTTGTTCACAGCATATAAAAACAAAAAGTTCACTATTTTCCCACACATTGCCTTGGCTGTTCCGTTTAAATTTTTTATTAGAATAATTCAAATGAACTGAGAATTAATGGAAAAGAATTACATAAGCGGTGAAGGGCAATAGCAAGCGTGCTTGTTGAGAGGGGAACGAAGGAGAAGGGCAAGTGAACGCCATCTGGAAACCGAAACGACACCGTTTCGCGTTGCTAACCAGTACATGCTGGTTCAAACCGCCTCTCGATTTTGGGAGAAATTAGGGAACTGAAAGGGTTTATGGATTTGGGGAATTTCTAGGGTTTTTAGGGGAAGAAATCTGTCTTCTTTCTCTGCTCACTTCAGCTCCTTTCCCGCCACATACAAATTGGGGGCGAAAAGGTTTTCTTTTTATTTTTTTCGAGGACAGGACTCGTGAAAAGAAAAATATTTAGGAAAATTAAGATACTAATAATTTAATAAAATAATTAAAGGTTGAAAAGTATATATAATATTTAGATTATTCGGATATTGAATGTTTGTAATTTTATATAGGGTCACTAATCGATAGAGTCTAGTCGAGTCGACTCATGTAAAAAATCGACTAGTGAATTTTATTTTTCACTCAAATTTTATTTAAATTTTTTTATATTGTTCAAATTTTTATTTACTTATAATGTTGTAATATTAATTGGTTTTTTTTCAAACTATTTTGATATATTTTTTTCATATGTAGTATACATTTATCAAACAGAATTTGAGGGACTCCACTTGAATTTAAAAACAAATCCACTAATTACTAAAAAGATTGAATTATTTAAGCTTTATTTTATAACTCAAATTCTATTTAAAAAAATTTCAAATCGATTTGATATTTTCTACGTCGAATCGAGTCGAATTTTAATCAACGTTACTTTTATATATTGTATTAATACATATACTAATGAAACTAAAGTCGATAAATTTATACTATAAAAATATCCGGTAATTGCAAAATTCTCAGTATAAAATATTGACAATTAGTGTATTAAATAAAAAGATGTACATATATGTAGGGTGTTTATTGTCGGGTACTCGGTTCATTCGGGTACCTCATTGCTCGTCTCGTGTTACGGCTCATTGTTTTTAGGTGCTCGTAAAATTCGAATACCTGGGTAATCGGGTACCGAGTACTCAGTTCGTATTTTATTTATTTATTTTTAATTCTAAAATTTTAAAAAATATATATTAAGCACAAAAATATTAAAAAAAATAAACTTAAAAGTATATAATACAAACATAGAAAGAATTTAGGGATTTAAATTTAATTTTGGAGTGAAAAATATTAAAAAACTTAAAATAAAAAATATAATTTGAAATAATATATATATATTAAAAATTATCGGATTAGGTCGGTTCGGTAAGGCAAAACTTTCGGCCCGTGTCCCAGAAAAATTATCGGGTCGGGTATCCGGTCTGGTCGAGCAATTTTTTTTAAAAAATTATCCATCTTTTAATGTTCAGGTCGTCTGATTAAGTCAACCGGGTCGGGTATTTTTGAACACACGTGTATATTGCATTAATCTCTGCAATAATTTCGGGGGGAAATTAACTCAGTCAAAACTATTATCATAATCAGACATTCACATGAACAGAAACATACTTTGTAGTCAAAGTTAAAAAAACAGATCTTTATGGTTGGTGCCCTTCACGCGCTACTGATGTACTGTAGCCGTCACGCGACGGACACCATTGTTTCCGCCAATAAAGCTCGAAGCTTGATGGTATTTAGGGGCCAAATAACAAAAACTTGAAAGAGAGAGCAAAAATGGAGACACAGCAATCATGGAGATTGAGGCTATCTTTCAAGAATGCGACCATAGCTTTGAATATCTTCAATCTCTTAGTCGCACTCTTCTTGCTTCAATGGTTTCTTTCTTCTGCTTCTTCTCGTACCAAATCCTCTCCTAATCAACCCAATTCAGGTTCCTTTTTTTTGTTTTGTGTTGATTTGAATCTGTTTTTTGTTGAATTTTTCTTAAGGATATGGTCGTATGAACTAACTAAGCTAAACCCAGATTTTTTTTCTTTTGATTTGGAAGTTGGAGCGTTGATTTTGATTATATGAGTGTGTTTTTATAAATTAAAAATTGGGTAGTTGTTAAATTTGCTTGTTTTGATGAATCTGTTGTTTATTCATATTGTTCTTTGTGTTTTAAGGGGGATTTGGGAAACTGGGATCAGGATCTTCTGTTCTCTTTTGGGATTTTAGGGTTTTGATCTTTGAAGTTCAAATTTAGGGCTTTGTTTGTGAATTTGGATTTCTTCTGGGTTTTGGATACTGAATTTGGTTAGGGATTTGTTGGTTTTGAAAATCCGAATCTGTCCTTGTTTATCTGGATAGATTATCTCTTGTAATCTGAGACCACCTGCATGAAAATCCATTTTCTTTAAAGCTTCTGTATCTGTGAATTATATCCGAATTCGATCCGTCGAATATATGGAAAAAAGACTTAGAAGGTGATTAAGCATTATATGTATAAAACACTCGGTCGAATCCGGATAACATAGTAAGAAAAGATAGAGATATCTTGCATCTCTCCCTCTTGGATGAGGTTTTCCTCTGAAGAACAAGCTACTGAAGAATGATAAAACTGGGATTTTTGTTTGAATCGTTTTTCTGTTGTGATTGTTCGTCGGAAGAAATCATATTGATTAATGTTTTCAATGCAGTCAGGCTCGATTACATTAAGGAAGCCGAAGATATGCGCATTGCTATGCAACCTTTCAAGCTGATAAAAAGAGTAAGTATACCATGGACTCAAAATCTCAGCTTCAACTCGAGAAAACGTAAAGCATTGTAACATATAAAGAGTTCTTTGCATTTAGGTACAATACTCGGACTCGTAACTTTTTTTTGAAAATACCTACATTCGAGATTGTGTTCAATACATATCTAGACATGGGTATGGAAACATAACCTTTTAAGAACTCCCTAAATACATCCAAAAACTTGAAAGTAGTTTAATATAATCTTGTTGGATGCACAGCTATATTCGAAAATAATACAGAATCCCAGTAGCACAGGTATCTAGCTTGTCATTTTCCCCTCCCGCGACTTATCCCGGTATATGTCAATTTATGGTACTTAAACCGTTGGTGTGAGCATTGGACATAGGTCGTGTCCAACCTGTGTTTATTTATTTTAAAATGTTCTTTCGTATATAAGGAGAGTCGTTGGAGGGTTATATCTGCATTTTGAGTGTCATTAAGATTAGCTGCAAATGTTTGTTGAACAAGTCCATGTGTATAAAATGATGTTTCTTCATTGAATCTTTCGTTATATTTTAGGTTAAGGAGATTCAGCAGGAAGCATATTCCGAACCTGAAACAATCCAACCGAAAGATGCGAAACAGACTGCTGCAGTCGATCTCTCCAAAAGGTTACAGGACTTCCGTACCCTAAATGATGCTTCTAGCTTGAAAGGTGAGCATCGGATATGAATATATATCTCGTTAGGTTGTTTTCGATTTTCTTTCAAGTTGATTTAATGTATTTGGATGATCATATTATGTGCCACTACTTGAATATGCAGCTTTAGAAGAATGGCGAAAGAGGAAGATGGAGCGAGCTAGACAAAGGGAGCTGGAGAAAAATGGAACACAAGTCACCAAGGGTGAAACCATATGATCTTCGGGTGTTTGCCGTTTGGTTCAACAGGTTGGTCCGATTCGGTTTTCTGAACTTGATAGTCATCCCTCAAGCTTAGGCAGTCCCCATTTTATGTTTTAAATATTGATATCGGGGCCGGATACGTGAATTAAGTAGGCGATGTAAGATGTAAAAAATAACTCCATAGATGTGGATATATCCCACTGATATACTGTAACACCACTGAACTTTGTCTAAGATTGTACCCATGTACCGAAAAAAGAACTCGAAGAAATTGAATATAATCGTGTCGAACACAAACTCATATATGTCTTGATAATAGCAGATAAATCAGCAAGTTACAACAGACATTTCTATTACACCCTAGTGTGAAGCATAAAGTAAATGAAGCTCTCTTTGAATTCATCCATATTGGGAAGGTTAAAACCAAATAAACATTGGAGATTCCAACTACAAATACACCAATACAATTCCTGTACAAACATGTCCAAACTCGACACTCGTATATACATTTGGGTCGGGGTCGAACCTAATGCGAAGAAAATAGGTAAAACAATGATAACAGGAAGGCAAAATCATATCTGATACCATTGTAACAACATTCAGAGAAAGTGGTGAGGTACAAAATGTTCAAGGAATCTGATGAGGGGGGAGAATTCTAAGCATTGTTCGATCGGCACCTGCAGAAATTCACTTAAGTAAACGACTAGACATAATGAACTTACTTACTATGATAACACAGCTACAACAAACAGTTTTAGATGCATTGTCCGATCGGCACCTGCAGAAATTCACTAAAGTGAGCAACTTGATATAATGAAACACTCATGGTGTACTATATTTGCAGTAGAATATCCAAAACCTTCTTCTCAGTCTTTTGTTCCTAATCTTGGCATGAATAAAAGTACTATCCACTCTTGAAATCCACAATCTTGCAGCATCGGAATCGAACAAGCAAACATATTGCAATTATCAAGCAACAGATTAAGAGCAAATAATTGCAACAAAAAAAAACATGTTATGATTTCATATTGTGGTCATTTGATGTGAATGGTTCACATTACGGGTTAGCTCACAGCAATCCAGTCATACTAAATGGTATGACCTTAGCCATTTTTAAAATACAAAAGGAAAACGAAACTAAAACGGGGTATTTCCAATTACATTCTTCCCGACCTCGGATATCTTTCATTTTATGACAGGACATGTAGAATTTGTCAAAGATGTAGTTCCCATAGAAATACAAAACACGCCAGAAGAAATCTCAGCTCAGCTACTAGATCATTCAAATCCCTAAAGACTAGCCCTAGCACAGTAATCTTCGCCGTTACTGATAGATAATATAGATGACGAACCAATATGGGATATTTCCCGTATTGATTCCTTTTATGGTATGACCTTAGTCATTTCTAAGCTATAAAGGGAAACGGAACTAATATGGTATATTTCCCATTACATTCTTCCCGACCTCCCGACCTCAGATATCGTTCATTTTATGACAGCGCACCTTCCAAATTAACAGAACATGAATTTGTCCAAGATGTTAATCCCATAGAAATACAAAACAGTCCAGAAGAAATCTCAGCTCAGTTACTAGATCATTCAAATCCCTAAAGACTAAACCTAGCACAGGAATCTTCACCATTATTGATAGATAATATAGATGACAAACTAATTTCTCCTTAGCTCAGAGAAAAAAAAAATCAATGGATGAACCAAAGAGTACAAAAACAGCGGGATCGTTTTTAAATTATTTAGCTAGTCAATGAAAAATTCAAGAATGAAATAACCAAATAACAAATTTATGTCATTCACAGCCCTTAAAATTGAAGAGCAGGAATGATTAAAAAGAACAGTTTCATAGAACTGAGCGGACATAAACTGTAGAATTAGACAGGAAAGACAAAACAAGATGTAGACTACTACAACAACATATACATTACATAAAGTAAGTACATTGCACTGTAGAAAACAAAATATGTGTTTAGAAGATAAGCAACTACATTCATTTAGCATTGTTAAGTGCCAAATGTCCCATCCTCCTGCATATGGCCGACTACTTGATGTATACAGCATGAAGTTGCACAAAGGAATAAATTCCTAGCTCCTACAAACAGGCATGGCGGACTAGACTACAAGAAAGCATGAGAAATACAAAATCAACAGCAATATAAGATAAGATGGTTACACTACAAATTATATGATTTTAAATTAACATATACAACTGGAAATGCTTGCAACAATTGGAAGTGGAGCTCACCTCAGTATATCACGTCTCACTGCCCCACTGCACCACATCAAAATCCAAAAATTCTCTTAGATATTTAGTTACAGATAGAGAGCTTCCCGGTCCATTCATCAGCTACACCATAGTCTATGCTAAGCTCTCTCAAAGGAGGGATATTCTCCATTGCAAAAAGCATTAGGTGAGGGAACATCAAGTTGTTGTGATCATACAGCACACACTGCACCAGCACGTTAGGACTCGAACTATGGCTAATATAACAAGCAACATTTCTCATCCTCGATACATCCATTGCAAAATCTAAAGGTGGAATTGAGGGATATGATGGACACACATATTCAGGAAATATCCTAGACAAATCTCCCCATTCTGCCCATCGTTCAGAAAAGCGATTGGGATAAATCAAAGTATCACCATTCATCTTGAATACCTCTGCTTGGTCCCTTGTGAGAACAACCCCTGTATATTCACATATAAAAGCACCTGCTTGTATCAAGTCCAAGGACCTCACTCCCCAACCCGTTTCTCTTGATCTAAATATTTCCAACCTATTTCTCAACCCATGCTGTGAAACGCGGTTCCGACAAGTTGGTGGGCACTGGCAGAAATTCCCACATTCAAATATCACTGGTTTCCCTCTCAAGAGAATCCCGCCGTAATCATACGCAAAATCACCTCCATTCTTCATAGCACAGAAACACCCTTCCGTGCACCCCGAAACACAGCCACATCCAGTACCATTACTCCCTTGACCAAATGCATTAAGAGGAAACACAGTGTTCACAAGGTAATCATAATACATAGGGTCATGATCAGTATCAATATCATTATAAAGAAAGATCGGAACTTGCTCTTTTTTCATGGAAATGTCAAGGGTCAAATACCCCGTTGGCCTAGCAGATAATGGCCTAGTCCGAAGACTCTCAGCAAACCTCAATATCGAACTACCCATCTCGGGTTGTCCCTCGATTCTCGACAGCCTAAACTTATAAACCCCGAAACCCGACTTCCCCACATCAAACCAGCAATCAAGAATCTTATATAAACCATCATAAACATAAACTTTACCCGAAACTCTATTCTCATATTTAATCCCTCTAATCACTCTTACCTCAATCCCGTAATGCATACTCCTTTCTAGTGCCAAATTCCCTCCTTCAAGCTTTTGATGCATACATTGCCTTCCAAACTTATCTTGTCCACCTTGACCGGTATAGATTATCGAGTCGCCGGAATCTTCATCGTCCTCATACCCACCAGAAATAATAATGCTGGTGGCAATCGGCTCTCCACTCGAGCTCTGGCTCGCAGGCAAGGTATCGATCCCAGCTTGAACTTGTCCATGTAAACCCACAACACAAAGCTCCATTCTGAAGAAGAAAACGTCACCAATTTCAATACCCGGGAGTGCACCCACTATTCGTTTATCACGGTTTAACCACAGATCCCGGTCCCTCATGACGCCAGCCGCCCTCAAATCGCCACGAGTCCGTCGACCGTGTCCCGGTCCGGTTCTCTTCTCTTCCTCCGAAATGACTAAAATGCGGAGGGCATCGTACATCAATCGGGTTCTTCGGACAAGGTCCCGAAAATGCCTCTGGTCTTCAATTCCTAAATTTGTAACCCGAACCAGCTCATTGGATCTTCCGGCCCTCTTACGAGAAACGAAGACGGATAAAGCTCGTTCGGGTTGGGAGCCGTCGGTTGGGCCGGCTTCGGAAGTTAGTTGAGATTGTTCGGGTACGGGCACGATGGCCCGAGAATCCGGGTCAAGTACTTCAACGTCGCCGTATTTTTGTATCCTTTGGGCGAAAGCAGAGCGGAAGAGCTCGGAGATACGGAAGTATTCGGAGTAAAGGGCGTTTTGGTCATCGGCGGAAGAGTAAACGTTGGACGGAGGGGTAGTTTCGGGATCATGAATGAAATCAGGGGTAGAATTGGAAACGGAAAAGAGTAAGTTTTCTGGTTGGTGAACAGTCTGCGTTGGGATTGGCTCTGGCTCGTCGAAAGGTTCTTGTTTAGGTTCAATCTTGGGAGTTAAGAAAGTGAAGGTGGTTTTGCCGGCGGTGGGGGTGGAGGTGTTCGCGGCGGCGGAGGAGGTGGGGATGGTGCCGATTTGCGGTGGTTCGGGGCAGAGATTGAGGTCTTGGAAAGGCACAAGAGAACCCATTTGGCAATTAGTTAAGCTTAAAAAAAGGAACGATAAAGCCTGAAGGGGAATTAGTTAGGGTTTCTCAAGGTGCTTCCATGGCGGAAAATCGGAAGGTGGGAGAGGCAAATAAGACTTTTTTTTTTTTTGAAAGGAAAACAAGTGGTCCAACATTGTACCACTTGGACAAATAATAATATAGGAAAAAGAAAGGAAAGTAATCGACGCGTTAGATCTCTTAAACAATATCCGAGATTTATTAGGATTAACGATTAATAATATTGTATATTGACTAATAATCAGCTGATTTAGTAGGATGAGACGTTAGATCCTTTAAGCAAGGTCGAGATTTAAATCATGATTTGTGAATAGAGAAAACTAGGTTGAGACTTAAGGAACGTCTCATAATGGGTTTCTACAAAACTCGATCCAGATTAGTTGATCAATTGGTCAAATATTAGTGGTTAAACAAAAAAATGGATATTAATAATAATAAAAAATATCTCGATGATTTTTTGTTTATAAATTTTTTCGAACAAATTTTTTTCATAATCAAATAAGAGAGGAAGAAATCAAGGAGTGGTGTCAAGAGTGACATGTTCTACTTAGGTGACTCAAATTTGAATAATTTAATTTATAGATTTACATAAATTTATTCATATTTAAAACTGAATACATATATTCCTTGGTACTCGAAATAAAATTATAAAATATAAATTGTTTTAATAGTTTTTTTTTCAATTATGATCTTTATATAAGTAATATATGCTCACAAATATGAAAATCACATGCAACCTTAATTACATAAATTTTATAATATACGAATTAATTATATATATATATATGGTTGATCCACTTACATTGTGTAAAATTCAACTAGTATTACTCTAATTTATGGTCGTTATATGGATAAAATTGATGGATGAGATTAACTCATCACTTTTTTTCAAGTGATAATCTTCACATATCCTACTTTTAATCTCATCCATCCATTTCACTCATTAAAATGGTCACAGAATTTACCAAGATGCTATAGTTATGTACTCAATATCAACATATTTTTTAATAATCTAAATGTGATTTAGAAGAAGATCTGTATATGGTGCAGCCTGCTGGGTTCAAGAAGAATGGTGATGAACTGATGATGGTCGTAAGCTGATCTATAAACTCAAAAAGGCCTTCTATGGGTTGCGGCAAGCCCCGCGAAACTGGTTCAGTAAGCTTCGAGATTTCTTTTATACTCTTGACTTTGTTGCGTCTCGTGCAGATACGTCATTATTTGTCTATTGTGAGGCAACAAAAGTAACCTATTTGATAGTGTATGTAGATGATATTCTGGCTACATGAACATCAGAGTCGCATATCACACAAGTTCTGAATGCTTTACATGACCAGTTCTCTCTTAAAGACTTAGGAACAGTTTAATATTTCCTAGATATAAAGGCTATCCATTCCACTAAAAGATTATTTCTCTCACAAAAAAAATATGTTACTGAATTGTTAGCTAAACATGACATGTTAGGGACGCGAGCAGTCGATTCGTCAATGGATGTTTCGCTTAAACTTAGTAAATATGATGGTTCTCAAGGTACTGATGTTGCGCGATATCGAAGTATGGTTAGTGCTCTACTGTATATCTATCACACAAAACTGTATATTGCTTTCGTTGTTAACAAAATTACGCAGCTTATGCAAGCACTTAAAGATGTTCATTGGGCTACTGTAAAGTGCATATTGCGATATCTCAAAGGCACGTCTGAGTATGGGTTATGGTTTGCATCTCAAGGATCGCGAGATGTTGTTCGAGCTTCTATACATGCCTACTCGGATGTAGACTGGGGAGGAGATGTGGATGATCGACGGTCAATCTCAGGTTATTGTATTTATCTTGGGTCTCATTTGTTATCAGGGAGCTCAAAGAAACAATGTTCTGTCTCACGCTCCACTGCCGAGGCAGAATATCGAAGTCTTGCGGATGCATCCTGTGAGGTATTATGGATCAAGGCTATGCTTAGTGACATGGGGGTGGTATTCAAATAATGTCCTAAGATATGGTGCGATAATACCAATACAGTGGCTATGGCTGCCAATCCAGTGCTACACACTAAAACCAAACATGTAGACCTAGATTTACATTTTGTTCACGAAAAAGTGTTGGCTAAACAACTCGAAGTTAATTATGTACCTGCACAACATTAGTCGGCAGATATTCTCACAAAACTTTTGCCTGTGTTAAGATTTCAAGAACAACGAGCCCAATTGTGTGTTTGGTCAAACAAGTCAGATCAGAAAGACAAGAAAGCAGAGTGAATATTGAGACTAATGGATTGCATTTATTTTTTTGTTATAGCATATTTGAGAATATTGACAAGGTCGTTAGACCGTTCAATGTATCCGTGATCTAACTGATTGGGCTTCAAATATACCAATTGATTATTCACTTCGGGTTATAAAAACCACATCAGTGGCACTGGCCCAAACAAATTTTTGACCTACATTGATAGAATCTCCCCTTTCATCTTCTTTGGCTGTTTCACCCTAATTGTTTTCTTTCTTTTGTTTCTTGTTGGTCGCGATGTTCACTGCCGTTATGTTTTCGTTCATAAGGCGACTTCAATAATTACAAGGTAGTATTTGTTTATATCTATTCTTAACATTCTGATAATGCACACATACTTTGCAGACAAAGCGATTGAACTCAAATCTCTTATGATGAACATCATACGCTTTTTCACTAAGACCGCTTGTTGAGTTCCAATATTAATATATTTATTATCGTGTATTTTTAAATAAATTAATAAAAAAAACCCAATAAAATGATCCTCATTTCTCTCACCTTACTAAGCTTTCCTTCAATCCTTTGTATTTATCCAATCCCATCAAAGAGAAAAAAATATTTATGTTTTCCTTTTCTTGTCCCAATCAAGTACAATATCAAATTTAAGTTAATTGCATTAAACATTTTTGGATTGTGATTTAATTCTAAACTTTATTTTTAAACTTTAAAATTTTTAATTGGTTCTCGAACTATCAATATCATTTTAATCAAGTCATTCTATTATTTTCTCCAGTAGTCAGAGTGTCAATTTTAATTTATATACGATGCAAATGTATTTAAAACACATAAATCAAATTTTAAACAATATCTGCATAATGCATGAAAATTTTGGCTTTGGTGTGTTAAAAAAAAATAGTATTATTAAATTTTAATGACACGATCTGATATGAGCATGTAAGAGGGAAAACTAGTTGTTTTGTACAAGAAAAAATTTGAAGTTGTTTTTGAAGGTCGGAATATCATATGACTTGTCACGATTTTTCGAATGAGATTTTAACATATTTGAGATTTTAACAATAAATGTTAAATAACTAAGAAAATAAGAACATTGTTAGGGATTCGAAACAAAATTACATTTCTTTAAAATTTGAGTTAAAAATTATGCTAAAAGTATAAACTAAATTATTAATTTTCAAGATAATTAAAATACTATTATTTTTATTTCAACTAAGACTAAGAATATAGGAGGTGGTGTAAATGAGACAAATATGATCATAAGTTATTTGAGTTCGCCTTATAAAAGAATAAAATTGAATTTAATAATTATTGAATCGAACTCAAACAAGTTGAGTTATCAATCGAGCCAAATTTGAACACTATATTACCTAGCTCGAGTGGTTCGCTAGCTTAATCAAGCTTAAATTTGAATTTTAGTACAAAAATTGATAAAAACAAGTCTTAATTTAACTTAAGCATGCATCTCAATTGTGTAACGAACTCAAATAACTGAATTATATCTCGAGCCAAGAACAATCTTATAAATTTATGTTCAATCAAAGTATTAAATCTCATTTTAAATCGAATTCAAATTCAAATTCAAAATTTAAACTCAAATTTATCACTACTCGAACTCGACTCAGATTATGCTCGTAGGTCCACCTACTCCTTTGGAATGGAAGGGCCACTTTTATATATTGTCTGTGATATAGATGGCCAGGTACATAGGTTATACCACCACCTCACATTTATGGTATTTATTAATTTATTAATGGGTCCCATCACTATTAATGGTACTATAAAAAGAAAACGGTAATAAATGTGTTGCCATACTTGTTAAGCTCATATTTATAAGAAATAAATATAATTAATTATTTTTAAAAATTAATAAAAATAGCCCAATAAATGGTCTTACTGAAAATGATGATGATGTTTATTTTAAAAAATTCGCGTTCAATCAACTTTGACCGCAAGGTGTAAAGGCAGAACTAGAAATTTATAAAAAGGACCATAGTGAGATTAAAAATTTTGAGGAGCATAATAAAATTTTAAAAGAATTAAATAGATTATAGAGCTAATTTTACTTTTTCTTTAAAGAAACTATTCTATTTCTATTGAAAAATAGTTGGCAGAGACTCGTTCTCTAAAGAAATTATTCTATTTCCATTAAAAAAAAGTTGGCAGGGACCACGCCCTCAAAATTTTCTATGTTCAAGGACAGAGCCAGAATTTGAAGTTGGCGGTAAACTATAAATATTTAAAAGCAGGGGCAAATTTATAAATAAACTAAATTTTTAAAAAAAATTTAAATAGGGGAAAAGGTAAAAAAAATTATTGGGGGAGGGGCGATTACCCCTCCCCACCCTTTAATAGCTTCGTCCCTGCCTATGTTCCGCTCCAGACAAAATGTGCACGTGTTGTCAAATGATTAAGAAAAAATATGAATAATACTACATTATAAATTGTAATCACCTCAAGATTATTTAAAAATAAAACTATTGAACCCAACAAGTGCCACTGCCAGTGGAAAAGCGGATAATGTTCATCGTAGGAGACATGTGTTCAAATTGCTTTGTCTACAATGTGTATGCTCATTGTCAAAGGGTTAAGAATATGTATGAACATATATCATATTGTAATCACCTTAAGACTATTAAAAAAAAACTATTAAAAGGGTATTTAGAAATCACAATATTATTCTAAAAATCTAAATACTACGCCATATTATAATTATAATTACAAGTAATTACAACGTATATATTTTAATTGGAACAAAATGTAATTATACACAATTTAATAGGACTTCCTAATTAAAAATAACAAAAAATTACCAATTAAGTTTAGCTTAGCTAGTATAAGGTTGGTACAATGTAAAAGAGAACGTGAGATCGAATATACTTAAGCGCTCAATATTTTTTTGATTTACAAGTAAAATAAAATTTGAATAATATAAGCATTGTATCAAACTATATATAAATTATAATAAAATTTTATAAATTATACATCTAATTCCATTAGACGAACTAATTACAAACTAAACACAACAAAATGTAACCATTTGTATAAAAGTTGGAAAGTACAAATAAAAAAATGAATAAATGTTCGAAAGTCAATGTTGTTAATTGCATACCTAATTTAACGAGACGTTTCGATTATTTAAACACATCACATTTATATAATTATATTTAAATTTAATTTCTTTTATGACATTTCAAAAGTCCTTGAATATTCGGCAACCTCTAGAATAAGTAGATAAAATTCTCAATTGACATATACTCTGTTTGGTAAAAAGAGGTTTGAGCAAAAATTAGAGGTTTGAGACATAACTAGAGATTTGACCAGTCAAATCCGCTAATATTGTTGTTTGGTGAATAGCGGATTGAAAGAGCGGATTGGGGTGAAACCGCTAATTTTAAAAAACTCATAATAGGAACTTTTTGAGATTTGAGGTTTGATATTAGAGTTGTAAAGGTTCTTTTACCCTTACCAGTTACCAAAAATCTCAAAATAACCTAAATTAAATATTTTCTTACCCTATTTATAAGCTAATCCTATTTACCTTTTTCTTTTTATTATCACATATTTATATGTGTATTTAAATTTATTAATTAATTAAATTATATTAAAATAATTATATAAATAACAAATTAATATATAAATCATTCGAATATGTTTAGAAAAGTTATATTAAAAATAATTTTATAGATCTAATTAATATTAATTAGATATAAAATATTGATAACTAATAAACTATTCAAACAAGTATTGAATATAATCATATCCTTATATGTCATTTTACTTGTTTAAATAATCTAACATCTATCAGCTATCGGTTAATTTTACCAAACACTTTTATACAACCAGCAAATACAATCCGCTAGTCAAATCAACTAATGCAATCAGCTATCAGCTAATGTAATCCGCTATCCGCTAATTGCCAAAAATGACCATATTCTTTTCTCATTTAGGTTGTGAGTTCAAAACCCGCCAGAAGCAAATTTCTCCTCCCTTTAGGCAGATCGAATAATTATTTTAATCCAATTTTAATTTAAAATTAAAATTATTATTTATTAAATATATAAATACAGAATAAATTGAATGTTCCCGCCAACATTCAAACTGTGTTGGGGAACATCAATTAACCTAAGTTACTTTAATTCAAAATTTTAAAAATATTGTTCATACTTTATGCTACATCCTAGGAAGTGATGGGTCAAATTTTAATTTTTTTAATAATCTTAAGGTGATTACAATGTAGTATTTATTTATACATATTTTTAATTTTTTGACAATGTACACACACTTCACAGAGAAAACGATTTGAACTCGGGTCTGCAATAATGAACATCACTCTTTTCACTGAGATCACTTGTTGGATTCTGATTTTCGATTTCTTTTGAATTGACACAATTTTATTAATAAATATTTCGATTCAGATTGAAAATGCCAACGATTTCGCATTAAAAAAATAAGGGTTAGATGGTTTTTGTTTATTGAAATTGTACATCATTGATCCTTTTAACGATCGAAGAATTTGTGATTCAATTGTACTCGTGAGTGTAAAAATATTATTTAAAGAAAATAAAATAAGTTTGAATGCTTTTGAAATTCGACAAAATAGATATGAATTTGAAAAATACCTCGAAACATGACAAAATTAAAATGTTAAAGTTCCCCCAAAAAAAATTGAATAAAATAATAAAGATAATGGAGAGAAGATGGAATACATTATATTTTTGATGTCTTAATATCAAAATAAGTGTTTTAATTATTTTGTTTTTTAGGTGTTTAAATTTTATTTTTGCTGATTTTAGGTGTTTAAACTATTAATTTTCTCCCTTTTAAGGTCAACCAATACACCTGCTTTGACTAAAAAATGATGATTTAAGCACCTAAAACAAATAAAAAATTTGACACTTAAAAAAGAAAAACGAGATAATTTAAACACTTATTATAATATTAAGCCTTTTTTGGTCGTAGGACTATCCTTAATAACAATTTATTTATTTTATATAACTATTAATATTTAATTTATTAGTTCGCTAATTTCAATTGAATTTTATACTATCCTTTATTGTTAGATGGCTATATGCAAAGTTGATTTATATGATATATTTGTATTGAAATATTTTTTTGAAAGGTCAATATTATTTATTTTTAGAATTAATATTATCAAAATTTAATAGTTTGTATTATTATTATTATTTTGAATAGTCTTAAGGTGATTACAAGGTAGAATATATTGTTTATATTTTTTCTTAATTATTTGACAACGTACACACCTTTGAAGACAAAATTAATTGAACTTCAATCTCTTAAAATAAATATCATCTTCTTTTTACGAATACCACTTGTTGAGTTCAGAAGTTAAATATTAGTGCTTACAACTAGCATAATTAATATTTTGATAAAGTAGATGAAAGTTTTAGTCTTGTCATCATAAAAATATATTGTGTTAGAATTTGTCACATTCGTGATGTGAATTGAAATAAAATATTTTATTATATATATTCAATAAATAATTACGTGTATCAATAGGGTTGCTTCAAATGATAAGTAATTTGATATCGTTTAAGCAGGTTTTGAGTTCGAGACATTTTGTACGCAGAAAATTCTCATTGGGAGATTTACCCACTAAAATCAAGTATACGACGCGAGTCGGTCCGAATTAGTCAGGACGAAGTCTTGAAAACCAGAAGGGTAATCAAAATAATAATAATTATTACAGATAATATAAAAAATGAAAAAGGAAACATAATTCTAATGATATCTCTAGTATTATTAAAAGAAAAGGATTTTTAAATATTTTTCTAATTGAATTAGTACTAAATACTAATCAACTCGCGATACCAATTCAATTAACAATTTAATAAATATTATAAATTATTTAATATTAACAGATTATTTATTCAATTAAATAACAGATTATTTAATAATTAAACTAATTTATCATCCATTGAATCGATTATGAAAAATACCATTCTTGATTTTTGAAAACCAATTTTTCTAATCAAACCAAATTGAAATATTTTAATAATTTGACGAAATCGAGTAACATTTACATATATTTGGTTATAGATTAAATTTATAAAATTTTCTAATCAATATGAATATTGATGATGACATCGTCAATATTTGACAATAAGCGTTATTAATATTTGACACATAATATCAGTGGTGGATCCACATGGTAATTTGGGTGGGGCCTGTGCCCACCCTGAATTTTTCAAACCTTACACATTTGGCTTCAATTTTTATAGCTTTTATGAATTAGTGCTTAAATTTTATGATTTGTGCCCACCCTGAAGTTTTGAAACTTTTATGATTTGTACCCATCCTAAAAAATATTTTGATTTGTGCACACCCTAAAAAAAATTATGGATCCGCCACTGCATAATATGATTAATATTTTTAAAGAATCATGTCATCATAAAAATATAATTTATATATATAAGCAGAACAATTATTGCAAAATTGACCACAACTAAAATAAAAATTTAATATGATTATAGAAAAAGTTTTGATGCTTCTCATTATCTCATATTATGGTTTCTTGTCACGCATTAAACTGATTATATTTTTTAAAAATATTTCAAACGTAATTATAAGATAGTATTTGTTTATAGATATTCTTAATCATTGACAATACATACACCTTGTACACAGAGCGACTGAACCCGAGTCTCCTAAAATGAACATCGTCCGTTTTTCCACTGGGACCACTTATTGAATTCTCAACTGGTCATATTTATTTCTATTATTATAAAATACATTGTATTATTGAGTTTAATGTCACAAGTTAAAAGTGACATAAATTTAGTCATTGAATCTATAAATAATTTCATATTGCATAAAACAAATAGTCATATATTTGAAATATATAATTTCAAAACAAATTTTATTAAAAACTAATGTTATATATATTTTAAAAATACTTATAAGTTCGAGTAACAATATGTACAAGAAACGAGACGCGAATATAAATATCATAAAACAGAAGAAAAAATATCCGTTCATTTAAAAAATTGTTCGTTTCATCTTAAAAACTTACTAACTATTCTTAAAAATCTAATTGCAATAAATATATTTTCAAATATGCAATTACAATCTCACCCACATAGCATGTGTCAACAAATCTAGTATTTTTAGTTATGTCATTTGATGAGTTAATGTCATAATTTAATCAAATGTGAACTTAGTTGAGAAAAAACTAAAAAAAAACATTATTTCTTAAACAACAATAAATATTATCATAATTTTGTTTTTATACATACATCATTGATAAATTTATATTAAACATGATATTGATAAATTTATATATTAAAATTTTTTCACTCCAGCAACAACCAATTAGTTTAACAGGGTGAAATATCAAATCTTTTAAGCAAGATCTGCGATTTAAATTCTGACGATGTGAACGAAAAGAAACTAATTGATCTAACAGGATGAAACGTTACGTATCTTTCGGGGTATTGTATGGTACTAATATTCTTGGTCCCCAAGTTTGTTTCTCATTGATTGTTGTTGCAAGGAGTGGTCCCCACACTGTACCAAATAAAGTTGGTAGGGTTGGTACCACTTGTCAACAAGCATATTTATTTATATTTATATTTCTTTTGAATATATGATGTGATATCATGATAGTATTTGTTTATTTTTTTAGTATTTTTGCAATACGTATATATTTTGTAAATAAATTATTCGAATTTATATCTTTTAAAATAATATTACTTTTACTGATACCACTCAAAAATTACATTTTTATTCGTATTATATTTTAACAAAATAATTATTTTATATTAAATATTTTTTTCACTTAAATCATAAACACAACAAAATTTATTTCGGTCTGGCGTGAGAACTATTGGAAATTCGATTTGGCCCAAACTCGTCTTGTATGAACAAAATGGTACCCAAAGTCCATACATGGCCATATTTTTCATAAAAACAAAGAAATTAATAATAGGGTATATTTGAATATTGGGCTATCAATTGGGTCATGGGTAGCGTAAAGAACTTTGGGTTGGACTAAAAATTTGTTCGACACATAAGTTGTATAAATTTTAGTTACACAATTTTTTTTAATAAAAGCCACTAAATTTTTATTAAATCTATAGAAAAATCACAATTACAATGCATCCAAGAAGAAAAATATTTAGATTAAACAACCCTAAAAAACCTTTGAATCTCCTTGTCTCTGTCCAAACGAGACGCATACATAAGAAAGAAGGAGTGATGCGCGATCCAAGCTGTCAAGCAAAAAGTACCGCTACCGAGGACTGATTTCATCGGCAAACAACCATCAACCGAGTGAGGATATAACTTTCCAAGTGACCACCGACAAAAATATAAATCATAAACTAGCGCCGATTGAATCTATGTGCGAACAACAATCGATCGCTAGGGTATGCTGAAACATGCCACAAAGAATCTAAGATAGATGAATCAAACCACAAAACAAAAACAAAGACATGTCACAAGGACAGAGGAAAAAGCGTGTCACAAGGACATATAAATAGATTCTTATTAAAATAAAAAACAAGAAAACTAATAAATCTGGTAGTCGACAACCAATACTAAAATTAACTGCCGACCACCGATCAAAGGGATTGATCAAAGTAAAGAACACCTAGAGCTGAAGCAATTTTAGTAGTGGAGAGCGGTTAGGGTTTTTCTTAAGTCGAGACGCTTTTAGTTACACAAATCTTATTATTTATTACGATAAAAAAGTTTTATTATTTTATGGTTTAAGGTTTAAAGATTTAAGTTTTAGTTTTAGAATTTAGAGTTTATAATTAGAGATTTTGATTTTTGATTTCATAGTTTAAATAAGATAGATTGTTCATTTTTAGAGTTTAAGGATTTAATTTAGAATTTAAGTTTTAAAGTTGCAAGATTAGAAGTTAAGTTTTAATACATATGGTCTATAGTTTAAGATTTATGGCTTAAGATTCGAGATTTAAATATTAAATTTTATAAATTTAAATAAAAAAGCCCGTTTAATTTTTTTTCCCGCAATTTGAGTATAAAAGAACAATTAATATAAATTAACTCCAAAACTCGACCATTCATATATCAAAATTTTAAATTATTGGAAGCTTAATGGCATGCATAAACTAACCAACCAAACAAGTAGTTCACACCTTTTTTATGATTCAATATTTTAATAAAAATAATTAAAATATCACGAGTATTTAAATATTTTAAAAGGTTTTGGTTATCAATTAAAAATTTTAAATTAAAAATGAGCTTTAAAAAACTACATACTAAAACATTGTTAAATAATTTATCAAATGTGTTTGGTGCAATGTGGTAATCGTGGTCCACATTTTCAATGTAAGATGAAATGGATTATTCATTTGATTTTGAGATATTTTTTTTATAGGAATAGAGGCCTCATTAAAAACCCCCTTCATACAAGCATTTCCGAAGAAACGCTCATAGCGGAAGGAGGAAAAGAGTGCCCAGTAACATATATTAAAAATTCAGTAAAAACAAACCAACAACTGTAGCTCTTACAATGACACTATCCTCTAGGAATTATCCAATCCCTTGTTTCGCAAGACAATCCGCTCTAACATTTGCGGATCTTGGGATCCATCTAACCAGACAGTTTAGTCTGGAAACAAGCTCGATAATATCCTCAACTATCCTACCAAACATAGAGGGATATCCAGTTCTATCCGAGATCCATTTGATCGCCTCAGCACAATCACTTTCGAGAAACAACCTACTGCCCTTACACTCTTCCCTATCCGCAGCGACAATAAGACCCCGCTTCATAGCCTGTAGTTCCGCATGCAGCGGAGGACCATCAGCAACTGATTCAGAAAAGGAAGCGATGAGCTTGCCATCCGGAGTTGAAATTAGGCCGCCGATTCCCCCTCCATTATGTAGCTTTGACATGGCCCCATCAACGTTGATTTTCAGAAAACCCAGCGGAGGAGGCTGCCATACGCATTGTTCTTCACCTTGTCCTGCAAAAACCTATCATTCCCCAACTTCAAGTCGTTCACCAAAGCAACCAAGGGGGTGCGGCATGCCTTGTGGAAAGCCTTGAACCAACACGCAGCCCTGTACCTAGCAATGAAAAATAAAAGGATTGCATCGAAATTCCCATTATTGAAAACAACTTCATTTCTTATCTTCCAAATCGACCATAGGGTAGCCATTGGAATAAAAAACCAGATCGAAGTGTCAACTCCACAAACGCAACTCTCAAACCAAAGCTGCAGAAAGGAGGAAATTGAGCTTGGAATAACCAGGTTAAGATTCCACACACCAGCAAGTTTCATCCATAGGGCCCAAGCATAACGACAGTGAAGGAAGATAAGTTCCGCAGATTCCAAGCAGCTATTACATAGCGAACACCTGCCGTCTACGCCATTTAACACCCCCCTTCGAATCAAATTTGCTCTGACAGGGATCCCATTTCTCAATACCCTCCATAGAAAAAACTCGATTTTAGGAGGGGCGAAACCACTCCAAACAAACTTACGCCATTCGAACATGTCTTTCGAACCAGAGAAATACAATTTCCGGAAGGACTTAACAGAATAGACACCACTCCCTTCACCATTCCATATCATCGTATCGAAGTTTACGCCGACAGACGAGAAATTATTTAGTCGCCCCATCAGCGTATTCCATTGGTCCAGCTCACAGTCAAAAAGTTGCCGTCTGATAGGAATTTCCCATCGCCAACCTTGCTGATCCTTTCTTCCAAGATCTGCAATTACACAATGCTTATTTACTGCAAGGGCATAGATACGAGGATACTCTAGTTTTAGCGGGCTCTCTCCCAACCACCTATCATCCCAAAACCGAATCGAAAAACCCTCGCCAACCAGCAATCTAACATTGTTCCGAAAACATAGCCCTACTGCATCATCTTTAAAAAAGGAAGCTTTGATCCCTCTCCAAGTCCACGACTCAAGTCTATGGACCTTTGGTTGAATGACTATTTCCGACCTAGCCTCGTTAACTTTTGCGCAAACCACCCTCTTCCACACATTGCCCGACCCTGCAGCAAACTTAAAAATCCACTTTCCCAGCAACGCTCTGTTTAATAGACTAAGATCACACACACCAAGACCCCCTACTTCAATAGGTTTGCAAATAGAATTCCAGTTGACCCAATGTAGTTTCGTTTGATCCGACGCACCCCTCCACAAGAAACTGGCCATAATGCCATTTAACACCTTTAGCACTTCCACAGGCATTTTAAATAGCGACATAAAATATGTAAGGAGAGAGGTTAAGACAGATTTAATTAAAACAAGTCTTCCTGCAAAAGACAAATTACAGCCCTTCCAACCCGATAGAGCAGAATGGAATTTACTAATCACGGGTTCCCACAAAGCTTTGGAATTTCTTTTCGGTCCGAGGGGGAGGCCTAGGTACTCGGCCGGAAAAGTCCCCACTTGACAACCCAGAGCATCCGCCCATTCCGCAACAATACTGTGCTCGAGACCAATACCAAATAAACGACATTTGCCCATATTAAGCTGTAAACCAGCAGCTACTTCTACTATTCTCAGCACTCTTCTAATGTTTATTACCTGACCGAATGAGGCGCCACAAAAAAAGATTAAATCGTCCGCAAATTGAAGATGGGATAACGATACTGCTTCCCCTCCTCTCCCGATCTGAAAAGTATGAAACAAACCCTTATTTGCAGCTTTCTTGATCATTAAAGACAAAGCTTCGCCAATGACATTAAAAAGCATTGGCGACAAGGGGCAGCCTTGTCGAAGGCCCCGTCCGAGAGCGAAACTTGGGGTAGGGGACCCATTCACCAGAACAGAAATCTTAGCCGTCGAAATACATTTAAATATCCACATCCGCCATCGCTCCCCGAAACCCATCTTCTTTAGAACTAGCATCAGAAACTCCCAATTCACCGAGTCATATGCTCGTTTAAAATCAGTTTTAAACACCACACCTTTCAAGCCCATTTTTTGAACATAATCCACTGCTTCATTTGCTATGAAAGAGCAATCGAGTATCTGCCTTCCCGCCACAAATGCAAACTGAGTCTCATTAATAATCGAACTGAGCACCACTTTCAACCTTCTCGAGAGCACTTTAGAAAGTATTTTGTATATGCTGCTCACGAGGCTAATTGGCCGGTAATCATTGAGGCTTTTCGGATTGGGGACTTTTGGAATAAGGGTGATAAAGGAATGGTTAACGCCTTCATCCCATTCGGCACCTTCGTAGAACTTACCAAAAAAATCCATTATTTTTGGTTTTAACAGATCCCAATACCTCTTAAAGAACGCCATATTAAAGCCGTCCGGACCCGGGGCTTTCGAGCTTTCCATGGAAGAAATTGCTCCCCACACTTCCTCTTCCGAAAAAGTTCTTTCCAGAGACCCCGCCTCCTCTGTCGAGAGACGAGAAAAAACTAGATCCATGTCTTGTACGCTGAGCGTGCCTCCAGCCTTATACATATTTGCAAAGTAGTCCAAAATACCTTTCTTTAATCTACCAGGTTCTGAGATCTTTTCCCCGTTGAACACCATCGAGCTGATTAGGTTCCTATTTTTCCTATTGGTTGCCGTTAGATGAAAAAACCGCGTGTTGCGGTCGCCTTCCGAAAACCATTGTGTTCTCGAATACTGAAGCCAAAGTCGTTCCTCTTTTCTGAGGAGGTTCCAAAGCTGTCCTTTAAAGTCAGCTAGTAAACACTGAGCAGTTGCCGACCCATTACCCTCTTGAATTTCCTGGTTTAGTTTGAAAATCTTCATTTCCAAATCAGAGATGCTCCTACTGAGATTCTCTTTATCCATACGCGGGAAACTTTTAATTCCACCTTTGGCTCTTCTCAGTAGGCACAAGATGCTCTCATTCGCCGCCACTCTACTAGACTTACAGATAGTATCTTCAATTACTTTGTCGAACCCGTTTTCCTCTAGGAGATAATTAAAAAATCTAAACGGCTTTGGACCCCAATCCACTTTCCTCTCTGCTAGCAACAGTGCGTTATGGTCCGATAGAGAGTTTGGAAGTAAATGCTGAGCGATGGTAGGAAACAACTGAAGAAAGGAGGAGCTGACCAAAAACCTGTCTAACCGCACGAACGTTGGCGGGTCTCTATTATTAGACCAAGTGAACCTGCCTCCCATCAGCGGGAGATCCATTAACTGGGATTCATACACAAAATTCCTGAACATATTGATACTCGAAAAACTCCATGAACATCCGTCTTTCTCGTGCACATCTAAATAAGCATTAAAATCGCCACCAAGGCACCACGTAATATCGGTCCCAGCAACCATCGACAATAGATCTTCAAAAAAACCTGCTTTCTCAGCCTCCACTGAAGGCCCGTACACACACACAAAACCACACCGCCTCTGCACGGAAACCACCTCCCCAATAACAGCAATGAATCTATTCCGAACGATTTGTATCGGGTTCCTAATGACATCAGATTTCCATGCTAGAAATAACCCGCCAGCAGACCCTGTAGAAGAAACATAAACAAAATCCATTTTCCCAGAGCAACCCAGCTTACGCGCAACACTATCATCAACCTTCTGTAGCTTAGTTTCCTGAATCATAACTAAACTCGGATTCTTTTCCTTAACCATTTTCCGCACCATCCGACATTTTTCACTCCTACCTAAACCCCTAACATTCCAACACAGAATTGACAAATTCATTAAAATTAAGAAGAAGACAACCCAGCAAAAGGCGAACCACTCTATCTGGTCTAGGACCTGTTCTGCCTTTCCAAATTTGCAACCGAGTCTACCACCGCCTTCTTTCCACCGACGAAAGACACCCCTAGTATTTCGCTCACTCCCCACACAGCCAGAGCTTCTTCAATGTATTCAAGATGGACCGAATCTTGCTTCGAACTTACCGATGAACACCCCAACGATCTTTCCTTCTCCAGATTTTCAATTGAATCCCACATCTTTTTCCTTAGATCTCTCCTATAGGCAGCGTTAAAGAAAGGGGGATTTTCATTGAAGGAAATAGAAACGCACAGGGGACGGGAGTTTACAGTAACATTCCTATCAGACCCAATAAAGGAATTTTCTCCTGAGGTGACCCCTCTGCCAACTGCCTGCAAAATATCCCGATCAACCGCAATATCCTCAACTCTAAAAACACCACGAGGCACCGCTATTCCAGGCTCCATCGAATCACTTACATATTCTTGTAAGAGATTATTATCTTGACTCCCTAGGCCCGCTTGGGATTGAGGCCCATTTGTCTGATCTGCTCTTTGCATCTCCGAATTAGAAACACCTAAGACTGGACTCATCCGGACATGACCCATTTCACCCGCCACTTGACCCGCTAAAGCCTCCATACCACCCTTGTCCCCACCTGGCGATAAACCGCACGTGTTTTCCATTCCAAAAGCCTGCACCTGATCAGCTGCCAATCCATCTTCTACGTTCACTGCATGGGGATCATCCTCGAGAATATCCACATCGTTAATGTCACATTGTTCCAAGGGGTTTGTTGGGACTTGAAACGCCAAGTCTTGGCCTGAAAGTGATCCCGGTCGGTGAGATGCGCCGCCACCCAAAACCTCATCCGGCCACTTATCCGCGTACTGCCCACACCGATCGTCCTCCTCAACAGCAACACCGGCAAAGGAGAAGGCCTCTCCCGTTTTAATATCCAGTAAGAAATCATGACCAGCAACCACTATTTTAATAGCAGAAGGAACTACGAACTGGCTTGGGCTTCTAATAATCAATCTAGCCACACTCAGATCGGATTTTTCTCTGGTCGCTTCATGAATCAAAACTAAACTCCCCCACCTGTTGGCGAGCTTTGAGAAAAAGTCGTCGGACCAAACTACCAGGGGAACACCCCTTATGGCGACCGAAACAAGTGTCATTGGGACCTCGTTTATGAAAACAGACTCGTCAAGATAATCAAACCAAAAACCCAGCTCCTCCATTTTCTCCTTCCAGATCAACTCTTTAGCAGTTGGCGATTCAAAGGAAATTAAAACTGAGTTTTTCATGCAACCCCACTTAGCCAGTTTCGCCTTTATACCATCACTTTGTAATGCTTTTTGTACGAACTCTCGGTCGAAATTTTCCTTTAGCACCCCTACCGCAGAGGCCCTAATCCACTTCAGAACCTCCTTTGGTATGAAGAAATTCAAAGAGCTAATCCCATCATCTTTACTGCCCCCAGAACCATTTCCCACAGAAACATTCTTTTCGACCTCTGACGCCCTAGTCGGTTCACTCATTAGAACTTCCTTGTAGGATTTTCCTTGTGTCTTAGAAAACCCATATCTCCTCTGCTCCCTGGTACCAATCCCATCTCTATCTGGCCTCCTTTGAGGGGTTCCTTGTCTCCCAAAGCTTGAAGGGGAAGGAAACTTTGCAACCGAAACCATAACCCTAATACCATCAATCATGGTATTATGGAAAACTCTTATCACTTCCTTCATCTCCTTTTCACTGCTCATGGAAACAAACGCGAAATTCCTATTCTTGTACTTAGGTTTGTTCAACGTCGAAGGGATGAAAACTCTTTTAACTTTACCGTAGTGGTTGAATAGCTCCCAAAGAGCGCCACGCGATACCCTCTTACTCAGATTATCGACAAAAACCTTCCACTCACCTTCGCCGGTCTGGCGATGTGGAACATGCTCTCTCCCCTCCGCTGCCGCCGCTCTAGCTCCTCCTTCCATCGTGATGTGGCATTAACGGTTAAATGTAACCAGATTTTGAGATATTTATTTTAGAGTAATTGTTTAAACAAGCTTTCAAAATTGTTACTCTCTCTGTCCCACTAAAACTGTCACATGTTGATTTTTTTGGGTCAAACTTTTTCAACTTTGACCTCTTATAATTTAAAATTTATTATTGATAAAAATATGAAAAAATATATTTTAAAAACTTTGAATCAACTAGTTTTTAAATATATTTTTTATAATTTTTAATTAATTAAAATATTTAAATAAATTATAGTCAAAGTTGAAAAATTTTGACCAAAAAAAGTCAACATGTGACAGTTTTAGTGGGACGGAGGGAGTACATGTTTATTTAGGGTTTAGATTTATGATTTATTTTTTAGAATTAAGGTTTAATAATTATAATTTAGAGTTTATGGAAAGTTTAGGATTTAAGGCCCTGGCTCTAAAATGAAAAGATGATTCATTTAGATCCACATGAAAAATCCAAGGCCATTGCATTGCCAGAATCATGTTGTATATTTGAAAGTGGTTGACCTCCTTGCTTCTCTCATGGTACAATCCTCTTCCCGTTAAGTCCTCTTTCTCCTCGGTCCATAGAGACAAAATGTAGAGGTAAAACTGACGCCAACAGTTAATCACGAAAAAAATGACTCACTGAGTCATGATTACTAACTAATACTAATATAATACTAATAGAATATACTAATCTAATACTAATAGAATAGAAAAAATAGAATAAAAAATACTAATATAATAGAAAAAGAAGAATTGTCTTTTTTGTATACTTTCTTCGGTTTCGTTGCTATCGCGAGCTTTACGCAATCGATCGGATCATATAGATATCTTACAACTACAGTCTTGAACCCATGATGACCACAATGACCACCTGTTCTAGAGGTTGTATAAATATATTTGCGTTTTTTTTTTATTTTTGTATAAATATTATTTCAAAACTTATTATGGTGTTTACTTATTAGGAATGAAGTATACTAATAATAATTAAATAATAACAAATCATCAAAAAAAAGTTTTAAAATTAGATTTGTTTCTCTTTATTTCTAATGAAGTAACATCATAGGTTCTTCAGTAATACATAAAATTATATATTGTGTATAAATATCAGTCATAAAAATTGAACTGGTTACATTTTAACTTGTTTTCACCTTTTCATTTTTTAAAACAATATTATACATGATTAAGACAATGAATTAAATTTATGACTTTTTTAATCAATAACCAGTTAGTCTATCGGGATGAGGTGTTAGGTCTTTTAAGCAAGGTCAGAGACTTGAATATTAACATTATGAATGAAGAAAATTAGGTTGGGAAAGTTGCCCTCTATTGGACCTCTACAAAATCCGACCTGAATTAGTCGACAAATGAGCTGAATATCAGTTGCCCATAAAGAGTACTTATAACATGCACTGGCGATATAAAACAAAAATGTTTCCGCAAGCAATTTGTTTTAGGGGTTTAAGGATTCAATTTAGGCTTCATTGTTTATGGGTTTAGAATTTAAGAGTTGTAGTTAGAATTTAAAATTTATGCGTTAAAACTTAAATCCCTAACATATTATCATAAAATCTAAACCATAATCTCCAAACCCTAAACTCTAACCACAACACTAAATACTAAACCCATAAATTTTAAACTCTAAAACTAAGACATTTAATTTTTTTACCGCTAGTGTATAAAATATTTTTTTTTATAAATTAACATGATTTTAGAACTTACTTTATATAATTTATATTTGAATTTGATGCTCGAGTTAATTTATATCAATGTATACACTCAAAAAATATATCAATTTATACCACATTTCTGCATAAAAAAAATCTTTCACGTGTATAGTATTTGAATTCATGTGAACTAAACTGACCATTTTGTCAATTAAATATATTATTATTATTTAAAAATCAAACATAAAATTAACAAATTTGTATAAATTTTCTATCACTCCTACTCTCTAATATTTAAGTCAAAAAAATTATAATTACATGTATGCTAAATTATTTTAGTCAACGAATATTGTCACAGGTTATCTACTCTCGTGATGAGTCATTGTTACGATTGTTCATTCTAGTTATTCTATCATGAGGGGCTCGATTTGTCACGGGATCACTATTTTTTTTTCAAAAAATATATTTATAAGATATACAACGTCATCATTTTTATATTTTAAAAATTCTTTTTTTTACGATATGAGATTAATGTCTCCGTCACCAAACTGGATAATTAATATATTATTCTCTGTTACAAACTGGATATACATTGGACCACACCGTCACCAAGCAATCTTAAAGCTTCCAGATTCACTAACCCCACATCCCTTGGAAACATGAACACCCTTTTCGACACGTGTCCTTCCACCTGTTCCCTGTTCTTCGCCATGCATGGCCTCCTTAATTGACACGTATGCATTCCACCCTTCCCCTTTACACCATCATCTTCCTCTATATTAGCCTCTCCATTGCCGAGCTCTTACCACAAACATAACAGCCTTCAAGTTTGGTCCGAGACAAGAATCAAAATCTGTGTTTTTGTTTAGGGTTTTGTCTGAAAAGAGAGACAAAAATGGCTACTATGGGAAGAAACGTAGCAGCTCCTTTGTTGTTCCTCAACTTGGTTATGTATTTCATCGTGTTGGGGTTTGCTAGTTGGTGTGTTAATAGGTATATCAATGGCCAGACTCATCATCCGAGTGAGTTTACTTACTGGTTTTTCGAGTCGGATTTCGGATTTATAAAATAACGATCGTATCGTAATATCGTGTTCGTGTTTGTTTATTTGTTTGTATTTTCAGGTATGGGTGGGAATGGAGCAACGGGTTTGTTCTTGACGTTTTCAATCTTGGCCGCCGTAGTCGGCATAGTATCGAAGTTTGCCGGAGCGCATCACATTAGGTCCTGGAGAAGTGATAGTTTGGCTGCAGCTGGATCAACTGCACTTATTGCTTGGGCCTTGACTGCACTGGCCTTTGGGTGAACTTCGATTTCTGTTTCGAATTTTATTTTACGGATTCGGTTATTCGGATGTGTGTATAAGATTCGATCTTCGATATTCGATTGCAGGTTTGCTTGCAAGCATATAAACATTGGAGGGTGGAGAGGATGGAGGCTGAAAATAATTGAAGCATTCATAATAATCCTCACATTCACTCAACTCTTGTATGTGTTACTGATTCATGCTGGTGTCTACAGCAGTAGGTATGGACCAGGGTACCGAGACACCGACTACGGCATGCGAGGACCCGGGGATGAACCGGGGCATAAGGCCGGCACCGGAGTAATGGGGACTAGGGTTTGATAAGGACCATAGTTTAAGTAGCTGAATATGTTATTTCGTTTGCAGTTAAATCAGTTGAATTTGGACCTACTTTTTTTTTTTTTCATTTTCTATGAGACATGGATTTGCAGCACATCTGGTTTGTAAAGTTTAATGATTCTGGTCTTTTTTCTAATGGGAAGTGTGGTTCTGTTCAAGGTTATTTCCCCTGTAACTTCAAGTTCCATAGTTGAAAAGCTAAGTTCATGTAAGAAGGGCATGATTCAAGACAAACAAAAATTCTGTTCATGTTTTTGGAGTCAAGGAAGATCCATGAAAAACAAAGGGAGTTCTCATAAGCGTTGAGAGTAATTCATGGTCCATGAAAAAAAATCGATTCGAATTAATCGGCTAATGAGTCTTATACTAGTCTTCTTTTATGACCGGGTAAATTCGGATTCCGATCAATCTGAATCGGCTAATGAGTCGACCAATTTAAACATGCTTTCTGGATCATCTGTGAGCTTTGTTTTTTTGGAAAATTTTGAAAAACCACCGCTAAAAATGGCTGTACACAATTTCTTACAAAAATTTAAAAAATTTACATACCAAAACTGGTAAGAATTTGTGTAAAAATTTCGGTACATATACATAAATCTTTACGATTTTTAAATTTGCGTACGTGCCTTTTTTTAGCCGTTTTTTAAGCAACCGTATCCGAATCGGCTAATGAGTCGACCAATTAAAAACATGCTTTCTGGATCATACACAATTCAAAATTCTTACCTTTATGTAAAAAATTTAGTACATGTAAATAAAACATTATAATTTTTTTGTAAAGATTTGTGTACGTGCCCGTTCCCTAGAACTTTCTCTGTTTTTGTTTCTCAATAACTACATGAAGGTTTTACAGATGCAAAGTATGCGGTTTCCATGGACAAATAAGAGTAAACATCCTAGTATTCTAACATTGATCCAATCTTGTCACATTTTCTTGTCTCCATGTGTGAGTAAATCAACCAAGAAAAACAGATTCTTTTTGGGGTTAATGAAAAACTCTAAGGCTATGCAGAAATTAAAAGAGAAGAACCTTAGGTTGACCCTTCATTGATAAAACCCTCCTTGCGACCTTCAAACCCCGGTCGCAACAGCTTCTTCTCCCTCTTTGCAATGCGCCGCATCTTCTTCTGGTGAATCTTGTCCGCTATGTTCTCCGATCTCTTCTGCTGTTTATCCGCTTTCAACTTCTCGGTTGTTTCCGCCCTCTCATTCCACTTCTCGACATTCTTCATATGCTTCTTCTTCTCCTTCCGTATACTCTGTTTCAACAACTTCGGATCATCGTGAACCTTAATCCCGGCAGCTCTATCCATCGCTGCCTTCCACGAATGCTTCTTTGCGATAACCGCTCCTTTCTCGGGATCTCTCTTAGCTTCTTCTAATTTCATTGCATTTTCAAGCTCCTTGAACTTCGAAAGTTTTCTCTTCTTCCTCCCATGTTTATCTTCGTCCCCGAGTTTAACACGACTAAAAGTAAGTTCCTTTGCAGCCTCTTCAACATCCTTCTCAACTTTATCCTCACCATTACCTGCATCAACCTTCTTCTCTTCGGCTCCGCCATCCCTCTTTTGCTTCTTATGAACATTACCCTTCTTATCATTCCTCTCATTCTTCCTCTTCTTCTCCGAACCAGCAGCATTCCTACCGCCCCGAAGCTCTTCGATTTTCCTACGAAGCCTTTCCCTAAGTTCTTCGTAAGTCACCGACCGTTCCTCACCGCCATCCGAATCCGACATTATAGGTCTAACCTCGATTTCTTCCTCCTCACCATCACTATCCTTATTCAATTTCTCCTTCTCCAAATTCTCTTTCAACAAATCGAGAGTCGTTTTCGTCGATTTCTCGGGATCTAACCTATCTCTACGGGCCTTCTTAATGTTTTCTCTAGACTGTTTCTTAGCCGAAGCCTTTTCGGCCTTGCTGAGACCCTGAAACCAGGGTTTATCCTTTTCATCGGTTAGATAAAACCTTGCAGGGATCAACTCCACCAATTTGTCAAAAAACACAGCATTTTCACGAATTATAGACTTTAAATCAATTTCCGATTCGGGTTCATTCAAAGTTCTTTCTTTTTTCTTCCCCATCTGCATAAACATTAAAAAAAATATACTTTTTGTTTTAAATATGAAATTTGGGTTTCAACTTTCAAGTAGCGGCAGCCTAACGGAGCAACGGCGCCGTCCGCCACCGCTAAAAACTTAAATACCGGTGTGAGCTAAATTTCACAGCGAAAATAACGGATTGCGGCGGCAAATAGCTCAAAAATTACATGAATCAATAAACCAATATTCAAATCTAAGTCTAGGGTTTCAAAAATTACCTTAAATTAATTTCCGGGTCGAGAAGTTGAAGGCAAGAGCTTGTTTGGCGGCGAGGTTGTGGGAAGAAAATAGGTCAGGGAATTTTTAAAGGAATTTTAGAAAACATTTCTGATGAACCATTTTAGAGTTAATTACAATAGACCCTTAAACGTTTGCTCAAATTATAAATTAGTACATAAATTTCAAAACATTCTAAGAGGTTGTTTTTGGAATAAATGGTGTCACTTTTGTTTGTGTTTCTTCCTATTTTAATCACCAATTTTAAAAAGTATTGTATCGGTCATTTACGTTATCGATTTAATTATTGAGATGTTAACTTACAACACATTGTTAATAGATCTTTGAATTTTAGATAATATATCAAATTGACCAATAAACTCTTTTAATCTCTCTTTTAACTCATACTATTCGTGTCACTCTGACCACCTTATCCGAACAATGATAACACCAAACTAAAGCTTTCTCCTTTTCCTTCTCTGTTGTTTCTGCAATAATAACAACTTCATCTTTCACGTTTTGTTACGAGAAATCTTGTTCCGAAGCTCAACATTCCACTTTCATGACTACCATAGTTTTATCTCAGAGAATTGATCACTGAACTTGCTTTAGTGGATATCGATATTGATACAGGACGTAGCCAAGTAAGAAGTCCTCAAAGTCGAGATGCATTCGAGTATGCATACATGGCGATGTTTTGTAACAGCAACATGAAACATAAGATCAACAATTGGAGACAGCGGACTGCTTAGAGTGCCTAATAGAGAATCCAAAGGATTTTATGGGCTAAAAGAACTTTGGTTCGGTGCTATAATAACGTTGATAGTGTGAGTTAAAAGAGAAGTTGAGAAAGATTTTGAGTTAAATTGATATTTTATTTAAGGTTGAAGAGTTAAATTATAAATTAATTCTTTATATTGACATGTCACGTCATTAATGTATCACAAGTATATTTAAATAGTTTAAAAATATATCACACGTATCAAATATTATTTATTACAAAACTGTTTAAATTTGAATTTATTAAAAGAATAAAATTTTAAGTTATGAAATTGATGCCAATTTGATTTTCTTTTAACCAAAGAAATTGTTTTAGGATTGTTTTTAGTCACATTATATATATAGGGTGTTGATGGTAGGTTAATTGTACTATTTAGTTTAAACAGTCGATTAATCGTTATAATGGTTATTGAATCGTAATTTAATCGTTAAAGTTGGCTAATTATTTTAACTGTTATTAACGATTCGGTTACTTGTTAACCTGTAATCTATTACTACTACACTTTTTTCTACATGTTTACCATTTTTTAAAATAATTAAATTATCTCTCCGATAATATTATATTAATATTATATTATAAGAGGGTCAAGATTGATGTAATCAATCTTGTGAACAAAATATATGTTATAAATAATTTAATAACGGTTAACCTATAGGTCAACAATTAACCATCATTTGCTCATCCCCTTGTGTACTGGTGGCAAAGGTAGATGTTTATCATCCCTTGGGACCTGGGCTCGAGCACCAATAATGCATATTGAGTGTGTCGTTTTAAGAAAGTTGAACCGATGCTACCATTGTATCACACCAACATATTCAAAAAAAACCATTAACCATCATTTTTAATGGTTTGATTAACCAAAACGATTTAAGTTTAACGATTTAGTTAATTAACCTATAAATATAACAATTATATCGATAAACAATTACGATTAATTTATGCATAGTGCACTCCACACAAATTTTCGTATTATCCGTTCAATAATCAAATTATTTGTTTGATTTTGGATCAAATTTCGATCCGACTTAAATTAGATGTTGGATATGTTTTTTAAGTTTAAATTCATGTACATTTATATTATTATTTAATTAATGATTTGTAATTTTTGCTGCCTCGCGGTCTTATAGTCTTGGTCTGATTAATTCAGATCGATCTGTGTCACGCACTTGGCTTTGGTGAGTGAGTCTCTTAGCGGGAATTTTCTGCATACACAAGGCCTCGAACTCGAGACTTGCTTAAGTGATACCAAATTGCTCATCACTTGGACCAATTCGTTGATAATTAATTATTTGTATTTAAATATAAGAGTTATATTTCGATACACAATATATGTATAAAAAAATTACACAATTTTTTTTTTAACTATAACTTAAGAAAAATTACTCAATATAAATGTTGTGTAGTCCAAAAAATACATGTTTTTTATGATTTATGGATTTAGTTTAGATTTTTATGGATTTAATTTTGGGTTTATTTTTTATATCTTAGGGTTAAAGATTTAGATTTTAATATCTAAATAGTAAATATCTATATTTGTGTAGTATTTTTCACGACATACGTATAAAAATTACTCAAATTTTAAACCTTAAAAAGCATAAATATCAAACAATAAATTATAAAAATAACCCCTATATTATAAACTTATAAAACCCTAAACTAAATATTTAAACCTTAAAATTGACGGGAATGTGTAACTTAAATTTACTCAACTTGTATATCGAAATATTTTCCTAAATTTAATTACATAATATAAAATCAAATTCATATGTATATATATATATATGTGTGTGTGAGAGAGAGAGAGATAGGATCCGTTTACACAATGTAAAACTCTTTAAGTTTTACACGTTTTTTGGACCGTTGGATGAGTGAAACGAATGGATGTGATTAACAATAAATATGTGAAGATTATCACTTGAAAAAAAGAATAAGGAGTTAATCTGAGTCATTCATTCCTCTCATCTAACCATCCAGAAAACGTGTAAAACTTAAAGAATTTTACATTGTATATATATATACATATGAATAGTGAAACACTAATAATCAGGGATGGAGTCAGCCGGGGTAAAATATAAGTTTTGAAAGGCGGGACAAATTTATTAATTTAATATTTTAAAAAATAAAAAATTAAAGGTAAAAAAATTTCCTACATGAGGACAAGAGCCCCTCTCATTGTTCATGTAATTTTGTCACGCAAACAACACATTCGATAATTTTAACTCAAAATAGAAGAAACTCTGAAAAAATTCACATCACATCTAATTAGACAGCTTGATCGGAATGTTTGTAATCGAATAATTATGTTATTGTTGCATATAGTCATGATTTAAAAAGAATAAAATGAATAATTAGCCGAAAGTATGGACTGATTAATGAAGATTAAGGAATAAAGTGTTGTGTTTAAAAGTTGGTTTAACAATATGTATATATTAATACTTCATCCAAAACCTAGAGATTGTGAGAATAAAATTAAAAAATATATTATTGTACGATATATTAATTATATCACTAGATTTTTAAATATATGAGTTTAAATCCATATGTTGTTAATGGAGCAAACTGAGACGGAGAGTCACCTTCATAATAGATTTATACAATACTCAATGTCTCAAGTTGAATAAGCCGGTAAATAAATCAGATGTCAAAAATATTATTGTACGATATAACAATGAATAAAATATAATACAAAGTATGGATATAATATGAGAAAAATATATAACAAAAACTTTTAATACATTAATTTGTTGGGGGAAATTTACATTCTAAACCAGTAAACTTAATTTCGGTTTTCATTAAGACCACAAACATTTAATTCGATGACAAATAATTATGATCAATTCTTTCGTCACGAATATTTTCACTAAAAGATAAATATTTATGGTGTGGATTGAACTCTGACAATATGATTAAAGGATGAGATGAGTAATTATCACACCGCATCTCATAATTACATTAAATTTTTTTTAAATATAAAAGATCTTACTTATGGTATTGTTATACTGATAATTAAATAATAAATAATATATGTGAGCAGTTCAATATATATGCGCATGAAGAGAGGCATGATTGGGAGTTGAGAAGTAAATATAAGTATTATATAAGTGGGAGACAAATTTATAATTAATCTATTTTTTATAATAATAATAATAATAGAGTTAGGATCAACTTACACAATAAGTTTTACACGTTTTCTGGATCGTTAGATGTGGGAATGGATGACTCAGATTAACTCCTTACTTTTTTTCCAAGTGATAATCTTCACATATTTGCTGTTAATCTCATTCATCCGTTTCACTCATCCAACTGTCCAAAAAACGCGTAAAACTTAAAAAATTTTACACTGTATAAACGGATTTTATCTAATAATAAATAATAATAATAATAATAATAATAATAATAATAACAATAATAATAATAATAATAATAATAATAATAATAATAATAATAATAATAATAATAATAATAATAATAATAATAATAATAATAATAATAAGTGGAAGACTTGTTTCTTAGAACAAATCTTTTCCACATTAAAAAACACAAAAAGGCAAAATATTATATAACAAATGAAAAAGTGGATTATTGTAAGGATGATGGCAATATTTGCCTACCCAAATCGTGTGGGAGGCGTGTAAAAAGAGAAAATTTAATTAATTATTTATTAAGTAGTTACATAAAGGATAAACTCAATAGCAAAGGTTGACCGATTGACTTTCAAATTTATAATTTTGATAATTTTAAATACATGAATATAATAAAAAATAAACTCATTCGATAATAATTAATAAATACGATATGATATATATGAATAATATAATGCATTTAGATGTATTATATTAATAAATATAATATAGAATACGATACGTATATACGGATTATCGGAAATTTGAATTCAAAAAAGTTAAAAAGGCGAAATCTTTGTACACTCGTGGGAAATTAGAAAATGAAAAAATTAATTTGGCTTTGAAAGCAATAGTAGTATTTGGGAAGTCAAAGTACAGCTTTGAACCCAGCACTTACATTAATTTTTTTTAATTAAAATTGTTAATCAAAGATTAGGATGAACGAAAATATTAATAAAACACATTTAATTAATTAGTTTATCTTTAGGGTTTTGGTAAATTTTGATGACATAATTTGTCTAGAAGAAAGGGAACATTGATTGGATTTTAGTAGGTAGTGCCCAACAGCCCAAAAGTGTGATTTTAAGGGTAAGATTAAATTGAATTTAATTTATTGGTCGATTAATCTGAATCGAATTTTATAGAGGTTAATTATAGGACGACGACTCTTCTAATTAAGTTTATTTCATTTATAATGTTAATATTCCACTATTGACCTTGCTTAAAATACCTAACACTTTATCCCGTCAAACCAATTAATAGTTTGTAGAGATATTTTTGCCTAAATAAATAAATTCATACAAGGTATTTATTTAATACATTAACACTATATAAAATAAACGTTCTACGAACGGATTTAGAATATTATTATGCGTCTTTTATAGGGGTGTAAACGAGTCAAGCTCGAGTAAGGCTAAGCTCGACTCGTTAAGATTCCGAGTCGAGTTTGAGCTTGAGTAATTTCTAACGAGCATGAGAAATCTGAGCTCGACTTGACTCGTTTAGAACTCGAGTCGAGTTCGAGCTTGATTCGAGCCCAATCGAGTCAAGTGTTGACCGATCTTTGACTGCATTGGACTCGAGTAACTCTTCATCTGCCACGTCTCAATTAAAGTTCTATGAAGAAAAAACTTTGATACACAAGTTGTGTAAACTCAAGCTTGTTAATTTTAGGGTTTAGGGTGTTAGTTTATGGTTTAGAGGTTTAGGTTGTTGGGTTTATAATTTAGGATTTAAATTTTAGGTTTTAATACTTATGTTCAGGGTTTTAAGTTTAAGAATTTAGATTTTAAATTATAAAAAATAAGAAAAATAGTATATTATATTTTCGAGTAGCTCGTGAGTTTTTCGAGTCGGGTATCAAGTAGCTCGGTTCAAATCGTTAAGAACTCGAGCCGAGTTCAATTAAGTCGAACTTTGACCGAGCTTTGACCGAGTCGAGCTTGAGTAGCTCGCGATCTATCTCGTCTCATTTACAGCCCTAGTCCTTTATATAAAAAAGCAGATGACAATATTTTTTTTTATTTTTCAAAATACCTACTGTTGAGTGGATCGAAAGATCGATATTTACCAAGAGGGGGGGTGAATTGGAAATTTGAAGGATTGTAGTGGAAATTGGCAAATTAAAATTGAAGAACAAGGAATTTAGAGTGGTTCAAGTTCCAAATGAACTCTACATCCACTACCTTAGTCTCACTAAGGATTTGCAACAATTTCACTAAATTGATCTTCCCCTTTTCTAGGACAAGGAGGCAACCTTTTACAATATCGGTTGATTTTTCTACCCAAAAATCAACCCAACCCTCACACAAGAGAACAAAGGAATTTGTAGGCTAATTAGGTATCTCTCAATACAAATGATAGCCCCGATACAAGCACTCAACCCAATTTCACAAAATATGAATGAAGAACACAATTTGGGATTTTACACAAATATGAGATTTTTGCTCAAATTCTTGAATTTGATGTTTGGATGTTTGCTTGAAGTTCAATAGTTGTTGCTGATGCCTTTTGGATGTCCCTTTTATACCTTCTCATTGATTTCTAGCCGTTTGGGTGGTTGAGAACATAAATGGAGCCGTTGGAACCCTCTCTTGCCACCATTAATGCTGTCTGCACCAACCCGTTTCGGAACACGGGAAACCTGTTTCGGAACGGACTAAAATAGAAAGAGCCGTTGGGGTGCATTTAAGAGCCCGTTTCGAAACGCCTTGTGGCCGTTTCGGAACGGTTTTGCCACTGTAAAAGGGTCGTTTCGGAACGGTCCTAGCCCGTTTCGAAACGCCTTAACGGTTTTAAGAAAATCAGTTAAAACATACAACGGTCATTTTATTCAAAATAAAACCTAGCCCTTGTTTCGGAACGGGAGTGATCCGTTTCGAAACAGAATGGCTACTGTCAAAGGGTCGTTTCGGAACGGGCTTGATCCGTTTCGAAACACCCCTTTTATATTTAAAATTCTGAAATATTTGAAATAAATAGACCCTTTTTAAACCCTACATGAAGAACAGTTTCGAAACGAGTTGTGCCGTTTCGAAACGTTCTTAAGTGTTTCGATACACGTGTCGGAACGGTGGTCGACAGTGGTGAAATTGTTTCGAAACGCCTTGAGGCCGTTTCGGAACGGGTACGTGAAAAACACTGTTTTGGCTTGAAACACTTAGAAAAATATTTGAAATAGTATGTTTTTAACTTGGGCATAATACTAAAATTATATGGGGATATTTTGAGGACTTAAAATTCGTTTTGACTTTTTCGATTTAGTCCTTAGGTTTTTAGTTATATCAAAATTAAAATATTTGTTTCACAATCTCCCCCTTTTTGATATAACAAAACCAAAGTTAGAATTTCGAAAGTTTTGAAAATTATTCTAACTCCCCCTTAATTTAAGATAGGTTTTTTTAAAGTTTTAAAAAAAAATTTGATTTGAAATCCAAGTAAACTTTTAAAAACCTTTTAACATTTTAAAACGAATTTTAGTTTAAAGTGTGGCTCTTAAATTTCTTCTCCCCCTTTTTGTTAGATCATAAAGAACAATAAAGGCTCATAGAGAAGATAAATGATTAGTACCAATAAGCAATAATAAGCAACCATATTATAAATTCATAATCAAAATATCCAAAACATAATGCAAACATTTAGTTCAAACATAAAATCCCAAATAAAATAGCCATAAGCATAGGTCCTAAAAAACATGAGAAAACATAAAGATGCAATCTTAATCCTAAAAGCATAAATAATATGATATGATATGAAATAAATATCCTAAGCCTCGTCATCATCATCCTCGTCATCCTCATCATCATCGTCCTTGGCTTGAGAACGTTGAAACTTCGTCCATTGCCCATATAGAGTGGAGAAGGAAAGATCCAAGTTGGAATGAGAAGTTTCAAGAGAAATAAGACGATCCTCGACATTCTTCAAACGATTGCCCATTGTTTCAAAGCCCGAAGCAATGCTAGTGTCCAAAGCATTCATTCGAGTGTCCAAAGCATTGAACCGCTCGGTGAGGAAAGCCGTGAGGGCTTCATTGTTTGCAACTGGAACTTGCGGTGGAGGAGCAACGAGAGGAGGATCCGCTTCTCTATCAATTCTTTCCCAAATACCATTCACATATTGGAACCCGGACTTGCGAAGGGATGACTCACCAATCTTGGTCTTGCGAGGTTCCGGAGAGTCATAGGTACAATCAATTTCAAGATGATGAAATAGGGCGCTCAAGACAATACCATAAGTAAAGGACGTCAACTCATTTGTGTCAATAAGCTTGATATTATTGACTATCTCGGCAAAGATGATCTTAGGCACATTTGGGCGCTCACCCCTACGGAAACACTCTAACCAAAAATGATCTCTTTGACGGATGTGGGAATATTTACCGCCGGAAGGGCGAATAAACCACGAGACTATCAAGTGAAGAACACGATCATGCACATCCAAATTAAGTGCTTTACCGGTGAAAGTGCCAAAGTGGCGTTCATCCTCTAGACCCTCATTCTTAAGTTTAAGAGCAGACTCTAAGAGTTTGACATTTATAACAACCTTTTTGCCTAGTAAGGATGACTCAATCCCTATGATCTCGGTTTTGGACTCATCATAAAGAAAGCGAGCATTAGAGTAAAAGATGAGTACCATATTTTTGTAGCAAACATCCAGAATGCTCAAGAAGTACATGAGATTCCACTCATCCAAACGGCCGAGATAACGAAAAAGGAATCGCTCGGAATTGAGGAAATCAAGGTCAATGACACGTTCTTTACGAACCGCAAATTCCTTGACATAAGAGAAACGAGCACGTGCCTCCGAAGTCTTGAAAGATTTCTGAAAAAGCATTGTGATATTCGGACGAATGCTCGATTCACCGGATTGAACGGCCTTGCGCTTTTTGTTCGATTGATCCGCCATCTAAAAACATTAAGCAAGTGTTTTAAAATTGAGTGTATGCATTGATAATTAAAATCAATCCAATAAGAAATCCCACTTAGGTTTTTGAAAACAAAATTAAAATAAAAACAGTTTAAAAAAAATACGATTGAAAAATTTTATATTCGAATAAAAAATTTTGGGATTTGAAAAAATTTTCACAAGATTTTGAAAACCCACAACAAAAACATATAATTTATACAAAAATAAAATTTTCTAACCTAAGATTCGAACATGAATTGAAAGAAAAGAAAAAAAATTGAAAAATTACCTTAGTTTGAGATTTTGGATGATTTTGAAGAAATCCTTGCACAAGATTGATGAAACTTGCTTAGACTTGAGTTGAAGATTAAAACCCCTCACAATTTTGTGAAAATCAAGGAGTTTTAGAGGGTATTTATAGAGAGGGAGGCGGTTTAGGGTTTTAGAGTTTGATATAAAGTGTATTTGTGTCATTAAAAGCCCTAAATAAAGCATTCCGCGATGCCGTTTCGGAACGGTCAAGACCGTTTCGGAACGGGCGGCTAGGGTTTTGACCATTTTAAAACCATAAACAGAACGTTTCGATACGCTGTTGACCGTATCGAAACTCCCTTTGACCCGTATCGAAACGCGTTCTGATACACCCCTTGGCAGAATCAAAAACGTTTCGGAACGCATTTGAGGCGTTTCGAAACGCCCTTCTCTCAGGGCTGGATTTAAGGTATCCGTATCGAAACAGGTTCACCCGTTTCGATACACCTGTGCCTGGAAGTGCAGATGAGGCTCTAAAAATGCAGAAAAATGATCTTTTAAGAGGCCTAACATGCATAAATGTCATGAATGAGCAGGCAAAACATATATAAGCATAAACATACTCCCCCTAACTATAAGAATGGATGAAATTAGGAGTTTAAACATATCAACATGGCATTTCACAAAATCAAGCATTTTTAAGCACAAAAGAGGTCCTAAAAGGTCAAGATAGGCTAGCTAGACCCAACTCTCTCCTAAGGGACCAAAAACGCTCTTTGTCTAAGGGTTTTGTAAAAATGTCCGCTAATTGATTTAAGGTTTCTACATACTCTATAACCACATCTTCCTTAAGGACATGATCTCTAATGAAATGATGCCTTATTTCTATATGTTTGGTTCTAGAGTGTTGGATGAGATTTTTAGTTAAGCATATTGCACTAGTGTTGTCACATTTTAGGGGTATGGTTCCAACTTTAATTCCATAATCTAAGAGTTGTTGTTTCATCCAAATGACTTGAGCACAACAACTCCCTAAGGATATGTACTCGGCTTCGGTGGTAGATAAGGCTACACTATTTTGTTTCTTAGAGAACCAAGATATGAGCATACTACCTAAGAATTGACAAGTTCCCGAAGTACTTTTCCTATCAATTTTACAACCCCCATAATCCGCATCCGAGTAAGCATGTAGGTTGAAGGTAGAGTCTCTAGGATACCAAAGGCCTAAACAAGGAGTGTCTCTAAGGTATCTAAAGATGCTCTTAACGGCTATAAGGTGAGACTCTCTAGGACTAGCTTGAAACCTAGCACACAAGCAAACACTAAACAAGATATCTGGTCTACTTGCGGTAAGGTAAAGCAAAGATCCAATCATAGAACGATAAAGCTTAGAGTCAACACACTTACCTCCTTCATCTTTGTCAAGCTTTGTAGATGAGCTCATAGGAGTGGCTTGAGGCTTTGCATTCTCCAAGCCAAACTTCTTGAGCATATCCTTTATGTATTTTGCTTGGTTGATGAAGGTGTCATCCTTCTTTTGCTTGATTTGGAGTCCCAAAAAGAATGAGAGCTCCCCCATCATGCTCATCTCAAATTCACCTTGCATTAGCTTAGCAAACTCTTGACAATGACATTCATTAGTAGAACCAAAAATTATACCATCAACATAAATTTGAACTACTAAAATGTCATTTTTATACATTTTTATGAAAAGTGTAGTGTCCACCTTACCTTTTTCAAATCCTTTTTCAATCAAAAAATTTGAAAGCCTTTCATACCAAGCTCTAGGAGCTTGTTTTAAACCATAAAGGGCTTTGGTAAGTTTAAAAACATGATTTGGAAATTTTGAATCTTCAAAACCCGGTGGTTGTTCCACATACACTTCTTCATTTATAAAACCATTTAAAAATGCGCTTTTAACATCCATTTGAAAAAGCTTGAAATTATGATAACATGCATATGCAAGCAACATCCTAATGGCTTCCATTCTAGCTACGGGTGCATAGGTTTCATCAAAATCTATTCCCTCTTCTTGAGTGTAACCTTGTGCTACAAGTCTAGCTTTATTTCTCACAATGTTACCACTCTCATCTAGTTTGTTCCTAAAGACCCATTTAGTTCCTATTGTAGATTGATTACTAGGCCTATTAACTAATGTCCATACATTACTTCTCTCAAATTGATTTAACTCTTTTTGCATAGCCATAATCCAAAAATCATCTTTCAAAGCTTCTTTTATATTCTTAGGCTCTATGCATGAGATAAATGCAACATGGTTCATTAATTTAAGAGAAGAACGAGTGGTTACCCCCTTGGATGGATCACCCAAGATTTCACCATCTTTGACATAGTTCAACTCCCTTGGGTAGCTCACTTCCTTTTCCTCAATAGCCAAGTCCTTCAAGGCTTCAAGAGGTGGATCTTGTGTATCTTCTTCTTTTGGTTGAATCTCATCCTTCTTTGAAGTTTGACCTCCATCAAAGGCATTTATGATTCCTACATCATCATCATCACAAGAATCCTTCCTAGGAAGGAGGTTATCATCGAATACAACATGAATAGATTCTTCTACTACTAAAGTTCTTTTGTTAAATACTCGATAGGCTTTAGAGGTTAAAGAGTAACCTATAAAAATGGCTTCATCACTTTTTGCATCAAATTTACCTAAGTTATCTTTCCTATTATTTAAAACAAAACACTTGCACCCAAAAGGGTGAAAATAACTAATGTTATGCTTTTTAGATTTTAAAATCTCATAAGGTGTTTTCTTTAAAATTGGCCTAATCATAACTCGATTTACAATATAACAAGCGGTGTTTGTGGCTTCCGCCCAAAAATATTTAGGTAAATTATTTTCACAAAGCATAGTTCTAGCCATTTCTTGTAAAGTTCTATTTTTCCTCTCAACTACCCCATTTTGTTGAGGAGTTCGAGGAGCCGAAAAATTATGGCTAATACCATTTTCATTTAAAAATTCTTCAAACCCTAAAATTTGAAACTCGGTTCCATGATCACTTCTAATGTGTGAAATTCTAAGTTCAAGATCATTTTGGGTTAATTTTGAAAATGTGATGAATTTTTCCAAAGCCTCATCTTTAGTACTTAAAAAGAGAACCCAAGTAAATCTAGAAAAATCATCAACTAGCACAAAAGCATACGATTTACCACCCAAGCTCATAGTCCTAATTGGCCCAAATAAATCCATGTGAATTAATTGTAAGCATCTACTAGTAGAAACATCATTAATGGATTTAAAGGAAGACTTATGTTGTTTACCCTTTGAGCATGCATCACAAATTTTATCATTTGAAAATTTTATTTTGGGCAAACCTCTAACTAGATTTAGAGAGACTAATTTTTCCAAAACACTAATGCTAGCATGTCCTAGCTTCCTATGCCACAACCATGCATCATTTTCATTTTGAGCAACTAAACATGCATGGGATGTATGAATGTCATCTAAATGCACCATGTATATATTTCCTATGCGATGACCTATGAGCATAATACTATTTGATTTAATGTCCACAATTTTACATCCATTTTTATCAAAAAGAACATTAAATCCTTTATCACACAATTGACTTATGCTCAATAAATTATGTTTAAGACCATCGACATACAAGACATTTTCAATGAGAATGGTAGAGTGATTACCTATGGAGCCAATACCTTTGATGTGGCCTTTGGAGTTGTCACCAAAAGTTACTACTCCTCCACTTTTTGGCTTTAAATCCATGAATCGACTCTTGTCTCCGGTCATGTGTCTCGAGCATCCACTATCAAGGTACCATGAGTTTTGACTTTGCGCTTTGGCCTTGAAGCAATGCTCCCCCTACAAACAAAGATATTAAACTTTGGTTTTTGGTACCCAAATCATTTTGGGTCCATGAGTGTTAGCTCCCAAAACCTTGGTTCCCTTGGGAATCCAAGATGACATAGCAATAATATTATTAGATTTTACAAGTTCCTTAGGAACCCATACACTTCTAATTCTTTTAGCTTTATTATGTCTAGGGTAGCTACCTTGTTTGTAGTAATTAATCCTTTTCTTAGGTTGGTGTGTTCTAGAGGATTCTCCTACTTCATGCTTGACACTACCAACATTTTTAAAGGACTTTTTGAGCTCATTTAGCTCACCTAACACCTTTTGGTGTTCACTATTGCATTGAGACAAAAGATTATTAAGATCAATATTTTCATCTTGAAAGAATTTAAGTTCATCTTTTAATCCTAAAATCTTTTTCTCAAATTTAGAATTAGCTTGAGTAAGTGAGTCATTTTTCTCATTTAGTTCTTGAATAATCTTTTTATTCTTAATGACCGACTCCTTAAATTTCTCAACTAATTCATCATATACCTCTTGTAACTCATCATATGCATCATTTAATTCTTCATATGAAAATTCTAAAGTAGATGAGTTAGAGGTTACCGTGGAGGAATCTTCCTCAAGTGCCATGAGACAAAGGTTAGCCACTTCTTGTTCGTCATCCTCCGATGACTCCTCATCACTCCAAGTAGCAAGTTTGGCTTTGAGTTTTTTCTTCTTCTCAAAACCCTTCTTCTTGAGTTGAGGGCACTTCGAACGGATGTGGCCGGGTTGTTTGCACTCATAGCAAATGATGGGATCCTTTCCATCTTCTTTGTTCTTCCCTTTGAAGTCCATTTTTCTTTGGATTTTTCTTCCTCGGTTGGACCTCATGAATCGTGAGAACCGTTTGGCTATCATAGCCAATTCTTCAAGTTCGTCCTCATCACTAGATGAGCTCTCATCAAGTTGTGAAGCTTTAGCCTTGAGAGCTATTCCCATCTTCTTCTTCTTTTCAACCTCAAGCTTCTCTACTCTTTTCTCTTCTTTCTTTTTCTCATCTTCCCTTCCTTGCTTCATGATCTCATGAGTAAGGAGAGAACCCACAAGCTCATCAAGCTTTAATGTCTTCAAGTTCTTTGCTTCGATGATGGCGATTCTCTTCCCATCCCAAGCTTCGGGAAGTGAATAGAGTAGCTTCCGGACAAGCTTGTCTTCCGGTATGATTTCTCCATATCCCTTTAGACCGTTGACGATTGTGGAGAATCGATCAAACATCTTTGACACCGTCTCATCGGGCTCCATCTTGAAGTTTTCATAACTAAGATTGAGAAGTCCAATCTTAGTTTCTTTGACATCGTTGGTGCCTTCATAAGTGGTCTCAAGAGTGTCCCACACTTCCTTGGCATTTTCAATGGATGAGACCTTTGAGTAGATGTCCGGACCGAAAGCAAAAAATAACATGTGGAGAGCTTTATCGTTGACTTGAATTTTCTTCCTCTCCTCTTCACTCATTTCGGCTTTCTTCTTCAACACCATCTTGCCTTCACCATCTTGCTTCAATGGAATGTATGGCCCATCCTCAATGACATCCCATACAAGGTAGTCACTTGACTTGATGAATAGCCTCATTTTGTTCTTCCAAAAGGAGTAGTTGTCACCATTGAAGAAAGGAGGCTTGGTGGTTGATTGTGACTCATACATGCCGGAACCGGAGGTTGAAGCCATCTCTTGATAATTTGATAATCACACTCTTCCAAGGATCTCCTCTTGTGGTTGTTAATCCTCAAAGAGTTAAGCTCTGATACCAATTGTTGAGTGGATCGAAAGATCGATATTTACCAAGAGGGGGGTGAATTGGAAATTTGAAGGATTGTAGTGGAAATTGGCAAATTAAAATTGAAGAACAAGGAATTTAGAGTGGTTCAAGTTCCAAATGAACTCTACATCCACTACCTTAGTCTCACTAAGGATTTGCAACAATTTCACTAAATTGATCTTCCCCTTTTTTAGGACAAGGAGGCAACCCTTTACAATATCTGTTGATTTTTCTACCCAAAAATCAACTCAACCCTCACACAAGAGAACAAAGGAATTTGTAGGCTAATTAGGTATCTCTCAATACAAATGATAGCCCCGATACAAGCACTCAACCCAATTTCACAAAATATGAATGAAGAACACAAATTGGGATTTTACACAAATATGGGATTTTTGCTCAAATGCTTGAATTTGATGTTTGGATGTTTGCTTGAAGTTCAATAGTTGTTGCTGATGCTTTTTGGATGTCCCTTTTATACCTTCTCATTGATTTCTAGCCGTTTGGGTGGTTGGGAACATAAATAGAGCCGTTGGAACCCTCTCTTGCCACCATTAATGTTGTCTGCACCAACCCGTTTCGGAACACGGGAAACCTGTTTCGGAACGGACTAAAATAGAAAGAGCCGTTGGGGTGCATTTAAGAGCCCGTTTCGAAACGCCTTGTGGCCGTTTCGGAACGGTTTTGCCACTGTAAAAGGGTCGTTTCGGAACGGTCCTAGCCCGTTTCGAAACGCCTTAACGGTTTTAAGAAAATCAGTTAAAACATACAACGGTCATTTTATTCAAAATAAAACCTAGCCCTTGTTTCGGAACGGGAGTGATCCGTTTCGAAACGGAATGGCTACTGTCAAAGGGTCGTTTCGGAACGGGCTTGATCCGTTTCGAAACACCCCTTTTATATTTAAAATTCTGAAATATTTGAAATAAATAGACCCTTTTTAAACCCTACATGAAGAACAGTTTCGAAACGAGTTGTGCCGTTTCGAAACGTTCTTAAGTGTTTCGATACACGTTTCGGAACGGTGGTCGACAGTGGTGAAATTGTTTCGAAACGCCTTGATGCCGTTTCGGAACGGGTACGTGAAAAACACTGTTTTGGCTTGAAACACTTAAAAAAATATTTGAAATAGTATGTTTTTAACTTGGGCATAATACTAAAATTATATGGGGATATTTTGAGGACTTAAAATTCGTTGACTTTTTCGATTTAGTCCTTATGTTTTTAGTTATATCAAAATTAAAATATTTGTTTCACATCTACTAAAACGAATCAAGTGACTAATTCTTTTGTGTTATGTTGGCCTATATAAAGGACAGACGCCGACCACAAAGCATATGACAACATTTTAAGCATGGTTATGAATACATATATCTATATGTATGCATATATTTAAATTACATAAATGTTTTTATCATGTTTAATCTAAAAATTGTTGAATACTTGACTATATATTTGACCAACATTAGTACTTACATAATAAAATTTTAATTTTAACCCAAAATACATAAATAAATATTAAGTACATGATAGTTTCAATTTGAGCAATATGTTTTTGAATTAGCTTATTTGTTATCAAAATCGGGTTTATATGATTTATAAATAAATTCACTTAAAATTGTAAATGTTTTTTTTAAGTTACAAATATAATATACAATCATAATTATAAATAATATACATTCGAAAAAAATATAATGAAAATTAATGGTTACAAATATAATCGTACCAAAATATTTTTCGAACACGGTATAAGATAGTTATAAAGTAAAAAATTTATCAAATAAACCAAGAAAGAGAAAGCACTTTGCAATTTGAATTTCTGGGACCATAATATGTGCTTAATCTCATGATGAACATTTGGACCGTCAACAACCCAAAGTCTTGAAAATGAAATGCTAAAACATGTTTAAAACTACCTACGAGTTGGTCTAGCGAAAAGAAAAATTAGGTTCTTTAAGTAAGATCGAAGTTTAAATCTTGATGTTGTGAATGGAGTAAATTGGGTTGAGAGAGTCGATTTCCATAGTTAACTTCTGTAGTATTCGATCTGAATTAGTCGATCAATAAATCAGACATTGATAATTGTAAAAGAAAACATGTTTAGATATTTTAAAATTTAGGTCTCAATAGTAACTATTAACTAAGAAAGATCAAGCAATTAAAAAAAGCTAAAAAAGTATTGAAAATGAAATGCAAAAAACATGTTTAGCATCAAAGTTAGGTCCAAAAACCCAAATTTTCCCACACTAAAGCACCATTGGGGGCATTAGGCTTAACCTTTTTGGGATGTAAAAGATAGGTATGGTCAAAATGAAAAGGAGATTTAAATTTGACTATTTTTTTTTGTTTAACAGATAATTTCCGACCCACTGACCATAATTCAGATCGAGTTTTGCAAAAGTTTATTATGAGGATGACTCCCGACCTGTTTTTTTTTTCATTGACAATACGAGGGCGACTCCCGACCTGTTTTTTTTCATTGACAATACGAGGGCGACTCCCGACCTATTTTTTCATTGACAATACAAAAATTCGAACCTACGACATTGCTTGAGAAATTTAATGTCTTATCTCATTAGACCAACTGATTCACAGTTAAATTTTACTAATTTATCCATTGGTTTTAATCAAATTTCAAGTTAATTGGCCTTAGCAAATTAATAATAATAAAAAAGTACTTTTTTACCGGCCTATAAAATTATAGGCTATGGAGTCAATGCCCTTAAGTCCTAAGTCAAATTTGCAGTTTCAATTTGTTAATAGTTTGCCCGACAAATACAACCGTGGATAATCACCAACTCAAATATTTTAGTTTACCTAACTAATTTATTATTATTTTTTGAAAGGTAACTAATTTATTTCTTAACTGATATTTTTTCTTGCATGATATATATAACACATATGTCCGTTCGATTTTAATTCGACTAATATTATTATCGTTAAGATATTTAAGAAAATGAACATTCGAATATACTTAAAACATATAATGGCCCTGTTTGGCAATTAGCTGATAGCTGATAGCTGATTACATTAGCTGATAGCTGATAGCTGATTGTATTAGCTGATTTGATTAGCAGTTTATATCAGCTGATTGTATAAGAGTGTTTGGTAAAATTAATTGATAGCTTATAGCTGTTTGATTATTTAAACAAGCAAAATGACATATAAGGACATGGTTATATTCAATACTTTTTTGAATAATTTATCAGTTATGAATATTTTGTATCTAATAAATATTAATTAGATTTGTAAATATTATTTTTAATATAAATTTTCTAAACATATTTGAAAGATTTATATATTAATTTATTATTTATATAATTATTAAAAAAATTATATGCACATATAAATATGTGATAATAAAAAAAAAGAATTAACTTACAAATGTCGCCATATAAATTAGTAGTAACAACAAATAAGTCCAATATTTACTATGTTATTATTTATATTAAAAATATTATTATTTAATTTAGGTTATTTAGAGATTTTTTGTAATTATTAAGGGTAAAAGAGTCATTACAACTCTAATATCAAACCTCTAATCTCAAAAAGCTAATATTAGGAGCTTTTTCAAAATTAGCTTTTTCACCACAATCCGCTCTTTCAATCCGCTATTTACCAAACATCAATATTAGCGGATTTGACCAGTCAAACCTCTAATTATATCTCAAACCTCTAATTTTTGCCCAAAACGCTGTTTACCAAACATGGCCAATATCTTTCGATTTAAAAATTCGAAAAGAAAAGAATCTGGATAGTGTAGAAGTAGAACTATATACATTTTTATTTCACTTCCCCAATGTTTAATGAGATTAGAAATTTAATTTAATTATCATTATTAAACTAATTTTTCAACCAAATTTAATCGATTGAACCCAAATTAATAGTTTAACCAATTTAACCATCAATCTGATTTTAGTTACAAATGAAAAAAAAAGCACACAAAACAATCTAATATAGGCCATTAATAGTTGTGGTGTGGAAACTTCTTTATCCAGGAACGAACACAAGATTTTACGTTAAAGGGCGACAGACTTATAAAATTTTAAAAAGGCTAAAAATAAATTTTCAATAAAAATTAAATAGAAACTTTTTAAAAAAATTCTAAATCGTATATAAATTTTAAAATTTTAAGAGGGGCACTAGGTCGGTTCCTGCTTTTATCCTTTCTAAATGGAATAAAATTAAATCAATTATTATAAAAAGATTAAGCAGCTTTCTAATAATTGTGATGGAGAAAATGTTACAAAAAGTATATGGGTGGAAACATTTAAAATTACCATAATGTTTCACAAGTCAATTTTCATCCGTTTAACCAAATTATCGTTTTTTAACCACAGTTATCTGAATCAGGTTTTGTAGAGATCCTATATACGGTGATCCTCTCAACTTAATTTTTCCTGTTCACAACGTCAAAATTCGAATCCATAACCTTATTTAAGGAACATAATACTTCATCTCACTAAATCAATTAGTTGTTGGTTACACCACATATCATTTTAGTTCCCGAAATTAGTTTTTTTTTACTATAGCTTAAATTTTAAGATTGTGTCACATCATCACCTTAAATATATATTTAAATTTTCAAGTAATGAAATGATATAATCTCAAAATATTATGTAATCAAAAGAACTAAAAATAAATCAAATTGATAATTTGTCAAATCCAAAAACCGATAACAGCCAAGTTCAAGAGACAAAATATGATCATCTTATTCACTTTTTCGAGAAAAAAACAGAGGATGGACATAATGAAAGGATAAATAAATAAATAAATAAATAACTAAACAAAAATAAATAATGTAAAGTGAGAAAGTTAAATAAAGGGTAATTTTAAAATTTGGCATAAAATATATGATTCCAACTTGCTTGTTGTACTTTCACCATTAACGATCCAAAATATAGATGTTAAAAGCAGAATATAATCCTAATATCCTACAATGGGAATCATTCTACTTTTAGTGTTGTTTCTAATTTGGCTCAAATGAAATATATTTGATAATATTATACAAGGACGAAGTCAGGATTGAATCATAAGAGGGGCAAGATGTTTAATTTTAAAATGATCGGGATTTTAAAGTAATTAAACCGTAAAAAATTAAAGGATGTAAGATTTAATTTCACTAATATTAAAATTAAAAGGCCTTAAAAGTAATTAAACCATAAAATTTGGGGTCAATGTTTAATTTAATTAATTTTAAAATTGCTAAGATTCTAAAAATAAATTATACCGAATAATTTTGAGGGAGGCAATGACTTAATTGAAATGATTTCAAAATTATCAATGGCCTAAAATGTAATTAGACCATTAAAATTGAGAGGGCAATTGCCCCTCCCACCACCATCATAGTTTCGTCCTATTTATATGGCATTTAAAAATAATTAAAATACAATATTATTTAATATGAAATAAATTTATACAATGTCAACTATTAGTTTATCGAAATTTATACAGATATAAAATATTTTACGCATGAAATAAATGAATGAATATAATCTAAATACACGAATAGACAATAAAACTAGTAGAATATAAAAGTATTTTTCATTTAAATAACACAAAAGTAAAATTTGATGCAAGACATTCCTTTGAAAGTGGAGAGTGTTAATCACGTTAATATTTAGGATTAATATCCTATACACTGGCGGTGGAAACTGAAAGTTTCCACAAGCGCCTTAGTTTTAGGGTATATGGAGTTAGTTTAGGGTATATGGAGTTAGTTTAGGGTATAAAATTTAGGGGTTTATGTGTAGGGGTTAAAATTTAAGGATAATTGTTTCAATTTAAGGTTTAGTGTTATATTTTGGGGTTTATAGGTTAGGGTTTAGTTTTTAGGATAATATGGTGATGATTTAGGTTATAACTTATAAACCCTAAATTATAACCCTAAACCTTAAATTGAAACAACTATCCCTATATTCTAACCCCTACACCTAAACCCCTAAACCCTAAACTAACTCCATATACCCTAAAACTAAAGCACTTGTGGAAACTTTTAGTTTCCACCGCCTGTGTATAGAATATTTATCCTAATATTTATATGTTCCAACATTTTGGACTTAATTTTTTGAGAAAAACTTTGATATACATGTCGAGAAGTTTTTATATTATATGTCTTTTTTATTTTAGGGATTACAGATTTAATTTATGAGTTTAGTTTATATGGTTAAGAATTTAGAGTTTATGACTATATTTTAGGGTTCGGAATAGTGGCGTATCTATGTGTACTGTAAGGTGGATCTGTTTCCATCCTGAAATTTTTAAAGTTCGCATATTTGTCTTCGGTTTTTTTTTAATTAGAAGAAATTCAAAGACGGAGCTTAAAGAATATTCTGATGTGAAATTGTGTTTTTCGCCACAAATTTTTTCGCCAAGTTCTACCACTGTTTACTTCTTTAAGGAGGTTAACGCCCATCTCAAACCCCTATTTTTACCCGTGCTAGGATATACATCTTCATATTATTGTAACAATAATAATTTCAACCAAATTAAGATTTAATCAACTTATTTAGTATGTTGTTATCTATCAATTGGTCATAATATATGTATACATACACACATAAGACAAACATGCTTCTATATTTGCAATGGATCTTTAATCTAGATAACAAATGTGGGGAATCATACTAATTCAAGTATGTGTTATTTTTTAATTCCAAAGGACGATCAAATTAAATGTATGTTATCAAAATCAAAAAAGCTTTAAATCTTAGGAATATTTAATAATTAGCTCCACTTCTAGTGAACTTATGACTCAACCGAAAGTTTTGTATTAAAAAATGTTCAAATTAAAACACTCATATCTTAACCAAAATCAATGTTGCAATAGATATATTTTTATATTTAATTAACTATTTGCTGGTCATATGAGATAAGACACTGAATGTCTTAAGTAAGGTTAGAGATTGAATTTTATCATTGTGAATAAACAAACTGAGTTGGGAAGGTTGTCCCATAATGAGTCTCGACAGAACATAATTCAGATTAGTCAATCAAAGAATCAAATACTGTGGTTATAAAAAAACTTAAAACTTAAAAAACACACATATGTATTAGAGAATGACATGTTTAGTTGTTTTTTATTTTTAATTACAAAAATTTAAAATTTAAGTATTACTGAACTGACAACTGTAATATATTTATATCATAATAGATATAACCAGCGAGGTTGGTCTAAAGTGGTAAGTTGCTTGATATCACTTAAGCTGTTAAGCAGGTTTTGAGTTCGAGACCTTGTGTATGCAGAAAATCTATGTTGAGAGATTCGCCCACCACAAACCAAATGTGCAATATGAGTCTGTCCGGATTAATCAGTACAAAATTCTGAGAAATTGAGAGTAAATAATCATAATCGAGATATATAGTCTATTCAAACTTTTTGAAGAATAAATTATTTTTATTGAATTTTGGGGGACATGAAATTCTAAATGTTAGGGTTTCTAGGAAAACATGAGTTTGCAAAAAAAAAAAAAATCTCTCCCAAGTAAGAAGAAAACAAAAGAGGGGATTAGCTTAATTAATGATTTGTTTAATTAAGAACCCCACAAATCTAATCTTGTAGTAATCTACTTTGAAAAGACATGTTACAAAAAAAAAAAAAACCCAAAGAGACAGCCAACTCAAAATAATCTTACACTTTTACCCAAAATTTCTAAAGAAAATAATTAATTAGAACTTAAATGCTTAGCTGTAAAACAAAGTTTAAACGGTAAATGTTCATTTTCTAGATATTACTTTATAAATATGGTAGCAGTTTATTATTATTTATTATGATAAATCACGAATGGTTTAAAAAAGATAGTAAAAGCTCACATATTTAGATTGCCTTTCAACTTCACTCCCATTTTAAATTTAATCTTAATATTCACAATTTTTTTTAATAATTTCTACTTAAGGGAGGAAAAAAAAATTATCCGCGACTCTTTTTTTTAATTTATTCATGTTTTAGATTTCTCATTTCTATTTCCCATATGTGCAATAATCTTAAAGCTTTATTCAATTATTATATTATGCATCCTTATATGCAAGGTGTGGGCGATTAATTTCGTCCAGATTCATCGAGAGACCAACATGATTATTGATTTTGCAGTGAAAATTGACCTTATTTCGAATGAACACTATCCATTTTTACTGAACTACTTAGTGGCTTAATTAATCCGCTAAAAAAGAACATGATCTTTACCTTTCTACCTTAATATTTTAATTTTAAAAAATATTATTTAATACATCGTCAGTGAATTTTTTTAAACAAACATCAGTAAAAAAATTAATCTAACAAGAAGGTATCAAATGTATTTTTATGTATATTTAATTTTTTTTTAAAAATAAAACACTTGACATCACCCTAATACCACTTAACATCATCGTATTAAAAGTAATATTTTTTTTGTTATTTTTTAGTTTATATAAAATAAATTTATAATATGCATAGTAATTTGGGACAATTCAAAGTAGAAAAGCATAAAACAACGAGTTGATTCAAGTGGTAAGCAGTTTGGTATCGCTTAACCAGGTCTCGAGTTCAAGGCGTTGTGTATGCAAAAAATTCCCGCTGAGAAACTCATTCATTAAAACTAAGTGTACGATGCGGGTCGGTTCAGATTAGTCAGAGTTAAGCCCTGAAGATCGGGGCAAAAAAGAGAGAGTAGAAAAGCATAAAATTTCTTACGAGGGCGAACAAATTGTCTGATACATGAATAAGTCTATTAAATTTTTATTTGATTAAATATTAAGAATAATAAAATTCAAAATTTAAAGGTAAAATTCAATTAAAACATTAAGAATAAATTTCTATCCTAAGAATAATGATAAAATTCAACATTATATCAAAATATAATCAAATAGAATTGGAAATCTCTATCCTAATCTCAAACCACTCTACTACTTCAACCAATCATAATCAAGTGGGTTTTGCCATATCTTTTTCACCTCAATTATGAAAAGTAAACTAAAAATTTAGATATTTATGTGATTTATCTAATTAATTATGAGAAAAAAAGTTTGTTTTAGGGTCTAAAGACTATACAGCTTTTTTTTTTTAATTTTAGGAACTATAAATTTATTCTAGTGTTTAGAGTCCATGCTTGAAATTTAAGATTTTGAATTTAAATTTCAAGGTTATGAATTAAAAATTTATATTTAAAGAATAAACATGTATATTTATATATTTTGGATAATTATTTGATACAACGCGGTGAAAACTTTTAGCTTCCACAAGCGCCTTTGTTTTAGAGTTTAGGGAGTTAGTTTAGGGTGTATGGTTTAGGGGTTCACGTGTAAGTATTTTGAAGTTAGGGATAGTGATTGAAATTTACAATTTAGGGTTTATATATTAAAACGTAAATAATCACCATATTACCCTGAAAACTAAACACTAATCTCTAAACCATAAATTCTAACCACTATCCCTAAATTCTTAATCCCTACACGTAAACCCCTAAACCCTACACCTAAACTCTAAAACTAAGTCGCTTGTGAAAACTTTTAGTTTCCACCGACAGTGTATAAGATAATAATCAATATATTTTTATACAATATGTATAAAAAATTACCCATTAATTACATGAACAAAAATCTATGTTCCTTTTTGGTGTTTTTATCTATGTCCAAACATTAAAAAAACTAACCTTACACGCTAACCCTAATTTTTAAAAATTAAATCATACACCTTGAACCTTAAATTTTAAATTCTATATTTTAATGTTGGGACATAAACATGACATCAAGAAGGAGATAATTTCTATTCTAATTAATTATATAGATAAATATTCTATACACAGGCGGTGGAAACTGAAAAGTTTCCACAAACGCCTTAGTTTTAGGGTATAAGGAGTTAGTTTAGGGTATATGGTTTAGGGGTTTAGGTGTAGGGGTTAGAAATTAGGGATAATTGTTTCAATTTAAGGTTTAGGGTTATAATTTAGGGTTTATATGTTAAAACCTAAATCCTCACCTTATTACCCTAAAAACTAAACCCTAACTTATAAACCCTAAATTATAACCCTAAATCTTATATTGAAACAACTATTCCTAAATTTTAAACCCTACACCTAAAGCCCTAAACCTAAACCCTAAACTAATTCTCTATACCCTAAAACTAAAGCTTGTAGAAACTTTCAGTTTCCACCGCAGTGTATAAGATATTAATCCTAATTATATATGTTTTAGTCTATTCCAAGATTGAATTAGAAGAGGGGCACATGGAATTTTCTATACATCCAACGGCTCAAAATCAACTCTATCTTTGTAGACAACCTATCTAGAACACAACACCTGTCCATGGTGACTACCAAAAAACATCAAAAGAGTTTGATTATTTTAATGTAACAAATACCCAATATGGAATCCACCAAATGATATTTAATAAGATTTAATGGGGATTACTTGGATGAATCTCTTAAGAAGTAAGCAAATCCAACACTTGGGAAATTCCCATTGGCCACCCTGTAGTTTTCATTTTTAAAAAATAAGGCACCCACCTTACAATAATCTTTTCTTTTCATTTGTCTTGTATACAAATATATGGTTTTTGCTTAGATTATTATGCTTTTCTTTTTCTTCTCAAAAAGAAAAAAAAACTACTAGTGTTAATATGCATAAGCCCTAGCTTATATGTGGCATAAAGCTATGGGATTTCTGTTCCTTTTGTCTCTTTTCAAGTCTTTAGCATCAAACATATATATGCTAATTGAATAAAGGTCCTTCATTTGAACATGTCACCCAATATCTTGACATTCTTAATTGTCTATTAATTAGCTGAATAATCAACAAGGGCGAATCTAAGTGACGGAATTTGAAGAGGCTTATATATATTTTTTTAAAATCAGATATTTAAATTAATTTTCTTTCTAAAATTTTGAAAGGTTTAATTTATTTTCTTTAACTAGGATATAACTAATTTTTTTTTAAATTTAATATTTAGTGAAAATTTTGAAAATTTTAGGAGGGCGCCTAATTAAAAATATTCAAAAAATTTGAAATATTATAATAATATTTTAAATTTTTGAAGGGCCAAATTAAAACTTTTAAAATTTTCAAGGGCTAAATAATAGTTTTTCAACATTTTGGGGGAGCCAGGGTTCTCATTGGCCCCATTATCGTCCGCCCCTGGGTGTAAAGAATACTCATGTTGTCCCATCTTGTGTGAGTTCGAATCCTGACATTTAATTTTAAAATGTAAAAAGAATTATGTAAATGATTTCAAAATGGTTAAAAACCCGAAAATAGAAATAAGATATCACTGATTCAATCGGTTGAACGAATTTTACATTATTACATTAATCTCATTTTTGATATAAAAGATCATGGTTCATTAACAAGGATCGAAGTTATAAGTGTTAATTTTCAAACTATCAATTCTTCAACATTAAAACCTTTATATTTGATATACTGCCTGTGAAAAAAAATCACAAACGACTTTATATTTGACTTTAAACCCTTGATACTAACACCTAAACTCTAAAACCCCTAAAACCTAAAACTTAAATGAGACACATAACAACATTAAAACCCGTCGGTTAAATTTTACGGAATAATGTTCCTTTTATTAGTTCGAGTATATTTAATTTTACATGAGTCATTTGATAATTGATGTGGTATCTTAGAGATCAGCAGCACATTACTAAGCAAAAGAAAAAGGGATGGGATGAGATTGAAAATGACAGATTTGGAAGGGTTGAAGCAAAAGGCCTGTTTAGTGCATATATAAATATGTGACACACTAACATCATATGGCATAGAATTTGCTAGAAAAGATTTTCACCTTAAAAGCAATTTTTTAAGGATTTAGCTTCTTGTCTTGTCTTGTTATTTGTCTCTTTTTCTTACATGTCTTGGGCATTAATGGCGGGTTGGGGTGCCATGGAAGAAAGCTGGAGGAAAGGTCCTTGGACTGCTGAAGAAGATAAGCTTCTTATTGAATATGTCAGGTTACATGGTGAAGGTAGATGGAACTCTGTTGCTAGGCTTGCTGGTAAGCATGATATTTGCTTCTTCTTCTTCGTTTTTCGGATAGTGTTCGGGAAAAGGTCGGTAAACATCGGATAGATCGTTAACCCTTCTTTCTCTTACTAAGACTACAAAATGTTCTCGTAAACTATGACCAATACCAAGTTTATAAGCAGTGATTCCAAACCTAGAGGTTAATCGTACTTTGACAACTTTATGTAAGGCAGAGTTTGATTTTTTTGAGTTATAGTCGAAACCCTTCATGTAAGGCTACATAATGTTTCCGTAAACTATGACCAATACCAAGTATATAAGAAGTGATTCCAAATCTAGAGGTTAATCGTACTCTGACAATTTTACGTAACGCAGTTTGGTTTTTTGAGTGATAGTTGAAAAATTGGCATATAAGTCATTCTTATTGTCACTTTACAGAATCATACATAAGATTTTTACTTCATACCGCTCTTCATGTTTCAATTGAACACTTTTTATTTTTGGTTATTCTCGAGTTTTAAACCGATTAGATTGAGTTTTGGATTCGAATATTTGCGAAATGAACATGTAATGTTGTTGTTGGACAGGGCTAAAAAGGAACGGGAAGAGTTGCAGGCTAAGGTGGGTGAATTATTTAAGGCCAGACCTTAAGAGAGGCCAAATAACCCCACATGAAGAGAGTGTAATTCTTGAGCTGCATGCAAGGTGGGGAAACAGGTAAATTAAATCATCTGATTCTGAAAACAGATTAAACATTGAGGATTTTTTTGTTTTTTGTGTTTATTGATTCATAAATCAATGAAAAAATTTCATCAGGTGGTCAACAATAGCAAGAAGCTTACCCGGAAGAACCGATAACGAGATCAAGAACTACTGGAGGACTCATTTCAAGAAAAAGGCCAAGCGTGCACCCGATGACTCCGTTAAGGCGAAAGCTCGAATACTTAGAAGGCAACAATTTCAACAGCAACAACTACAACAACAATTAGAACATCAGCAACATCTGCTGCTGCAACAACAACAACAACAGCAACAACAGTTACAATCGAACCAATTCGACATGAAACGGATCATGTCGTTGCTCGACGAAACGGACCACAAAGTGCCATACGTGCATATGATGGGTACTAATCCATACCTCGACGCGACGGACCAACTATATCCGATGACGATCAATGGCGATGTTTCGAGCAGCGATACCTCGATCGAGGAGATTCTTTGGGATGGTCTGTGGAACTTGGATGGTAACAATTTGGTGACCCCTTTTTGCTGATTTTCTGTTTGCTGATTTCAATAACACAATGTTTCTCATCAAATGAGAAAAGGGTCTAAGTTAATTGCTGCTATAAATCTAGTTCTAGTTTTTTTCTTCTTCCCTTCAAGTCAGTCATCATAATCAAATGAGAAGGCTCTTGAAATTCTGCAGGAAGCCTTAGATTGTGATGATCAAATGTGTGGAAACTTGTAATCCAAGTTTGTGACTCAAATGAAAAATTAAGCCTGGTTATGGTGTAGCCTTTCAATAAAATGATCCAATTTTGCATGGAAAAAATATCCCATGCTTTTGCTATTTGTTTTTTTTGTTGAAAAAGAAAACTATATAGAAGTATGAAATGAAATATGATTTAGTGATTTCTGATGCCCTCAAAATTCTAATAAAAGATCAATTTAACTCTTAATTATTACACTAAATTAAACACTTAAACCTATTAATTATTAATGTTGTTTTCGGCTAATTAAAAACATTGTTTATGGTGGTGGTGTGACGGTTTATAATGCTATCATAATAATCTATATTTAAATGATGACATGACAAAATGTTTAATTGATTTTTATAAACTTTAAGGTTTAATTGTTTTTTATGAAATTATATGCATTATTTATCATTAAGTAAAAAATTAAAAAATATTTATCTTAAAATATTATCATTTACCTTTTGAATGTAAACACACCCTATTTAATCAATTTTTTTATAAAATTTTCAAAAAAATTAGATATTAATTAAGTAATTATTCAATGCACAAGGGTTATGGAGAACTTTCTTTACACAAACGTTTTAGTTTTAGGGTTTAAAAACGGCGCTCATGATTTAGAGTTTAGGGATTTAAGTGTAATAATCTTGAATTTAGGGGTTGTCGATAACATTTTGGGTTTATGGTTAAAATTTAGGGTTTATAGGTTAAAACCTAAAGCCCTAACTATATTACCCTAAACCATAAACTCTAAATTCTAAGTATAAACCCTAAAATATAGCTATGAACCCTAAATTCTAAACTCGATACTTAATCATTAAACTCTAAACCTTAAATTAAAACCTTAAACCCTAAAATTAAGGAACTGGTAGAAATAAAAAATTTTCACTATCCGTAAATAGGGTAATAATCTTTAGGAATTTAGTTTAGGGGTTAGAGTTATGGTTTATAAATATATTTTTATAAAGCACACGTAGTGAAACGGCACAGTCTAAAGCATAAAACGATCTTATAAAAACAAAACAAAACCTTGACCCCGATCGTTGTTTTAGAACCATTATCTCAGCGGACTAAACAAACTAAAAGCTTCACAGCCATGGCCGCCGTTCCACCGCCGCAACAACATGAAGAAAAGGATTCGGTTTCACTCTCAAAGAAGAAAAGGAAAAAGAGAAAGAGAACAAAACAATCCCCAGAACTCGAACGATTCGACTCGCTGCCTTGGAACTCTTCCCTTCCCAACGAAGAAGAAGATGACGCCTTCTCTCTCTTCATTGGCTCTGGGGACCTCGATGGAGGTTAGCCTATACTAAAACAGCAAGATCCCATATTTTTATTTTTGTTAGATTGTGTTAAAGTTTAGAGCTTGGTTATTATTAGTTTGAATTATTTCGTTTGTTCTAATTTTAACAAGCTAGCAATTTGGCTTAGTTTTGAATGAAAAAGTGTGTTTTTTATCTCTTTTGTTACCATAACATCGGCTTTGGAGCTGAAGGGATGTTTGTATTTATGGGGTTTTGTTGTTTTTAAGGGATTGGACTTCAAAATTATAAACTGAGTTAACCAAAGTGGTAATTTAGGGTGATTTTTTGTGATTCATTTTATTGGTTTATTTGCTTTTTTCACATTTCTAAAGGACACAAGTACCTACTAGAGTCTTGGGATATTTTGAAATTGGGCTGTATAGGCTTAAATTTTACAATCTTGTGCTTCCGGTACTGCGCACCGGTCTTGTTTTATTGAATTTCTTCAGTTATATAGAGAATTCGTCGCAAATTGTTGGTCATGTTGGCTGTTTTTATGTTTTCATTGTGAAACAATGATGTAATAAGGTTGGTAAAGAGACAATGCTATACCTGTTTTCTTGGAGCTATATTGTGCTAAGGGTTACGTTTGTAGGGTTCGAGCTTGTTCCTAGTTTGTAATTTTTGTTGATTATGATGAATGCAGGCTTTCTTTCCCTTGAAGAGATTGACGAATCTGAATATGGTTTAGACGTTCCTGGATCTAAGAAGAAAATATCTAGTAAAAAATCAAAATCAAAGAAACAAAAACTTGGGGAAGTCGCTGAGGGTTCTGGGGAAGATGTTGAAGCTGAGCCTGCTGAAGGAATGGCAGAGGAGAAGAATGAGAAGGCCAAAAAGAAGAAAAAGAAGAGTAAGAAGAAAAAGGCGAAGGCTGTTCAACAAGAGGATGAGCCTGCAACTGGTTAGTGCCTCAAGTATTTCGGTTTTGACCCACTGATTAAACTATTCGGAGTTTTTATTTTGTAAAACTTGTTTAATCAATAGGCATTTTCTTCTTCTAAGTCCCGTTTGCTTGTGTGCGCAACGTTAAGCTTAATTCAACGCAATTACATCCTTTTGCTAGCCTTTTGGGCAGTAATAAGGCACTGGGCACTGGTGTGCTTTAGAATAGTTTCTTACTTCAAGTTGTAACATGTCAGCAATGATTGGGCTTTTTGTCGATTTCCGGGTTAATACGCAATGTAATGGAATATGTTATAATCCCAACGTAATCATATAACTGTATTTGCAGTTATTGATAGCAAAGACGAAGAAGAAGAGATGTCTTATGAAGATGAAGCTTACCCTGAATTTTATGAATGGAATGAGTTGAGACTTCACCCTCTGCTTATGAAATCAATATCTCGTCTTGGTTTCAAGGAACCTACTCCAATACAGAGATCATGTATTCCTGCTGCAGCTCATCAAGGAAAGGTTTGTCTAGATTCTTGTTTGAAATGCTTTATGGTCAATGATGATATCTCTTTCACGGTGATAGTAATTCTTTTACGTGATAGGATGTTATTGGTGCCGCCGAGACGGGATCTGGGAAAACACTAGCCTTTGGACTACCCATTTTCCAACGGCTCTTAGAAGAACGGGAAAAAGCTGCAAACATGCTTGAGGACAAGGGGGAGGAAGCAGAAAAGTATGCTCCAAAAGGTGTTCTGCGAGCTCTTATCATTACTCCTACTAGAGAACTTGCCCTCCAGGTATTAAGAATTGTCTTATTGTTGCTTTTGTCAAGTATTTCAGTTGCCCGTGCAGGATTCACCAAGCCTTTTCCACCACATAGGGCTGTCTTAATTGCCAGTATGATTGGATAAGAATAAACAATATTTTATTTAGTCTATTAAACCCGAATGCTAAAGCTTTATAAATTTGGACATGTGGACCTTGAAGGCCTTACCCTATTTTCATTGTCCATTGCTTTTGTTATGCAGAAGCCTTTGCCCTTAGTAGAATCTGTTAATCTTTTGGGTCACGGATTATATATTTGTTGTTTGAAATTTAAAGTACACAGAGCTTAATTGTGTAATAAGCAGGATTTGATTTGTAGTGGCTTCAGCACCTTTATATACTCATTTCCAGCACCTAGATTGTTAAGTGCTTGCTGCAACTGTAAGCATCAAAATGCGATGCTTAACCATGATTTTGATGAAAAAATATTGTGCTTTGAGAAAGACTATGATGTTATTCTGTTCCTATTTTACTCAATCAAGTTGAAGTTTTAAATATTTTTATTTCCTTTCTCCAGGTTACCGATCATCTTAAGGAATTTGGAAAGGATATCAATGTTAGAGTGGTTCCTATTGTCGGTGGCATGTCCGCAGAGAAGCAGGAACGGCTATTAAAAACAAGGCCTGAAATAATTGTTGCAACTCCAGGGAGATTATGGGAGCTTATCTCAGGGGGAGAAAAACATCTTGTCGAGGTTAGAAGTGAAACTATTTTTTTCAAAGCAACTGAATTTGGTTTCAAGTGTTTTATTTTTGGGATTTGAGTCGGTAAAAGTCGAGCACCATTTCACTCTCATTTTTATTTTGGCAGTTGCATTCATTATCTTTCTTTGTACTGGATGAGGCTGATCGAATGGTTGAAGCGGGGCATTTTCGTGAGTTACAGTCAATAATTGAAATGCTCCCTATGACCGGTGGTGCTACCGAAGGACAATCTCAAAACACACAGAATTGTGTTACGGTTGCAAGCTTATCAAGGAAAAAGAGACAAACATTTGTGTTTTCAGCAACTTTAGCACTTTCATCTGATTTTCGTAAGAAGCTAAAGCGTGGTTCATTAAAATCCAAGCAGTCCACTGAGGGGCTGAATTCTATAGAAATTTTATCTGAGCGAGCAGGAATGAAACCCAATGCTGCCATTGTTGATTTGACAAATGCATCAATTTTAGCAAAGAACCTTGAGGAATCTTTTATCGAGTTAGTGCTTTACCCATATTTTGTTATTCTTTTAATTATTATTTTTCTCATAGACCTACATTCCATATGATTTGTTGTGATTAAAGATCGAAGATGCAAATTTGAAAATTAGAATAATACATCTGCTTTTATGTTATAAAAGTATCTTCTTCAAGTAGCAAAATAATTCTTTTATCATAATTTTCCACAGATGCAGGGAAGAAGATAAAGATGCGTATCTGTATTACATTTTGAGTATTCATGGAGAAGGAAGAACAATTGTTTTTTGTACATCAATTGCAGCTTTGCGTCATATTTCTTCAATATTGCGCATCCTTGGCATCAATGTTTCAACACTTCATGCTCAGATGCAGCAGCGAGCTCGCTTGAAGGTTTCATTCCCTGACTGCGTTTACTATTCACTTCTTTGTACTAGCCTGGTCGATATCATACTCATGTTTTGATGCAGGCGATTGACCGTTTTCGTGCAAATGAACATGGTATTCTTGTTGCCACTGATGTTGCAGCAAGGGGCCTTGATATTCCCGGTGTTCGAACTGTTGTCCACTATCAACTTCCTCATTCAGCAGAAGTATGTCAAAATTTGATGCCCATTAGCAAGTTTTCATTAATATTCTTCTAGTCTTGTATCCCAATCTTGATTATAATTTTTCCGGATTTAGGTTTATGTCCATAGAAGTGGAAGAACTGCTAGAGCTTCTTCTGATGGGTGCAGCATTGCTCTTATCTCACCAAATGATTCCGCAAAGTTTGCCTCTCTTTGCAAATCATTTGCTAAGGTACCAATTTTGAAGGGCAGAGTTCTCGGTTCTTCTTTAAACCTAAGTAGATTCTTATTGTATTTTCGACTTTGAGCAAGTAATTAATCTTCCTAGTTCTTGAATCAAATTTTGCATTTGGTAGTTGGCTTGATATGCTTTATGAGTGCATTGGCTTGATATGCAGGAAAGCATCAAGCGATTTCCTTTAGAGAGCTCGTACATGCCAGAGGTCATGAAACGTTTATCTCTAGCACGTCAAATCGACAATATCTCACGCAAAGACTCTCAGGTATATAAATTTTAATACTTTAGCTATCTTACAAGCCACATTCAGTGCAGTGTGTGGGTTTGGTTGGTCTTGTCCTCTATGCTTTCACGTGTAATCTTGCTTATTTGTCTTGTCGATCATAAACTTATTTTTCTTTTCTTTAGAAAAGGGCAAATAAAAGCTGGTTGGAACGTAGCGCTGAGTCTTTAGAATTAGTAGTTGAGAATTACGACAGCGAGGAGGAAAGAGTGAAGAATTTCAAGCAAAAGAAAGCCAGCTCTGTTCACTTGAAGAAGCTACAACAGGTTTTTTTTTCTTGCTATGAATAATCAGTGTAATCTATGTAACTCATACTCAGGTGCATATGTCGCACACGGTTATGTTCAAATTTTCGAAGTTTTCTTTCCCCTGTATTTGGAGGGTCTTACCTCCGAACTCATATACGAACATATGTCAAATATTAGTGTCATATACGGGTACTTCACTCTTTTTTTTTGGGTACAGGAGCTCAGTGGATTACTTTCACGCCCACTGCGTCCGAAAACATTTTCACATCGCTATCCAACTGCGGTGAGTTCTTAACAGCTTCTTTTGCACAATTATCGGTTTCCTTTGGCATTTTACTCGTTTTTCTGGTCCACATTTCCTGCACAATTTTGTGAGTAACTTTCTGGTCTTACGAGTTTTGCTGTTATAACTTATAATATAAACAGTTTAGTTGGTTACAAATCGAAAGTTTTCATAAAAGCATCGTGATAGAATTCAACTTAGCTTTGCATTTTCTCCTGAAATTTTGATTGCATTAGACAGCTTAAAATTTATGCTATTCTGTTAATTTTTTTCCCAGGCTGGTGTTACACATCTTATACAACATCAATTTGAAGAATTGGCTAAGCAAAATGGAGATGACAACTTAGTTTCGGGTGAAAACAAGAGACGGAAGATGGTGGTTATCGGTCAAGATTGCGTCGAACCACTACAGGCACTTCGGAGTGCTGGTCGTGAGGTAGTAAATTTGATATTTTAATTTCACTTTTACTTGCCTAATTTCGTTCTTTCCCCAAAAACCTTCTCGTTTACGAATTGGATTTATTTTCGTACCAATGTGCAAACCAAGTGCCTGACATGGGAAGTTCCATGGCACCCGGAATGTTTTTCTAATGTTTGAAACCACGATAGACGCAAAGATTGAATCCAACTAATTATGATGATAACCGATAACATAGTAGCATGTCACCGGGCCAATTTTGCTTTGAGTCTTAACAATGAACTCTCTATTTCTCAGGTGCTCATGGATGGAAAAGACATGGCACAAAAACGAAGAAATGCAGAGAGCTTGAGAAGAAAAAGGAAAGAGGAGAAGAAACGTATGTATATTTTTCTCGATTTTCGTTTGTCGCCCGCACTCTCTTTGGAGAGAATGTTCTTAGCTTTTTTGCTATTTCGTGTTCCAGGTTTACGTGACCAGCGTAGAAATAAGAAGAATCAATTTGAAGGAAGGCAGTGAGTAGTAGACGGTTCTCCATGCCGCCAAGCTAATGTTACTCGGACTCGGATTTGAGTGTCATATTTAACACAGTTACGAGCAATGTCTGTCGGATGTTTCAGGTGTCCGTAGCAATGTCTGTCGGATGTTTCAGGTGTCTGTATGGACGAAGAATTTTGAATACTTGAAAGAACTCGAGGTGAATGTCAGATTTGAGTATTTGTCCGGCGCTGTTACAATCAAATATTTATATGCTTTTCATGTATTTGTATTTGGAGAGTTGAAAATCATATACCGAACGTTATAATTTTCGATATACGAATGTTATAATTAAGTATTTTGGAACTTTAGAACGTGTCGGAAGATATTAGCGTTTAAACATGTTTAATTTTACGTGTCCATGCATATTGCACTCGTAATAATATTAACCGAGTTAAATTCAATCAAACATAATATATAAAAAGTTAGATTTTTGAGAATGTACAAAAATGTAATGAAGTGGGTATCAAATCAACAGTTTAAGATACAAATATACAACCTTATCTGTGTAATTATTTTTTTTATAATTATTAATATTTAATTTATTGATCGAATAATTCAAATTAAATATCATAAAAATTTTATTTAAATAATGATTTTTCAACAAAATTTTTTCATTCAAAACTTTATAATCTAAATTTCTATTTTGAGATAAAAGACTAAAAAATTGGTGTGAATTATATATATATATAAAGTGCAAAATTGTAATAAATTTGGGTCCACTTCATCTTTAAATTAGCGTCTACAAAAATAGACAAATTATGCTATTTAGTCCTTGTACTATGCATAGGTTATTCATCTAGTCTTTATATATGATTTTGATATTTTTAATTTTGTACTATTTAAATTTTAAAATTTTGGTTTTAATTCAATTAATATTTATCCAAAGCTTAAGAAGAATAATCCTCAACTAAGAGATAACCTGAACCATAGAAATTATAAATTTAATCCCTGTTATCCAATTTGATCATTTTTTATCCCTAAAATTTGAAAGTACATGACTAAAGCTAACCATATACGCATAGTTCAAGGACTAATAACATAATTTGACAAAAAATTAAAGACCAAATGTGGAGCTCATTTTTGTTATCTTCAAAGAATAAACCGATAAGGAAATTGACACGAAAAGTGTAGAAAGGGAGTGGAATTTGCAGTGCTGTCCATGGAAGTGCTAGCAAGCTCTTCTGCAACTTTATATAACCCCAAGAAGCCATTTTCTTTCACATTCAAGCCCATCATCGTTTCTCAGGTAAAGTTTTAATCTTTACGAAAAATATCCAATCGCTGGTTTCTTATGTAGAGTTAATGGTTGAATGCTTTTTGTTGTAATTTAGATTTGATAGGATGAGAAATGGGTTTCTGAGTTGGAAAGATTATGACTTCAGCTGTTCGAACATGTAGTAGCAACGGTGCTATTGGCAACCGAGCTAAGGCTCTGTCTGCAAGTTTTGAATTTGATTCTGTGGCTGTTTTGGTAGTTTGGGTTGATTTAGAACTGGGGTTTCCCCCTCTTTTTGATGGATTTCGATTGTTTTTTTGATTGACAATTCATTCGGATGGACCGAGGGGTGTTAGGAGCAGTCGCACCTTCTAAAAGTTTCGAATTCTCATATGGTTAATATAATTTTGTATTTTATATCGATGATCTAAATTCACACCCCTTAAATTCGTAATATAGTTGTCTACCAGTTCGAACCTACGATGTTGTAGTAGCAACGGTGCTATTGGCAACCGAGCTAAAACTCGGTCTGCAAGTTTTGAATTTGATTCTGTGGTTGTTTTGGTGGTTTGGATTGATTTAGAACTGGGGTTTCCCCCTCTTTTTGATGGGTTTCGATTGATTTTTCGATTGACAATTCATCGGGATGGACCGAGGGGTGTTAGGGGCAGTCGCACCTTCTAAAAATTTCGAATTCTAGTATAGTTAATATAATTTTGTATTTTATATAGATGATCTAAATTCGCACCGCTTAAATTCCCTAATATAGCTGCCGACATAAAATTATGTGTCCGTCCCTGCAGTTCATGTTTTCATGAATTGTGTTGCTTGGAAAGATTTCTGATCACATGATCATCAGTGTGAAGTTTATCCTGGCAATGGAGATTGACCTTTTATTTTTGATCGAATATTATTCTGGAATCTGATTCTTTCTCTCAGACTGAATCTTTGTATGGATGTGTGAATGCCAATATTGTAATTGTAAAGAAAAGCGATTCTTAGGTTTTTTAAATGGTCAAGTGAATTACTTACAGGTTCATCCATGGAAATCTTTTCCTGGGCGGAACATTGAAGCTCGAATATTGTGTCGGATTTTGTATAAAAGGACGAATCTCGATGATTCTGGAAGATGCAGCAGTTCTGATGCACATTCTAAACCTGAGTTCTGGTTCCGCACATTATGTGGACTGAATAAAAGCTTTCCATCTCAGTCTGGTTTCTTTGCATTAAGACATGGACACCCACTTCGATCCTGGAAGACAGGTAGTCATCAAAAGGTGCAAATCAGACAACATATCTCGGTTGTTTTTGTTCGCTTAGTTGCTGCTATGTTGCTGGTTTCTTCAGCTTCCGTTTCTCTAAGCAGCGCACCGTCGTGTAAGTTATATTTTATGGAAAATAGTCTCATGGGCTACAAGGGTTTCTTTTGTTTAGATTTTCATACCAGATCGTTTTTATTGTGCAGGGGCGCTTTCTGAAGAAAATCTTCTCTTCTTAGAGGCATGGAGAACAATAGACCGTGCATATATTGACAAAACATTCAATGGACAAAGTTGGTTTCGTTACAGAGAAGATGCGCTTCGAAACGAACCAATGAACAATAGAGAAGAGACATGTATATAGAATATCTTTAGCTGCCATTTTACAGTTTGTAGTTTGCTGCAACCAGATTAGCATGCATACGAAAAAACAGACTGCAACCAGATTAATATGCATCGTTGTGTCTGAATCGCTGAGTCCTTCGTATTTTATCATTCATCATCCCTCATACAAGTTTGTAGTTTTCTGAATCGCTTGTTGCATTTTACATTTTACCCTACATATTTTCTTGCAGACACGGCCATAAGGAAGATGCTTGCCACACTGAATGATCCTTTCACTCGGTTTCTAGAGCCTGAGAAGTTCAAGAGTTTGCGGGTATGGGGCTATTTCTCTCTCTCTCTCTCTCTCTCTCTCTCTCTCTCTCTCTCTCTCATATCTTCACGAACTGTATTCTAGCCTGAATAACATGGTAGCTATTATTCAACATTGAAATATTGTTCTTTTAGTTCTCGGAAATATTTTGGTTGATATCCGTTTCCGTAAAATATCTTATATTTTCTCTGAAGGCAGTCTGGAACTCAAGGGTCTCTAACAGGTGTGGGGCTATCAATAGGTTACCCACTCGGATCTGAAGGATCACGAGCTGGGCTCGTTGTTATTTCTGCTGCTCCCGGGGGTCCTGCAAATCAGGCTGGCATTTCATCTGGTGATATTATCTTGGAAATAGATAAGACAAGCACGGAAAGCATGGGCATCTATGATGCTGCAGAGAGATTGCAGTAAGTGTGTTACTCTCTTCGGTTGAAACCTTATCAGCTTTCATCTTGATTTCCGTAGTGAAGAAATATTTATTCAGCTGTCATAGAGATATTTCATTCCGTTTTCTTTCTATTTATGTCTGTCCCGATTTATCCGTTCCTTTTCAGTTATTTACTATTATGCTCTACTTTTTGATTAAACTACAGGGGACCAGAAGGAAGTTCAGTAGAATTAACAATTCAAACTGGACCTGAAATAAAGCACTTGGCTCTCACGTAAGTGTTTGATTTGAATATCTTATGATGCATTTGAACTTGTTATATAAGTAACCATATCCGAAATTATACTGATGTTATTGATTCAGCATCCGAAAATGTGCTTTGTTATTATACTTTCCGAATACGAGAATATGGATTTTGTCATTTTTATTCCCAGTTATCCCTTTGTGCTCCTTGTAATTAAGGACAAAATTTACATGTTCTTTTCTTCTATTTCTTTTTTTGTACCTATCTTTTGAAAGATTTAAGATTGACCCATTGGCGACTGCAATTTTCTAGGCGTGCAAAAGTTTCACTGAATCCCGTGAAGTCAAGGCTATGTGAGGTTCCTGGCTCAGAAAAGAACTACCCCAAAATCGGTTATATTAAGCTAGCATCATTCAACCAAAATGCTTCCAGTAAGTGGAGATATTGACTGCAAATACTCTTCTTTTGAATTCGTCTCTTCGTGTATACGATCTCCTTTCATTTCCTTCATATTTTGTGTTTTTTTTTTTCACTTGTGCCTCTTTTCAGCCTCATTAGCATCGTTCGGAGGGGGACTTTTCAGAGACAACCCTCCTTTCCTATAGTTTATATATAGAATATTACCCTAAAAAGTTTGCATTTCGTGTAGCTGCTGTCAAGGAAGCGATTGATACTTTAAGGAGTAATAGTGTTAATGCCTTTGTGTTGGACCTTCGTGATAATAGGTAATTAGCTTCGACATGATCTATTTTAAACTCTCTTAAGACAGGCTTTCTAAAAGATTAAATTTGCCGCAGCGGTGGGCTTTTCCCTGAAGGAATTGAAACTGCAAAGATTTGGTAAGTTAAACCTTTGAAATGGAAAGGTTCTTATCCGTGTCAAGTTTCATGGCACAAGTTACGATCATTAGTTTTTAACGAACAGGTTAGACAAAGGCGTGATTGTGTACATTTGTGATAGTCGTGGCGTTCGAGATATATATGACACGGATGGAAGCTCTGCAGTAGCAGCTTCTGAACCCCTAGCTGTCCTGGTAAGCTCGGTTATTCCGGCAAGCTTGATTTGATTTCTGTATGTCTGAAAGAGTGAGAGAGGATCACGGTTTCCATCATCTGAATTTCCATTAGGTGAACAAGGGCACTGCAAGTGCCAGTGAAATTTTAGCGGGTGCATTGAAAGATAATAAGCGTGCCGTATTGTTTGGAGAACCAACATATGGGAAAGGGTAATTTAGAATTCCATCTTCTACTGTGTTTAAACAAGCATACCATCTTGTATTCTTCTAGATACTAACTGGAGTAACGCATTCCCCAACTGCAGCAAGATTCAGTCGGTTTTTCAGCTATCTGATGGCTCCGGATTGGCTGTTACAGTAGCTCGTTACGAGACACCTGCACATAATGACATCGACAAGGTTTATTTCTGATCTCTATGTCTCTCTTTTGCTCTTTTACCACGGCTGTTGTTTCATCTGGTATTCCATGTAGGTTGGCGTGATCCCGGACCATCCTCTGCCGAACTCGTTTCCAAAGGATGATGATGGTTTCTGTGGCTGCCTTCAAGACTCTGCATCTGCTTGCTATGTCAATAATGTTCAACTATTTTCTAAATGACAATTGTGCTTTGTGGGGAGGATCATTCTTTGTGCAATTTGATTAACCTTCAATTATGGTTTCTTTAGTTCTATTATTTTCGCTTTCGACAATTGTATGAAAGAGATCACAGTTGAATTTATTTTTAGAACTTTCGACAATTATGGTTTCTTTAGTTCTATCATTCTTTGTACAATGTATAAAATTATATTTATTCGAACCCGATAGATGTCACATTATGGTATATGATTCTAAGCAGAACATGGCAGAGACATCAAACATAAAGAAAATGCAGAGAGGAAATAGAACTTATAGCAAAATAGAATGAAAAAGAATCAATATTCATAATAATAGTAAGCTGTTGCTTCGAGTACAAGAAACTGATATTTCATGGCAGAAAAAAACAGAAAAAGTTGCAGACTGCCTAGGATTCTAACACTGTTGTGTCCGGGATGATCCAACAAGGCGGTGGCTGAATCTTGTCCGAAGAAAACTCATAAATCGGCTTCAAGCTTCCATTTTTCAAGTTGTATATCCCCATGTCATGCCCTCCATACAAGTAATCCTCTTCCATTCTCTCCCAACAATCATCGCTGAAATAAATGCAATCCTTTTCGCAGTTCGGAAAACACCGAGCCGACACCGAAACCGATTGATTCCCACCTAAGAACAGAGCGCGATCGCCTAAAGTATCCATCTCCACCCATCTAAGCTTATCGAAATCCATCTTGTACACATGGAACAACCATGTCCTGTAAGGACAGACCTTGGGGTGATTGCAGTCTTCAGTTAAAAGATCATATTCATGAAGCAATGTCCCATCCCAATCCACATAATCCCCGATAAATCTCACCACAAACACAAGTTCACCACATGATTCGACCAAGTAACATCTTCTGGTGCAGACATCTCTCAATGAGTTTAATTTGGCAAGCGACTTTTCGGGAAAAGGAACAAACACGTCGGACTTCTTCTCGACACGACCGTTGCGGCCATGTAAATCCCAAACTTCAATTCTGTTTCTGTCACTCAGAGCATAGAGATAGTTCCCGTGGCATATGATATCTTCGAATGGTGGCCGGTTAACATCAAGACCCGTCCAGCAATTGTCTCCACTTCTATGATATACAATATCTTCACCATTGTTGCACAACAAAACCACACCATACTTTCCATTCTTGTCATCAGGTTTTCCCGACAGAATCGCTTTCCGAACGAAACAATCTCGTACTTGTTGTTTCCCACACGACCTGAACAAAACCCTACGAGAACCTCTTTCAGCAGAGTTGAAATAATCAAGTTCGTATTGGCCATTAACGTTTCTTTCCATTCTTTTTAACCCTAGCAGACGATCAACTGAAGGGAGCTCGATCTTCACTCGCTTCAAAGGGTTAAACAGACAAGGGACTGCCTTTTCTTGCAAGAAAAGCAACCATCCACGCGACGAACCGATGCAGCAACCCTCACTGAACTCCTTTGGCGCCGTTTTCAAGCTGTAAACACGATTTTCACTCAAACTCAAAAACCCATGGTAGCCATTGTTGTCGACGTCGGTTCCGTCACCTTCTTCGACCTGTTTCTTGGAAGGAAGCATGAGCCATGGCATCTTTGAAATCAGCTCTTCTCCGAGTATATTCCATGAAGAAGAAACGGATTTAGCTTGAACCAGGTGTTTAAAACTTAACCTGTTGAAGATTGATTTCATGATATCAAATGGAAATTCATCAATCCTTGATGGCGATTGCTTTCTTCTTCTTCTTTTCATGGTCACTTGCATCGCCATAGGAAGTTGAAAAGAAAACTGTGAAAAGAATGTTCAAATTGTGAACATATTTATAAGTAAACCGACTTGTTCAACAAACCTAAGAACTTGGGCTTTTTTTTAATTAAACTAAACTATTGAATTTATTATAAAGGTAAGTTTCCTGAAATAAAAATATATAAAAATTTAAATATGACTGATTATTTAATACATCATTAATGATTTTGTTCACAAGCGGGCATATAATGTTGTCATGTATCCTATTTAAGAGACTTTAAATCTTAATATACATCCTCTAGATCAAGGGTATGTATTCGATCGAATCGAGTAAAAATATATCAGCTTATAATTTAGTGGTCTTGTCCTTGTTTCATTTTAAATTTAGTTGCATTTTGTTATTTTTCTTATAAATATAAATATAACAAAAATTTTGATACACAAGCTTTGTTAAACTAATTGTACACATGCCTGCATATTTACACTATAAAACTTAAATCTTAAATTTCTAACCCTAACCCTAAAAAAGTAAACCCTACACCTTAAACCTTATGCCCTAAATTCTAAACAATAACATTAAATTCTAAACCCTATAACTTAAACTCCTAAACTTTAAACTCTATACTAAAACCCTAACCCCTAAAACTAAAAGGTATGTATAAACTAAAGTTTACACACTTGTGTATCAAAGTTTATCTCGAGTTCGATTAAATTGAAGGGTGGAATCTCAATTTTTAATGTTCTTTTTATTTTTGCGCTTTTACCGTTACAGAACCATTGTTAAATTTAGACTTAACTATAAATAAGTGACCATGTCTCTTTTTTGTAATGGTGTCTTTTTTGTCAAATTAAGTTCATAAAGTTTTGTTTGATAGAATAATGTGCCTAACGTTTCATTCTGTTATCATTTTGTCAAATTATAAGATCGAAAATTAAACAACTTGAATTTATCGATTAACCGAATCTAATTTTTTACACCATACCTTGAATCACATAAATGAGAGAGATTTTTGGTAGTATTTTAGATGAACAAATAGATATATTTCTATTTATGGTACTAAATCCATCCACAAAGAAATCAAATTGAGGGGGAAATAGATATATTTCTATTTATGGTACTAAATCTATCCACTTTGGTATGTTTATTAATTTTATTTGTGTAAGTTTTTTTTTCATATATAAATTACCTTTAAAAGGCAAAATCACAGACAAATTAAAGTGTGAGATAATTGTTAACTGAAATCTCAGAAAGATGGCCAAGTTCTCTTCCTCCCACTTCCTCACCATTGCTCTCTTCTTCACTGGTTTGTTCTCTCTATACAGTTCATTTCTTATTCGATACCAGATCGACTAATCGATTGAACTAGAAATGGATGGTTTAATTGATTCAATCAGTTTAATATAATCGAAAATGGAATGAATTACTGTTAGCCAGTAGAAAAACGAGAACTAGAATAAAAAATAATAGTTCCAGCCACTTATTAATATGTATGTATGTATGTATGTATGTATGTATGTATGTATGTATGTATGTATGTATGTATGTATGTATGTATGTATGTATGTATGTATGTATGTATGTATGCATGCATGTATGTATGTATGTATGTATGTATGTATGTATGTATGTATGTATGTATGTATGTATGTATGTATGTATGTATGTATGTATCCAACAAATTGCATGGTTCAAGATTGTCAAACCAAGTGCTTGGAGAAGAACCCCAAATCCACAAGTCAATGTGTTGGTCCTGGCCCTGCATGTGTTTGTACTTAGCCATGTGATTCGGCTTAATTTTATCTTAATTAATAATGTACTTTCCCAGGAAAGACCCTTACAATTATTAATAATAGTTTATGGTATTAATATTTTCATTAACACTCGATATCATCAATTTAACAGACATTATTAGATTTGATAAACTTGACCCGAGATCGAGACTGAGATTCGAACCGATTTATCGATTCGAGACTTGATATCGGCACAAACATGATGACCGAATTCGATCCTAAACTCGAAATAAACTGAATCGAACAGAAACTGATCTGAATTTTAGTTGAACCGAAATGGACCCGAACCGAAAACAACATGAAATAAAAAATATTAAAAGAAATAAAGAAAAAAGAGATGCGAACTACCAAACAACTCATCAAAAAGTCAAATATATTGGCTTTCTAAAGCCATATATAGCGTGTAAAAAACTAATTCGACCTAAAACCTCGACTAAAATTGACCAATCTCTCATTGACCCGAAATTGACTTGAACCAAAAGTAACCGACTCGATGACCCGGACTAAAATTGAACCGAACTGAAACCGAATGATATCAAACCCGAAATGACCCGTTTGCTACCTCTAAAAGTTAGTGACCTTAACGTGTTTTTTCAAACTTTAGTGGTAGAAAGATAAATTAACTCAAACATTAGCGACTAGTTGTGTAGTTTACCCAAAATATAAATAAAAAACAAAAAAATGCGAATAGAAATATACCAAATAAAATTTGTCTATTGAGAAAGGTTTTGTAAAATTTCCTTTAAAAGTTTGCCGACCCAATATTACTCTCCGCCATCAAGTTTCCGACTGACCAAAAAAATTAAATAAGGTAATTTCCGACCGTCCCTATTGAGGTCTTTAGCGGCGGTGGCGACGGCCGCTAGTTGAAACCCTAAATTTCCAGTTTCTTAGAATTAATGACAAAGTAATTTCTTTTTAATATTCAATTAATTTCATCTGTTTCGCCCCTTTTTTAGATTAAAAATGAGATGTCTTGGGCATTTTAAGGCCAAAGATGACTCAAGGAAAAATCTAGAATGGCCTAGAGAGCCCCCAAACGTCTCCACACATATCTAAGGGGTTCTAGAAGGTTCCACACTCTTCTAGGCTCGTTCGGAGAAACCTAGAAGACCCGGGAGTGATCAAGAAGGCTCAAGACAAGTACGGAAGGCTCGGGACAACTCTGGACATCTCCGGAATATTCTAGAATACCTTAGAATTATTGTAAAGCTTTTAGACCATTTAGGATATAACTAGATAAATATGGAATTATCTAGAGATATCTAGGTGTAGTAGATATTTTGGGAGGCGAAACCGTAGACATTGGATCAAATAAATCCTAGCCGTCCATTGAGGAGGTGGGTGACTATAAATAGGGTCACCCCTCTTATTTGTAAATCACTCAAGTAGTCACTCACTTAAGCATACTTGTAAAGCTCTCTTGTAAGCTTCCTTTGTTAATACAAGGCTCTTTCCTTGTAAAACTCTCTTGCTCATTGTGTTTTGCCATAGCGTTGCGCGATTAAGACTTGCTAATATTGTGCCGAGAATGTTAGCGTCGCACGAATTTATCTTGGAAGAAATAAGTCTGTGACAGTTTGGTAGCATAAACGCCACAATAGGAAATAATTTAAAATCCCCGTTTAAGCAAATATAATCTGTCAATCTCAGAAAATTTCCCCCAATTCTATCGTGCAAAAGAAACGGATTTGAAAGCAGCTCTGTCGTATATTCACTCAAACTCAAGAATTCATGGTAGCCATTGTTGTCGACGTCAGTTCCGTCGCCTTCTTCGACCTGTTTCTTGGAAAGAAGCATGAGCCATGGTATCTTTGAAAGCAGCTCTTCTCCGAGTATATTCCCTGAAGAAGAAACGGATTTGGCTTGAATTAGGTCGTTGAAACTTAACCTGTTGAAGATTGATTTCATGATATCAGATTGAAGTTCATCAATCCTTGATTTTAATGGCGATTGCTTTCTTATTCTTTTCATGGTAGCTTGCACCACCATTGCAAGGTGAAAAAAAAAAGTTGCTGGAAGAAAGTTCAAATTTTGAAGGAAATTTATAAGTAGACCAACTTGTGTTGCAAGAAAGATATTTATAAGTAAACGCTTTTTTTTCAATCAAACTAAACTTTATAATTTATTATAACGGTATGAAATAAAAATTTAAATACGAGTGATTACTTCATACAATAGCAATAATTTTTTTCACAAGCTAATCATGTTGTCATAATATGTCCCATTTAGTATATTCTAAATCCTAATACATACCCTTTAAATTAAGGGTAGTATTCGACTGAGTCAAGTAAAAATATATCGACCAATAATTTAGTCATATTGTTCATGTTTCATTTTACATTTTAGTCAAATTTTTTTTATAAATATAAATATAAAAAATAGTTGAATTTTGTCATTTGCTATTAGTATTCGAACCAGTGGTTTTGATATCCTCAAAATTTTGAAGATCTTTTGGTCTCAAGTTTGATCAATAAGAAGTGTGGACTTTCAATTTTTAATATTTTCGCTATTTTTGCACTTCTACTGTTATACAACAATCATTAAATTTAGGCTTAACTTCAAAATAAACGCCTAAACTATATTTTTTTTACAATAGGGCCTAAAGTTTTTTTCTGTCAAATAAGCGCCTAAAATTTTGTTTGTAGAAGCATGTGTTTTACGTTTCACTCGGTTATCATTTTGTCAAATTATGATTTAGAGTCGAAAATTAAGCAACATGAATTTTAAATTTTACACAAGCCTGCATATTTACACTATAAAACTTAAATTTTAAATTTCTAGCCCTAACCCTAAAAAAGTAAACCCTACGCCTTAAACCCTATGCCCTAAATTTTAAAAAGTAACATTAAATTCTAAACCTTACAACCTAAATCCCTAAACTTTAAACCCTATACTAAAATCCTAACCCCTAAAACTAAAAGGTCGTGTAAAATTTTACAATGTTTACACGGCTTGTGCATCAAAGTTTTTTCCTTGTTATTATTAGTATTCGAACCCAACGGTTGGTTAATTTTAGGTTCGGTCAGTTAACGGTTAATGGTTTTTTAAAACTTCGGTTATCGGTTAATTCGGTTCGAAATCGGTTAATTAACCGAATTAACCAACATTTTTATATATTATATATATTTTAGATATATTTATTTTTGGTCACCGGACTTTATAACGTGCAATGGATCAAGGACGATTTTATAATAGTTCGATAAGTTTAATGGTTGTTTTATAACTTTTAAAAGTTTATTGACTAAAAGAATCATTTTAACATACTTTAGTGACCATTTTGTAATTTACCCAAAATTTTATAACAAATTTCGGTTAAGTCGAAAACTAACCGAATTAACCAAACTTTTTTGGTTCAGTTAAAAAATTTCGAAATAATTTCGGTTCAGTTAACGGTTAATACGAAAAAAATTCAGTTAATGTTTTTTGGTAATTCGGTTCGAACGGTTAACCAAACCGACTGTTTGAACACCCCTAAAAATAATGAGAAGAAATGCACAGATAAGCATACCCCAAATACTAAAATAAACGTAAAAAACAAAGAGTATGCAAACATGAACATCAAACTCAAATATTCTCATAAAATCTTCATCGGTATTCTTCAAATCTAACCTCATAGCTAAATCTTGGAGTGCTCACTGAAAGAGTGCAGATCATTGAATTACTCCAACCAACAAAAAGAAAAAAAGTTGTATATTTATGAAAGAAAAACAGTGCAGGGATGGACCACATGGGTAGACGACAACCCGAACGAAGTTTATGATATATACATACTAAATAATAGTAATCAGGGATGGACCGAGGGGGCTGGCGGGGGCGGTCGCCCCCCCTAAAAACTTGAAATTCCTATACGACTTAGAAAATTTTTAGAATTTTTCTATATATATATTTTTGAAAATCTATTTTCGCCCCGTAAAAATTTATAAGTTCGCCCCCTAAAATTTTATAGGTTCACTCCCTAACCTAAAGTCCTGCGTCCGTCCCTGATAATAATATTTGCTACAAACCAAGTTAAAAAATCAATAAAGACTACCCTTACACATCAAACTCAATTATATTAAAATTTTTAAATAAAACTTAAAAAATCAATAAAATGGTCTCAAAATAAACATAAATAATGTATGCACTAATTGTTGAATTTTGTTGCGGTCCAATCCACATTAGAGCCAAAAAAAACTCGTCATCTTTCGTGGCTACATCTAAAGATTGACTCGACCCGAAAATTCAATCAAACCGATATTCGCCCGACCCAAAAAATCAATCGACCCGAATTTGGCCAATCTGACATTGACTCGAACTGAAAGGTCAACTAACCTGATTTTGACTCGACCCAAAAAGTCAATTGATCCGATCCAATATTGACCCGACCCGACCAAAATATCATAGACATGAGCTAAATCTGATTCAAACTCGATCCAACCCGAATCAAACCTGAACCGACAGCAACTCGAACTGAAAGTCAACCCGAACCGAAATGACGAACCCATACAAGATAATGCAAAATGAGCATCCTTAGCCACTCGGCAAATTAATGGATCTCGGAGCAAGACTTAATTTGACATGTATGTAAAAACTGTTTAACTCTTACATATTCTTTCGAGTTTCGACATAAAAATGATTGATTTCTTTCATCTTGTTTATTTAATCTGAGTCCTATAAACTGTATATTTATGAAAGTAAAATGGTGCAGGCTGCCATTTTTGCTCCTCACAGAGTGTAGGGCTCAACAATGCTTAATAAATTTTGCTATAAGTATAAATATTAAATAAAACTAAAAATTTAGCTGAATTTTGTCATTGTTATTAGTATTCGATCCCAGTGGTTTTGATATCTTTTTTGAAAACTTTCTGGTCTCAAGTTCAATTAATAGGTAGTGTGGACCAGTAGCGGATTTAGAAATTTAAAAATAAGGTCTAAATTCTTTTTTCTCAAATGAGTATGCAAAAATAAATTTTTTCTTTACAAACTAAACAAAATTATTTTTTTCCCACAAAATAACATTAAATTAAACTTATTTTTTTAAATTCAAAAATGGGGTATAGGGTTTTAGGTTAGGGTTTAGGGAATTTAAGGTAGGGTGTATTTTTTAGGGTATATGGTTTAGGATTTAGAATTTAAGATTAAGGTTTAAAATTTAATTTTGTAGTATTTTTTAGTGTTGAGGCATAAGTAAGGGCACCGAAAAGGAGTAGAAGATTTTTATCTTTTTTACTCTCATTTTTTAATATTTTTTTGTTTCTTTTTGCACTTTTACTATTACAGAATCATCGTTAAATTTAGGCTTAGTTGCAAAATATATGCCCAAGCTATAAGTCTTTTTTTTGTAATAGTGTCTTAAAGGTTTTTGTGAAACAAATATTTTAATTTTGATATAATTAAAAATCTAAGGACTAAATTGAAAAAGTCAAAACGAATTTTAAGTCCTTAAAATATCCCCATATAATTTTAGTATTATGCCCAAGTTAAAAACATACATTTTCAAATAATTTTTCTAAGTGTTTCAAGCCAAAGCAGTGTTTTTCAAGTACCCGTTTCGAAACGGCCCTAAGGCGTTTCGAAACAATTTCACCACTGTCGACCACCGTTCCGAAACGAGTATCGAAACACTTAAGATCGTTTCGAAACGGCACAACTCGTTTCGAAACTGTTCTTCATGTAGGGTTTAAAAAGGGTCTATTTATTTCAAATATTTCAGAATTTAAAATATAAAAGGGGTGTTTCGAAACGGATCAAGCCCGTTCCGAAACGACCCTTTGACAGTAGCCATTCCGTTTCGAAACGGATCACTCCCGTTCCGAAACAAGGGCTAGGTTTTATTTTGAATAAAATGACCGTTGTATGTTTTAACTGATTTTCTTAAAACCGTTAAGGCGTTTCGAAACGGGCTAGGACCGTTCCGAAACGACCCTTTTACAGTGGCAAAACCGTTCCGAAACGGCCCTAAGGCGTTTCGAAATGGGCTCTTAAATGCACCCCAACGGCTCTTTCTATTTTAGTCCGTTCCGAAACAGGTTTCCCGTGTTCCGAAACGGGTTGGTGCAGACTGCATTTATGGTGGCAAGAGAGGGTTCCAACGGCTCCATTTATGTTCCCAACCACCCAAACGGCTAGAAATCAATGAGAAGGTATAAAAGGGACATCCAAAAGCATCAGCAACAACTATTGAACTTCAAGCAAACATCCAAACATCAAATTCAAGCATTTGAGCAAAAATCCCAAATTTGTGTAAAATCCCAATTTGTGTTCTTCATTCATATTTTGTAAAATTGGGTTGAGTGCTTGTATCGGGGCTATCATTTGTATTGAGAGATACCTAATTAGCCTACAAATTCCTTTGTTCTCTTGTGTGAGGGTTGGGTTGATTTTTGGGTAGAAAAATCAACCGATATTGTAAAGGGTTGCCTCCTTGTCCTAGAAAAGGGGAAGATCAATTTAGTGAAATTGTTGCAAATCCTTAGTGAGACTAAGGTAGTGGATGTAGAGTTCATTTGGAACTTGAACCACTCTAAATTCCTTGTTCTTCAATTTTAATTTGCCAATTTCCACTACAATCCTTCAAATTTCCAATTCACCCCCCCTCTTGGTAAATATCGATCTTTCGATCCACTCAACAATTGGTATCAGAGCTTAACTCTTTGAGGATTAACAACCACAAGAGGAGATCCTTGGAAGAGTGTGATCATCAAATTATCAAGAGATGGCTTCAACCTCCGGTTCCGGCATGTATGAGTCACAATCAACCACCAAGCCTCCTTTCTTCAATGGTGACAACTACTCATTTTGGAAGAACAAAATGAGGCTATTCATCAAGTCAAGTGACTACCTTGTATGGGATGTCATTGAGGATGGGCCATACATTCCATTGAAGCAAGATGGCGAAGGCAAGATGGTGTTGAAGAAGAAAGCCGAAATGAGTGAAGAGGAGAGGAAGAAAATTCAAGTCAACGATAAAGCTCTCCACATGTTATTTTGTGCTTTCGGTCCGGACATCTACTCAAAGGTCTCATCCATTGAAAGTGCCAAGGAAGTGTGGGACACTCTTGAGACCACTTATGAAGGCACCAACGATGTCAAAGAAACTAAGATTGGACTTCTCAATCTTAGTTATGAAAACTTCAAGATGGAGCCCGATGAGACGGTGTCAAAGATGTTTGATCGATTCTCCACAATCGTCAACGGTCTAAAGGGATATGGAGAGATCATACCGGAAGACAAGCTTGTCCGGAAGCTACTCTATTCACTTCCCGAAGCTTGGGATGGGAAGAGAACCGCTATCATCGAAGCAAAGAACTTGAAGACATTAAAGCTTGATGAGCTTGTGGGTTCTCTCCTTACTCATGAGATCATGAAGCAAGGAAGGGAAGATGAGAAAAAGAAGGAAGAGAAAAGAGTAGAGAAGCTCGAGGTTGAAAAGAAGAAGAAGATGGGAATAGCTCTCAAGGCTAAAGCTTCACAACTTGATGAGAGCTCATCTAGTGATGAGGACGAACTTGAAGAATTGGCTATGATAGCCAAACGGTTCTCACAATTCATGAGGTCCAACCGGGGTAGAAAAATCCAAAGAAAAATGGACTTCAAGAGCAAGAGCAAAGAAGAAGGAAAGGATCCCATCATTTGCTATGAGTGCAAACAACCCGGCCACATCCGTTCGGAGTGCCCTCAACTCAAGAAGAAGAGCTTTGAGAAGAAGAAGAAACTCAAAGCCAAACTTGCTACTTGGAGTGATGAGGAGTCATCGGAGGATGACGAACAAGAAGTGGCTAACCTTTGTCTCATGGCACTTGAGGAAGATTCCTCCTTGGTAACCTCTAACTCATCTACTTTAGATTTTTCATATGAAGAGTTAAATGATGCATATGATGAGTTACAAGAGGTATATGATGAATTAGTTGAGAAGTTTAAGGAGTCGGTCATTAAAAACAAGAAAATCATTTTAGAGCTAAATGAGAAAAATGACTCACTCACTCTAGCTAATTCTAAATTTGAGAAAAAGATTTTAGGATTAAAAGATGAACTTAAATTCTTTCAAGATGAAAATGTTGATCTTAATAATCTTTTATCTCAATGCAATAGTGAACACCAAAAGGTGTTAGGTGAGCTAAATGAGCTCAAAAAGTCCTTAAAAAATGTTGGAAGTGTCAAACGTGAAATAGGAGAATCATCTAGAACACACCAACCTAAGAAAAGGACTAATTACTACAAACAAGGTAGCTACCCTAGACATAGTAAAGCTAAAAGAATTAGAAGTGTATGGGTTCCTAAGGAACTTGTAAAATCTAATAATATTATTGCTATGTCATCTTGGATCCCTAAGGGAACCAAGGTTTTGGGAGCTAACACTCATGGACCCAAAATGATTTGGGTACCAAAAACCAAGGTTTAATATCTTTGTTTGTAGGGGGGGCATTGCTTCAAGGCCAAAGCACAAAGTCAAAACTCATGGTACCTTGATAGTGGATGCTCGAGACACATGACCGGAGACAAGAGTCGATTCATGGATTTAAAGCCAAAAAGTGGAGGAGTAGTAACATTTGGTGACAACTCCAAAGGCCACATCAAAGGTATTGGCTCCATAGGTAATCACTCTACCATTCTCATTGAAAATGTCTTGTATGTCAATGGTCTTAAACATAATTTATTGAGCATAAGTCAATTGTGTGATAAAGGATTTAATGTTCTTTTTGATAAAAATGGATGTAAAATTGTAGACATTAAATCAAATAGTATTATGCTCATAGGTCATCGCATAGGAAATATATACATGGTGCATTTAGATGACATTCATACATCCCATGCATATTTAGTTGCTCAAAATGAAAATGATGCATGGTTGTGGCATAGGAAGCTAGGACATGCTAGCATTAGTGTTTTTGAAAAACTAGTCTCTCTAAATCTAGTTAGAGGTTTGCCTAAAATAAAATTTTCAAATGATAAAATTTGTGATGCATGCTCAAAGGGTAAACAACATAAGTCTTCCTTTAAATCCATTAATGATGTTTCTACTAGTAGATGCTTACAATTAATTCACATGGATTTATTTGGGCCAATTAGGACTATGAGCTTGGGTGGTAAATCGTATGCTTTTGTGTTAGTTGATGATTTTTCTAGATTTACTTGGGTTCTCTTTTTAAGTACTAAAGATGAGGCTTTGGAAAAATTCATCACATTTTCAAAATTAACCCAAAATGATCTTGAACTTAGAATTTCACACATTAGAAGTGATCATGGAACCGAGTTTCAAAATTTAGGGTTTGAAGAATTTTTAAATGAAAATGGTATTAGCCATAATTTTTCGGCTCCTCGAACTCCTCAACAAAATGGGGTAGTTGAGAGGAAAAATAGAACTTTACAAGAAATGGCTAGAACTATGCTTTGTGAAAATAATTTACCTAAATATTTTTGGGCGGAAGCCACAAACACCGCTTGTTATATTGTAAATCGAGTTATGATTAGGCCAATTTTAAAGAAAACACCTTATGAGATTTTAAAATCTAAAAGGCCTAACATTAGCTATTTTCACCCTTTTGGGTGCAAGTGTTTTGTTTTAAATAATGGAAAAGATAACTTAGGTAAATTTGATGCAAAAAGTGATGAAGCCATTTTTATAGGTTACTCTTTAACCTCTAAAGCCTATCGAGTATTTAACAAAAGAACTTTAGTAGTAGAAGAATCTATTCATGTTGTATTCGATGATAACCTCCTTCCTAGGAAGGATTCTTGTGATGATGATGATGTAGGAATCATAAATGCCTTTGATGGAGGTCAAACTTCAAAGGAGGATGAGATTCAACCAAAAGAAGAAGACACACAAGATCCACCTCTTGAAGCCTTGAAGGACTTGGCTATTGAGGAAAAGGAAGTGAGCTACCCAAGGGAGTTGAACTATGTCAAAGATGGTGAAATCTTGGGTGATCCATCCAAGGGGGTAACCACTCGTTCTTCTCTTAGATTAATGAACCATGTTGCATTTATCTCATGCATAGGGCCTAAAAACATAAAAGAAGCATTGAAAGATGACTTTTGGATTATGGCTATGCAAGAAGAGTTAAATCAATTTGAGAGAAGTAATGTATGGACATTAGTTGATAGGCCTAGTAATCAATCTACAATAGGAACTAAATGGGTCTTTAGGAACAAACTAGATGAGAGTGGTAACATTGTGAGAAATAAAGCTAGACTTGTAGCACAAGGTTACACTCAAGAAGAGGGAATATATTTTGATGAAACCTATGCACCCGTAGCTAGAATGGAAGCCATTAGGATGTTGCTTGCATATGCATGTTATCATAATTTCAAGCTTTTTCAAATGGATGTTAAAAGCGCATTTTTAAATGGGTTTATAAATGAAGAAGTGTATGTGGAACAACCACCGGGTTTTGAAGATACAAAATTTCCAAATCATGTTTTTAAACTTACCAAAGCCCTTTATGGTTTAAAACAAGCTCCTAGAGCTTGGTATGAAAGGCTTTCAAACTTTTTGATTGAAAAAGGATTTGAAAAAGGAAAGGTGGACACTACACTCTTTATAAAAATGTATAAAAATGACATCTTAGTAGTTCAAATTTATGTTGATGATATTATTTTTGGTTCTACTAATGAATGTCATTGTCAAGAGTTTGCTAAGTTAATGCAAGGTGAATTTGAGATGAGCATGATGGGGGAGCTCTCATTCTTTTTGGGACTCCAAATCAAGCAAAAGAAGGATGGCACCTTCATCAACCAAGCAAAATACATAAAGGATATGCTAAAGAAGTTTGGCTTGGAGAATGCAAAGCCTCAAGCCACTCTTATGAGCTCATCTACAAAGCTTGACAAAGATGAAGGAGGTAAGTGTGTTGACTCTAAGCTTTATCGTTCTATGATTGGATCTTTGCTTTACCTTACCGCAAGTAGACCGGATATCTTGTTTAGTGTTTGCTTGTGTGCTAGGTTTCAAGCTAGTCCTAGAGAGTCTCACCTTATAGCCGTTAAGAGAATCTTTAGATACCTTAGAGACACTCCTTGTTTAGGCCTTTGGTATCCTAGAGACTCTACCTTCAACCTACATGCTTACTCGGATGCGGATTATGGGGGTTGCAAAATTGATAGGAAAAGTACTTCGGGAACTTGCCAATTCTTAGGTAGTATGCTCATATCTTGGTTCTCTAAGAAACAAAATAGTGTAGCCTTATCTACCACCGAAGCCGAGTACATATCCTTAGGGAGTTGTTGTGCTCAAGTCCTTTGGATGAAGCAACAACTCTTAGATTATGGAATTAAAGTTGGAACCATACCCCTAAAATGTGACAACACTAGTGCAATATGCCTAACTAAAAATCCCATCCAACACTCTAGAACCAAACATATAGAAATAAGGCATCATTTCATTAGAGATCATGTCCTTAAGGAAGATGTGGTTATAGAGTATGTAGACACCTTGAATCAATTAGCGGACATTTTTACAAAACCCTTAGACAAAGAGCGTTTTTGGTCCCTTAGGAGAGAGTTAGGTCTAGCTAGCCTATCTTGACCTTTTAGGACCTCTTTTGTGCTTAAATATGCTTGATTTTGTGAAATACCATGTTGATGTGTTTAAACTCCTAATTTCATCCATGCTTATAGTTAGGGGGAGTATGTTTATGCCTAAATATGTTTTGCCTGCTCATTCATGACATTTATGCATGTTAGGCCTCTTAAAAGATCATTTTTCTGCATTTTTAGAGCCTCATCTGCACTTCCAGGCCCAGGTGTATCGAAACGGGTGAACCGGTTTCGATACGGATACCTTAAATCCAGCTCTGAGAGAAGGCGTTTCGAAACGCCTTAAAAGCGTTCCGAAACGTTTTTGATTCTGCCAAGGGGTGTATCGGAACGCGTTCCGATACGGGTCAAAGGGAGTTTCGATACGGTCAACAGCGTATCGAAACGTTCTGTTTATGGTTTTAAAATGGTCAAAACCCTAGCCGCCCGTTCCGAAACGGTCTTGACCGTTCTGAAACGGCATCGCGGAATGCTTTATTTAGGGCTTTTAATGACACAAATACACTTTATATCAAACTCTAAAACCCTAAACCGCCTCCCTCTCTATAAATACCCTCTAAAACTCTTTGATTTTCACAAAATTGTGAGGGGTTTTTACTCTACAACTCAAGTCTAAGCAAGTTTCATCAATCTTGTGCAAGGATTTTTCTCAAATCATCCAAAATCCCAAACTAAGGTAATTTTTTTTATTTTTTTCTTTTCTTTCAATTCATGTTCGAATCTTAGGTTAGAAAATTTTATTTTTGTATAAATTATATGTTTTTGTTGTGGGTTTTCAAAATCTTGTGAAATTTTTTTTCAAATCTCAAAATTTTTTATTCGAATATAAAACTTTTCAATCGTATTTTTTTTAAACTGTTTTTATTTAATTTTGTTTTCAAAAACCTAAGTGGGATTTATTATTGGATTGATTATAATTATCAATGCATACACTCATTTTTAAAACACTTGCTTAATGTTTTTAGATGGCGGATCAATCGAACAAAAAGCGCAAGGCCGTTCAATCCGGTGAATCGAGCATTCGTCCGAATCTCACTTTGCTTTTTCAGAAATCCTTCAAAACTTCGGAGGCACGTGCTCGGTTTGCTTATGTCAAGGATTTCGTGGTTCGTAAGGAACGTGTTATTGATCTTGAGTTCCTCAATTCCGAGCGATTCCTTTTTCGTTATCTTCCTCGTTTGGATGAATGGAATCTCATGGATTTCTTGAGTCTTCCGGATGTTTGCTACAAAAATATGGTACTCATCTTTTACTCTAATGCTCACTTTCTTTATGATGAGTCCAAAACCGAGATCATAGGGATTGAGTCATCCTTGCTAGGCAAAAAGGTTGTCATAAATGTTAAACTTTTAGAGTCTGCTCTTAAACTTAAAAATGAGGGTCTTGAAGATGAACGTCACTTTGGCACTTTCACCGGTAAAGCACTTAATTTGGATGTGCATGATCGTGTTCTTCACTTGATGGTCTCTTGGTTTATTCGCCCTTCCGGCGGTAAATATTCCCATATCCGTCAAAGAGATCATTTTTGGTTAGAGTGTTTCCGTAGGGGTGAGCGCCCAAATGTGCCTAAGATAATCTTTGCCGAGATAGTCAATAATATCAAGCTTATTGACACAAATGAGTTGACGTCCTTTACTTATGGCATTGTCTTGAGCGCCCTATTTCATCATCTTGGAATTGATTGTACCTACGACTCTCCGATCCCTCGCAAGACCAAGATTGGTGAGTCATCCCTTCGAAAGTCCGGGTTCCAATATGTGAATGGTATTTGGGAAAGAGTTGATAGAGAAGCGGATCCTGCTCCCGTTGCTCTTCCACCGCAAGCTCCAGTTGCAAACAATGAAGCCCTCACGGCTTTCCTCACCGAGCGGTTCAATGCTTTGGACACTCGAATGAATGCTTTGGACACTAGCATTGCTTCGGGCTTTGAAACAATGGGAAATCGTTTGAAGAATGTCGAGGATCGCCTTCTTTCTCTTGAGACTTCTCATTCCAACTTGGATCTTTCTTTCTCCACTCTTTATGGGCAATGGACGAAGTTTCACCGTTCTCAAGCCAAGGACGATGATGATGAGGATGACGAGGATGACGACGACGAGGCTTAGGATCTTCATATCATATCATATTATTTATGCTTTTTAGGATTAAGATTGCATCTTTTGTTTTCTCATGTTTTTTGGAACCTATGCTTATGACTTTTTATTTGGGATTTTATTGTTTGAATTATGTTGAACTTCATGTTTGAATTATGCTTTGGATATTTTTATTAATTCTATGGTTGCTTATTATTGCTTATTGGTACTAATCTTTTATCTTCTCTATGAGCTTATGTTGTTCTTTTTGATCTAACAAAAAGGGGGAGAAGAAATTTAAGAGCCACAACACTAAAATTCGTTTTTAAAATTTTAAAAGGTTTTTAAACTTAAACTTCAAATCAAATTTTTTAAAACCTATCTTAAATTAAGGGGGAGTTAGAATATTTTCAAAACTTTCAAATTTCCCAAAAATTCTAACTTTGGTTTTGTTATATCAAAAAGGGGGAGATTGTGAAACAAATATTTTAATTTTGATATAACTAAAAACCTAAGGACTAAATTGAAAAAGTCAAAACGAATTTTAAGTCCTTAAAATATCCCCATATAATTTTAGTATTATGCCCAAGTTAAAAACATACATTTTCAAATAATTTTTCTAAGTGTTTCAAGCCAAAGCAGTGTTTTTCAAGTACCCGTTTCCAAACGGCCCTAAGGCGTTTCAAAACAATTTCACCACTGTCGACCATCGTTCCGAAACGAGTATCGAAACACTTAAGATCGTTTCGAAACGGCACAACTCGTTTCGAAACTGTTCTTCATGTAGGGTTTAAAAAGGGTCTATTTATTTCAAATATTTCAGAATTTAAAATATAAAAGGGGTGTTTCGAAACGGATCAAGCCCGTTCCGAAACGACCCTTTGACAGTAGCCATTCCGTTTCGAAACGGATCACTCCCGTTCCGAAACAAGGGCTAGGTTTTATTTTGAATAAAATGACCGTTGTATGTTTTAACTGATTTTCTTAAAACCGTTAAGGCGTTTCGAAACGGGCTAGGACCGTTCCGAAACGACCCTTTTACAGTGGCAAAACCGTTCCGAAACGGCCCTAAGGCGTTTCGAAACGAGCTCTTAAATGCACCCCAACGGCTCTTTCTATTTTAGTCCGTTCCGAAACAGGTTTCCCGTGTTCCGAAACGGGTTGGTGCAGACTGCATTTATGGTGGCAAGAGAGGGTTCCAACGGCTCCATTTATGTTCCCAACCACCCAAACGGCTAGAAATCAATGAGAAGGTATAAAAGGGACATCCAAAAGCATCAGCAACAACTATTGAACTTCAAGCAAACATCCAAACATCAAATTCAAGCATTTGAGCAAAAATCCCAAATTTGTGTAAAATCCCAATTTGTGTTCTTCATTCATATTTTGTAAAATTGGGTTAAGTGCTTGTATCGGGGCTATCATTTGTATTGAGAGATACCTAATTAGCCTACAAATTCCTTTGTTCTCTTGTGTGAGGGTTGGGTTGATTTTTGGGTAGAAAAATCAACCGATATTGTAAAGGGTTGCCTCCTTGTCCTAGAAAAAGGGAAGATCAATTTAGTGAAATTGTTGCAAATCCTTAGTGAGACTAAGGTAGTGGATGTAGAGTTCATTTGGAACTTGAACCACTCTAAATTCCTTGTTCTTCAATTTTAATTTGCCAATTTCCACTACAATCTTTCAAATTTCCAATTCACCCCCCTCTTGGTAAATATCGATCTTTCGATCCACTCAACAGTTTTTTTTGTCAAGAAAACGCATGAAGTTTTGTTTTTATAAAAGTATGTGTCTAACGTTTCATTAATCGGTCATCATTTTATCAAATTACGGTTTACAATTAAAAATTAAACAACTTAAATTTATCAATCGAATATGATTTTATGCACACATACCTTGGATCACATCAATGAGGTACATTTTGGTAATATTTAGATGAACTGATATGGAAAGAAATCAAATTGAGGGGACAATATACATATTTATATTTAAGGTAGTAAATCCATCAACTTTGGTAGGTTTATTAATTTCATTTGTGCAAGTTTTTTCATATATAAATTACCTCCAAAAGGTAAACTAACAAACACAAACTAAAGTGTGAAAAAATTGCTAATTGAAACCTCTCAAAGATGGCCAACTTCTCTTTCTCCCACTTCCTCACCATTGTTCTCTTCTTCACAGGTTTGTTCTCTCTACTCAAATCTTCTCTTGTTCGATACCAGATTAGACTAATCTGTAGAACTAGGAATAGATGGTTTAATTGATTCAACCGGTTTAATATAATCGAAAATTGAATGATTTACCGTGAGCCAGTAGAAAAACGAGAACTAGAATAAAAAATAACAGTTTCAACCACTTATTAATTTTTATTACCGTATGTATGTATGTATGTATGTATGTATGTATGTATGTATGTATGTATGTATGTATGTATGTATGTATGTATGTATGTATGTATGTATGTATGTATGTATGTATGTATGTATGTATGTATGTATGTATGTATGTATGTATGTATGTATGTATGTATGTATGTATGTATGTATGTATGTATGTATGTATGTATGTATGTATGTATGTATGTATGTATGTATGTATGTATGTATGTATGTATGTATGTATGTATGTATGTATGTATGTATGTATGTATGTATGTATGTATGTATGTATGTATGTATGTATGTATGTATGTATGTATGTATGTATGTATGTATGTATGTATGTATGTATGTATGTATGTATGTATGTATGTATGTATGTATGTATGTATGTATGTATGTATGTATGTATGTATGTATGTATGTATGTATGTATGTATGTATGTATGTATGTATGTATGTATGTATGTATGTATGTATGTATGTATGTATGTATGTATGTATGTATGTATGTATGTATGTATGTATGTATGTATGTATGTATGTATGTATGTATGTATGTATGTATGTATGTATGTATGTATGTATGTATGTATGTATGTATGTATGTATGTATGTATGTATGTATGTATGTATGTATGTATGTATGTATGTATGTATGTATGTATGTATGTATGTATGTATGTATGTATGTATGTATGTATGTATGTATGTATGTATGTATGTATGTATGTATGTATGTATGTATGTATGTATGTATGTATGTATGTATGTATGTATGTATGTATGTATGTATGTATGTATGTATGTATGTATGTATGTATGTATGTATGTATGTATGTATGTATGTATGTATGTATGTATGTATGTATGTATGTATGTATGTATGTATGTATGTATGTATGTATGTATGTATGTATGTATGTATGTATGTATGTATGTATGTATGTATGTATGTATGTATGTATGTATGTATGTATGTATGTATGTATGTATGTATGTATGTATGTATGTATGTATGTATGTATGTATGTATGTATGTATGTATGTATGTATGTATGTATGTATGTATGTATGTATGTATGTATGTATGTATGTATGTATGTATGTATGTATGTATGTATGTATGTATGTATGTATGTATGTATGTATGTATGTATGTATGTATGTATGTATGTATGTATGTATGTATGTATGTATGTATGTATGTATGTATGTATGTATGTATGTATGTATGTATGTATGTATGTATGTATGTATGTATGTATGTATGTATGTATGTATGTATGTATGTATGTATGTATGTATGTATGTATGTATGTATGTATGTATGTATGTATGTATGTATGTATGTATGTATGTATGTATGTATGTATGTATGTATGTATGTATGTATGTATGTATGTATGTATGTATGTATGTATGTATGTATGTATGTATGTATGTATGTATGTATGTATGTATGTATGTATGTATGTATGTATGTATGTATGTATGTATGTATGTATGTATGTATGTATGTATGTATGTATGTATGTATGTATGTATGTATGTATGTATGTATGTATGTATGTATGTATGTATGTATGTATGTATGTATGTATGTATGTATGTATGTATGTATGTATGTATGTATGTATGTATGTATGTATGTATGTATGTATGTATGTATGTATGTATGTATGTATGTATGTATGTATGTATGTATGTATGTATGTATGTATGTATGTATGTATGTATGTATGTATGTATGTATGTATGTATGTATGTATGTATGTATGTATGTATGTATGTATGTATGTATGTATGTATGTATGTATGTATGTATGTATGTATGTATGTATGTATGTATGTATGTATGTATGTATGTATGTATGCAGTTGTGACAATGGTAGCTGAAGTTGAAGGATGTGAGATGACATTGTATCCAAGCAATTGCATGGTTCAGGATTGTCAAAACAAGTGCTTAGAGAAGAACCCCACCTCCACAGGTCAATGTGTTGGTTCTGCTTGTGTTTGTAGTTGGCCATGTGATTCGGCTTAATTTGACCTTAAATAATAATGTACTTTCCCCTAGGAAAGACACTTACAATTATTAATAATACTTAAAAATTATGGTTTTTATTTTATTTTTTAATGTTTGGTTGGTGTTGAATTTGTTTCAGCGATTTTGAGTTACTATAAAGAGAAAACATTGAGAGAATGAAAGAAAGATATTTATAATGAGTATTCTGATATTTAAAGTAAATAATATAATTTTTTTTTTCTTCACACAAGGACGTAGCCAAAATGAGACAATGGAAGGGACATAGTCCTCTAACTTCAAAACTAATAAGGATAAAACTTAATCTCGAAGGAGCAAGACTTACTTTATTAATTATGTAGAGATATATTACATTTTCAAGTTAATTGTCTAGATTTGAACTAGATTTGGCAAACATGACTCGAAACACGAGATTCGAACTGATTTACTCTATTTGGACCCGAACATAATAGTTCAAATCTGATTCGAACCCGAACCGAGTAGAACCGAACCAAACTAGACCCGATTTTTAGTTGAACCAAAAATCAACCCGAACCGAAAGTAATTCGAACTGAATACAACCCGAACCAAAAATTAATTCGAACCGTAAGTAACCTAAACCGAAAATCAACACGAACAAAAAACAACTCAAATTTAATTTCCTGAAATCTGATCTTAACCAAATATCAAGTCGATTTTGACCCGATAATTGAGTCGAAGTGAACAAATAATTTTAGTAATATGATAAATAGTAAATATGTATGTTCAACCAACCCGATTTTGACCCGAACCGAAAAGTCAACTAATTCGATATTGGCTCGAACCGAAAATTAACCAATCTGATATTGACCCGACCCGAAATACAATAGACCCGAGCTAAATCCAATTCAAACCCGATCCAACCCGAACCAAAAGAACCCCGAACTGAAATGAGTCGAACATAACAACTCGAATGCCACCTCTAATTCAAACCCATACAAGATAATACAACATGAGCATCCTTAGCCACTCGACAAATTCGTAGATATCGGAGCAAGACTTAATTTGACATGTATGTAAAAATTGTTTAACTCTTACAAATTCTTTCGAGTTTTGACATAAAAATATTGATTTCTTTCATCTTGTTTATTTAATCCGAGTTCTAGAAATTGTATATTTATGAAGGAAAAACGGTGCAAGCTGCCATTTTTGCTTAATAATTTTTCCTAGTTTAGGATTTGTTTGAGAATTTTATGATTTAATCAGACATTATAAATCAATTGTGTTTCTTCTGAGCACAAACCCTTACCATGTTATTTGCATTTAGCATGGATTTCTTTACCTTTTGATTCATTAAATATATGTTTAACCCTGCTTGTAATTTAATCAATCTAAGTCATCGGTTTTAAAATTCAACTTTAAAGAGGATTTTTATTTTTATGAAATTTTACTTTTATTGTGAATTGAAATTTATATATAATATAAAAAAGGTTTCCCTTATTTAAGTTGAAATAGATTTTCAATATAATTCAACTTAAAGACTATCTCTTTCTCTAAAAGGACAGCACCTATATAAATAAGATGCTAATTAACATGTTCCTTCAATGCATTCGAAAGCAAAAAACCAAAATCAAAATCCATGGCAAGCTTCACCACCTCCTCGTCTATTCTCCTCCTCTTTCTTTTCTCTTCCGTCGTCACGTCCCTCCCTCTGTCGACGAATTCACGCTGGATCGTCGACGATACAGGACGACGCGTGAAGCTGGCCTGCGTAAACTGGGCGTCCCACATGGAACCCGTGCTTGCCGAAGGCCTCAGCAAGCAGCCTATGGATACCATTGCCAAACGGATTGTGTCAATGGGGTTCAACTGCGTTAGGTTCACTTGGCCACTCTATCTCATCACCAATGACTCATTGGCAGCACTCACCGTTAGACAATCGTTTCAACGACTCGGCCTCATCGAATCCATCGCCGGAATCCAAGCCAACAACCCTTCCATCATCGATCTTCCCCTCATCAAAGCTTATCAGGTATGACTATACCAACATATGTCATTGAATCAACTTTACGGCATTGAATAAAAATATTGGTTTTTTTTTTTTTATATTTCAGACAGTGGTGTCAAGCTTAGGCGAAAACAATGTGATGGTCATACTTGACAATCACATAAGCAAGCCCGGTTGGTGCTGCAGTAATCTCGATGACAATGGTTTCTTCGGCGACAAGTACTTCAACCCGGACCAATGGATCACCGGGCTCACACGGATGGCCACCTTATTTAACGGCGTGACCAACGTAGTCGGCATGAGCTTGAGGAACGAGCCCAGAGGTCCGAAACAAAACGTAAACGATTGGTACAAGTACATGCCGAAAGCAGCCGAAGCAGTGCACTCGGCAAACCCGAATGTTCTCGTTATACTTTCTGGATTGAGTTTCGACAGGGACTTGTCATTCATCCAGAATCAACCACTAAAACTCACATTTAGTAGCAAACTAGTATTCGAGGCGCATTGGTACGGATTCTCCGATGGGCAGACCACATGGGTGGACGACAACCCGAACGAAGTTTGTGGCAGAGTGGCGACATACATGATGAGGACAGCAGGGTATTTGGTTGATCAAGGATACCCGTTGTTCATCGGTGAGTTCGGGATCGATCAAAGCGGAGCCAATGTCAATGGCAACAGGTACATCAGCTGCTTCTTGGGTGTGGCAGCTGAGCTTGACCTGGATTGGGCCTTGTGGACACTGGCTGGGAGCTATTATGTGAGAGACGGCGTCGTCGGGTTAAACGAGTACTACGGAGTCTTGGATTATAACTGGTGTGGAGCCAGGAATTCGAGCTTCGTACAAAGAATTTCAGCTCTCCAGTCTCCTTTCCGGGGTAAGCCAACATATACCACTTTCTTTCTTTATTCAATATTAATGTCAACAGAAAACTTGATGTTGTTCCGCAATGACATATGCAGGCCCGGGTCTATTAGAAGCCAAACCGCACAAAGTGATCTTCCATACCTTAACGGGGCTTTGCATCACCAGGAAATCATTGCTCCACCCGTTGCGGTTAGGTCCCTGCACCGATGCCTACCCTTGGAGTTACTCGCCCGAGAAGAATTTAGTAGTAAAAGGAACTCGTTTCTGCTTACATACCGACGCATCCGGGACATCGGTGAAACTCGGTATCTTCTGCAGCGACTCGAATTCGAAATGGGAAACGATATCCGAATCCAAGATGCATCTCTCGGCTAAGCTCAGAGATGGAAAATCCGTGTGCCTCGACGTAGCGTCGGACAAGACCATCATCACAAAGGAATGCAAATGCATAAGTAAAGACAAGACATGTGACCCTTCGAGCCAATGGTTCAAACTGGTGGACAGCACAAGAGTGGGACGATCTTTGTTGCAAAGCTTATACGGAAAGGGTTTGGTTGGCTGAGGGATACATACGGTTCAAAAGGCAATTGTTAGGGAAGCTCCTCCATTTATATCAAGCATTAGGTTTTAGAATTATTTAGTTTGAAATGTATAGGAATTAAAAGAAATTAGGTTGGTGGTGGTCACACACTCACACCCCAAGAATTTTTTATTTCTTTAATTTATTAATATTTTGAATTTGGTCCCGATATATGTTTGTGGAAAACGAAAATTCACCTAACCTCCAGAAAACTAGTCTCGTCATTGTTAAAATCCCATGAATAATGAGATATATGATATATCATATTTTTAACTTAAAGAACATTACACATTAATGTTCACTTAAATCTATAATCTCTAACAAATAATCTCCAATACAACCCATCACAATCTCAACATCGGAGCCTGGCAACCAAGCACACAGCACAAATAGAAGCCTGAAAATCAACCTAACAAAAATCATCTTCAAATTCAACGCTTCCCTCTATAAGCAATACAAGCACTTGTTCCACAAGGCTGTCCAAAGTTCAAATATGCATGTCGCCTAGGAAAAAAATCTTCGATATTCAGCGGCAGCGCTCATTCGAACAAAGATCAAGTTTAGAGTCGGAGAACGAAACGAAATTGAATTCGACACGGAAACACTACTAGTATCTCCCAGCATGGTTGCTCGAGACAACTGAAAAGCATCAGCCATGAACCCCTATCACAGGCTCTTTCACCACCAATATGAGCTCTAAAGAGCATTGTAAGCTACTCGGATTGTGGATTCTTCAATTTTGTAAACCCATCTTTTCCGGGACTTATTTTGAATCAAAAAAATATATCCACTTAACAAAAAAACTTTTTTGTGCGTAAAATTCTTAATCGATTCACTATTCATTTATATCATTTTGATCGGTAGTTTTATAGTATAATGCATCGACCATCCAAACACTATTTGGCGATTAACCAGATGGTCGATTGTGTTAAGGGAGTTCCACAGGGACCGTGATCTTAATCAATATTTTTTAAGGGTAAACTACACGAAATGGCACTCAATCGTTAAATGTAAAACGGTATCGTTTTGGTATAGTTGCTTTGATGCCTAAGATATGCCAAAATGACGTCATTTTGTTAGAAAAAATTACATAAAAATAGCCTCTCTACTAAATATTATATATCAATGCTTTACCATCAGCAGAAGGCAATCGTTGTTCCTCCGAGCTATCCGATTCATAATCTTTTCCCCAACGCTAAAGCTTTTCTAGCATCTCGATCGGGTAAGAATTTGATTCCTAGCAATATTACTTGTTCGAGTTAGGTACATTACAAGTCAATGTTCACTCAAATCTATAGTCTCAATGAGATTTATTAAACATACCTTGTTTTAACGATGTAATTGAATTTATTTGTGCGTATAATTCTTAATTGATTCACTATTTATATATTTTTAAAATTTATTTGAAAATCTATAAATTTATAAGTTCATCCCCTAAAAATTTATAGGTTCGCCCCCTAATCTAAAGCCCTGCGTCCGTCCCTGATAGTAATATTTGCTACAAACCAAGTTAAAAAATCAATAAAGACTACCCTTACACATCAAACTTAATTATATTAAATTTTTAAATAAAACTTAAAAAATCAATAAAATGATCTCAAAATAAACATAAATAATGTATGCATTAATTGTTGGATTTTTTTGTAGTCCAATCCACATTAGAGCCAAAAAAACTCGTCATCTTTCGTGGCTACATCTAAAGATCGACCCGACCCGAAAATTTAATCTAACCGATATTCGCCCGACCCAAAAAATCAACTGAACTGATATTGATAAACCCAAAAATCAACCAATCGGATGTTAACTTGACCCGAAAAAATCAACCGACAAAAATAAAAGCTTGAAAATCAACCTAACAAAAAGCATCTTCAAATTCAACGCAGACCTCTATAAGCAATACAAACACTTGTTCCACAAGGCTGTCCAAAGTTCAAATATGCATGTCGCCTAGGAAAAAAATCTTCGATATTCGGCTCTCATTCAGACAAAGATCAAGCTCAGAGTCGGAGAACGGAACAAAATTGAATTCGACACGGAAACACTACTAGTATCTCCCAGCATGGTTGCTCGAGAGTAACGGCAACTCCCGCATTATAAGCTCTAATAGGTCCAAAACATTAGATGTGTTCGATGGGATCATTGGAGAGAGCCGGCCAGTTGGAGGATGTGAAGAACATCGGGACGACAACGCTGCTTAAATTCGATGTCATGTTTTTTTTTTGTCGAGTTCAGCTCATCACATTCATGGCGCAGAAGATATAGTTTTGAGGATGAAAAAAGTAGGCTATTAAATTTGGGTTTTAATGATGATTTGGCTTGTGCGATTGTTGTTATTGTGGATACAAGAAAGCTAATGAAAGATCGAATTAGAACCAAAGAAATCTACGAAATGTTAGTCGAGTCGAAGAAAATGTCATAAAAATTAAGATTTATTACCAGAAGAAATGTAAAAAATTTAAATACAAGCCGATATTTCGGACATATCACATAAGCATGATATTTGGTAGCACTCTTGATTAAGTTTAGACCCGGTAAATTTGACCTGAGACTTGAATCGATTTACCCAATTCAAGACTCGATGTAGAACTAAACATGATGATCTAAACTTGATGCAAATCCGAACCAAAATCAAATCGAACTAAAATCGACACGAATTTAGTTAAAACGGAAATCAACTCGAACCAAAATTGAAAGCAACCCGAATCGAATATCAACCGAACCGAAAGCAACCCGAATTTAATTTGCTCAAATATTTGTGTTTCATTCTCATTTTGTATTATATTACTAATTAACAACTACATTTAGTAATGGTTTAATATCTTTTTTTTCTTATTTAAAAGATCATCTCCATATATTGACTCAAATAGAAAACTGACGATCCAATATTGACCCGACCCGAAAAGTCAATCGATCTGATATTGACCCGACCCAAAAATCAATCGATTCAATATTGACCCAACCCAATACCCGATCCGATATGAAATAACATAGATCCGAACTAAATCTAAATCAGTCCCTATCTGACCCAAATTGAACTTAAATAAAAAACAACCCGAATCAAAAATTAACTATAACCGAAATGACCCGACCCGATGCAATCCGAACGACCCGATTGTCACCTCTAATTAAGCTCTGCGCCAAGTTTATAAACTTTGGACCGGAAGTTAAATCGGTTTAAACATTTAATTTTAGGTTCGATCAATAAATTCATTTAAGTGATATTTTAAGTATTTAAAAATTAATTTAATTTCAATTTTAAATGAATATTAAATAGGGTAAACTACATAAATGACCACCTTATTATTGCAAAAGTTGCGATCTGGCCACATTACTTTTTTTCGTCACAATTAAACCACCAAACTATTTAAATGGTATCAATGTAACCACCAGCCGTTAAATGTTAACGAAAGGGTGATGTGGCAGTTAAAAAATAAAGGTATAATTACACATTTAGTCCTCATTACTTATAAAGTCTATCAATTTAGTCCTAATTTTAATTTAATAAAATAAATTATCAACACCTAATTAGAGGAATTTAATTATTTATTGGTATGAGAATCGAACCGCGTATGGGTGATTGAGAAGCAATAGCTTAACCACTGCACCAAGCATGTATTTGTGTTTAAAATAACCCTTTTAAATATATGTTCTATTCGAGTTCTGTTGGGAATGTTGTACGCCGGCGCTATCCTCTTTTTTCTGCTTTTGATGCAGGTTCGTCAACTATGAAATGATCACTTGTAAAAAAGGAATGAAAGCAAGCCTTAGGAGTATTGTCTGTAAATATGGTGCATTCATGGGCATGCAAGATCAAATCTTTTATTGCAGAAAACGAGCGACTGATTGATGCTTGTATTTTTCTCAATGTTCTCCCATGTCTCCGGTACCAACTTGGCCACGAATAGAACAGTTAAGCCTGAGATTCCATATCAAATGAAAAATGTTCCTGCAATGATGTTTGCTGATACATTTTATCTTGTTTCCAGATGTTATGATAATCAAGAATGAAGATTTTAGTCATGATATACATGTATTTTCATCTTCATTTTTCTTTTCCAATACCATGCTAAACTTGAATTGACAACAAAAATAATTCCTGCTACAATTATTATATAGGAACCAACACAGAAGATGTAAATTTACCGGCTTCTTAGAAATTGCTACCGATATAATATACTATAGGACTGCATCCTCCTAGTTGTTGCAATAACATTAGGCCAACTCCAACCTGCAAATTCCAAGAAGCCATATATATAAGGATCATGCAAGGAACTTACCTTATTAATCTGATGTCAATCTAAGTTATCCTCAAGCTCAGCTCACAATGAGTGAATTAGCATATCTCCTTTGGAACAATTCAAGAAAACTTGCTTCTGTCTGTTGCTCAAGGGTTTCCGTATAATCCTATAAGAGAATGTAAGCACATAAAATTTCTAGTTATAATGAGAAAACTAGGTGTTCACAATTTTTAATACTAACAATAGAATGCAAGCACGACGGGGAAGGAGACGCGACACCTCTGCAATTGGCAGAAACCGACAATGCTAGCTGGATTATTTTCGAACCTGCATCAAACGCATAAAAAGAGGATAGCGCCGGCGTACAACATTCCCAATCGAAGTCAAATAGAACATATATTTAAAAGGATCATTTTTAGCACAAACACATGTTTGGTGTAGTGGCTAAGTTATTGCTTCATAATCACCCATATGTGGGTTCGATTCCCACCATTAATATGTTTGTGCAAATTGAATTTTTCTCCTCTAAATTAAAATTAGGACTAAATTAATAGAGTTTATAAGTAACGAGGACTAAATGTGTAATTATACCTTTATTTTTTTAACTGCCACATCACCCTTCCGTTAACATTTAACGGCTGGTGGTCACATTGATACCACTTAAATAGTTTGGTGGTTTAATTGTGACAAAAAAAAATAATGTGGTCAGATCGCAACTTTTGCAATAATAAGGTGGTCATTTATGTAGTTTACCCTATTAAATATAGTAAATTAAAATTATTGTGGAAAGGCAGTAAATGGTGGTAGAAAATTCCGTGTTTTATTGAGAAGTAAACTATTAATAGGTATATATTAATTTACTGGAGGTTTGAACTATACCCGGTAAAATTCAATGATTAGTCCCTGTACTAATCACATGTTGTAAATTTAATCCTTGTGCTCTAGTATAGACTACATAGTCATTTTCTTGATGTAACCACATCTAATTTGGTATCCAACTTATTGGTTAACTAATTCGGATCAGGTACTACAGAGGTTCATTACGAAGACGATCCTCCCAACCCAATTTGCTTCATTCGCACCTCCAAAATTTGAATCTCTAACATTGCTTGAGGGATATAGCGTCTCATCTCGATATACTAACTGGTTGTTGGTTAGACTATACAATCATTTGGTGCTCGTGTGCTTTTCGAATTTTAAAATTATAGTACTGACTCAAACAATAGTTATTAAATTCCAAACTATATAGGAACTAATAACAGAACTGGTTCGAACAAGGACAAAATGATCATACTATTGTATAGGGACTAAATTCATAATTTATGTATACTATAAGGGATAATTACAAAATTTGACTTTTTAACATTGCACAAAACGTTAAATTAATATTAGATTAAAATTTTCCAAAAATAAAAATAAAATCTAATTAATCAATTAAAACAAAGTTGTGTGTTCTTTTTCTTCTTCAAATAGTATTAACTACCTCAAACGTTAGAAAACAACGGTTTCAATCTCTTTTGCCACAAATCACACACCCCTCTCTTCAAATGCCCTACAATTGTTTTTCTTCCTCAAATTTTACTCGATATCGTTTTTTTCTTTCACCCTCATCGTCGTCGAAGATATCTTCGACGACGAATAGTGGGTCTATCTCGGTCATTTTAACAACCGAAATACTAATTTACAAACCATCAATAAAAAACAATAGTACACAATCTCTAAACTTTTTTGTATTAACAAATTTTCTCTTTCGTACATAAATCATTTTGATTGTTTATTTTCCATTTTAAGGTTGAATCATGGGTGATTTGAAAACATCATTTCAGCTTTTGGAACTCAACGTGATCTCCGCACAGGACTTAGAGCCCATATGCCACCGTCGTAAGATGCGAACTTACGCGGTGGCTTGGGTCAATTCTGGTCGAAAATTCTCGACCAGAATCGACCATCGAGGTCACACCAACCCAAATTGGAATGACAAGTTTACTTTTCGGGTCGACGACGAGTTCCTTCATCGTGACACGTCCGCTATCATGATCGAGATCTACGCAACCCATTGGCTCCGTGACATTCATGTCAGGACAGTTCGAGCCATGATCGGAAACCTCATTCATCATCTCACTTCTAGGTCGAATCGTCGCGACGAAGTTCAATTAGGGACGACGTTTGTCGCGCTTCAGGTTTGGAGACCGTCGGGCCGGCCCCAAGGGATAATAAACATCGGGTTGGCATTGATCGATAGCTCAAAACGGAGCATGCCGTTGTATCTTCAAATGGGGTCATCGGCGATCGGGTACAAGCATTTAATGGGCGAAGAAGAAAACCGTAGTCCTTTGCCGGAAACATTAGGTAAACCAAAGCTCCGACGAACGAAGAGCGATTCAAGTTCAATTTTCCCGCCAGATTTACAACCTAAGATACCCACAAAAGGTTCATCGATTATCAACGGCGGTGGCGGCGGTGGCGGCGGTGGCGGGTCAATCGTTAACGGGTTCGAACCAGTAAACAGCAATTGCAAAGCTTACTCCGGGGGAAACTCCATGGTAAATTGTACGCTGGCGAAAATTAATCCCAGAAAAGGTAAATCGAGCTCGGTTGTTAGTGGGGACGAAGCCGAGAAAAGCAATTGCAAGGTTAATTCCAGGGGAAACTCCATGGTAAATTGTACGCTTGCGAAGATTAATTCTAGGGGAAATTCCATGGTAAATTACACAGTTGGGAAACTTAATCCGAGAAAAGGAAAATCAAGTTCAGTTGTTAATGGATCGGAGGATCCGGGAAGAAAATCGAAAAGGGGAAAATCAAGATCAAGTTCGGTTGTTAACGGGTTGAGAACGCCGACAAGAGTTTGGACCGATTCAGAAATAGGTCCGTCGCCGTCGGAGGTGGCGGCCGCGGCAGCGCAGAACATGCACCGTAACAGATTCGATGACTGCGAGAGTTCGATATTAGGGTGGAGTTTAGACGACGAAAGCCTTGAAGGGCTCCGATCAAAGCTAGAACGGTGGAGAACTGAAGAATCGCCTACTTACGACTGGAGCAGCGACGCTTCTAGTTCCTTGTCCGGGACTACGGCCTCCGGACGATCTAGACATTCTAGAAGTCACTCCGACGATGGCGGAACAATTAAGTGCTTTGGTAACATTTGTGGTTGTCAGATTTCCATTACTTGTGGCGGCGGCGGAGGCGGCGACGACGGTGAGGAAACCACCGGTAAGAAAAAAGGAAAATTGCGTCGACCAGCCCCTAGCTACATTTATGATGGTGATACATGAGTTAACTTTGAAATAGACAAAAAGATAGTCAAGGACTTAATTGAAAAGAAGTAAATTTTGAGTGGCCATATTTGTAAAATTTGGGGACTAAAAAGGTTTGGATATATATATTTCTTGTATTTTATAGAAAATATTTTGAGAATGATTTTTTTTAATGTTCAAAAAAAATATTGAATGGTTGACATGTGAATTTTAGTATGTAGTATAGAAAAATTAACTAAATTTAAAAAATAACACCTGTTGTATCTAAATAGTACTTACAAATTAAGATGTTCTACTGATAATAGGGTTGAGTATTCGTTCAAGTTGAGACGAGTGAAATATTTTTTGAGTTATTCGAGTTAAGGACTCAAATTTTATTTAAAAATTTTTCGTGTCAAGACGAGTTGTCGAGTTGTTTGAGTTTCTGTTAAAATTTAATTGTAAACAATTATAATGTTATGATACTAATTGGTTCCAGTTTAAACGGATTTCTATAAACATACATGATATACATAATATATATATATATATGTATATTTTTTCATATTTTTTATATATGATATACATATATATATTCGTATTTTTTTATATATGATATACATATATCTAACAAAGTTAAAGGATTCAACTTGATCAAAAAACAGATGCACTAATTATTAAAAATCTTGAGTTAAAATTATTAAAAGTTTCAACTTATTTAAATTTTCATTTTACAGTTCAAACTTTATTTCAGTTTTTCTTTTCAAGTTAAATTTATGAGATTACGAGTTCAAATTTTATTTCAATTTTTCTTTTTAAGTTAAATTTATGAAATTACGAATTCAAACTTTATTTCAATTTTTCTTTTCAAGTTAAATTTATGAAATTACGATTTAAGTTAAAACAAATTAAATTTTTTCGTGTCGAAACATATCAAAAATTTCAATTTTTTTGAACCGAGTAGAGCCTTACTTATCTCTGGCGTATCAAATAGTAATTTGTTTATCATATTACATTTATTTTAATAGTTTGGAGGGAAAAAGGGTATTCTTAATAGTTATGAAAACTGTGACTGTTGTTGATTGAATTTCATAATTTTTTTGTCATAAAACTTAAATATTAATTGAATAAAAATTTGTAGATTAAATTAAATAAAAACATATTTTTACGTAATTATATTGAATCTAAATTCACGCATCACATTTTATGTTGAGATAAAATTTATGTAATTTTGAGATGTGAACTTACAAAAAAAAAATGCTTATCCCTCAACAAAAAAAAAATCAATTAAGCTTTTGTAAATTTTTTGCACTCAATTTAACTCTCATAATTCGAACAATTTCAGATTTGAAGCTGAAGAAAAAGATGTTCCAGTTATTGCATGAAACACGAATCTTACAACCCAACATAAATCTCCATTGTCTTCTCATTCTATGTTCTTTTTCAGCCTCTAGTTATTTTTATGACTCATACAATAAACTTACACAAGTTACTCCAAGTTTCTTACTGCAAAAACTCTCTTGGATCGGTGACATAACCCGTCACAGCCGATGCAGCAGCGGTATAAGGAGAAGCAAGATATATCTGGCCTTCCTTGTGCCCCATTCGACCGGGGAAGTTCCTGTTTGTTGTCGAGACACAGACCTGCAATGGCGATCCCGTTAAATTTCTCGAAGGTTAGTATATGTTTTGATATATGTATGCTCAACATTTTTAGTGTTTTTATATATTTCGAGGTTTAAACTCCCATACACGTGTTCGAATATATGTTCTTGAAGGTACACTACCGGGAGATAAAAATAATTACCTTAGGTTCATTCATACGAGCATATGTGTCCTTAGGGCCACCCAAACAAGCGCCGCAACTAGGGCTAGCAGGGGTATCACAGCCAGCTTCTTCGAAAATCTGAGAGCATGTCTTCCCACCAGATCCGGGTACGGGAAGAGTATATAAGTCCAACCAAACCTGCCAATTTTAACGAGTTAATAAACACATTCTTCTACCATTACTTCCTTGATTCTAATTGCAAACCGGATAATGTTTTAATTATTAATGATGTCGAGCAAACACCTTCTGTGTAGCGGGTACGAGGAATGTGGGAACTTTGACCTTCTTCCCCTGCAAGTCAAGCAAATTAAAGTTTTTCAGACACAGCTTAATTTTCGTTATAGCTCCCCGGATTAGGAATGAGATTGTATGACTCTTACCGAAGCTAGAAAGACCTTAGCAGCAGCAAGAAAATCTTCGGTTTTTCCACCAGTACAAGATCCAATATATACTCTGTCAATCTTAACGTCTTTGCATTCTCTTGCCAAAGCACGATTGTCGGGAGAATGTGGCTGCAAAATACGTTTAAGAAATCACTCCATTGTACACACAGACATACACACGAGAAGAAGGCAACCAAGAAGATAGAGTTTAAAGTGACTTTATTAGATACCCACCTTAGCCACCAATGGCTCCAATTTTGAGATATCAAATCTGTACTCGGAAAGAAAACTGAAAGCCAGGCCCAAAAGACGTAATCATATTAGGACTCGTCTCAATGCAGTTCCAAGCATTAAATGGTACAGTAAATATCGCCCATGAAAGAACATAAAACATCCTATCGAATCAATTGAACAGTAGCAGACGAGACCAGAATAATAAGAAAATGTGATCCTCGTTAACCATTTAATCACAAAATATACCTTGCATGTGCATCACTGTAAACTGGTTCATATGGCAGAGATGTTTTATCCTATGCAAAGCAAAAGATATTATTCCGTAAGCTAGGCATGAAAGCAGGCAATAGACATTAAATGGAATCAACCTGGTTCGATGACTTTTACCCTCACCTCAAGGTACTTAAATGTAGTACTATCAGCAGGAACGACTCCATTCTTTCCACCGGCTTCAACAACCATATTGCATAACGTCATCCGTTCTTCCATCTACCAAATACAAGTAATCAGAATACCAAATTCACGATTTCCTCCCGCGATAAATCAAACTAGGTCAAATGTTTTTCTAAGGACCTAACGTTAAAAGTCATGCAACATTCAGGTTCACTTACATTTAGGCTTTCAACGGTTGTTCCAACAAACTCCATGGATTTATATGTTGCACCGGCTACAGATATTTCACCAATGATCTGCCCAACGAGAACCATTTTTAGAAAAACATATACGACAACCATTATATAAAACAGTGATCAACATGAACAAGAGTAATATCCCACAGGAATATAATTATGAATTAAAGCTAATCAAAACGGAATAATTGCGTAAAAGTATGCGATCTTACCTGCAAAATCAAATCCTTTGCAAGCAGATAAGGAGGCATCTCACCATCCATCACAAATCTCAAAGTTGGTGGAACCTGCAATTGAAAATGCAACCGAATACATGTACGAATATACCACTAAATTAATTGTAGTTTTCAAGTAACAGACTTCAACTCATGAAAATCCTTAATATCTATTCGAAAACAATAAAGAATAATAATAAAGAATAATTAACAAACCTTGAGCAGAAGCTTCCCAGCGCCTAATACAAAGCCTGCATCTGTATTTCCAATTCCTGTAGCAAATTGACCAAATGCTCCAGCAGTACAGGTGTGAGAATCTGTCCCCAACAAAACCTGGAGGCAGCAATAAAGAACATAACGGCAGCTCAAGAGCGAAACACATGAATTGACGTTTTACAATTCGTAAAGAACCGATACCTCTCCAGGCCTGCAGTGACCCTCTTGGGCAAGTGCAACATGGCATACTCCTTTATAATCGGGGTTTGCCTGCAATGTTGTGAATTAGGAATCAGCTCTATGTCAATAAACACAGAATATACCCCTAGTTCCTCAGAATACTGGACTAGAAATGAATGACAAGATAAAGAGTGCCATACCTTAAAATTACCAAGATCTTTTATATCATAAAAATACTTGATATTTTGCTCCATGCAAAAATCCCTCAAAATATCCACATTACGATTCGCACGTTCATCAGTTGTGAATATGTAATGGTCGGGTATAATAACAACCTTTTCCCGATCCCAAACCTTCAACACCAAAACAATGGTACACAGTTAATGAATTCAGCAACCGCAAATAGACAGCCGTGAACACGAGTAAAGACACACCCAAGGCTGAACAATCTACAGCCTTACCAATGTAATAGTTAGTTTACCAAGCTAAATGAAACAAGAGAAACCACCAAAACCAGTTTCCAATCAATAAAAGTATCCAATTGAAAAGAAGCTTACGACAGTGACATAGCCATTCTTACTTCATGAAATAAAATAAAAAAATCCATTTTCGAAATGCTAACTATATTCTAACAAGCAAAGCAACAGCAAAAAAGGCTGAGCATTCGATGAGTCGAGTCAAAAAACTATTTGAATTTCAGAATTTCATAAACTCGAGTCTGAGTCAAGTTGTTCGAGTTTCTGCTCAAATATAATTATAAATATTTATAATATAAGGGTACTAATTAGTTCCAATTTAAACTATTTTCGACAGTGACATGGCCATTGTTACTTCATGAAATAAAATAAAAAATCCATTTTCGAAATGCTAACTATATTCTAACAAGCAAAGCAATAGCAAGAAAGGCTGAGCATTCGATCAAGTCGAGTCAAAAAACTATTTGAATTTCAGAATTTCATAAACTCGAGTCTGAGTCAAGTTGTTCGAGTTTCTGCTCAAATATAATTATAAATATTTATAATATAAAGGTACTAATTAGTTCCTATTTAAACTATTTTCGACAGTGACATAACCATTGTTACTTCATGAAATAAAATAAAAAATCCATTTTCGAAATGCTAACTATATTCTAACAAGCAAAGCAATAGCAAGAAAGGCTGAGCATTCGATCAAGTCGAGTCAAAAAACTATTTGAATTTCAGAATTTCATAAAGAGTCGAGTCAAGTTGTTCGAGTTTCTACTCAAATTTAATTACAAATATTTATAGTATAAGGGTACTAATTAGTTCCAATTTAAACCGTTTTCGATAATCATAACACATATATCAAATTAAGATACCAGAAGAACTGAATACCTTTGCATTTTCACCAAATTCTTTCTTGAAGATACCAATGGAACCAGGACCACAAACATCATGTGTCATCAAAATATCAACATTAACCCAAACATTATCACCTGGACTCAACTGAGGTTTCTCAGAGGCTCTTGCAAGAATCTTCTCTGTCATTGTCATTCCAGTCTTCACCTGAGAAAAAAGAACCAATTTTTTTTTAATTTAAAAAACCAACAAAAACAAAATCCATTAACCAATCAATGATTTTTTTAAAAGGAACTAACAGAGCCAGTGGTGGCTGGTTTACGCTCAGATTGCTGGGGTGCCATGACCGAGACGATTTTCTTCGAAACTTGTTTTTTGCATTTCCGAATGGCTATTTGAGATGTACAAGGAAAAGCAGAAAAGCCCAAATCTTTCTGGAGATAGACAAAAGGGTTTTGCTTATTAATCAGAATAATCTACACCGATCAAAATCTTAAAAAAAAAGGGTAATCTAAAGAACAAACCTTGTTCCTGATGAAGGAAGAAGTTGGGGAAGGAGAAACCAAAGAAGACGCCATTAGATTCAGCTCTTAATTACTTTACCAGGGAAATGTAAAGAACAGAAATTTTCTGTTTGTTTCCCGAGAGAAAAACGAAAGGAGTACAGCGGCGCGAGAAGAGAGATGGAAAACGCACAAACAAACTCCACCAGCGCTTCGGGTCTTTCAAAAGATAAATACGCCACCAGTCAATGAAATTGAATGGTTAAATTACGAAATGGTTATCTAAATATTAACAAGTTCTAATTGAGTCATTAAATTTTAATTACATAATTTTGGGCCAACTGTTGGGTCTTAGTTCATTTCCTTACTTGGGCTTAGCCATTTCTCAATTCACTGATTTAAAAAGCTCCCACTTTTCTCATTCCCAACGTTTCTCCATAACGGAATGTAAGGTAATATGTTGTTGGCTTAAACGTCAAATAGGTGTTCAAACTATACTTTTTTTCCAGTTAGGTGCTCAAGTTATTTTTCGGGCCAACTAAATACCTAACATTTCATTTCGTAACTCATTTAAGGTTCACCGTTAATTTTTTCTGTTAAAAGACACGTGTCACCTCAAAAAAAAATCAAAATTATATTAAAAATAAATAAAATTAATAAAAGAAAATAAAAATAAAAATGTATTATGAAAGTTTCAAACATTTCCAAAATAGTCCCTAAATTCGAGCACTCTCGCAGTCGTCGGCCGCGTTGCTGGCGACGGAATGAAGCGCCCTCCCCTCGTCAAACAACCCCACGCTGTTCGTCGCCCTTCTTGCAGCCGTTCGTCACGAATCGTTCGAAAGAACCATTCGACAATTTCGTATATTCGCACGACGTCGGTTGATTTCCTGTGACGGGATGGTGGGGGAAATGGGCGTGATGGTCCGGCGACCGATTTGGTGGGCGGCGGCATGACAATCGGCTGCGAAATCAACCTAAATCGGGATTTAAATTTTGGGGGTTTATGGATTTTGGAATTTGGGGTTGTTTTGTAAAATCTGGAAATTTTAAAAAAAATGAAAATTAATTAATTATATTTATTTTTAATATAATTTTGAATTTTTCTGGAGGTGACACGTGTTTTTTAACGGAAAAAATTAACGGCGAGCCTTAAATGTGTTACGGAATGAAATGTTAGGCACCTAGTTAGCCCGAAAAATAGTTTTGACATCTAACTGGAAAAAAGGTATAGTCTAGGCACCTATTTGACGGTTAAGCCTATGTTCTTCCTTTCGCTTTCGCTGCTACATACGTTTAAGATGATTCGGTTTAATATGGATAATTGTTTATGATTTCTGGGTTGTTCTTCATTTTGTGGATTAATTTTTTTTTTAGAATCCCATGTCGAAAAGTGGATGTAAATGATGATTGTTTATGATTTCTGGGTTGTTCTCCATTTTTTGGATTAAATTTTGTTTATTTGGACATGTATCTGTTCTTTGGATGAATTGGTTTGCCCTAGATTAGGTAAATTGATGAAATGAACATGGGTGCATTCATCTGATGAATTCTGCTTGAAACTATGTTTCTCGAACTCGGATACGAGTGCCGAATATATGTATGTGTCCAGTTTCTACTCAGTTATCCTATTTGGAGAGAATCTTGCAAGATCATATCTTCATATTCATGTTCGAAAATGTGTCCGACACTGGTGTATTTCCCCCACAGCAGTAGCCTCGAGAAGTCGAGATGGATACGCATTTCAGTGCCGATTCTTCCCTGTCTACTTCCAGATGGAGAAAAGTTGCATACGGAGGGATGCAACCCGGTTACGACGACAATCACACGGACGAAACTTTCTTGGAAGACATGGTCATGAATGCTAATGTCGTTAAACGGAAAATGCTTAAGGTGATGCAAGATTCAGTTTCCATCTCGCAATATCTATGCATTGTTGCTCTTGTAGTCTTGGTATGGATCTACACCCTTAGGTCAACCCTCAACGAAAACTCCCTCTTGATTCTCGATGTAAGCCTTCTCCGTTCCGGTTTCATAATCCTCGTATTAACCGAAGAGATGCTCTCCCTCAAGCGTCTTTTGAACTATGTCCTCAACGTATCCTTCTTCACAACAGGATTGTTCGTGTTGGCTCCGATATACCAAACGTTAACAAGATCCATCAGCTCAGATTCCATATGGGCAGTAACCATTTCACTCCTCTTGCTCCTTCTTTTCCTACACGACTACTCCGGCTCCACGATAAGACCTTTGGGGGCTCTCAAGAACCCTAACTTAACCAGCTGTATTTCCCTAAACGCTTCCATCGTCGCTTCGGTTTTCATAGCGTCCTGATTGCCCTCCCGAGTACATGTTTTCGCAACCATGCTATTCTCCTTACAAATCTTCCTGTTTGCGCCACTGGTCACCTACTGTATCAAGAAATACTCTTTCAGGTTGCACCACTGGCTTATAAGGATTCAAGAATACAAGTTTGAGATTAATGGCCCATGGGATGAGGCTAAGCTTTGCTTTGATAATACAGATTGAAAAATTACTGAAGAATTCGATTTCTATGTTACTTGAATTCGGGTTTTGAATATAGGCATGTGATATTATGTTTTTAGCCATGCATTGAGAGCCTTTGGAAGCTGCAACTAACCTTCAAATCATTTATTGTATGCTATATTATTCAATTTGGGATGAATGTCGAATATATATATATATATACTTCCATATTCATATCCGAATATGTCCGACTAAAATGCCGGACATACTTCAGATAAAATGAAAAGTTCGCGAAAGACACACAAAGCTCCAGCAACACAAACATGAAAAATCTTGAGTGAAGCTCTGGACAGCATTGAAGATTAGTATAATTTCAGAAATGCAGGTCAACACAAGTTAACAATAAACGAAATCACGAGGCACGTACCAAAACTCGATAATAATATCGAAAAGAGGGAAAGCATCGAGTCTAAATGTACAACAAAAGCACTAGAAAAGAACTTAATTTCTTAATCATAAGACACAAGTATGGAGCACAGACCTCATCGATCCATTCTCTCCATTATGGTTACTTGTAGCTTCGGCTATTCTATTCTCGTTTCTTTATGGATTCAGACGAGGTTGAAGCTTCCCCTGTTGGCTGGCTTACACTAGCTTTAGCATCAGCGAGAAACTTTGGATCCGGCTCATGCTTGTCCACAGGTTCCTTCATTGCCATATATATGTAGAATGCGATAACTATATTGACCGAGATTACAGCAACGAACCCGCTCACCAGTGTCATAGCATGGGGAGATAAATTTGATGAACCTGTTCCGGAAAAATGATGTTTCTTGTTCAATTGACTGAATTATATAGGATAAAAGAACAGATCAACAATGAAACTTGATGTTTTCAGAGCATTTATAAGCACTAGTATTAGAAAAATGTGGTTTTCAACTACATTAGAATGTGATTCTGCAAAAATTGCCAACAGACATTTCCCTAGGATCGGGGATAAACTACAAAATATCAGCATACGGATTTCACACCTCCGTGCATCTGAATTATTCATTCAACAGTAAAGAACTCCAGGTTTCGACAGTGATGGTGTTCGTGTTTACTTTCGCATAGACAGGTTACTAAAATATGTTCTTAGTAATGTACTTAGTGAGCTTTACACTAACCAGTTCTGATACAATATACCAGCATACAGATTTCACAACTTTGTGCATCTAAATTATTCAACTCAGCTCCAAGTTTCGATGATGATAGTGTTCGTGTTTACTTTCTCGTAGACGGATTACTAAAATATGTTCCTAATAAGCCACTTATTGAGGTTTACATAACCAATTCCGCCTTCAGTTGTACTTGAAAAGCTAATAATAAAGTGATGAACTACTCGAACGCCAGACTTAGACTAATTAGTTCATGCAAGTTTAAGCTCAAATCCGACATACCGGATTGTGGTCTAATAAGTAACCCCCACCGTTATCCCGGACTGTGGTCTAATTAGCTCATGCAGTTTCCTTTAAGAAGCGACATCCGACAAGTTCAAGCTCAAATCCTAAAATCCGTAACCCCTTCAATTATCCTGGAATATTATCTACTTAGTTCAGAGCTGACATCCAACAAGTTTAAACTCAAGACCTAATATCCGAAATCCCTTCTCTTGTTCCGGATTTAGTTCCGATTAGTTCGTGCAGTCGTCTTTAAGAGATGACATCCGCTCAAATCTCAACATCTGTAATCCTTTCTCGTCTCAAACTATGGTCTCCTTTATTAACAAAATTAACAAGGGGATGAATTAATCTTGACTACATAACATAATGCTAAACTTTGTGAAAAGCACCCAAAAATTAAACTAAAATAGGAAAAAAGAAGAAATTGGAGCAAACTAATACATTACACAAATCAGAAACAAATAACATCCAACTTCTAAATTAAAATTATATAAAAAGACAATTTTGAGGCAATAAATATTGGAAAATAAAAGAAAAGAATGAATGGGTCTTACCAGGAAGTAAATTGTGATTAAAACCATACAAGATTGCAAGGGGAGCTATCCACATGAACATTGATGCAATGAAGAATTTCTTAATTACTGCAGCAGCCATTTTTAATCTAAAAAAAGGGGGCGAAACAGATGAAATTAATTGAATTTTAAAAGAAATTACTTTGTCATTGATTCTAAGAAACTGGAAATTTAGGGTTTCAAATAGCGGCCGTCGCCACCGCCGCTAAAGACCTCAATAGAGACGGTCGGAAATTACCTTATTTAATTTTTCCGGTCGGTCGGAAACTTGATGGCGGAGAGTAATATTGGGTCGGCGAACTTTTAAAGGAAATTTTACAAAACCTTTCTCAATAGACAAATTTTATTTGATATATTTCTATTCGCATTTTTTTGTTTTTATTTATATTTTGGGTAAACTACAAAAGTAGTTGCTAATATTTGAGTTAATTTCTCTTTCTACCACTAAAGTTTGAAAAAACACGTTAAGGTCACTAACTTTTAGAGGTAGCAAACAGGTCATTTCGGATTTGATATCATTCGGTTTAAGTTCGGTTCGGTTTTAGTTAGGGTCATCGAGTCGGTTATTTTTGGTTCAAGTCAATTTCGGGTCAATGAGAGATTGGTCAATTTTAGTCGAGTTTTTAGGTCGAATTAGTTTTTCACACGCTATATATGGCTTTATAAAGCCAATATATTTGACTTTTTGATGAGTTGTTTGGTAGTTCACATCTCTTCTTTCTTTATTTCTATTTCAGGTTGTTTTCGGTTCGGGTCTATTTCGGTTCAACTAAAATTTAGATCAGTTTCTATTCGATTCAGTTTATTTTGAGTTTAGGATCAAATTTGGTCATCATGTTCATGTCGATATCAAGTCTCGAATCGATAAATCGGTTCGGATCTCTGTCTCGATCTCGGGTTAAATTTATCGGATCTAGTAAAGTCCATTAAATTGATGACATGAAGTGTTCATGAAAATATTAATATTTATTTTGGCCATAAACTATTAAGATAAAAATTAAGCCGAATCACATGGCCAAGTACAAACACATGCAGGGCCTGGACCAACACATTGACTTGTGGATTTGGGGTTCTTCTCCAAGCACTTGGTTTGACAATCTTGAACCATGCAATTTGTTGGATACAAATAAAATATCACCTCACATCCTTCAACTTCAGCTACCATTGTCCCAACTGCATACATACATACATACACATATACATACATACATATTGTTAAAAGATTACTACATGTTTCAAACTAAAACCCTACATATATATATGGTTGAAACTGTTATTTTTTATTCCAGTTCTCGTTTTTTTACTGGCTCACGGTAATTCATTCGATTTTCGATTATATTATACTGGTGGAATCAATTAAACTATCTATCCCTAGTTTAACTGATTAGTCTAATCTGATATCGAACAAGAGATGAATTGAGTAGAGAAACCAGTGAAGAAGAGAGCAATGATGAGGAAGTGGGATAAAAAGAATTTGGCCATCTTTGGGAGGTTTCAATTAGCAATTATCTCACACTTTTAGTTTGTGTTTGTGAGTTTGCCTTTTGGAGGTAATTTATATATGAAAAAACGTACACAATGAAATTAATAAACCTACCAAAGATGATGGATTTACTACCTTAAATATAGATATATATAATTTCCCCTCAATTTGATTTCTTTCTATATTTGTTCATCTAAAATATTACCAAAATATCTCTCGTTTATGTAATTCAGGGTAGAGTGTGTACAAATCATATTCGGTTAATACATAAATTTATGTTGTTTAATCTTCGACTCTAAATCATAATTTGACAAAATGATAACCGAGTGAAACGTAAAACACATGCTTCTACAAAACAAAATTTTAGGCGCTTACTTGACAAAAAAAACTTTAGGCCCTATTGTAAAAAAAATTATAGTTTAGGCGTTTATTTTGAAGTTAAGCCTAAATTTAACAATTGTTGTATAACAATAGAAGTGCAAAAACAATGAAAATATTAAAAATTGAGAGTCCACACTTCTTATTGATCAAACTTGAGACCAAAAAATCTTCAAAATTTTAAGGATATCAAAACCATTGGGTTCGAATATTAATAACAAATGACAAAATTCAACTATTTTTTATATTTATATTTATAAAAAAATAATAAAATTTGACTAAAATTTAAAATGAAACATGAACAATATAATTAAATTATAGGTCGATATATTTTTACTTGATTCGGTCGAATACTACCCTTAATTTAAAGGGTATGTATTAGGATTTAGAATACCCTTAATTTCTTGAACGCAAGTCGGTTTACTTTTTAAATATTTTTCTTGCAACACAAGTTGGTCTCCTTATAAATTTACTTCACAATTTGAACTTTCTTCCCGCAACTTTTTTTTTTCACCTTGCAACGCGGTGCAAGCTAGCATGAAATTTAATAAACATACCAAGGTGGATGGATTTAGTACCATAAATATAAATATATCTATTTCCCCCTCAATCTGATTTCTTTTTATATTTGTTCATCTAAAATACTACCAAAAATCTCTCTCATTTATGTGATTCAAGGTATGGTGTAAAAAACTAGATTCGGTTAACCGATAAATTCAAGTTGTTTAATTTTCGATCCTGTTAGAGGTTATGAATCTGTTATAGTTGTTAGTATTTCTGTTATAAGCTGAGTAACTGTAATCTTGCTTATCAGATCAAGATTTACCTTTGAAGCTTGGCTAAGCTTAGTCTATATAAAGAAGATGATAGACTCTATAAATGTATCTTGAATTCACAATTGAATACACTACTCTTACTTCTTGTTTCTATCTTCTTCTACATTTGATCTTCTCTTCAACATCATTTCTTGCTTCTTCTGCCTTCGTTCTATAATTCAACATGGTATCAGAGGTTGAATCTTCTTCTTCCTCCAAGCCTTTCACCAACAAGACTGTGTCTATACGGCTTGATGATTCAAACTATTTGCTTTGGAAACAGCAAATTTTGTTTGCTGTGGAAAGTCTTGCTCTTATGGATTACATTGACGGATCTTTGGTTGTTCCTCCGCAAACGGTTTCCGGCACCGGTGGTACGAGGGTTACGAATCCAGAGTATGTTCGTTACCGGCAAGAGGACAGTGCACTCTGTTCTTGGCTCCTTTCTTCTATTGGGCCGTCCATTCTTCCTTCTCTGGTAAACTGCAGAACTGCTCTTGATATCTGGAACAAGATCAAACTTGATTTTTCCATTACTTCGACAACCCGAGTGATGTACCTTCACTGTTCTCTCAAGAATATCCGGAAGAGAGATCAGTCCATGCGGGAGTATCTTTCACAGATTCAGTCCGTTTGTGATAGTCTTGCAGCTTGCGGAAATCCTCTCTCTGAAACTATGCATATTTCAACGATTCTTTCAGGATTACCGCCGGAGTATGAGTCTGTCGTGGCGGTTATCACTTCTAGCCAACAGCCGTATAAGCTTGACGGTGTTGCTAGTGTGCTTCTCGACACGGAGGCCCGGCAGTTGGAATTTCTCAGTCATGGGTCAGTAAATCTGGCTTATGGCCCGGCTAATGGGTCTGATGTGGCTTATACCCAACAAGGCCCATATTTTAATTCTAATATGGGTCCGAATAGTGGAAGGGGTAATACCAGTCAAAGAGGTAGCCTAGGGTTTCGGCCGTTCTTTCGAGGTTCTTCTCTTCCTAGAGGCAGAGGCGGCCGTTCTTTCCCTGGCCGTTCGAGACCTCAGTGTCAGATCTGTGGCAAGGTTGGCCATCTTGCCAATCGTTGCTACTACCGCTTTAATCAAGACTTCGATGGTGGTTCTGCTAATCAGTGCTCCTTCGATGATTTTTCTGAAGATCAAGGAGGTTTCGTGCAAGGGTTTTCTGGGCAAGGAGCTTTTACCGGTCAGTTTCACGGTAATCAATCTGGTGCTCAAAGTGGGTTCAACACTGCTGGTGCTGGAGATGGCGTTTCAGAGCTTCCTGTGGCCACTGTTGCAGCCGTGTCTGATGATTTCGGTGGTGGCTATGGCGACGCTGCGTGGTATCCTGACTCCGGTGCCACGTCACATTTGACTCCAGATGCAGGTAATATTATTCTTTCTCTTCCTTACTGTGGTAATGGTAAAGTGTCTGTTGCAAATGGTTTCTCTGTTCCGATTGCTAATGTTGGTATGTCTATGTTGCAATCTAGGTCTAGGTCTCTTTTGTTAAATGATCTGTTACATGTTCCTTCTATTACAAAAAACATGTTATCTGTATCTCGTTTTACTAAAGATAATGAGGTCTCTGTTGAATTTTTCCCTGATTATTGTATTGTGAAGAACTTGATAACACGTCAGCCAATATTGCGAGGGCTTCAATCTGAGGGTCTTTACAAATTTTCTGATGCTTCTGCTGCTGTTGCTCTTCATAGTTCTAAGTCTGATTCTGTTTGTAATAAGTCTGTTGTAAACAATAGTTCTTGTTTCCTTTCTGAAAACTCTTCTCAGCTGTGGCATAGGAGGTTAGGTCATCCTTCTATTGACTCTCTTGTAAAGCTTGCTTCTGTTTGTAAGATTTCGAATATTAATAAAATGATGTTTTGTGATGCTTGTAAGTTAGGCAAGAGTCACAAATTGCCCTTTCAAAAGTCTGTTACTGTGTATTCTGAACCTTTGCAATTAATTCAAATGGATGTTTGGGGACCTGCCCCTCTCATTTCTAATAACTGCTGTTATTATATTAGTTTTTTGGATGCTTGCACTAGGTTTACATGGATTTATTTTATATCTAAAAAATCTGATGTTTACAAGGTAGCTGTTGAGTTTCATAAAATGGTTGAGAGACAATTTGATAAGAAATTAAAAATTGTGCAATCTGACTGTGGAACAGAGTTTAAAACTCTTGAGGCTTATTTTTCTCAGTTAGGTGTTGTCTTTAGACATACTTGCCCATACTCTTCTGAACAAAATGGAAAGGTTGAGAGAAAGCATAGGCACATAGTTGAATTAGGTCTTACTTTGCTTGCTCAAAGTAATATGCCTTTAAAATTCTGGACTGATGCCTTCTTTACTTCTGTTTTTTTAATTAATAGACTGCCTTCCAAGGTTTTAGAAGGAATGAGCCCTTATGAAAAGTTGTTTAAGTCTAAACCTGACTATTCTTTTCTTAGAGTTTTTGGCTCTCTTTGTTTTCCTCTTACTAGGCCTTTTAACAAAAATAAGCTTGATTTTAGGTCTAAACCTTGTACTTTCATTGGTTATAGTTCTAATCAGCTTGGTTATAAGTGTTTAATGGATGATGGCAAAGTTGTTGTTTCTCGGCATGTTTTGTTCAATGAGTCTGTTTTCCCTTTTTCTGTCAAGACTAACTCTTCTTCTCAGAATAAGGATGCTGGTTTGTTTAAAGCCAAGTATCATGGTCATGTTGCTTCTAGTACAAGTCAGAGATCTTTTTCTTCAAACTCTCAGTCCAGTTCCTCTTCTTTAAGACAAAATTTTCCTTCTAATTCTAATTTCTCTAGTTCTGACAATAATTCTTTGTTTCACTCTGATGAACATATTGTTCCTTTAAGTTCTGTGAGATTGGATGGGTCTATGGCTCAAACCACAGCTGCTGTTCCTTCTGTTAATTCTCAGTCTGATCAAAGTTGTGATCATTCTTCAACACCAGCTCTTCCTGTTTCTCCTGATTCTCCTTGTTTAAATTCATCTTTTGTTCCTTCTTTGGTTGCTGATCAAGAGGCCCCTGCTGTTTCCTCGTCTGATCAATCTGATGTTCCCAAAACAACAATTCCTACTCATTCTATGGTCACTAGATCAAAAGCTGGGATTTTCAAGCCTAAGGCCTTTCATGTTCTTGAAGAAGTTGATCCACAGTTGCCTAAGGATGTTTTTCAGGCTATGAATGTCAATGAATGGAAAGAAGCAGTGTTAAAGGAGTTAGATGCTTTGGTTAAAAAAGGAACTTGGGATTTAGTGTCTCTTCCTAAGGATAGGGTTCCTATAGGATGCAAGTGGCTCTTCAAAATAAAGAGAAACTCAGATGGTTCTATTTCTAGGTACAAAGCAAGGCTTGTCGCCAAGGGTTACTCTCAACAAGCTGGCTTTGATTACAAGGAAACTTTCAGCCCTGTTGTCAAACCAGTAACAGTTAGGGTTCTTCTTAGCATTGCACTGAGTAATGGCTGGTCTCTAAGACAAATAGATGTGGACAATGCTTTTCTCAATGGAGATTTAGCAGAAGAGGTGTACATGGTTCAACCCCCTGGTTTTGAACAAGAGGATTCTTCAGGAAATCAGTTAGTTTGTCGTTTGAAGAAGTCGTTATATGGGCTTAAACAAGCACCTCGTGCTTGGTTTGATAAGTTTAAAGAACTTCTAGTTCAATCTCTTGGTTTTACTGCCTCTCTTGCAGATGTTTCTTTGTATTTTAGAGAACGAGAAGGAAGTAAAATTTACATATTGGTCTATGTGGATGACATAGTTGTCACAGGAGACAATTCTGTTGAAATTGATAAAGTAATCAAGGATATTAATTGTGTTTTTTCTGTCAAAGACTTGGGTTCCTTGAATTTTTTTCTGGGCATGAGTATTACCCCTGTTCATAATGGCTTTGTTCTAAGTCAGAGAAAGCATATTATGGAGTTGTTAGACAAAGTTCAAATGATGGAAGCTTCTTCCACACCTACTCCTATGGTTACTACTCCTAAGCTGTCTGTTGCTGATGGCGTACCATTTTCTGATCCAACTCTTTACAGACAAGTAGTAGGGTCACTTCAGCATATTTGTTCTACTAGACCTGATATTCAGTTCTCTGTTAATAAAGTCAGTCAGTTTATGCAAGCTCCACTTGATACACATTGGAAGGCTGTTAAAAGAATAGTTAGGTATCTCAAAGGCACAGCTGATCATGGTCTGTTCTTTAGTTCTTCTAAAACTCCTACATCTCTTATAGGATATACTGACTCTGACTGGGGTGCTAGTGCTGATGATAAAAGGTCTACAGGAGGTTACTGTATGTATCTTGGAGGTAATCTTGTAGCTTGGAGTTCAAAGAAACAAAGCGTGGTTTCTCGTTCTTCCACAGAGGCAGAGTTTAGAGGCATTGCTGATGCTATGTGTGAAGGGATATGGATAAAGTCTCTACTCCAGGAATTGAGAATTCCCCTAGTCTCTACTCCTGTGTTATGGTGTGATAACACCAGCGCGATTGCTCACTCTGCAAATCCTGTTCATCATGCCAAACTCAAACATGTTGAGTTAGATCTTAGCTTTGTCAGAGAAAAAGTGACAAATGGATCCTTTCGTATTGATTATGTACCAGCGGCAGAACAGATTGCTGATGTATTAACTAAACCTTTATCTGCTTCGTCTTTTGTTGATCTCAGACATAAATTGAAAGTCTTCTCTGCTGAGGAAATCAGATTCAACGCAGCAAGCAAAGTTCTTTGAAATTGTATAATTGAAGAAAAAGGAAGACACATGAAGAATGTTCAATGTAATAAATAGTTGTTATTTCTCAGAAAAGAAAAGAGAGAAGATAGGAAGCATGTTAGAGGTTATGAATCTGTTATAGTTGTTAGTATTTCTGTTATAAGCTGAGTAACTGTAATCTTGCTTATCAGATCAAGATTTACCTTTGAAGCTTGGCTAAGCTTAGTCTATATAAAGAAGATGATAGACTCTATAAATGTATCTTGAATTCACAATTGAATACACTACTCTTACTTCTTGTTTCTATCTTCTTCTACATTTGATCTTCTCTTCAACATCATTTCTTGCTTCTTCTGCCTTCGTTCTATAATTCAACAGATCCTATAATTTGACAAAATGATAACAGAATGAAACGTTAGGTACATTATTCTATCAAACAAAACTTTATGAGCTTAATTTGACAAAAAAGGCACCATTACATAAAAGAGACATGGTCACTTATTTTATAGTTAAGTCTAAATTTAACAATGGTTCTGTAACGGTAAAAGCGCAAAAACAAAAAGAACATTAAAAATTGAGATTCCACCCTTCAATTTAATCGAACTCGAGATAAACTTTGATACACAAGCGTGTAAACTTTAGTTTATACATACTTTTTAGTTTTAGGGGTTAGGGTTTTAGTATAGAGTTTAAAGTTTAGGAGTTTAAGTTATAGGGTTTAGAATTTAATGTTATTGTTTAGAATTTAGGGCATAAAGATTAAGGTGTAGGGTTTACTTTTTTAGGGTTAGGGTTAGAAATTTAAGATTTAAGTTTTATAGTGTAAATATGCAGGCATGTGTACAATTAGTTTAACAAAGGTCGTGTATCAAAATTTTTGTTATATTTATATTTATAAGAAAAATAACAAAATGCAACTAAATTCAAAATGAAACAAGGACAAGACCACTAAATTATAAGCTGATATATTTTTACTCGATTCGGTCGAATACATACCCTTGATCTAGAGGATATATATTAAGATTTAAAGTCTCTTAAATAGGATACATGACAACATTATAAGCCCGCTTGTGAACAAAATCATTAATGATGTATTAAATAATCAATCATATTTAAATTTTTATATATTTTTATTTCAGGAAACTTACCTTTATAATAAATTCAATAGTTTAGTTTAATTAAAAAAAGCCCAAGTTCTTAGGTTTCTTGAACAAGTCGGTTTACTTATAAATATGTTCACAATTTGAACATTCTTTTCACAGTTTTCTTTTCACCTTCCTATGGCGATGCAAGTGACCATGAAAAGAAGAAGAACCAATCGCCATTAAAATCAAGGATTGATGAACTTTCATTTGATATCATGAAATCAATCTTCAACCGGTTAAGTTTCAACCACCTCGTTCAAGCCAAATCCGTTTCTTCTTCATGGAATATACTCGGAGAAGAGCTGCTTTCAAAGATGCCATGGCTCATGCTTCCTTCCAAGAAACAGGTCGAAGAAGGTGACGGAACCGACGTCGACAACAATGGCTACCATGGGTTCTTGAGTTTGAGTGAAAATCGTGTTTACAGCTTGAAAACGGCGCCAAAGGAGTTCAGTGAGGGTTGCTGCATCGGTTCGTCGCGTGGATGGTTGCTTTTCTTGCAAGAAAAGGCAATCCCTTGTCTGTTTAACCCTTTGAAGCGAGTGAAGATCGAGCTCCCTTCGGTTGATCGTCTGCTAGGGTTAAAAAGAATGGAAAGAAACGTTAATGGCCAATATGAACTTGATTATTTCAACTCTGCTGAAAGAGGTTCTCGTAGGGTTTTGTTCAGGTCGTGTGGGAAACAACAAGTACGAGATTGTTTCGTTCGGAAAGCGATTCTGTCGGGAAAACCTGATGACAAGAATGGAAAGTATGGTGTGGTTTTGTTGTGCAACAATGGTGAAGATATTGTATATCATAGAAGTGGAGACAATTGCTGGACGGGTCTTGATGTTAACCGGCCACCATTCGAAGATATCATATGCCACGGGAACTATCTCTATGCTCTGAGTGACAGAAACAGAATTGAAGTTTGGGATTTACATGGCCGCAACGGTCGTGTCGAGAAGAAGTCCGACGTGTTTGTTCCTTTTCCCGAAAAGTCGCTTGCCAAATTAAACTCATTGAGAGATGTCTGCACCAGAAGATGTTACTTGGTCGAATCATGTGGTGAACTTGTGTTTGTGGTGAGATTTATCGGGGATTATGTGGATTGGGATGGGACATTGCTTCATGAATATGATCTTTTAACTGAAGACTGCAATCACCCCAAGGTCTGTCCTTACAGGACATGGTTGTTCCATGTGTACAAGATGGATTTCGATAAGCTTAGATGGGTGGAGATGGATACTTTAGGCGATCGCGCTCTGTTCTTAGGTGGGAATCAATCGGTTTCGGTGTCGGCTCGGTGTTTTCCGAACTGCGAAAAGGATTGCATTTATTTCAGCGATGATTGTTGGGAGAGAATGGAAGAGGATTACTTGTATGGAGGGCATGACATGGGGATATACAACTTGAAAAATGGAAGCTTGAAGCCGATTTATGAGTTTTCTTCGGACAAGATTCAGCCACCGCCTTGTTGGATCATCCCGGACACAACAGTGTTAGAATCCTAGGCAATCTGCAACTTTTTCTGTAACATGGCTATGAAATTTAAAGCTATCTTTACTTTAGTTACACATTGTGAAAGACAATATAGATGTAAATGTAATCTAGCTTCTTATTTGTTTCCTGGTTTAGTATTCTTCAAATGAATTGATTTTCGAGAAGTATGGAATCTGTCATTGGTGTAAATATGTTGCAGGTAGCAAATGGTTGATTTACATACACTCGGCTATTCAGCAAGTCTTTGTTTTTAGGATTGTAAGGTTTAAAAATTAAGCGTTATGGTTAGAATTTAGGGTTTAAAGTTCAGTCTTAATGTCTTAATCAGCTTATCCGGTTATTGATATATAAAAATCGAACTAATTGAACCAACTGAATGCACAACCCTATTAACATTCAAACCATTTTGGTTCTTTTTGCAGGCCAATAACTGCTTGAACACCACAAGTATATGTGCATATGAAATGGGGTTGCCTACATACTTAAGCCTTCAAATAGCTGAACATTATTGGCATAGCAAGCAGATGGTAAGGCATTGATATATAATATTTAATAGGGGCAATTTTTCTTTTTTGGCGAACATATATCGGGACTAAATTTAAAAGATTAATAAATTTAAGACCTAAAAAATAGACTAAAATTCTTGGGGGTGTGACCACCACCAACCTAATTTCTGATAGACTCGGACCTGCATATGTCATTGCGGAACAACATCAAATTTTCTGTTGACATCAATATTGGATAAAAAAAAGAAAGTGGTATATGTTGGCTTACCCCGGAAAGGAGACTGGAGAGCTGAAATTCTTTGTACGAAGCTCGAATTCCTGGCTCCACACCAGTTATAATCCAAGACTCCGTAGTACTCGTTTAACCCGACGACGCCGTCTCTCACATAATAGCTCCCAGCCAGTGTCCACAAGGCTCAATCCAGGTCAAGCTCAGCTGCCACACCCAAGAAGCAGCTGATATGCCTGTTGCCATTGACATTGGCTCCACTTTGATCGATCCCGAACTCACCGATGAACAACGGGTATCCTTGATCAACCAAATACCCTGCTGTCCTCATCATGTATGTCGCCACTCTGCCACAAACTTCGTTCGGGTTGTCGTCCACCCATGTGGTCTGCCCATCGGAGAATCCGTACCAATGCGCCTCGAATACTAGTTTGCTACTAAATGTGAGTTTTAGTGGTTGATTATGGATGAATGACAAATCCCTGTCGAAACTCAATCCAGAAAGTAAAATAAGGAAAACCTTTTATATTATATATAAAATTCAATTCAGAATAAAGTAAAATTTCATAAAAATCTTTAAAGTTGAATTTTAAAACTGATGGTTTAGATTACAATGCAACAGGGTTTTGTGGTGAGGACATGTCCCATATTGTTCGACTGCACCAGCAGCTTGGTGAACCTCTGCTATTTAGATCAACTGGTAAGTAAGTTTGATCAAACCAGACTTTATACCTTAAAAGATAATGATAGAAAATTTTAACTCGTATTTATTTAGGTAATTATTTCGTGCACAAGCGCTTGTGACAAGCGCCTTAGTTTTAGGATTTAGTAACTTCATTTAGGGTTTAGAGGTTTAAGTGTAGTAATTTTGATTTTAGGTGTTGTTTATAGAATTTTGGGTGTTGGTTAAAATTTAGGATTTATAGGTTAAAACCCAAATCTCTAACCATATTATCCTAAAACATAAATCTTAACCCTAAACATTAAGGCGCTCGCGGAAACAAAGTGTTTCCATCGCTTGTAGGGGTGAGCGTTCGATCTATTCGAGTCAAAAAAAATTTGAGTTATTCGAGTTGACGCGATATATTTTACAACTCAAACTTTATTTGAATTTTTTTATATTCGAGTCGAGTTTATGAAAGAGTTGACTTTATAAAATTTGAGTCGAGTTCGAGCCGAGTTTTCGAGTTCCTATACAAATTTAATTGTAATTATTTATCATGTTTTATACAACTTGATTCCAATTTAAACGACATTCTCTAATCATATAAGCTATCATATTTCTTTATTTTTTTTATTTTGGTATATATATATATATATATATATATATATATATATATCAGAAAAATTTGAAGGACTTGAATCGGACTTAAAAATCAATCTACTATTTACTAAAAATTTTGAGTTATTCAAATTTTTATTTTTCAACACAAACTTTATTTGAAATTTTTTCAAGTCGAGTTTATATAATTTCGAGTCGAGTTTTTTTTTTACCTCAAGTCTAAAATTTTGGATTTTTTTAATCGAATTTTACTCCGCCCAAACCGCTTGTGTATGGGATAATAATCGATATTTAGCAAGTGGGCCTTTCTCTTTCTCTCAGGACAATTTCTGTTTCCACACACTGTGTTTCCAGCTCATCTTCTGTTCTTTTTCCATTTACACATTTGACTAAAATAAAAAAATTAATCAAAATGGGGTCCTTCTTGAAAGTTGAAAACCATGGAAGAAACATCATGGAAACCAAAAATCCCACAACTAAACGTGGCTTACACCACTTCTGTTTTAATAATATTGTATTCGATATTCACATTCATATATTCGTATCGTGTTTATATTATTTCTTCCATCTAATTCAGTGTTTTTGGAACCTAGTATATCTTTCTGACAAAAAGAAAACAAAGTTGTTTTGTTTCTCATTATATTCACATTCATATATTTGTATCGTGTTTATATTATTATTTTTTTAGGCAAGAGAAAATAAATAGATAAAAAAAGTGAATCTTTTTAGTTTTTACTTAATTCTATTCATAAAAGTTTGCAACTTTCCTCTTTGTTCCTCTGTAGCAGGCAGTTCTTCTGGTTTAAAGGCTCCAAATTTCTCTGCAAATCAAGCCAATCCACCTCATAAGTGTTGTTCTTCAGGTTGAGGGTAAGGTTTTTTATGTGTTCGAATTTCGATGCGAGTATGCTTAATTTTTTTCGTATATATTCGAATGACTGTACTCCATGGTAGACTATGTATCGGAACAATAATGAAGAGTCCGAGTAACGTAGATGATTTCGAAACAAAAATGTTCTATATGTCATTGATTTTGATTGCTAACTAACTTGCCTTTGATTGTATTTCTTGTTCATTACTTCATCCAGTTATATACATATATATGTACATATGTATATATCTTGATCATTACATGATAAGGTTACGATTCGATTGTTTTCGAGATTTGTCGGAATTCGTAACCATATTCTTTCTAGTTGCAGTAAGAATTGGTGTTGCATTACATGATAAGGTTACGATTCGTTTGATTTTGGTTCTATCTTGATGTAATTGTTCATATTTTTCTTCAGATTTCTTGTGAATTACGAATCCGAATAGTTGGAGCCTGGAGGCATATACATTGCAGAATTCGTCCGCTTCCGAACTCGTGTCATCCACATCGAAACAGATAAATGGTGATCGGTCATGCCCGTCGCTAAGCACCGTATGTAATTGGAGAAAGAAGATGGAGAAACGCTTTGTTACCGGTCGGAAAGACGACAAGGGGAATGAAGATTCGTTGCGAAACGGGGATATATCGGGAGATACCGGAATGCTTTATTCTGAATTGAAATTGAAGAAGCTGGTAAGAAAGGTAAATCCATGGCATGCTTTGATATGGAGTGTTAAAAGATTACAAGGCGGAAGAAGTCTTATAAAGGACTCGTTCCAACGGAGTATTTCCGGCATAAGTAATAAGATTCCGAGGCATGTGGTTACGCTAGACGAGAAATATCTTCGTCGTTGCCTGGATTTGATTCATCTCAATGCAGCAAAAGTAGCTCAATGCAACATCTCTATGAACTTGAGTCATCTAAATTCGGGTGTCCTATCCGATGGACTGAATTCAATTAAAGTCCCGGATGAAGATACATGCGATTTTGGTAGGTTTGTTTTCGACGGTCCACTCGATGTTGAGACCGGTAGTGTTGTCATTGGTCCGGTGGACCGGTGGGTTGTAGGTTCTATAATGGGCAGCAGGAGTATGGCAAATATATTGAAGAGCCCGTTGTTAAAGAAATTCGGTGCATTGGATGTTGATCCGAGCTCGAATGATGTTGAAGGATCGACGACAAGTTACGATTTCACAAGCTCACCTGGTGGTTTTATGAATTATTCCTCGAATAAGCTCGGAAGTGAAGCATCCGTATCAGATACATGTAAATATGGATCTGAAACTGTGCAGAAAAGGGTTGCTTCGGTGTCAAGTTTGAACTCAACATACTCCGATCAGTCATTTTCGTCTACTTCTACAACGATTTCGCAGGGAATGCTTCAATGCACATGGAAGGGTGGGATTCCGTATTTCGTTTTCTCCCTCGATAATCAGAGAGAGGTATATATAGCCAATTTTTCGAAGGAATGGTCAGCTCGGAATAAGGGTCTGGGCTATACGTACTTGTTCCATTCTAGCAAGGGTAGCCGTATGGAACATGGGATTGGCGATAACGAGCTACATCTTGTTGGTAAGATGAAGGTATCTACTTCTTTCGCCATCGGCCCCCGGGATTCTAAAATCATGGAGACGGAGTTTGTTTTAGTTGGTCGTAACGAAACTTCTAATCCGGATCTGCAAACTTCAAGCCATGACCACAAGAAGAATAAGGGGCTATCGAGAAAGGTGTCGGAAGTATTCAAGAGTGGTCCTTTGTCCAAGCAGAGAACAATGTCTAGATTTCGTCGATCGATGTCGTTAGTCGAACGTTCATCTTCAGATCCATGCCAAGAGACAATTAACAATTCTGATGCACTAGATGGCACATATCTTTTAGAGGAACAACTTCCACCGAATTTCGAATTGATTGCTATTGTCTCGAGGGAGCATTTCCCCGAAAGCCCTCGTTCAGAAGCCGGAGGTTGGGGCTTAAACTTTCTCCGAAAAACGGGGGTTAAGCAAAAGGCTGACCCTTCGGAAACCCCGGTTCCTTCTTGTTCACGCAATACCGGTGCTTGCTCAACAAGTATGGACATTCTAGTTCCAGCAGGTATTCATGGTGGTCCAAGAATCCGAAATGGCGGTCCCTCGAGCCTGCTCGAAAGATGGAGATCCGGTGGAAATTGTGATTGCGGTGGCTGGGACTCGGGATGTCCGCTGACGGTACTTAAAGCCAGATCAAGTAAAGAAAGAGGCTTGTCTCCAAGTGAAACTTCCGTGTCATGCAAGTTATTCGATTTTTTCATTCAGGTACATACCAGCGTCTCTGTTTTCCCCTTAGATTATGGTACTGCATACACAAAAACTATACGACATTATACTCATTGTGACGACCGTTTCCCGACCTCCGTGTTTCAGGGTTCCGAGCACGATTCACCGGCATTGAGCATATCAAACGTTCACGATGGCCTGTATTTCATTCATTTTCAGCCTACACTCTCAGCTCTACAGTCCTTCTCGATCGCAGTGGCATACATCCACACTCAAAGCCCCACTTTCCGACCGAAAAATGTACGGCAGTCGAGGTAGCGAGATCTAGAATCGAAAATCGTTTAGTCGTAACCGACCCCTTACCGTATCGTACCGGTGTATAGGTAGAAATGTAGGTATTCTATACAAGAATTCGAGATTGTTAATGTACCGTATTCTGTTGTAGCTAGTTTGGCTGTTTTTTTTTCTTCAGATTGTTATGTTGTGTAGGTTTTGGTTTATCATTTGATTGGAAATTCTATCCTTGATTCCTCAGAAACAAAAATATATTGTATTTTGCTCATTTTGATCGTATGTATACGTTTTGATGGAGTGACTTATATACCGTATACATTGTTCGTATGTTCGTATTAATTTGTATGTTTTTCAGATGAAAATTCTCCGCTCTTTTCGGTGCCCCTACTTATGCCCCACACTCAAAATTAGATTTAGGGTTTAGGGAATTAGGGTAGAGTGTATTTTAGGGCGTAGGGTTTAGGGTTTAGAATTTAGGGTTAGAGCTTGAAATTTAAATTTTTAGTATTTTTTTATTGTCGAGGCATATATAGGGGCACCGAAAAAGAGCAGAGTATTTTTATCCGTTTTTTTCATGTCGTGTCGTGTTTTAATTATATTTGTTGAATCATGATTCATTTTTGTTCGAAATTATAATTTTTATACTCAAGGTCAATAAAATTTTACTCGACTCGTGCTCATAAAAAAATCGTTGCTCGACTTGACTCATAAGAATATACAAATCTTAAGCATAAATGATAAATTTAACAAAAATTTTATCAAAATAGTGTGCCAAACAATTCAGAAATCAAAATGTAACACCCGTGTTTTGGGCCTAGGAGTTAACCGGGTTTTAATTCGAGTCAGTAAAATTTAATTAAAACAATTCAACTTCAAGTAGTGACTTAATTGAGCTTTAGAAAGAGGGGAGGGACTAATGTTGTAATTTTACCCAAGATTTTTCAAAAAGCTAGACAACCTTTAATTAAAATCAGAAAATTGTCTTCTCTCTCCACTCCCCCTTTTCTTCCCAACGTCAAACCCTCTTCTAAACCTCTCCAAACTTGGTTCACTATTCCATTCATTTTCTTCCTCAATCCAAGACGTTTTTCAAAGGTAATTGTGTTTTCTAACTCTCCTCTTCAACCTCTATCTAACCATGGTCTTGGATTTCAAAAACATTGGGTTTTAAAAATTAGGGTTCATATGAAATTTGGGGTTTTTGATGGGGCTTTTTAATTTGTTTTGTTAAATTATGTTGGGGGTTTGTTTAAGCATGATGAAATTTACCATATACTTTAATTTGGTCGAATTTGGGTAAAAATTCGTAGCATGCTCTTGAGGTAGATTTTAGAGTATGAAAACTTAGGTTTTTGGGAGGTTTAATGTTGAAATTGGAGGGCTGATGGTTAGGGTATAATAGGAGGGTGATTTGGGATGTTTTGGAAGTCATTTGGGTGTTTGGAAGTGGGTGTTTCAGCCTAGGATTGTTGGAGTACGAATTTGGGTTATTTGAGAATTTATCTTGATTGGGAAATTAGAGTGAAATTGATTTGAATTCAAAGGTTGTGAGATTATTGAATATTAGCATTGATTTTGGCTATCGGTTGTGTTTTGGTTGGTTAGAAGCAAGTGAAGACGATGGAAAAGCTTTGGGATCGAATCCGGAAGTGAGGAGGTTTGTTTCGGCTTAGCTTGTTTTGCTTAAAGAAATGAGGTGAGTGGTAAATGTTTTAATTTGATTTCAAAGGTTGGTTCTAGCATGTGGAGGTGAAAATGTTTTCAAGTAAGGTTTTGGTTCAAAGATGGTTTTGAAAGAATTTAGATTTGGCTTGAAAGTGATTTAAACTCAAGAGTAAGTTGTTGTGAATTGCCTCTTTAATTTCCCCTTTTTCCATTTGTTTTCATTACTTGTGGTGATGTTTTGTCAAGCATGAAATTTAAATAATTTAGAAAGAAGTATGATTGCTTAATATTATATCGTTGATCATGTTTGATGGTATTAATGATGTTGTTGATATGCCTTGTAAGGTGTGGGTAAGTTGGTGCAAGTTGTGCACGAAAATGGTGAGTAAGATCATTCGTAATCGGTAAGATTCCAAGTAGTAAGTGATGCTATTGTGGATTTTGTTACATCTTGTTTTGGTTGTGCATGATATAGTGAGTACATGTCGTATGGTAGTAATTGTGCATCGTGTTGCATGGTTGGTGTCGAACCTCACGTGATGGTTGTCGTTGCTCCGGTGATGTGTAGTCCCGCCGGTAGCAAGTGGTATAAGACTCCGGTGATGTGTAGTCCCACCGGTAGTGACTAGTAGAAGAGTACTTTGATGTGTAGTCCCATTGGAAAATTACTAGTCGAAACGGTGATGTGTAGTCCCACCGTGTGTGTTTTGGTTATGCTTGTGCATGCCATGTAATGTTCATGTTGTATCTCACTATATCATTGTCCCTATATTGTTTTGCTTTAATCTAGGACTATGTCCTTATGCATGCTATGATAAATGCCTTTATGGTTGACCTTTGATTGAACTTGTATGTAGTAGAAGGTTTAGGTTGTAGGATGATTTGTATGTGTTGACCTTTATTTTAAAAGAAAGCTTTGAACCCTGCATTGTCGTAGTTATGTTTTAGAGCTCCGCTCACTAAGCTTTATGCTTACGCTCTCCTTTTTCCGACAATGCAGATCTTTAGCTTGGAGTTAGCAAGGAGCAAGATGAGGGCGTCCAAGCGTGTGGTAGTTTGCTCAAGTATGATTTGATTAAATAATGTAGTAGTCTAGCAATGGAAAATGCTACGTGTCTTAGGAGCTTGTATCTAGACTCCTTTGTATTGGCCACATGTTGTAATGCCTTATGTTGATGTTTTGGTTTGATTATGGTTTGTAATGCATGATATGCTATGATGGATGTTGTATGTGTTGGCATGTTTATCGGTGTTTAGGTTGCCTTGTTAGAGAGGGCCAAAACCTCTATGTGCTTGTCTTGTGCCTTAGAGGCTTTGAGATCCTTGTTTGGCTTAATTTGATTGAATGTCTCTTGTTAGAATGTCATGCTTGAAAGCCTAAATTGCTTGTATGCTTGAATCCTCATCATGTGTGAAACGTGTTGTAATTGTAAGCTTAAGCATGCCTAAACTCTTGGGATGTTATTAGGATGCATGTTAGTGTGTTGGTTGAAGTGTTAGAGGGATTTAGGGACCTCCTTGTGCTCTAAATCAGCTCAAACCTACAGATTCGTGGCTGGGGTATCGATACCGTTGATCTGATATCGATACTGCCCTTTGGTTTCAGGCCTCGTGTATCGATACTCGAAGGATAGTATCGATACCTTTTTGGCCACTGGTGCCACTGTCGATTTCGGTATCGATACCGGCCTCGAGGGTATCAATACCGTTGTCTTATCTTTGACCGTGGGAAGTCAACTCTTGGAAAGGGTATCGATACCTTTGAGGGAGGTATCGATACTGTCTCCTTAGGTTGACCAAACCCTGTTGACCTAGTCAAGGGGTATCGATACCCCCCCTAAGGGTATCGATACCGCCTGCAGTTTAACTTTAAAAATGGGCTTTTAAATGTTAGTTTGGGTTCGTTTGACTGCTTTATAAATATCGTTCCGCTGTATGATCACTTAGGATGTAATTTTCATCTAGACAAGATTAAAATGAAAAAAATATATATATAGGGTTGCTAACCGAGGGAGAGTTCCTTAGGGAGTTTTCACTCGGTTTTCCCCGTGTAGCTCACTCGGACCGGTCATCGGGCCAGACCGGGACGAGGGGGTTACACAAAACTTTCAAGTAACAATCCACAAATAGACCATACTGACATATTATAAAAAAAATTAACAAGTTGCTTGCAAACTTATCGAGTCAAGTGTTTTATTTGACTCGACTCGTTAAAGCCTCGAATTGAGCTCGAATCAAACATTGACTGAGTTTTGACCAAGTCAAACTCGAACTACTCAATTCAATATTCGTTAAATTTAGCTCGAATCAAACATTGACTGAATTTTGACCAAGTCAAACTCGAACTACTCAACTCAATATTCGTTAAATTTAGCTCGAATCAAACATTGACTGAGTTTTGCCTCGAATTGAGCTCGAACTAATTTTGGGATTCATGTCGGAATCAATATTCGTTAAATTTATTAAGGAAGCCCAATGTAGGGGAAGAAGATCTAGAGCTTGAAGCCCATCATTATCTTCAACAATTACGTTAAAAAAATTCCTATATATTGCTCGAAAACCCTAGCTTTTACTCATTGTTTCTCTTCAGCCGTCGAAAATGTCGAAGCGAGGTAAGTTCCTATCATGCGTTTCATTTTCCTTTTCACTTCCCGTTTGTTTCCCGAGAAAAAATACGGGTGAAACAGATGGAAAAGATGTGTTATTGTTTTTTTTCACAATCTGTTTGATAGCTGAAAAAGGTGCGATCTTTGCTTCTCTTTTTAATTAGGACGCGGAGGGTCAGCTGGAAACAAGTTTCGGATGTCACTGGGTTTACCGGTGGCGGCCACCGTGAACTGTGCTGATAACACCGGTGCTAAAAACCTCTACATCATCTCGGTGAAAGGAATCAAGGGCCGCCTTAACCGCTTGCCGTCGGCATGTGTCGGAGACATGGTGATGGCTACTGTCAAGAAAGGGAAGCCTGATCTGAGGAAGAAGGTCTTGCCTGCTGTCATCGTCCGGCAGCGCAAGCCTTGGCGCCGAAAGGATGGCGTTTTTATGTACTTTGAAGGTAAAATCTTTTGTCTTGTCTAGATGTCTGAATTGTCATTGTTTTGTAGTTTCATTACATGGGAAATGTGAATTGAAATTACAGACCTATCGGTTTATGTTGCTCGGACTTGGATGCGAGCGGCTGAAATGCGAATGTTCATCGGTAGATACAGTATTGCATGAGTAATCTATAACCAGACTATATATTGTTTTGTAGTTTCATCACATGAGAATGTGAATTGAAGTTACAGACCTATCCATTTATGTTGCTCGGACTCGGTTGCGAGCGGCTGAAATGCGAATGTTCATCGTTAGATACAGTACTGCACTAGAAATGAACTCTGTAACCAGACAATAGTCATGTATCTACTTCAGTTTTCGATAGTTGATACAGTTACTAGTCTGGAATATCGAGTGTGTCCATCGTTGCAGATGCATTAAGCTTTTGTCGCCTGCATCTGCTCCATTTGTGCCCTACATATTCTGCAAGTGGTTTGGACTATGTCATATATTTGGTTATAACGTACTAGTCGGGTAATCACTTTAGTGTTTGATGGCTTGATGCGGCTACTAGTTTGGAAAACCGAGTGCCTCCATTATTGTAGATGCATTAAGTTCTTTTAGCATTTATTTGCTCCATTTGTGCCCTGCATATCTCAATTGGTAGATGCTGAATTCTGATTTTATGTTTGTGTTTCGAATCTTGTTTCGATTGCAGATAATGCTGGTGTCATTGTGAATCCGAAGGGAGAAATGAAAGGTTCTGCCATAACTGGTCCGATTGGGAAGGAGTGTGCCGATCTATGGCCAAGGATTGCAAGTGCAGCCAATGCCATTGTTTAGAGATTTTGTTTCTCTGAATCATAGTTTGCTTTATCATGATTTAGTTAGTCTTTGGATTATGGGGGATTTCTTTAAGATATCAAATGGGTTAATTTTGATTTGATTTTGAACATGGAATGTAGTTATGGATTGTTTCTCCCCCTAATGTTCAAGTTTATCGATGCCATTTCGAGCTTTTATCGATGTTACTCGTGTTTGATATTTGTATCTTCGATTCGATTAAGTATGTTTTCCTATAAAAAGTCTGGCTTAACTTAACTGATGATTGTTTGAAAACCAATTAATTGTCTGAATATTATAGGGTGAAGTTTACAAATGGTGACCAAATTATTTCAATACATAAATTATAGGGCTAAGGATACCAAGTTGTTTCAAAAAAAAATTTGATTTAAAAGTATTATGAGTCCTTGAATTTTTTCAAAAAATAAATTGAACCCTTAACTTTAATATTTAATTTATTAATTTGTGGGTTTAATTGAGTGAAAAAAAATTAGGAGTTTAATTATTTTTTTCTCAAAATTTCAAGGGCGTAATTATTTTTCCCTAAAGTTTAAGGCTTCAAGCACCCTTGAACCAATCTTTATTTGGTCAATAAATTAAACTTTAATTTTTATTACAAAATAGCCATTGAGCCTTTAACTGCGATTGAAGGGTGATGTAGTAGTTAAAATTTTTTGTATAATAAAAGATTTAGTCATTTATGTTTACGTATTCAATCTATTTAGTCCAATTTTTTTAAAATAATCTTATTTTAAATATTAAATTAAAAAATGTATAAATAACGAAAGATTAAATTTATTGAATTTTTTAAATTAAGACTAAATTGAATGTGTAAGTATAAAAAGTTAAATGTGCTAGTGTACAAGTTTTTTTTAATTATCGCGTCATTTCTTATCGACGGTTAACGTCTTAATGACCATTTTATAATAAAAACTAAAATTTAATACTAATTATATAAATTTTAAAAGTTTGGTGATTGAATAAAACCTTTTAAATTAATTTGTAAAATTATCCCAAATTATATAATAATATAAACTAGACTGTATGATGTTGTTGACATAAAACTAGATAAACTTGGAAATTTGTAATGATAATTAAAAACAAAAAGTACACGTGTAGGGTCATAAAATCATGCAAGGAATCCAAGCTTTTCTCCATTTTTCTTTGCCAGACGAATTAAGCCCTGCCTTTGTTTACCATCGGCCCCTATTGCTTTGCAGAATTCATTTATTACCTGAAAAATAAATAAGAATAATATTAATAAAATCGAGTTAATTGCACAATATACTCCTAATTATAATTTTTATTATAAATTAATCTATAAATTTTTATTATAAATAAGTCTAAATTTTTGAATGTTTTAATTTCATCTCATATTATATATTTTATTGTAAATTAATCTCTAAACTTTTGAACAATATAATATTATCCCTAAATTACAGTATATTCTAATTACATTCATTATTAATAAGATTATTAAAAAAATATATATAATTATCATGTAAGCATTAATGTGTAGTGTGTAATGATATGGCATAAACGATAATTAATGTTGCATAAACTGATAATTCGGGAATAAAATTAAAATATTTAAAAATTTAGGGAGCAATTAAGAATACATGTCATATATTATAGATGAAATTAAAATATTTAAAAGTTTAAAAAATAATTTAAAATACGAATTATAATTTAAGGATGAAACTAAGAGTTCGAAAGTTTAGTAACTAATTTAAAACAAAAATATAGTACATGATACAAAGTAACTCTTCAAAATATTTCTAATTATAGTTTTAGTCCCTCAATCATGTTGAAATTTAATTTTTCTATACATTTTTTTGTTGAAATCAAAGTATCCACCGGCGTAGGAATGACTAATCCCTCATCGCCGGAGTTCAGTATTCAAAATCCGGCGGAAGTGTAAACGGTACCTGAGAATGCAAGGCAATGGCTTTTCCCCTAATCTGATTGAACCTCTTCTTGCCAACAATCTGGCGGGTAACCACCACGAGCGGCGCGAACAACCCTTTCCCTTCGTTAACGTTCTTCATCGCCGGCTGAGCTCTCACCGCCTTCCCGACGCGAACAACGTTGGGAACCGATTTAGCCAGCATCGCGTAGTCTTCGCCTCCGTTAAACGAGCTTCCCAAACCTCCCTTAAACCCAGCTGCGGAAACCGAAGAAACCGCCATTAACGACATATTCGAAGCTCTCTTCTTCTTCTTCTTCTTCTCTTCGGTTTCGTGGTGTGTGGACTAAAGAGAGGCATTGAAGCATTTGGTGGCCACATATAAATGGGTGGCTTTGGATTTTAGTCTAAGGGGAGAATGACGTGTTTGGCTCAATATTTTCCAGGAAAATCTGGATCTGGAAATCTAGTGGTTCTTCTTTGGATGATGCCTTTGGATTGTTCATGGGACGATCCTCACCGTCAAGTTTTGATTCTTTTCTCGAATTATTTTCCACGGTCCAAATAAATTTCAATAATTTCGATTCAAATCTAATTTAAGAATTTAGGGTTTATGGATAGGTTAATAATTGTAAAAAAATGGTTGAATTTTATATTAATTCAGACCAAAAATTGTAAAATGTCATTCTTTTAACTCAGTTGTTTTATTCATAATACTAAAACTCAAACTCTTGATCTTATTTTCGAGATTTAATTCACCATTCAATTAGACCAATTTCGAGATTTCTCTATATATATTTTTTTGAAAAAGAATGAGAAATTGTTCTAAATTTTTGGTCAAATTATAATTTTGATCCTTTTATTCGGAGAATTACCTTCAAATATATTTGTGTGATAGGACTATGTTTAATTTGTACATGCTTTCAATTCAATATATGCAAGTAAAGACTTGTACTTTAGTTGTGTTACAATTTTTAATTTTTCGTTTTTAGTTCTTTTGATGATGTGATATTCTGATAATGTGTCACGTTTAATGACTAATGTGGAAAAAACATTTAATGATTAAGTTGAAAAAAATTGTTAAGTTCGGTGACTAAATGTTGTTTTTATCCCTTTTTAAGTATGTGTCGGTACTCGTGTTCAATACATATGGCCTCGTTCAGCAACGCTTACTGAACGGACGTTTGAGTGCTGACCGTCAAAATTTAGGTGAACGGGTACACGAAAAAAGCGTTCATACCGTTTTTCTCTTAAATTTTCCCTTTAAACGGGCGTTTTTCCACCGCGCTAAATTTCAACTTCTGCCCTTAAACGGGAGTTTGATTGAAATTGGTGTTTTCCCAGCCCTGGTGAACGGGGCCATATTTGACTTGGGAAAAAATACAAATGAACATGAAAAACAATGATGCAAATTACACATAAAAAGTCATGTTAAAGGCAAATGGCCACAGCACGGAAAAAATAACACTAACACAATACGAACACACTTTTAACATGATAATAACATGTGAATATATACATGTAACACGAACAGTGATACGAATACATGGATTGCAATGGACTTACTTGTATATTCTCAGAAGTATCTCCTTCAAAGCTGGTGAAGCTCTCTCAAAACTCGACATTTTGGATCAAAACAAGAAACACCCAGTTCTTCTCCCTCGATTATATCCTTAAAACTGAAGCACCCAAAGTGTTTAAAGCTTTAACAATGGCGGTTTTGAACTGAAATATGAGATGTATTTGAAAAAGAGAATGATTTGTTTGTTTTTGAGTGAAATGCAAGTTCAATGTTGCAATCATAATGAGCAACATCTTAAGCAATTACCCACTCTCTCTTTGTTTTACACTACATCTTCTTTACAAATTAGTTGTTCTAACGAGAGGAGAGCTTAGATCTCCTAAGTAAGGTCAGAAGTTCGAATCATGACATTGTTAACGGAGAAAATTGGATTGAGAGAATCATCTCCATATTGAGCCTCTACAACACTCAATCTAAATTATCGGCCAATAAGTCAAAAATCGGTGATTAACCAAAAGTATAAAAGAAATAAATTCTACTGATTAAATAAAAATACAAATTACAATAAATATAAGGGTAGATTACACAGGTCATCACTCAACAATCTTCTCACTCCTATTTTGGTCACTCAACTTTTAATTTTGAATTTTTAATAACTGAACTTTAACATTCAACGTTTTTGGTCACTCATGAATATTTTATTATTATTTTTAATTATTAAATATAAAAATAAATTAAAATAAATAATAAAATAATATTTTATATTTAAAATAACTGTCGCCGGTTATCATTACCGACGACCTTCAAAATTGGTGTCCGTTTGACCTCAAATTGCACCGGACGACTCGTTTTGACACGCTGAGTCTGAATTCGGTAGTTGTTTCACTGGAAAATACCCTGAAACTCGCAAATTTTGATATAAATGTTTTGGTTTCTTCACTCTTGATCTCCTTTTTGTGAATTTCAGAGCACTTTCCGAAAAAATAGAGGCCAGATTCGGACTCATGGGAGTGAGATGAATTGACTGGTGAAATATGAGACCGAAAGGCCACCATTTACGGCGGTCAACAGTGGCGGTGAATGGCGGCTGACGAATAATTTAATTTTTCTTTTTCTTTTTTCTTTTAAATTAATTTTATATTAAATAATAATAATTAATGCCATATCATTCAGAAATAATAATAAAATATTTGTGAGTGACCAAAAACGTTGAATGTTAAAGTTCAGTTATTAAAAATTCAAAATTGAAAGTTGAGTGACCAAAATAGGAATGAGAAGATTGTTGAGTGATGATCTGTGTAATTTACCCTGAATATAAAAATACAGTAAAAATGAAGTTCAAAACGAATTAAATAAATACAAATAACGATATAATCGAACTCAATAAAATCGAACCGAAATCAAACCAAATAATATGGTTGGAATTTTAATTAATTTTTTCAAACAAAAAGATAATTATTACAGGTTGGATCAATGTAATGAAAAAGATTTGCTATGTTAAGTGTAATTTTACCAGCCAATCATTTCCTCGTTTTCATTGCAAGACAACGTTGTTGCATGGCCGACAAAATCTCTGTTTTTTTTCCTTGTTTTTCATTTTCCCTATAAAAAGAAAATCTAACCCTTTTCATCGGTTGTTTGAGTTCCCCCATCCTCATTCATTCCCCATTCCCCCGCTTTCAGCTCCGCCATGGACCACCGCGCCGACCGTGAGTCATCCTCCGGTCCCCTCCATGGCAGCACCACCAACACAACCAACAGCATAGTCGAAGAACAACGATACGAAGACGACGACGTCGACATTGTCGTCGACCTCCAATGGCCTTTCGGCCACCTGAACGGCCTCGACTGCGACGACATCCGTGAAACGGCATATGAGATCTTCTTCACGTCTTGTCGTTCGTCAGGTGGCCGAAATGCTTCCGGGTCGACGACGTCAGCGTCGTCGACCTCGAATTCTTCCCATGATCACCATGGGAATGTTGATGGCGGGAGTGGAAATGAATCGAACGGGTCGGGTTCGTCGAACGGGCGGGTGAGTGCGTTGGTGATGACGCCGACGAGTAAGGTTAAATCGGCGTTGGGTCTAAAGATGTTGAAAAAATCGCCTTCTAGGAGGATGTCGTTGTTGTCGACGGGACTCCCCAACGGCAGCGCAAGGTCTATGGCGTCGTCGTTTGTTTCTCAAGGAAACGGCGGTATTCAGACCGGTAATAGCGTTGGAATGAGGTTTATGACGGCTCCGGTGCGGTGGCCACGGCGGCCTTTGACGTCGGCGGAGATTATGAGGCTGCAGATGAAGGTGACTGAACAAAGTGATAATAGGCTCAGGAAGACTCTGACCAGAACCCTTATTGGCCAAGTATGACTTTCTCATTTATCAATTCACTCCCTACTAAATTTCTATATTTTAAGGGTTAATTGCAGTAGAAGTCCTCAAACACGTGGATCGAATTATAAACGCGCGTGGCCATGTATGTACACGCGTGTTTACAGCTTTATCCACGTATTTATTTCGAAGTTTAGAGATTAATTTAAAGTCTGAGTAATATCATTAAACTTACTAGTAACATTATGTTTTAAAGGTTAATTACAGTAGAAGTCATCAAACACGTGGATCAAACTATAAACATGCATAGACATGCATGTACACGCATGTTTACAATTTTATCCACATATTTTACGGATTTGTTTTGAAGTTTAGAGATCAATTTACGTGGATCGAATTATAAACACGCGTGACCATGTAATGTATGTACACGCGTGTTTACAGCTTTATCCACGAATTTATTTTGAAGTAATATCATTACTTACTAGTAAAATTATGTTTTAAAGGTTAATTACGGAAGAAGTCATCAAACACGTGGATCAAACTATAAACATGCATGGACATGCATGTTTACAACTTTATCCACATATTTACGCATGTTTTACTGATTTGTTTTGAAGTTTATAGATCAATTTAAAGTCAGAGTAATACCATTACCTACTAGTAAAATTCTATATTTTAAGAGCTAATTGTAATAGAAATCATCAAACACGTGGATCAAACTATAAATACGCGTGGACATGCATGTTTACAGGTTTATCCACATGTTTTACGGATTTGTTTTGAAGTTTAGGGATCAATTTAAAGTTGGAGTGATAGTTTGAGGATGTTTAGTAAATTAAGCCCTTAAATAATGTATTGAATTCAAAGGGTTTATTTACAAGTTAAGCCCTCGAGTTTTCATATTTGTTTTGAACAGGTGGGGAAAAGATCAGAGACTATAATCCTACCACTTGAGCTTCTAAAGTATTTAAAACCATCTGAATTCAGTGACGCATATGAGTACCATCTGTGGCAAAAACGTCAGCTTAAGATCCTAGAAGCAGGGCTCATCAAATATCCATCGATCCCTCTCGACGACGCGAACTCGTTCATGATCCGCCTGCGCGACATAATCCGATCCGGGGAATTGAGGGCTATCGACATCGGGAAGAACTCGGACACGATGAGAACGTTATGCAATTGCATTGTTTCGTTATGTTGGCGAAGTAACAACGGTAGTCCTACGACTTCTTGCCATTGGGCCGACGGGTACCCTCTCAACGTGCACATCTACACGGCTCTCCTTAGGTCGATTTTCAGCATCAGGGACGAGACATCGGTATTGGACGAGGTCGATGAGTTGCTAGAACTGATGAAGAAGACATGGTCTACGTTGGGACTCAACAAGCCGATGCACAACGCTTGTTTCGCTTGGGTGCTTTTCGAGCAATACGTCGTGATGAGCCAGATGGAGCCCGACCTTCTTCGTGCGGCGTATGTTATGTTGTCGGAGGTGGAAAACGATGCTAGGAATCCACATAATCGAGACGAGACGTACGTGAAGATGTTGTCTTCCATGTTGGTAGCAATCCAAAATTGGGCAGAGAAAAAGTTGCTCAACTACCATGAATATTTCAATCAAGGAACTATCGGTGGAATCGAGAATCTTTTACCTATGGCATTGTTGTCGACGAAGATCTTGGTCGAATGCCTTAGGAAAACGGGCGGGGAGGAGAGCAAGAAAGCGGTCGTGACGGGTGTAGATGCGACACGAGCTCGTTTCGAGCATTACATTCGATCTTCGATGAAGAAAGCTTTTGCAAAGGTGAGTGATTTACACACATATAGACACATAGTTAGTTCATTACATGCATCAAATACTCATTTCATGACCTTGTTATTTTCAATAGATAATTGAAAAAGAAAATGCCAAAAAAGATGCCACGGGAGGGACAGGGGATTCGTATCAAGAGCTTCTCCGATTGGCGAAAGAAACCGAGGACTTGGCCAATCGAGAGAGGGAGCTATTTACCCCGGTATTGAAGAAATGGCATCCGAGCGCAGCCGGTGTTGCAGCCGTGACACTGCACCAATGTTACAGAGCAGTGTTGAAGGAACATTTAGCCGGGACGAGAATGGTGAACAGCGAGATCGTTGAGGTAATAGAACGAGCTAGGAAACTCGAAAAGGTCTTGGCTCAAATGGTGGTCGAACATTTCGAAGAGTTGGAAGATTTTGAAAAGTGTGCCAATGGAGGCAAAGTGGTTATCAAAGAAATGGTGCCATATGAAGTTGATACGGTCACAATTAAGCTTTTGGGACAATGGATAGACGAAAGACTAAACAAAGGGAAAAAGCTGGTTCACAATGCAAAGAAACTTGAAGTAAATCAATTTCTTCTTTTATTTTCCGCTTCGAGATAACATGTGGTTAAGTTTACTAGCTGATTGCAATTTATGTTGCAGACATGGAGTCCGGTTTCTAAATCCGAGCCGCATGCGTATTCGGCTGTTGATCTAGTGAACTTGACTAAGGAAACCGTGAATGAATTCCTTCAAATTCAAGTTGGAATTACAGAGGATTTGATTCTTGATCTAGCTGAAGGACTAGAGCAGATCTTTCAAGACTATATCACCTTTGCAGAATCATGTGGTGAGTACATGTTTTCGTCACCGGTTTCGGGTTATTGTCTCCTCGAATCAACGATGTATAAGCCGGTCGAACTCTCATTGTTTCGCACCTTTCTTTTCCAGGTTCGAAGCAGAATTATCTTCCTACACTTCCTCCATTAACTAGATGCAACAAAGATTCAATGTTCTCCAGGCTTTGGAAAAGGGCTAGTCCGTGCGGTGTTCGAATCGAAGAGATGCACGAAGCTATGGCAACGCAATATCAACATCCTTCCCCGTCGACGAGTGTCGGAACGCAAGGCCTTTACGTCCGCCTTAATACATTGCACTATATAATCTCCTACATTCACTCGCTCGATAAAACTCTCGGCCTAACACGAAACCGTTTCAGCAATCGCAAGCAGCCGCAGCAGGCCTCCTTTTCCTACTTCGAACGTACCATCAAATCAATTGAAGCCGCTTTCGACCACATATCGGAAATCGCAGCTTACCGCCTTGTCTTCCTCGATACAAACCTAGTATTTTACGAGTCTCTTTACATCGGCAATGTAGCTGGTTCGAGAGTCCAACTCGTCACAAGTATCCTAAAGGAGAACCTCAAGGTTCTCACCACAATCCTCACTGACCAAGCGCAAGCATTAGCAATAAAAGAAGTCATGAAGGCATCGTTCGAAGCCTTCCTCATAGTGTTGCTTGCGGGAGTGCCATCGAGGAACTTCAGTCGGTCCGATTACGACATGATCGCCGAAGATTTCCAGAGCTTGAAAAGGGTATTCTGTACTTGCGGAGAAAAGTCGGTATCCGACGAAGTACTCCAACAGGAAGCCGAGAAAATCGAAGGGGTAATTTCACTGATGGGGCAAAGCACAGAACAACTAATAGAAGATTTCAGCACTGTCACATGTGAGACCAGTGGCACAGGCCGAAAGCTAACATTGCCGCCAACGACGGGTAGGTGGAACCGGTCGGATCCGAACACAATACTCAGAGTGTTGTGCCATCGAAATGACCGAACCGCGAACCATTTCTTGAAGAAATCGTTTCAATTGGCGAAAAGAAGCTTGTGAAGCAAGGCAAGAAAGAACAAGCTGTATATAGTATTGGTTTTTCATTGAAATGAATGTTGTATTTGGATTCGATTGGGGAAAATCTGTGAATTGTAATCTAATTTGGTTTAACTTTAAAATGTTGTTGGTATATATATGAAGATGTTGCTGGAGTTGGAGGCAGGGGATGGGGATTGGGGTTTCAGAGAGAAAATGTACCATAATGATATTAAAGTTTTTTTAAGTGGAGTGATTTGTCAAATCTTTAAATGATAACTTTATTTGATTTTTTTAAAGGTTAAATTATGATTTTGGTCCCTTTCTTTATGCTCAAATATGAAATCTAGTTATTTATAATAATTTTAATAAGGAACCCAACAAATAGTCTCAGTGAACTAAAATTACATTTTTTTAAAGCTAAAGTGATTACAAGTATTATTTGTTCTGGATATACTCACAACCATTTAACAATGCACGCTCAACCATTCGAGTAAAATAAAGAGCCGGAGCAACATAGAACACTGACTGATTCACTTTCGATTCCTTTTCTAATGGCAGAAATCTGAGCATATGGTTTCAAGATTAATTTTTTTTTGTATAATACCACATTTAGTCCTTTGTAGTTACACATTTAATTAATCTAGTTGTAATTCGAAGAAATTCAATAAATTTAACCCTTAAATTTTTCACATTGTTATAATTTATGGTGTATGGTTTAGTGTTTAGAGTTTAGGGTGTAAGGTATAGGGTTTAGGGATAAATTTATTAAATTTCTTCGAATTATGACTAGATTGATTAAATGTGTAACTATGAAAAACTAAATGTGTTATCATACAAAAATTTAACAACTATGTCACTTCTTTAACGGAAATTAACAGCACAGTTACCATTTTGTAACAAAACATAAAGTTTAATTCTCATTTTGTCATTTTTGAAAGTTTAATTACCATTTTATTTTTTGAGTATAATTTAGTGACCGTCTATGTACTTTACTTTAGATATATACCCGTGTTTGATATTAACCTTCGAGTCCGAATAAAATAGCACATAATTTTGTAGGATGTTTTTAACGTTGAGAAAGTCGAAGAACATCCTCTAAAATCCATGAAACTCGAGTTTCCGAGTTCGTGACAAAAGAAAAACAACTAAAACATCGATATTGAACTCATTGAGCGATTTTAGAAGAAAAATAAAATTTTATTATTCTTAGACTTTAGTTCGAGCATTATACATACACGATGTGGGTAGATTTTCAAAGTGCTAATAGTAAAAATCATATAATGCCATGCAATTATACTAAAATATAAAATATTTCAGTGGATGGGCTTAATTCAAAGCCCAAACTTTTTATATTCCTTTCATAAAAAAGCCCAAAAATTCAAACATAAATACAACCTTTCTCAATCCCTAGAAGGCAAGAACCCTAACACTCTCTTCTTCTCCCTTAACGCCTCCAGTTTCATCACCATTTCCAAAGTCGTTAGCTTTCCTTTCTTTTTCTCCTATTTTGGTCCTTTCATGGACTTTTGAGTGTTTGGATGCTGAGAAAATGTGGGAAAAACAATAGGGTATTGATGGATTTGGAAAGGAAAGATCAAATCCTTCCTTTTTAAGTTGTTTACATTTCTGGGTTTTGTCTCTCATTTCATAAAAATCCATTCTTTATTAGTATTGATCATTCAATATACATCATATTTCCATATTAGCCATTACATGTTAGTCCATCTTGGCAAAGCTAAAGAGCCTTAAACAGGCAATGTTTAGTTTTGAATGCTAATGGACTTACATCAAACACCTTTCCCACAGTTCTTTTTGTGCTTCTTTTCCTTCAACAAGAAGCTCAAATCAGTGGGGAAAGAAACATTATTATTCTGGTTTGATTGCATTTAATATTTAGTATTTAGTCCATCTTGGCAAAGCTGAAAAGCCTTGTATAAGGCAATGTTTAGTTTTGAATGCTAATGGACTTACAGAAAAAAAACCATCTTTCACTGCTATAATCTGTTCTTCATCTTACATTGAGTTCAGATCAGTGGAGATGGCACATTAGGTTTTGCACAAATTTTTTATGACCCATTGTTGGAAGTTTGGTTGTGAATCTTTTGGCTTAGTCCATCTTGGCAAAGCTGCTAGCCTTTTTTGTTGGCAATGTGTAGCTTTGAATGCTAATGGACTCAAATTGATGTGCTTTGGATACTCTTTTGTGCTTTTCATATATGGTGTTGCAGAGGTGTTGAATTAGATACATAAGATTTACAATGTTTCATGAAAGTGGATTTTGTTCATTGGAAGTTTGCTTGTGAATGATGATGGACTCACATCGAATTCTTGGATTCGAATAAAACATATAGACATTCGAGTTTGAGCAACATAATCAAAGTTTTACCATGTAGATGAAATCACCCTACTGTTCAACAATGCCTTTGAATGTTGTATAATTCCAAAGATGCAAGGGGACCTCAAACTGGTATGGAATTATGACCAAATGATTGGAGGATCAAAGGTTTTAATCGATTAAGATTTAAAATAAAAAGGACTTAAAAGGTTATTATAGTTAACTTTGTCCTGACCTAAAATATTTCGATCCAAGTAGCTCAATTTCTAAAAAAACTTAACTTTGATCATGGATCAATATTAGTGAACCATTCTTTCAAACTAGACCATTCAAGTTCCATATTAGTGGGTTTTTTTTTTTTAAATTTCTATAACATGAACTATTTTTAGAGATAAGAATGTATTGTTCAGTAGGCTTAACAGTAAAATAAGTTCAAATTATATGTTTTTTTTCTTTCAAATAGGTATCTGAATTATGTTTTGGGACAAATAGGTGTGACATGTGGCTTTTTTTATTTTTTATATTTTTAAAATGTTGAAATTTTAATTTTTTTAAGGGTTAAATACATCACTGACCATTGAACTAATTGGAGATTTTTATTTTGACCATCGAACTAACGAACTCGTCAATCAGATCACCGAACTTATAAAACTAATCTATGTTGACCATCGCCGTTAAAAACCTAACGGTGGGGTGATAGAACTGCCATGTGGTAGCTTACCAAAATTTTTTAAAATTACATATTTGGTCCCTATTATTTACCTATTAAATCAATTTGATCTTAATTTTAATTTAATTAAATAAAATTAACCAACCAGTTAACGACACGTGTCACCACCGGATTGGATGAATTTATTTTATTTTTTATTTAGTTTATTTAATAATTTTCCACCCAATCATGTGGTGACACATGTCACCTAATTAGGTGAAAATTTTGAAAAAAATGAGATATGAGAATCAAACCCACAACCATCAACAAAATCCTCCCTCACTCACTCTACAACTAGGCTAAGCCTTTTTATTGTTTCAAATATACTAACTCATTTATTTATTGGCATATTGAGTTTCCTTGTACTTAATGTCAAATTCTTACAGGAATTTCAGTAGCGGCAAAGATCCTATTGTATAAGGAATTGGAACAGTGAAACCACAGCTAACCAAGATTCTGCAAAGTTGATGTGATAAAAAAAGATCACTCAAGAAATTTGATTTTAGGTGATTCTTTGGCAGGAAATATATTTCCTTACAAGTTCGTGGTTATATGCCAGATCCCTGAAAAATGAAGCGAAATCTCTAACCATGGAAACTACTGCATCTAACTAATCATTAAAAATGGAGGCAGATAGTGGATGTTGACGTATGAAGAAACGTTGCATGCTATGCATGGTGTGCATGCTATGCATGGTACGCGTGAAGAAATGATTCAAGACGAGGAAACAACTCTGTGTGAGCTGTAGGTTGTTATCAGGTTGTTAGGAATTGTCCAGCTGTCTACTGCCGTTAGGGTTTACCATCTGTAAAATCCCTATATATTTAGTATTCCTCATCCTGTAAAAGATCATCAATGAAATATTATCCTTCTTCCACAATTGTAACTGTCAACATGGTATCTTTCGCTAGGCGTTTTCCTGGCCTTTTCTCTCTTTCTTCTTAATTTTTCTTCACCTTTCCCATGGCTCCTTCCACCGATGACTCCTCCTTTGATGCTAATGTTTCCGAGGGCTCTTCTTCCACCAAGCCATTCACCAACAAGAAGGTGAACATTGTCCTCGATGAAAACAACTTCCTAATGTGGAAGCAGCAAGTTCTTTTAGCTGTCCGGAGCCTGCGATTGGAGAAGTTGCTTACTGGGAACCTCAAACCACCACCGGCAATCGTCACTGCTTCCGATGGCACCTCCGTTGAGAATGAAGCTTATGAGATCTTTGTAGCTCAGGATAGTGCTTTAGCCTCCTGGCTTCTATCCACAGTCAGTCCCTCTCTTCTTTCTCAACTTGTTGGATCTGAAACTGCTTCTGAGATTTGGGCGTTCATACTTCAATATTTCTCCAGTAAATCCACCACAACTATAATGAGCCTCCATTATAAGCTCAGATTGTTAAAGAAAGGAGACTCTACTATGCGTGCTTTTGTGTCACAGGTTAAGGAAATTTGCAACTCCCTTGCTGCCTGTGGAAGTCCTGTGTCCGATATAGAAACCATTGCCACCATTCTTAATGGATTACCTTCTGACTATTAGCCGTTTGTAGCAGTAATCACTGCCAGTCGAGAGGCATATACCTTGGATGCAGCTATTTCAGTATTGTTTGATGCTGAAACTCAGCTCAATACATTCAATCCTCTTGGAGATCTTCATTCCTCTCTTCACACTGTCCAGGCCTCTCCTGATGTCACTCGACACTCCACCTCAAACTTCAATCGTCCGTATAGAGCCTCCTCCAGTCGTGGTGGTCGGGGTGGCAGATCTGGCCGTTCTCGTCTCCAATGTCAACTTTGTGGGAAGTTGGGCCACTTGGTTGATCGCTGCTGGCACCGATTTGATGAGGATTTTATACCTATCACTGCCCGTTCTACCTCTCAATCCAAGGCTGAACCACATACTGCCAACTTGTGCACTATCGAATCTGGGCATGCTTGTTGCTCCCATCACTGTGGCGTGACACAATCAGATATTCCCACCTCTCAACCTACTGCTCAAGCAAATCTCACCACTGCCACCAGGGGATCTTGGTTTGTTGACTCAGGTGCTTCCCACCACGTCTCTCCAGATGCTTCAGCTCTTATAGATGGCAAGGACTACACTGGTCCTGGTAAGCTCGTCGTCGGTAATGGGATACCTCTTTCCATTTCTAAATTGGGTTATGCTTCATTATCATCCTCTTCTATGAATCGTGTGTTACTACTCAATGATGTGCTTCATGTTCCCAGCATAACCAAGAATTTGGTTTCTGTTTCAAAGCTAGCTAAGGACAATGATGTTTTCTTGGAATTCCATGCTCGATCGTGTGTGGTTCGTGATGAACGTACTGGCTCTGTGCTGCTCACTGGAGAAGAAACTGATGGTCTTTATCATTTTAATTCTAGTTTACCGTCTTGTAATAATCCTCCTACTGCTCAAGTACATGTTGCTTTTGCTTCACCTGAAATGTATGAACTATGGCATCGTCGCTTATGTCATCCATCGCATGAAACCTTGTTACGAGTCTGTGGTTCATGTGATGTTTATTTTCAATCAGATGTAAACAAATCTTTACCTAAATGTGTTGCTTGCCAAATGGGAAAATCACATCGATTACCATTTTCTACTTCTGAAACATGCTACACTGCACCATTTGAATTGGTCTTCACTGACCTCTGGGGTCCTGCACCTATTGCCTCTCAGGGATTCCTTTATTACCTTTCTATTGTTGATGCATACTCAAGACACAGTTGGGTTTATCTCATCAAGTTTAAATCTCAGGCCACTGTTGTGTTTCAGTCGTTTCTTGCCTATGTTCAGAATCAATTCCACACCACTGTCAAGGCTGTTCAAAGCGATTGGGGAGGAGAATATCGTAACTTACATTCCAAGCTACTTCAGGCAGGCATATCTCATCGTGTTACTTGTCCCCATACCTCTCAACAAAACGGTGTTGTTGAGAGGAAACACAGACACATCATCGAGTCAGCTTTAACTCTATTGGCCCAAGCTTCTCTTCCACTGCGTTTCTGGTCATTTGCAGTCTTATCTGCTGTGTATCTCAACAACCGTCTTCCCACCAGAACTCTTGAGGGATTGTCACCGTTTGAGAAGTTGTATAACAAGAAACCCTCCTATGATATGCTCAGAGTATTTGGATGCAGGTGTTTCCCGTACCTTCGACCGTTCAACGCACATAAACTAGACTACAGGTCTCAACCTTCTACATTTCTGGGCTACAGTCCCCTTCACAAGGGATATCAATGCCTTGCCCCCAATGGTCGCGTCTATGTGTCTCGCCATGTCACGTTTGATGAACATATTTTTCCATTTGCAGAGACAAAGAGCCTTGGCAATACTGGCAGTAGTTCTACACTTCCTCCATCATCATTCTCCATTCCTATAGTCCCTGGTGCTGAAGGTATACTTCATCATCCTACTTCTACTACATCTGAACAAGCCACACATCCAACCACCTCACCCACACCCCTACCACTCCTATTACTTCACATGATACAGCTACTATACCTTCCACTGGACCTGCACCCATACCTACCTCACAAACCAACTCTATTCCTACACCTCCTTCCTCCCCACCTGAATCACCTCCATCTCATATCTCTGTTCTACACAGTTCACCTCTTCCAGATATCACTCACCCCACTTCTACTGATTTCCAAAATCCAACTTCTACCTCCTTGTCTCAACATCCCTTTCCTACTCAAAATCCTCCCACAGGGCACTCCATGATCACCAGGAGCAAAGTAGGCACTTTTAAACCAAAACTCTACCATGCTAATGTCACCTCAACACCAGTATACCTTCAACTATAGATGAAGCTCTCTTATCTCCTCAATGGCGAGATGCAGCAGTTGCTGAGTTCACTGCCCTTCAACAAAACAACACCTGGACATTGGTTCCTCTTCCTCATGGTCGAACACTTGTTGGGTGCAAGTGGATATTCAAGATTAAGCAACATTCTGATGGTACAGTGGCTCGTTTTAAGGCCAGGCTTGTGGCAAAAGGCTTCTCTCAAGTCCCTGGGAGAGACTTTATGGAAACATTCAGCCCCGTTGTAAAATTCACAACTATCAATGTTGTCCTCTCTATTGCAATCTCTAAAGGTTGGGCATTAAGGCATGTTGACATCAACAATGCCTTCCTTCATGGTGATTTGAATGAAGAGGTATTCATGGAACATCCACCTGGCTTTGAGGTACAAAGTGATGATGGAATTCCACTTGTGTGCAAACTGACCAAGGCCATTTATGGTCTGAAACAAGCTCCACAAAATTGGTATGCCAAAATTCGTGATTGTCTTCACACTCTTGGCTTTCGCAGCTCTGGGGCTGACTCCTCTCTTTTTATTCTTCATCATAAGGATACAGTTGCATATATACTCCTCTATGTTGATGATATAATCATCACCTCATGTTCAGATACACAAATAGAAGAAGTGGTGAGACTTCTGAGCAATCAGTTTTCCCTAAAGGATTTGGGAAGCCTTAACTACTTCTTGGGAATCGAAGTACACAGAAGCAATGAAGGCTTGTTTCTCAGCCAGAGAAAGTATGCTGCTGAACTTCTTGCCAAGTCTAAGATGGACAAGGCCAACAGCACTTCTACACCAATGGTTGTCACTGAAAAATTGGCACATGACTCTGGATCTCCTTTAACTGATGCTCAAGCATATCGAAGTATAGTTGGATCCCTACTATACTTATGTCACACCAGGCCCGATATCACCTACAGCGTCCATCGTGCAGCACAGTACATGCACAATCCCTGTGAGAAACACTTAGCTGCTGTGAAACGTATTCTTAGATACCTTGGTGGTACTTTGAATCATGGCTTACTTCTTCCTCCGTCCGAACCAAATGCCAGCCTCATTGCTTTTGCCGATGCTGATTGGGGGAGCTCCCCTGATGATCGAAGATCCACCTCTGGTAACTGTATCTACTTAGGGAACTCTCTTCTCTCTTGGTCCTGCAAGAAACAGAAAGTTGTGGCTCGTTCCACCATGGAAGCAGAATATCAAAGTATAGCAGAAACTGCCTCTGAACTCACCTGGCTATGCGCGTTATTATCAGATATGGGGATTGCACACAAGAACACACCGGTCATTTGGAGTGACAGCAGCAGCGCAGTAGCTCTTAGCACCAACCCTGTGTTTCATGCCCAATCCAAGCATGTTGACCTGGATATTCACTTTGTAAGAGAGAAAATTTCAGACAAAAAGCTACAAGTTAATTTTGTACCAGCTCTATCTCAAACTGATGATGGATTTACCAAGGCTCTCTCCAGTCCTCTTTTTGCCTTATTTCGACAACGATTGAATGTCACCAGCCTGGATGCAATTCAACAAAAACAAGAAGAAAAGAATAGGGGGAATGTTGACGTATGAAGAAACGTTGCATGCTATGCATGGTGTGCATGCTATGCATGGTACGCGTGAAGAAATGATTCAAGACGAGGAAACAACTCTGTGTGAGCTGTAGGTTGTTATCAGGTTGTTAGGAATTGTCCAGCTGTCTACTGTCGTTAGGGTTTACCATCTGTAAAATCCCTATATATTTAGTATTCCTCATCCTGTAAAAGATCATCAATGAAATATTATCCTTCTTCCACAATTGTAACTGTCAACAGTGGATAAAAGAATTTACAATTGCTGTAATTCAGACAAGATTGAAATGTCTTCAGACAACTCTCCCACCAAGTTCATGTTTGGCAGTGTACTGAAACAGAAAAAAAGAAGAAGATAAAACTCCAAAGTCGGTACAACCGAATCAAACAATGCTTTAAAGGGTAGAATGAACCAACAACTTACATTGAGGTAATGCGAGAACCAGTGCACTCGATTCCAACCCAGCCATCACGACAAAGGTCCCCTCGCAGCCAGCCGGGAGGTAAATTTTTCCACTCATCCGCCTGTGATCTTAGAGTAGTAGCTGCAGAAGAATTGGACAATAGTTCATACTTATTGATAACATATATGCAAGAACGTGCAATCTCCAATATGCCAGTAAATAAATAAGTTAGCATATTTGAAACAATAAAAAGGCTTAGCTTAGTGGTAGAGTGAGTGAGGGTAGACTTTGTTGATGGTTGTGGGTTCGATTCCCAGCCATCTTATTTTTTTCAAAATTTTCACCCAATTAGGTGATACATGTCACCACATGATTGGGTAGAAAATTATTAAATAAATTAAATAAAAAATAGAATAAATTCATCCAATCAGGTGATGACACGTGTCGCTAACTGGTTGGTTGGTTAGCTTTTATTTAATTAAATTAAAATTAAGACCAAATTGATTTAATAGGGACCAAATATGCAATTTTAAAAATTTTTGGTAAGCTGCCACGTGGCAGTTCCGTCACCCCACCGTTAAGTTTTTAACGGCGGTAGTCAAAATAGGTTAGTTTTATAAGTTCGGTGGTCTGATTGACGAGTTCGTTAGTTCGGTGGTCAAAATAGAAATCCCTAATTAGTTCGGTGGTCAGTGGTGTAGTTAACCCTTTTTTTAATTAAACGATTTAATCTCTTTTACTATTCGATATCCCCACAAGTATGTGATTCATTGTTCACATCCTAAAATGATGTGTACCTCACCGTTTGTCATTTGTCACCCTTTACTTGTTGGTAAGAACTGAGAAGCCAATTGATTTTTATTTTTCATTGCTGGGTGTTCATTGATTGTGCAACTGATGATTTATTTGTTTGTTTTTTCACGACGAGATGATAGAATTTTTAGTTGTGGGAGTCTAGAAAAGACAATGGTGGGTAGTAGTAGTTGAATCGATGGTTGGAATGAAGGAATTTAAAGATTTAGGGTTTAAGGTTCTTTTAAAAGAATTGAAGATTGTTGGGTTAATTAATATTTTTTATTTTAATTTTAGTAATATCCTTCACGATGAAGCACCTATTTCATTCAAAATATACTACTGGTGCTCGAACCCGAATCCCAAGGAATGATGAACATCTACCTTTGCCACCAGGACACAATGGGATGAGCATAAATGTAATATTTTAAATGATGAAATTGAAATCAGTTATAATTTTGTTAATAGTTATAAGGTAATTAAGAGTAATATTTGTTCATATTTTTTTAATAATGTATACATATTTTGTATATAAAGTTGTTCAAACTCGGATTTTAGGTCTTTTAGAATGAATATAATTATTTTTTTCAATAGCGGACAATTTGCTGGATTCATAAATCAAATATGTTATATTTTGATACACAAACTATGTAAAAAAAGTTACACAACCCTTCATATTTAAACTATAAAATCTAAAACCTAAATTCTTAACTCTAACCCTTAAATTCTAATCATAAATCTTAAAGTCTACACCTTACAACCAAAACCCCAAAATTTAACTTAAATCCTTAAACCTTGAAATTAAGAGGTCGTTCACTACAATCGTTGTGCACACATTCCAAAACTAAGGGTATGTTCAGTAAAGAATCTTGAACGCTCGTTGAAGGTCACTGATTGTTAAAGTTAAATTTTTTTCAGTTGTGGTAAAACGCCTGATTGGGCAATAAATCAGGTGAAAAAATAAGCGCCAATGTTCGTTATGCGGCTAAACTATACATATTTAGTATTGTTTCTCCATTTGACGTTCTAACACCCGTTAGAGAAATATTGTTGAATGAGCCCTAAATTTCGAGAAGCTAAAAAAACTATGCTGGAAGAATAAAGAGAATAAGCATTCTTTGCTAAGATATCGGCAAATAGATTGTAATTAGGGGTGTACAAAATAAACCATAACCATTAACCGTAACCGTTAACCGATATAATCATTAAATTTTACCGATTATTAATATATTGTTAAAGTTTAAACAGTTTTAGTTAACCAACGGTTAAAAATGATAGTTAATGGTTAACCGTTTTATTTAGACAATAAATGAAGTTTGCTATTAAAATTTCTTTATTTAAATATTTTTTTCTGAAAATTTTAATATAATATTTATCAAAAAAATAATTTTATTATTTTTAAAAGAATTAGTAAACATATGAAATTTTTTGTAATAGATTATACGTTAACTGAACAATTAAATAACAGTTTACCGTTTAAAAATTTAATAATTAATTATTTTTAGTAGTTTTGTTACGATTTAATAACTGTTACAACAATTAACCAACCGTTTATGCTAGATGGTACAATTAATTTACTTGGAACCATGAGAAACATGACAGATTTCAATTGAATTAATGTTCAACCGATAACAAATTTACTTTTTAAAAGTGAGTTATATATAATACTAATAATAATATACATCAAACTTGAATATAAAATATGAATATTTTTTTAAAATATATTAATACACGTATAAATTAAAAAGTTAAAATCAAATCATAATTTTTGAGTATTATTATCTGACCTCATAGTGGTATTTATTGTGTTTTTTAGTAGTACTAGATAAATTCATATACATCTTATAAACAAATTTATTTAAACTCGATTTTTTTAAGGAGAGAGTATTTCTTTTTTTCGAACCTCCTAATTGGATAAAAATATTATTATAGGAATTGTACTAGAAGATAATTGAAAAAACTAAAATCCCCGAACGCCAAAAAAACATAATTGAATCAAAAATATTATTATAGATGGATGGTATTGAATCCCCAATTTTAATTACAACATATAGGTAGTTTTTTAACCCTAATTGTATCACAATACATAGACACCAGAAATAATTAAAATGGGTAATTATAGAAATAAAAGCAACTTAACTTAGTACATATGGTATTCGGTATGGTTTATTAACTTAATCATTAAAATTATGTTCTCATTTTGGACAAATTGAGGCAATTTGATTCATGCATCCATGCAACGTGAGCTTATACATTAGTGGTGTCCTCCAATTCCACCACCGCCACCTGCTCCTCCGCCGAAACCACCACCAGCACCACCTCCAAATCCTCCGCCACCACCTGCTCCACCTCCAAATCCACCACCGACACCACCTCCAGCACCACCACCTGCTCCACCTCCAAATCCACCACCGGCACCACCACCTGCTCCACCTCCAAATCCACCACCGACACCACCACCTGCTCCACCTCCAAATCCACCACCGACACCACCTCCAGCACCACCACCGGCACCACCTCCAACACCACCTCCAAGTCCACCACCTTTTCCAATTCCACCTCCAATGCCACCACCGGCACCACCTCCAGCACCACCACCAAGTCCACCACCTTTTCCTATCCCACCTCCAATGCCACCACCGGCACCACCTCCAGCACCACCACCAAGTCCACCACCTTTTCCTATCCCACCTCCAATGCCACCACCCTTTCCAATTCCCCCTCCTAACCCCCCTCCTTTGCCAATGCCACCTCCAAGTCCACCTCCTTTCCCTATTCCACCACCAAGGCCTCCGCCCTTACCGATGCCACCACCATGTCCACCGCCAAGTCCACCACCCTTGCCAACTCCACCACCATAACCTCCTCCTTTTCCAATGCCACCACCATGTCCACCGCCAAGTCCCCCACCTTTTCCAATTCCACCACCATAACCTCCTCCTTTTCCAATGCCACCACCATGTCCACCGCCAAGTCCCCCACCCTTGCCAATTCCACCACCAAAGCCTCCTCCTTTTCCAATGCCACCACCATGTCCACCGCCAAGTCCTCCACCCTTTCCAATACCACCACCAAAGCCTCCTCCTTTTCCAATGCCACCACCATGTCCACCGCCAAGTCCTCCACCCTTGCCAATTCCACCTCCAAATCCTCCACCCTTTCCAATACCACCACCAAGTCCACCACCTTTGCCTATTCCACCACCAAGTCCCCCACCCTTTCCAATGCCACCACCTTTTCCTATGCCACCACCAGCTCCGCCTCCACCTCCAAGTCCACCACCAGCACCACCGCCCCCACCAAACCCTCCACCAGCTCCACCTCCACCTCCAAGCCCTCCACCTCCTCCAGCACCTCCTCCAAAACCACCTCCTCCTCCAAGACCTCCACCTCCACCAGCACCTCCTCCAAAACCTCCTCCTCCTCCAAGACCTCCACCTCCACCAAAACCGCCCCCACCGCCGGCACCATGACCAAACCCACCTCCCTTTGTCAGAAAGTACCTCTCATCCTCATTCTTCTCCGTATTCACCACATTTCTAGCCGCCACATTCGCCACAAACACATTGAAACAAAGCAAAGAAAACAAGACAACTCTCGTACTAAAGCTCACCATTTTTGTTCAACTCAACTCACGTTCATGAGATCCATAACACCACAAAGTGCTTTTATAGACCAATGGGGCCACATTAAATCATCTCAACAACTAACTGCTTGCCACATTTAGTGCCCAAATAAAAATGTTAGCTGCCATTACCAAGTATCCAACCAGCTTTCTTTAAGTAATTTGTTTGTCTCTCATCTCAAACCAGCTCACGAGGTTAGGATACTGAAATTCTAAACCTATCGAATAAACCCAACGAGCGGTCCCAATATAAAAGAGAATAATGTTTATCGTAAAAAATTCGAAATCGAACAGCTTTATCAAAGGATTAAAAAATATGAATGAATATTATCTTATAATCACGTTATATCGAATATCAACCCTTATATGAACCAATTGAATTAAACTTTGTTTGTTAGTCAACTATGCGCGTACAGACTGGTATGATTTAATGACTACACTCATGCTCTTGCCGAGCATTAAAGAAGAAAAAAGTAGTCAAAAACTTGCATTTGGTTCATGGCGATGATGATATGTAGTTAATAGTCACATCAACCCCCTCTTTATGATTATAAAATAAAATTTTCATTTATTTATATCAATTTCCTTTTTATTCAATATTCTTTTATATATATGGGTTAGAATTCCCTTACATATGATGTAAAACTCATAGTTTTACACGTTTTTAGATCATTGAATGGGTGAAATAAATGGTTGAGATTAACTCCTCACTTTTTTTCCGTATGATAATCTTCACATAATCTACTGTTGATCTCAACCATCAATTTCATGGATGGAAATCGTCTGGCCCCTTATCATTCCCCTTTTATGTCCCCACTTTAAAATAGGGAGTTTAGGGTTTAAGGTTAATGGTTGTGGTTAGGGTTTAGGGAATTATGGGTAGGGTGTATTTTTTAGGGTGTGGGGTTTAGGATATGGAAATTAGGATTAGGGTTTAAAATTTAATTTTTAAGTGAATTTTAGTGTTGGACATAGAAGGGGGCATGATTAAGAGTAGAGGATTTTTATCCTCAATTTCACTCATCGAACGATAAAAAAAGTCTAAAACTTAAAAACTTTTACATCGTATAAACGGATGATATATATATTCACAAGTCTTTCATGTTCATAGGGTAAGTGAAAGTATGATGTAACACTCGCATGTTTATGGTAAAACTAGACGATGACCCCATGGAAGTCCTACGTTTGAAGGGCAAAATAAAGTAGTCACATTATATATATGAATCCGATTACTCTTTTGATCCAAACCATAAATATTTATTCTACATACCAACCGTTGAACCAATGCAATAAGGTAATGCAATTGCATGGTGGAAACCTTATTCCATAGATGACTATTTACTTTAAGGGATGGCAATCGTTTTTAAAGTGATGTCCAATTGTCAATATGTTTATAAAGTAATATTAATTTTATTTTTAACATGTGACTCCGCTCATACGAACACATAAATAAAAAAAAATATTAAATTACCTCTTTATCTAAAAAAGAAATTGTTTTTAAGCTGGACTAGTATTCATGCTTCTTGTTTTATGGATGAGAAAAGGGTTTGCACATGTAGGACTCCAATCCCATACCTCTTTGGTACCACATCAACTAGTATTTATGTTATTTCGAATTCAATCATTTGTTTTCATCTATGTCTCGATATGAATATAAAAGTACAATCTTCTAATAAGGGACGAAGCTATTAAGGAAACAATAGATATTTTAGTCCCTTCAACTTTTTTTTTGGTATAAAGACACTTTATATTATATTTTTTAGTTTGTATATTAATCAAATGATACATTTACACCGTCTAATTTTTATATTTAAATTCTTAACAAATCATTATTCTTTTAATGTAAAGCAATTTAGTTCCTCTTGACGTTTAAGTTTGTCTAATTTTTAGACCTGTGTAACAAAGTATTCTGCTTGATAGTATGGTTCACTCACTACTCTTTTTTTTATCTCGTAAAGCGTCTCGTTTGGTTAGAGACAATGAGATCCAGGAAAGTTTCTGGATTTTAATGGTATGCTAATCTTGATGAAAGTATGCTTTTATTTGCAACATTGTATGATATTTTAGTGGATTAGTCCCTTTTTTTCTCTTTTTGATGCATTAAATTTGTAATATCTTTCATAATGATTAATAAAATTCAGATGTCATTGTTCAAAAAAAAGTGTATCTGATTTTAAATATTTTAATAAATTCTATGTGAAAAATGAGAAATGAAAATGATGGAAACAAACTAATTATTTAATCTTTATTTTTCAGAAAATCAAAAGTCTAAGGTACACACATGTCTAGATGTTGAAAGGGCATGCATCATTGATCATATCCATGTGCTTGGTAGATAGGCAATTTATTGTCATTGCCAAATCAAATTGATTAGGGTTTATTGCTTTATAATTTCTTTTTCATTACATTTATAACCTTCTTAAAATAAAAGGACAAGTAGCTAAAAAGGAAAAAAAACCAGTAGCTGAAATTCTAAAAAAATATTGATTTTCATGTAAATCTGAACATGCCACATGTTGTTGTAACCGAATTTGAGTGTAATTATATAAGAGTTATATTGTGATACACAAGTTGTGTAAAAAAATTTACACAACCCTTCATATTTAAGTTATAAAATTTAAAACATAATCCCTAATTGTAGCACCCTAAAGCCTAAATCTTAAACCAGGGCTGTCACTGAAATTTTCGGGGCCCTGAGCGAATACTAAATATGGACTCTCAAATAACGAAAGTATATCTCATTATGAATAGAAATTCTCTCTCGCTATTTATGCCCTAACATCAAAAAATTAGATTTAAAGTTTAGGCTTATTTTTAAGGTTGTGATTTAAGATTAGGCTTAAAGGTATTGGTTGTAAAGTTTATGATTTAGTATTTAAAAGTTAGGGTTATGACTTATAATTTAATTTTTAGTGTTGGGCATAGAAATGAGCACCGAAAAGGGAGGAGAATTTGTATTCATTTCATTACTTTGAACAATTAATTTAATATTTTAAACACATTATTTTCATTGTTAATTAATTAATTAATTAATTAAGGAAAGAGAATTATTACCATTAAATTAATTTTTTTATTTAATAAACTCAAAAATTAGAATCGAAAAATATAGATAATTAAATTTTAGGGGTCCTAGACTGATTGGGGGCCCTGAGCAGTCGCTCAGGGTGCTCCCCTTATAGTCTGCCCTGCCTTAAACCTTAAACTCTAAATTCTAATCATAAATCTTAAATTCTACACCCTACATACTAAACCCATAAACCCTAAACCTTAACATGAATACCCAAACCCTAAAATTAAAAGATTTGTGTAGCACAAGCTTGTGTATCAAAACATTTTCTATTATATAATTATTATGTATTTGAATAACTATAGTAATTTGTAGGTCTCACTAAATTTAGTGTAATTGGGAGCTTCAATTATACTATTCAATTCTTGGGGAGGGATAAGAACAACGGCTGAACTAAAGGATTGGCTGGGGTCATGTGGCCCCTTAAATTTAGGGGGAAAAAAGAAAAATTGTAAGATAAAAAATTGCTCCAAAACCCTCTAAAAATGTATAATTCATTGTTTAACCCCTTAAATTCTAAATTTTTTAAATAATCCTTTTCTATTACTGGATAAAAATAGATATAATTATAAAGATAATTATCTTTTTCTAATTTTCTAATTAATATTATTTTAAAATTTAAAATTATATAATTATGTAATTATAACTTTACTACCAGTTAAATTATATAATTTCTATTAACCCAACAAGTGTCCAGTAGAAAAGCAGATGATGTTCATCTTAGGAGATACGGGTTCAAATCACTCTGTCTACAAGGTGTATGTGTTTTGTAGAAAAGTTAAAAAAATATGTATGAACATATAATACCTTGTAATTTTAGACTATTCAAAAATAAAAAAATTATATAATTTCTATGTAATAAAAATTCTTTATAATATAATAATTACTACATTTTTCATAAAGTACACATTAACATCATGCCTTTACATGATATATGAGGCAATTAGCCTCTGACTTTGGACTAATTAATTTAATGCGCACCACTTGAGTATAGGCCCATGCCACAATGTCGACCTTGGCGTCGGTGTTGGACTTGGATCCACCGCCACGCCCACCAATGTGGCAGAGCAGTAGGGAGTTGCCACCATTATAATGAATCAGATTGGATCCAACTCCCTCACTATCTTTACCACATTCAAAGTTTAGGGGAGTGTTCGATCTGATCGGTGCAACGTTTATATATATTTTTAAATTTATCGTTTTTTGTTTTTGGGTGTTTTAAAATCTTTGGTAGATTATGTTTTTGTTTTACTTTTGTTTATCAATAAAATTAGGGATGGGCACGGGTCGGGTTTTTAGCTCACCCCAACTCTACCCGAAACTAATAATCTTAAAACCGAACTCGACCCGATCTCATTCTTAAAAAAACTCGACCCGACCCGAAAATAAATATTCTAAACCCGACCCGACCTAGAAAAAAATTAATTTTAGGGACCTAATTGTAAAAAAATAATTTTAAGAGACATAATTATAAAAAACAATAAATTTAAGGACTAAATTGTAAGTACAAATTTAATTTTAAAGATCTAATTATAAAAAATATATAAAGAGAGGGTATTATTACAAATATCTCTAAAAAATTTAGGAGAAAATTACACTATTAGTTTCGGGTCGGATTGGGTCAAATTTTTTCACCCTAAAACCCGACCCGACCTCACTCTACACAAAAACTCGACCCGACCCGACTCGAACTCAATTTTTTTCATAAAAATACCTGACTCGATCAGGCCGGGTCGAGTCGGAACCCGTCGAGCCCGGGTGAAATGCCCATCCCTAAATAAAACTGTCAGATTGATGTATCAAAAAATAGAATTTAATTGTTAACAAATGTTAGAGCAAGTAGTTAAACCTCCCGTTAATATCCCCTTTACTCCTTAAATCTTGGGTTCAACACTCAACATGAGCATTTCTTATTCCCCTGCCGTAGATTATAGGTTAGGGGCAGATTTAAGTGGACTTTAGTGGGGTCAATTCACCTCACTTGGTTTTAGAGAATTCTTGTAAAAATAGAAAAGTTTGAGGTGGAGGAGGAAATTAAATATATTTGAACCCACATGACCTCTCTTAGTTCGTTTAACTTTGATTCTTTTGAACTCACTTAATACGAAGTCTAGATCCGCCATTGTTGTTGTAGGTAGTGTTAAAAATAGAATTTAACTTATTGATTTATAGTGGGTATAGTTCGATTAATATTGTATTAGTAAAATGATTTATATAAAATTAGATGATGCATTATTTATAATAATATTGGGGTTGAGTTGTTTAATAAAAAAAAGTAATTTATTATTTAATGTGAGTCAATAGCCTGTATTTTTTAGACTAAAGATTAGATTTTCTTTTAATAATAAAAATCATAAGTTGAATCCGTTGAATGATTCCAGTGATAAAGAATGACTATTTTTATAATAGACCTGCCGGTAGTGATACCGTTCACCGGGATGCAACATATCCGTAGGTACCAACAAGCATTGTTTGGTTGGATGAATCAGGATCAAGCAGCCTAGCCGTGCCAAAATCCGAGACCGAGACACAAGCCATAAAATTCGAGTTCAAAACGACGTTATTGCTTCCGAGACACAAAGCACCTACTTCGGGCGGGATGCTGCCAAGAACCTTAGTCCAAGCATGATCAAGATGGAGTAGGTTTCGGAAGGAAGATGAATTCGATTTTTCGAGATTGTCCGAGATTAAACTATATCGATCAAGATGTATAGAGTGACTTGTTTGTTTTGGTGTCCATTCGTTGTTACTGGATTTGGAAACTTTGTTCTTCTTGTACCCACTTGTTTGAGTGGGTGCTAATCTTTAATAAAACTCATATTCTTGCCGAACGGGAAAAAAACCCGATCAATTCCGATTATTGCATGATATACATGGCCATTCACGACGTTTTAAAGTGTCATTGCTATACCTATTGAACCAACCAGTTCGGAGGAGATGATGCCATTGTCGACAAGGTTGTCGAACCCGTGCCCGAAAAATTGGAACAACGGCAACCACGGCGGCAATTGTGACATAACAAAGTACCGGTGAGGCCATCTTTCAGCTTGTTTCGCTTTGTTTTTTGTTACTCATCTCAAGGTTAATGATCTCTTAATCCAATTTAAACAAGCTTATTATTGTTTCGGAATTGGAATAGGAAGTCAAGGTTTTCTTTTTTTAACTTCTCGTTTCAATTTCTTCGAAAGAAATTTGTAAATTATGTCTACAAATTATCAGTCGAACCACTATTAATCAGTGTTAGAATTTAATAATAAATCAATCCATAACTAGTGGGACCGGATCAATATATTAATAGTAAACCCCATAATTGATTTTTTTGGAGAATGGTATATTTATGCATCAAAAGCTGGTTTGACTAACAAATGATACGATATTGAAAGGATGCATAAGTAGTCCAAAAAGAAGGAATAATTTGTGGCAAAGAGCATAGAAATTCCACAAAGAATTCTTTTGGTGCAAAATTTCCACTAGAATTTGTGGCACATAACATAGAAATTCCACAATGAATTTGTAAGTTATTCCTCTCATTGGTCCAAGTTCGAGCAGTATTGTATGCAAGAATAGAATAAAATATATGAATAGTATCAGTGACTGAGCTATATAGTTTATTTATGATTTGTTTTCACCTTTTCCCTCTTATATTATTTTTGAATTTTGATTTATTTATGAATTTTTCTCTTTTAAATAAGCGTTTTGCTATACACAGCCCTTAGGGCTATGTATAAGAGTTACTAGATTTCTATCCTTAATAGTTATTTTACTTTTCAATAGAATCTATTAGAATATAATTAATTACATTTCTACAAAATTAAATACCATTAATTTATGGTGTTTAATACAACTAACCCTAAACCCTAAACTTTAACCCTAACCCTAAACCTTAAGCCATGGTCATTAATCCTAAATCTAAATCATTACCCTAAACACTAAGCCATAAACCTTATACCATAAACTCTAAACCTTAAGCCATGATCATTAATCCTAAATCTAAATCATAACCCTAAACACTAAGCCATAAACTTTAAACCATAAACTCTAAACCCTAAACCTAACCCTATCCCTAACTAATAAACCTTAAACCTTAAAAATATACATTAACCCTAAACTAAAAACCCTAAACCATAAAACATAAAAATACAACAACACAAACCCTAAAACAATAAACCCTAAACCCTAAAATTATAAATCATAAATCCTAAGCGCACAAACCCTTTTATATTATTATTAATTACATTAAACATCCTGAATCAATGATGTTTAATATTTTAAAATGTAATTAATTACATTCTAATAGATTCTATTAAAAAGTAAATTAACAATTAATGATATGAATCTAGTAGTTCTTATACCCAACCTTAAGGTTGTGTATAGCAAAACCCTTTAAATATTTACGTTTTATCCCAACCTCAAATCTTGACTCCATCCCTAGATAGTATATGTATAGGATATTTAAAAAACAATGTATATAATCAATCAAATTATACTAATAAAAAAGAATAAATAAAGGATGTTTTTTTTTAAATTGATTTTGGCCATAAATTTTTTAAAAAGAGCTAAATCGTTATTTTTTAACAAAAATATTAAGTAGAACATTAAATTTTTAATGTCATTGGCATGAAATCCCACTTAGTAGTCGTGTTGTGTATACCTCATGCAAAAAAAAAATACATTTGGTTATATTTTAAATTGTTTGTCAACATTTTCAGAAAGTAACTTGATTTTTTAAAGGTTTAAGATCAAATTTAATTCAAAAAAGAATAAGAATAAATTTGACAAAAACAGTAAACCTTGAAGATTATTTTTGAATTTATACCCAAAAATGATTTATTAATAAAACAAAGAATGAACAAAGGGAAAGGTAAACAGATCTATCATATATCCATTTTACAACTCAACATCTTTCTAATTGTTTTTTTTTCTTTTAGTTTTAAATTACAAAATATACTTTAAGATATTGTTTGATATTATCATAGTAATAAGATAATCTTAGGTCATCTGATCACTCCTAATCTTAAATAATTTTTTTTAATATCTAATTTTATATGATATTTATATTATTCGGATCTCTTTTCATTCATAAATAAAAGGATGTTGAACGTTTAAACATATTCAATTTCATATTTTTTGTATGTTGTACCAAGTTACCACGACATGTCAACCAAATAAATTATTTTAAATCGAGTATAAAGCTATTTATATTATTGAATTTTAAATCATTGTACTTGCTATTGCATGAAACAGATGAATGAATATATAACATGAAAAATAACCTTATTATTACTAGGAAAATTATTTATTGAAAGCAACAATTTCATTTTTTATTAAACGAAATTTTATATCATTATCATAGCCCAAAGTAGACTTGTTTGAACCGAGCTTTAAACATGATTTTTTTTTTTTACTTTGAACTAGTTTGATCTAATCCAAATTTAAATTAAAAAATAAAATTATTTGTATCTAAATTCAATTATGAGAATATTAATATTATTTTTTATATTTTATAATACTCCCTAAGTCTTAATAAATTATTAAGAAAATTAAAATTAAACCTAGTAAACAATTCCACTGTTGGGTTGGAAAAATTATTATATGATTATGGCCTACCATGTTATTTATGGACTTTGTACATTAAAAATCAGCTAACTATATTTTTTTTGTCATCTTTTTTTTTTAAAAAAATCATTTTCTATGGCATGTAAATATGAAGTGTGCAGTCATATAGAAGTTGATTATGAATGGATTAATGACAAAAAAATTAAGTGATTGATTTTTAGTGACTGAGGACCATGAATGACGTGGCGAGCCAGGTCCATAAAATAATTTTTTGTTGGGTAGACTTGAACGCACGACCGACGCCTTTAATTAGGTAGCAAAATTCCACTCAACTAAAAAAATATTGAATTAGTTGACTCAATTCAATGCTAAAATATTTGACTCGTCTTGATTCGACTCATAATTTTATAAGCTCAATTCAACACAATTTTTTTAAATAATGTTTGAATTATAAAATAGAAATTTGAATAAATCCAAAATTTTAATAATTAGCGAATAACTTTTAAATTCGACTCTACTCTCTAAATTCTGTCTAATATATATATATATATATATATATGACATAACAAAATTTGAAGAAATATACATGCGTATTTCATATAGTTATAAAAAATTGTTTAAATTAGAATTAATTACTATCACAACATTATAAATATTTACAATTAATTTTGAACTGAAACTTAAACAATTTTAGGCTTGATTCGGCTCAATATTTTTTTAAATAAAATTTAAATTATAAAATACAATTCTTCAACTTGACTAACACGAGATTATTTTTGACTCCACTCAACTCGATCAAATGCACACCCTACCTCCAATTCTTGATCAAGGGGCATAATAGTAAATTCGTCAACCTTATTTGAAACTTCAAATCCAAGGGGCTTATAAGATGAGAGAGAAATATGTTAAACAGACAAAGGAGATTCCCGTCATTTCGAAAAAAAATAATAGTGGCATTCCTGTCATTTTCTCAAAACCGGAGGTTAGTTTTAAGAAAACCCCAATCATATAATGTTTTTATTTTATTTTGTTTTCTCATTGCTTTTTGATATCTTGTTTTCCCCTCTTTTCTTCATTCACCCGACTGTTTTTCGTTGTATTTTAGATCCCTTTCTTTCATTGCTTTGTTCCCCTCCGCCACTAGCCGGCGGCTCCTCCGCTTTTCCGCCGCCGTCACTCTCGTTGGGTTCTTCGGCTCCCCTTATTTCATCTCCAAAATCTGTCTGTTTTTTTTCTTCTAATTCTTGTTCGGTTTTTATTTTAAAATTGTGAATTAACACTAACAATTATGGGTTTTGTTTTGAAAAATATATATTTTCAGTTTTTCTAGGTTTTTAAATTTGTTTTTTAAGTCGGCCATTTTTGTGTTTTACGGCAACTCAGGGGCTATTGAGTCATTTCACCTGTTTTGTGCGTTTTCCTGGCTTCTTGATAAAGATGATTTGACAGTTCTACCCAAAAACGAGAAGTAAAAAAAGAAAAAAAAATTTATTTCGTTATTGACGTTTTTGCCCCTTACTAAACGCTGATTTAACGGGAATAACCCTTCTTCCTACGTGGCATGAAAATGAGTCACCACCCGCGTAGAATTCTGACACCCGGAATCTCGAGAAAGCGTAAAGAGAGAGAAACTTTTCATTCATTTAAACCGTCGATTCCGGTTCAATCATCGGTTTACACCGGTCCAATCCCCCCGCCCAATCCTAATTGTTCGAACCAGCTTTTAGCTGGGTACATGGCGCATGAGTTCCTGACGAGGGGAACCCTGTTGGGTCAGAAATTCGACCCGACTCCATCAGAGACAGCTCCAGTTGCAATCGGTTCATCGAGTGGACCGAGAAAACCGGTTAAGCAGGAAACCCAACCGAATAATCCCAAGAAAGAGACCCAAAGTTATGCTGACGTGGCGATAATCTTGAACGACGACGGGACCCACATCCCGGGAATCGTTAACCCTACTCAGCTGTCGAGTTGGATCAACATGTGAAGCTTTATATGATGACGTGGCATCATGCGATTGGTCGAAATGTCATACTCTTATCCCTCTAGTGAGAGTCCTTTTCTCTATAATCTTAGTTAATTTACGTATGCTTGTTTTTTCCTTAATTTGACGTAGGCTTTGTGTTGTCTTTTTATATATCTAAATGTAACATAGATTTTGACTATGTTTTGTTAAATGTTTTTGCATGGAATTTGGATTAATGTCTACTTATTTATATCAACATCAGGTCCGAGCCAGGATTAGAGACTAGGGGCAAAACATAAATGTCGTTCCGTCCCTTATCATCATGCTTTAGTGAAAAACTTGGGTAGGCACCTCAAATGATTCATCTTTATTTATCATGCGATTATTATAATACAATAATACGACACATATCGAATGCTTAATGCTCAATTATCCTTCTTCTACGATGAAGGCGAAACATTTTTCGATAACTCGAGTCTGAATGACGTTATTTTAGGAGATTGAAAAAGGGTATGTATAACACACATCAAATAGTTTAAAACAACTACAACATCAAACCTACTTTAGAGTTTAGAATCCAACAACATTGAAAAACTTAACCCCAGAGTGTTGCACGCCAAATCTTTAACAATGAGAAGATTTTCCCTCGAAACAAACATGAAAATTCTTGAGATGGATAAGAAAAGATTTGTGTAAGGAGCAAGCCTTTCCGGCATTCCGCTACGCGGCCTTGATTGCGCCGGATCTTGCTTTCAGGTTGAGGAAGATGGCCCTGAAAGTTAGCAAGCAAAAACATTAGCATGGAGTAAAACATGCTATAGAGATATCCTGTTCTGATACATATTCAAACACGAATACGTCGATCCGACATTCAAACGAAAGGAAGATAGCGCGAGGGAACGATGGATGAAGGGCTCACCAGCAGGAGGCAACAAAACTATGGAACAGAACTCGGAACTGCAGAGGCATATACTGGTAGTTTATCCAGCCAACTATAGGCCAAAACTGCAAATTATCAAACGTATAGCTACGTTACCGGATGTCGAACATGAAACATACGGAAAATTTCGAGAAAATTAAACATATTCGTGTTAGACACATATCTGTTCGCATACCTTCCATGCAGTCAATTGAATATTTGGGTAATCCTTTCTAACTTTACTTCTGACTAGACCCCATGGCCTTCCTGAAAAACAATAACACAATCAAACATTCATTCAGCATTCTACTTAGGTTATCCGAATTTAAGACGAGTATCGAGTATGTTTATATCTATCAATGTAACTCTGATTCGGGTTAACCGCGCATTTACGAATAACAATACCAATAACATCACAGCTCTATCATCTATGTTACTTCGAGTCGGGTATAGGTAACGTTAGAAGATATTCGAATATGTGTTGAACACGAGTGGTTCGAGAAGATGCACATACCTTCAACCACCAATCCATAATACATCATGAAGAAGAAGTTGTTCCAAGGAGAAGAAGTCAATTGTTCCAACAACACCTTGAAAACAGAAAATCAAAATTCAAAATTTTCCCGAGAAAATGAAAGTGAAAACCAGTATGAACAGCATGCGTTTAATTTCTTACCTTCTTTGCAACAGTTTTACTGCCTTTCTTCCCCCGGAAAATGATATCCATCACTTTATGAAGGAAGTGACCAAATGGTCCTGAATATGCAAACCCATAAAGCTGCAAAGGGGGAAATAGTTTAAACATTAAAAAGTTATGACCAGGTTCATTTCTAAACCTGAAAAACTTGACCCGAGACCTGAAACGCGAACCGAATTACTCGAATTGAGATTCGAACCGAAATTGAAAATTAACTCAAAATTGACCCGAAACTGAAATAAACCGAACCGAAACGGAATCGAATTTAGTTGAACCGAATGGACCCGAACCGAATAGACCCGAACCGAATAGACCCAATTAATAGAAATAAAGAAAGATAAAATATGAACAGCCGCACAAGTCACTAAAATGTCAAATATATTGACTTTATAAAGTCATATATAGGGTGTAAAAATCTGACCAACCTAAAAATTTGATTAAAATCAACTGATCTCTCATTGAACCGAAAATAACTAAACTGAAATCAACCGAACCAAAATTAACCGAACCGAAAATCAACCGACCCGAAATGACTCGAAACACAATAGACCTGAACTAAAACCGAACCGAAAATCAACCGACCCGAAATGACTCGAAACACAATAGACCTGAACTAAAACCGAACCGAAAATCAACCGACCCGAAATGACTCGAAACACAATAGACCTGAACTAAAACCGAACCGAAACCGAATCTGAACAGCCGCACAAGTCACTAAAATGTCAAATATATTGACTTTATAAAGTCATATATAGGGTGTAAAAATTTGATCAACCTAAAAATTTGATTAAAATCAATTGATCTCTCATTGAACCGAAAATAACTAAACCGAAATCAACCGAACCAAAATTAACCAAACCGAAAATCAACCGACACGAAATGACCCGAAATACAATAGACCCGAACTAAAACCGAACCGAAACCAAATCTAAACCGAAAATATCAGACCCGAAATAACCGAAACCGAAATGACTCGAACCGAAACTTTCTTGCCATCGAAACAGGAAAGTTTAGACTTTAGAGTATGATCCAAAAAGTCAACCCTTACCATGATGAGAAGCAATCTTCTCAGCTGAAGCCTTTTGACCCCAGAAATCTTCTGAGCTATCAAATCACTGCAACCAGCTAAACACCCAGCTGTGATTGCCTGAAAAATCAACAAACAAAATCAAACAAGACCCACACAAATCGATGCAAGAATTCGACAAAGTAATCATTTTGAAAACATGGGTGTTGATCAAAAAGAGAAAACATCAAAATATGTTGTTGTTGTTGTTGTGAATTTGTTACCTTGGTTCTAAGAGGGTGAGCTTGAAGTTGAATCATATATTTTCTCCATGCTTCTTGGGCAATATCAGACATGGTGAAACAAAAGTGATGAAATTTGTTTCAGAAAGTTGATGAGTGTTTGTTTGGTCTTTCGCTGTTAATGGAGTTTTGGGGATTTAGAATTTTAAGACAAGACAGGCATATGTACGAGAATGGAAGGGGATCTGTCCTAAAAACGACAGCTTGGGTTCTTTGGTTAGTGTTTGGAATCTGGTTTTCACATGGCGATGGTTTACCAATTCTATTTGGTCAAAGTCTCTGAAGTTCTCGTTTTTTTTTCTCTTTGTTTTTGGGTAAACTACAATCAAGGCTACTAAATTACTAATCGGGTTACAATCGAGTCACTTGTTTTCTAAAAGTTACAATTAAATAACTAAATTACAATATTATTACAAACATATCACTAGTATCATAATGGATTACCGACTTACCGTGATCCCTGCTTGATGATCCATGAATCTCGTAAGAACCAACTACACTAAGGGTGAAGAAAACTTGACTTGAAAAATTGAATTTTTTGATTTGACTTGACTCGTTTTAACTTGTTTCAATTTTTTTTAAATATAGTTTAAGTTGTGAAATGAAAATTTGAGTAACTCGAAAATTTTAATAATTAACATATCATTTTTTATGTTGGAGTCGAGTGCCTCAATTCTGCATGAGATATATATGCCACCTAAGAAAAAATATGAAGAAATATATATGTGCAATGTATATGGATATAGATTGACGTTTAAATTGAAATCAATATGTACTATGATATTACAAATAATTACAATTTTTCAAAAAATAATAATAATTAAATTACAATTAAATTTGTAGAGAAACTCGAAGACTTAACTCAACTCAATCGAAAAAATTTCAAATAAAGTTTGAGTCGTAAAATAGAAGTCATAAATTCGAATAACTAAATTTTTTTACCCGACTCAATCAAACGCTCGCCCCTAACTACAACAACAAGCTCATACTAGAAAAGCCGATCCCATACGTGAGAAAACAATAAACACATCTAACATAAAAAAGAGTTCTATTTCATAACTCGAACTTAGGGGTGGACATTTGATCGAGATAGAGTTTTCTTTTTCTTTTGAGTTTGTTGAGTCCTATTTTATAATTTAAACTTTATTTAAAAAAATTGGAGCCAAGTTGTTCGAGCTTCATTTCAAATTTAATTGTAAACATTTATAATGTTATGATATTAATTAGTTCAAATTTAAACGGTTTTTTATAACGATATACGATACATATATATATTTCATTTTTCTGTATATATATAAAATTCAATTGAGAGACTAAACTCAAACTTGAAAACTTATCCACTAATTACTAAAAATTTCGAATTATTCAAAATTTTATTATATAACTCAAACTAAATTTAAAATTTTTCGAGTCGGTTAGAGTTTTGTTCGCCCAACAACCCGAATCCCAACAATTCAACATTAAAAACCCACACACATGAAGAAAATAATACTAAAGGCAACCGAAATCATACAAAACTCCGAATTAAACCTCGATTTGATGCAGTCTTGCCTTAATTGCATGTAATTCGGTGACAACATTGTCAATCTTCATTCTCTGGACAGGAACTTCAACAGAGCATGCAACCCCGACATTTGTGAACGAAACCAAACACTCCAACATGTTCTGCCCCCTCCTTTTCTGCTCATTGATTTGTTCAAGCAATCGAAAATGTAAAATCTCCTCCAATTGTTCCGGTAATGCCGTCTTACATAAACTATGAAGGCTTATCCCATCATCGAACGTATCGTCTGTCGGCCTCTTTCCAGTGATCATCTCCAACACGAGAATCCCATAGCTGTAGATATCCCCTTCGGGAGATGTCGGACCACCCATGCCGCATTCTGCAACGATACGATTACATTTAATAGGAATCCATCATGAAGAAGTATATCTAAAGAAAAAAGATCAAAAGATATGAAATTTACCTGGGGCGAGATACCCGATTGTTCCTTTGATGATTGAGGAAGTTGCTTGCTCGTTGTCCGGATTACTTGCAGCATAAGAAAGGAGCTTAGCCATGCCGAAGTCACCGACCTGTGCAACCATGTCATCGTCAAGAAGGACATTGGTTGGCTTTATGTCCCGATGAACGATCGGTGTTTGACAATGGCGGTGAAGGTAATCTATTGCATTTGCCACATCGATAGCAATGTCCAACATTTGAGCAAAGTCGAGACGACGCGAGTGATCTTCGCCATGGTCATGATGAAGCCAACTCTCTAAACTTCCATTTGCCATGAGTTCAAAAACTATAGCCTTGAAATCGTTGCCTTGGAAGTTTATGCTTGAGCAACAAGTTATCAGCTTGACTAGATTCCGATGTCGAACATTCCTTAAAACCTCGCATTCGGCTATGAAACTCTTGACAGCCCCAAGGTTTTGAAGGTTCAGTACTTTGATCGCGACAGGGATTTCTTGTTGCTTAAGAAACCCTTTATAAACAGACCCAAAACTGCCCTGACCAAGGAAGTTCAAGGCTGAGAAGCCGTTTGTGGCTTCAACAAGTTCCTTGTACGAAACTTGAAAGAGGCTATCTCGCTGCAAAGACAAACGAATCGTATCTTTTCGCGATTGTTTTCGCCAACAAAGGATAACAATGAATGCAACCGAAACCGAGGCAAGCGAAAGGCTGATGACGATAACGACAATGGATTTGGTCGACAAACCGTTTCGTTTTTTCGTTGCCGTCTTATCTAAGCATTTCGGAAGCTCTGTTCCTGGGAGTCCCCCACAAAGATCCTTATTCCCAACAATAGAGAATCCACTGCTATTCTTAAAAACCCCTTCTTCTGGAACTTCACCCTCCAATTGGTTGAAAGAAAGGTTTAAATTCAACAAAAACGGAAGCTTCTGAAGTTCAAGCGGAATCGTGCCGGACAAATCGTTACCGGAGAGATCTAAGATTTCAAGACCTCGTAACGAACTGAGAGCTCGAGGAATGCTACCTTGAAAGTTGTTTCCCTGCATGTGCAAGATTCTTAATTCCGAAATCTCACCAAGCTGCTCAGGTATTTCGCCTGAGAAATTATTGTTATCAACATATAACTCCACCAGATTCTTCAAGTTACTAATATCCCATGGAAAGCTACCATTGAAAGAGTTGTGTGACAAATTCAGAGTAATCAAACTTCGTAAAGAAGCAACCAGCTGATCCGGTACGGTACCGCCGAGTTTATTTAACGAAAGATCCAACTTCTCCATATCTTTGCATTCCCTGAGTGTCAATGGAATCGTTCCCTGAAAATCGTTACCATTTAAATAAAGGTACACCAATCGAGAAAGATTGCCAATGGAGGATGGAATTTCACCAGACAAGTGATTCAAAGACATGTCAAACTGTCCGAGATTCCGAAGCTGTCCAATTGAAACAGGAAGTTTGCCTGTAAGAAAGTTTCCCCCTAAATTAGCATACGTGAGCTTGTACAGATTACCAATTCCTTGAGGAATACTTCCCGAAATCTGATTCCCTCCCATATAAAGATCTTCAAGCTGGGCTGACAAATTTGCCACAGTGTCCGGTAACGTCCCGCCTAACCTGTTCTCATCAATGTAAAAAAATGTCAATCGACTGCAATTGCTTAGAGAAGAAAGAAAATCCAAGTCTCCTTCTGTCCCGAGTCCAATATCGTTATCGTTAATGTCGAACAGCAACAGATTTCGAAGTTTTCCGAGATCGGAAGGAACTAATCCACTGAAGCCATTTGAGTGGATGTCAAGCTGCTTTAGGCCAGAGATATTAGAAACTGATCTTGGAATTCTTCCAGTGAATTGGTTTTCTCCTACATACAGTGTTTCGAGGTTCCGAAAAGTGAAACCAAACCGAGGTGCAAGGCCACCGGATAAGTTATTTCGAGCCATATGAACATGTGTTAAAGAGGAAAGATTGTAGATAGAACTAGGAATGATACCATTCAAGTTATTGTCAGCAATGGAAAAGATTTTCAAGCTCGATAATCGACCGAATGCATCGGGTATAAGTCCTTGCAAACGGTTATATTGGAGTCTGAGATGATACAAGGATGACAAGTTTCCTAAAGAAGATGGAATTACCCCAACTAAATCATTGCTAGCAACAGAGAATATGATCAGATTCTTCAGATTATCCCCCAATGGAGAGGGAATTTCCCCGGAAAGGCTGTTGTAACTTAAGTTCAGAAGTACAAGGTTTGAGCAATTGGCAAGTTGTATAGGGATGTTACCTTGGAGATTATTCTGGCATAGATTTAGCGACCGAAGCCGTCTCAATTGTCCGAATTCACTCGGGATGTTGCCTTTCAAACTGTTATTGAATAGGTCAGCCTCCCTCAGGAAGCTCAAGTTCCCGATTGATGGAGATATGGAGCCGCCAAGTTTCATACCAGGCAGGCTCAGACCGATGACCCTTTGCTGCTGCCGACCGCATCGAACGCCTCGCCACTCGCAAAAATGGAGAGAAGCATTCCATGAAAGTAGACCGGCATGACCAACAAGCTGATCCTTGAAAGCAAGCAAAGCCAATCTGTCTGTTTCGTTCCCCATGGCCATGCCAAGTTTGAAGGACTCTGCAACAATGCAAAGCAAGAAGCTAATGTGAACATTACAATTGAGTATTTTCAAGATAGTTTTCTCCATCATTAGTCTGATTACAAGGGACAGGGATAAGAAAGAGTTGGAATTATTTAGAAATACAATCACAAATATTAAATATAAACTTAAAATAAACATGAAAAGTAGACCCAAAGTTGTAATAGTCAAGGTCCAAAATTTGAGTGACATAAGGAGGATTGTGAAGTGACATATTGACAGAGATTATTTCGGTTTAATTAAGGCTGTATTCAACAATGTTTCTTCAATGTGCGTTGAAGCGTCAAACGAAAAAAGAGTGTTAAACAAGGTATGAGATGTGCGTTGAACGGGCATTATCCTATTTTTTCACCTGATTTCGTCTCAACTTTTGTGAAAACGGCTGAATGGCAGGAATTTTGTGTTCAAAAATTCCCGTTGAATGAGCCCTAAGTAATAGTCCGGTGACACAAGTGCCCAATATTTGGCTTGAGAGTTAACGATAGTAAAGACGAAGAGGTTGAATCCACCCGAAGATCCACAAGCTTCTGCATCGCGCTGAAGTTGGGCGGTTTTAGAGGTGACAAACGGGTCATTTGGACCGAGTTCAATTTTGACTACATTCGGTTTTGGTTCGGTTTGGATCTAATCTGGTTTGGTTTTAATTCAGGACTATATTGATTCTGGGCGGGTATTGAGTCACATCGATTCGTTTGATTTTCGAGTCGGTTGATTTCGGGTCGAGTCAAGATCTGGTCAATAGGAGATCGATATGTTTCAGTCGGATTTTCAGGCCGGATCAGTTTTTTAAACCCATATATGGCTTTATAAAGCCAATATATTTGACTTTTTGGTGAGTTGTGCGACGATTCACATCAAATCTTTGTATTATTTCTTTATTTTTCGGGTTGCCTGCGATTCGGGTTACTTTCGGTTCGCTTGAAAATCGGTTCGGGTCTGTTCGGTTCGGTTGAAAATCGGATCGGGTCCATATCAGTTTAACTAAAAATCGGGTTAGTTTCGGTTCGCTTCAGTTTGTTTTGGATTTCGAATCAAGTTCGAGTCATCATATTCGGATTAATATCAAGTCTCAGATCGAGTAAAATCGGTTCGGGTCTGGAGTCAGTTTGCTACGTCTAGGCGGTTTGCCCAAAAATTGTTGACCAAAAAATATTGTCGATCACAGAAGCCTTAATCGAAAAAAAAACTCTCTGGGTTGCTCTTCAACAAAAGCATCGGATGTCATTCGATTCGAATTTGGAATCTTTCATGTTCGTTGTTCAACGTTTGATTAGTATGTCTTTCGTTGACTATTGTAAACATCTTCCATCGATTATTGGCGGTGGACGACAGTGTTTGACGGTGACAATGGTAGAGTCTAGCGTGACTATCAACAATCATAATTTTAAATAGACTATAGATGACGTAGTGAAAATTTTCGAATTCAATATATATTATATGTCACGTGTTACACACTTACACTTCTAATTGTCACATGGATGCTCACCTCCTTGTGTCCCAGTGGTAAAGGTAGATGTTCATCATTTCTTGAGACTCGAATTCGAGCACCAGTAATGCATGTTGTGTGTGCCGTCTTTGAAAAGACTAAGAAAGTTGAACAGATGCTATCCTTGCATCACACCAACATATTTAAAAAAATTGTCACATGGATAGGTTTGGTGATATTAGTTCCCTTTTGTTGTACTGTTATTTGAGGTTTTTATCCTCTTTTAATAAATTAGTAATGCTTTTGGTGAAAAAAAACATTTTTTATTAACTTGTATGATTACAAGATAATATATATTTGTTAATTTCAGTTCTTAACAATAAACACACACCTACAAATAAACGACTTAAATCAGGATTAATTAAAAATAATAATATTTTCTTTTACTAAAAATAAAAATAATTAATTGATGTGAATGCCGACGTAAGATTGCGCATAGTTGGAACCATAATTTCAAGGTTATATTAAAAAAAATATTAGAGTAGTTTTGACTTTGGTGCATTTTTCCTATAGACTCACCATGCTTTACATAATTTAAGGATTAATTTTTAAAATCTCAAATATTATTTTTAATACGCTGGTGTGATGTAAGGGTATCATCTGTTCAAATTCTTTTAGTCTTTTCAAAGACGGCACACACAACATGCATTACTAGTGCTCAAACCCGGGTCTCAAGGGATAATAAACATCAACCTTTGCCACCAAGACACAAGGGGATGAGCTAAAATCTCAAATATTTGGAATAAAATTGACCTACATCATAATATAATAGATATTTTAAGGATAAACTATATTATTGGTCATCAAATTATAGGGTCAATTTTATTTTGGTCACATAACTAAAAATCTTGTTGATTTAGTCACTAATGTTTCAAATTAGAGTCAATGCGGTCACCGTCCGTTAAATAGCTAGCGAAAATGATGATGTGCCATCTTATAAATTCACTAGTGACCACATACAAAATCTAGCAATTTGGTCATAATCTTAAAAATTAAAAAAAAAACATAATTTTAAAGTTTTAAAAAAATGTAAAAAAGAAACATAAAAAATAAACGACATTAACTTGTTAAGAGTAAACTATACCAAATACCACCAAATTATAGGCACTGACTCATTTTTTCACCAACCTTTCAATTGATCTAAGTTTACCATTAAACTTTATTTTTCAACTCGTTTATGCCACCGCGCCGTTAACTCTTTAACAAGACGATGACATGGCTCACATCATGATGACTTGGATGTTAAACCAAAACAACGTCGTTTTGATGCCATTTTTTTGATACTAAATGACCCAAAATGACTTCGTTTTGCTGGAGGAAAATGTGGAAAAATATGCACTCAACGGGATTTGAATCTAGAAACCTTCAAAATCAAAAGCAAACTCCTAACCACTAAGCCAACTTAACACCTATATTTGTTCTTAACACAAATAATGTATATGTCAAACTGCAATTTATCATAATAATATTACTCTATATAAATAATATAAATATATTAGAGATAGTATTAATATACATATATTAATATATAAATAATAAATAAAATTTTTATATTATAAATAGGATAAAGTAAAAAAATGCCCTTAACGTTTGACCGAATAGTCACTTTGGCCCCTATTCTTTTTTATTGGAGCAATTCAACTCTCAACGTTTCATTTTGAATCAAAATGGCCTCTCTGCGAAAGAAAACTGTCAGTCACATTACGATAAATGACTTGAAATGACGTGACAAACCTATATGATAGTGCATGCTGACATGGTAGTATCATATAGACAAATATGTTGACTTGAAAAATGTTACATCAGTCAAAATAATCTTATAAAATTATATAAAATTTAAAATAAATTTTCTACTGACTTATCATTCTGTCAAGTCATTTCAAACTATTTACCATCAGTTTTCTAATAATTTTCATTCGCATAGGGGCCTTTTTGACCCAAAATGAAACCTTGAAGGTTAAATTGCTAAAAAAAATAATAGGGGCCAAAATGATTATTCAGTCAAACGTTGGGGTATTTTTTGACTTTATGCCTTATAAATAATATATTGTCATAAAAAGTAAAAGACTAATTTTTAAAAACCAAAATCTACCAAAACTTTAAACCCTAAACCCTAAACTATAAACCTCAAATCTTAAAATTTTATTTATAAACAAATAATATTAAAATATATAAACAAATAATATATTACTATAACAACAAAGAAACTGGTTTTCAAAAAGAATATGAAATTAAAAAACTCTAAAATTCACCAAAATCCTAACCCCTAAACCTTAAACTCATCCATTGTCACTATGGTTTTAGGGTTTAGGATTTATGACTTAAGGTTTTACCGTTTACAGGTTATGGTTTAATGTTTTGGTAGATTTGGGCTTTTTTTTGTAAATTTTGGTTTTTTTAAATTAGTTTTATTTTTATAATAATATATTATTTATTTACTTATATATTTAAAATTAGTTATAATATAATTTTTTATTTATTAGTTTTATATATTAATATATTATAATATTATATTGATATTATTTCTAATATATTTATATAGAGTAATATTGTTGGTACAATAAAATAAATTGAATTAATTTCAGCTGCAGTTTGGAATATATATTATTTGTGCTAGAAATAAAACAAAGATGTAAAGTTGTCTTAGTGGTTAAGAGTTATTTTAAAGGTTTTAGGTTAAAATCTCATTGAGTGTATATTTTTCCACATTTTTCTCCAGTAAAACGACGTCGTCTTGGTCCAACATCCAAATTATCACGTCATGTACCATACTATCGTCCCGTTAAAGAGTTAACGACGTAGTGGCACAAACGAATAATGACCCCTAGTATTAGTGAGATTGCATACGATGCCTAAAATACTTCTCACATCAACAAGTATCATTAAAAATACTTTGTTTAATTATTAATAAGCTAATGCAAATAAACATGATACATCGTTCCGAGAACATTAATATAAATATAAAAAAAATGAAAAGGCTATATATTCCTTCGATTTTCTTTCTCGGAAAATATGATTTTATTAAGATTAATCATACAAGTCTAAACCCAACATTGTGTGCCTCGTTAAAAACCTCCTTAAACCTAAGTAGAAGAAAAGAGTACAACACAACCGAGATAGAACATAAAGTTGTGTGCCTTCGATTATTACCACATATATATAACACATACATACACTAGGAACCTTAGCAACGAACTATGTATGAGCTTAGGGTCCATCTGGTCCTCCTGGTTTTCGTGTAGGAAATGGGCAACGGTCATATGCTATACACCCTCGATTCACAGGTTCAGGAGGCATGATCTTGATCATAAACGTTAGGACGAAAGCCACAACAACTAGTTTGGCAATAAGGAACAAAGATTTCATTGTCGGAAAGTCTTTGTTTCTTACAACTAACGAGAGGAATCGGCGACGATGTTTACTTCGCTACTCGACTCGCCCTTGCTATATGATCAGACTGATCGAACAAACTGGCATCAGAGCTTTAGGTTATATACAAATTTCCAAGGTGATGGATCACGAACTTACCTCACAATTTCTCTATATTTTACTTTCTCCCATATTGTACGTCTTGACTTGCTATTTCCACTGTTCTTAAGGTGATGTTAACATAACTATAAATTTATATTCTGGTAGTGTATTAAATGCAACTTCTATTATATATTTTAAAAGAAAGAGTTGGAAGATTTGATGGAAGATCTTAATTTAAAAATAGGATAAATTAACTTTAGAGTCCATGAATTTGACAACTCTTTTTTTATTTTAATCTTTCTGATCTTAAACTGCCATTTCGTAAAAAATTAAAATGAAAAAATGTCAAGTTCAGAAATTAAAAGTTGTTTTACCTACGGGTGATAACGAGCTGAGCTGATCTTATAATACAAACACATAATTAAAGAAAATAAAAAAATCAAACAACAACTAACAAAAGAAAAAAAATACAAACACATAATTTATTTTTGTGCATATTTAAATTACGAGCCTGTTCACGAGCTTTTCGAGCCGAGCTTAGGTAGGTTAAGATTTCTTTTTCATATGGGGTCCTTTTTTAGTACACAATATAAATTTTATATTATATGAGTTATTAATAAGCGGAAGATTTATATTAAAGAAAAAATGATGACGAATTGTTCCTTGAATATAATTTTCCGTTTTTTTTTTGTTTACTGAAATGGTTGAATCATTCAATTCAACCGAAATTAAAAAAAAATCGAAAATTCAACAAGCTAAAATTATTTATGGTGGATATTTATGTATTAAATGAGATTTTAATGTACTTTATTAAAGTAAAGAATAATTCATTTATATTTTCTAAGCTCTATATTAAAGTAGAGAATTTAGGTATAAATCTTGAAGATAAAATTATCTAGGCTTAAGGATGATTTAAGCCCATGAACTTTTGAAAAAAATAATAATTAAGCCCCTAATTTTTCTGCACCTAATTAAGCCTTCGAACCAATAAATTTAATCAATTAAGCTCTTTACCGATTTACACCATCAATTTTTGACAATTTTTCTTGAGATATCACTGTCACGTGACTCACTATAGTTCTGCCATGTGACATTTATAATTTTTTTAGAAAACTATTTTTTATAAAATTTTAAATAATAAAATCTAAAAACGTCAAGTGATAACATTGTAACATGACACATTGCACCAATTGGTCCAAAAAATGTTAGATTTAACAGTCAACGTTGGTCAAAGGGCTGAATTGATAAATTTTTGAAGTTTAAGGGCTTAATTGGGTGCAAAAAAAATTAGGGGCTTAATTAATATTTTCAAAAGTTTTAAGGGCTTATGATAGCCTTAAGCCAATTATTTATAGAACAATCATAATTTTTTTTTGCTCAGCAAAAGTAATTTTTATTAAAAATAACCTTACTCGTAAGCCTCGTTTAAATAAAAACAGAAAAATTCTATTCAAGAAAATATAATTTGTAAAATAAACATGAAAATTAAAAAGGGTAAACTACATTAGTAATCACGGAACCATTATTATTTTTCTATTTGATCACCAAACTATTTTTTTGGACAAAACTGTGACTAACATTATTTTTTATTTTGTTCATCAACTGTTAATTTTAACCGTTAGCTTAACAAAGATGAGGATATTACATATTACAATAGTATTTTTAATCAATCGACACGAAATTGTGTTAATTAAATCAAAGTCTAAAACTTTGACTTGAGAATACAATATCAATAAATAATTGACTTTTGAGAATACAACATCGCGCCGAAGAAATTAATTTTTAAAAGATTTTTTGTTTGCCAAGAAATTGCCTGACCAACAAATATTGCCAATCACAGAAGCTTTTCTCGAACGCATGATCTAGATGTTTTAAAAAGTATATTTATATTTAAAAAATTAAGTTTTTTTTTTAAATTGTTATCCTATTTTTAAAATTTTTAAAGATTTTTTATTGAAATTTTTTGAGTTTTTTTTTTGAATTTATTATATATTTTATGCTATGTGTTGCATTGCTAATTGTTACATGGATTTTTTGTAACCGAAAAATAGAATAGGTTAATATGCTTCATGAAAAAATCATAAGTTAAACTTAATAAATAAAAGGTATAATGTCAAAAAAATGTCTTAACGCTTGATTGAATAATCATTTTAGCGTATATTCTTTTTTTGAAGTAAATTAATCTTAACGTTTCATTTTGAGTTAAAATGACCCATTTGTGATTAAAAATTAACCCAATAGTGTTGCACGCCAAAAACAACCATAAGCATACGCTGCCAGGTGTTCTATTAGATGAGAGGTCATGGTGGAACAATTCATTGAGTTGTTTTCTGGTGTCCAAGTCCGGTGTTGTGCGGCGAGGTGTGGTGTGGGTGCCTCCTTTGCGGGGTACGTTAAAATTTAATGTCGATGGTGCAACACAAGGTAAACCGGGACCTGCGGGTTGTGACGGTATTCTTCGAGATGAGAAGGATTGTGTCCTTGCAATGTTTTCAGGTCCGTTAGGCGTGATGGATTCGAATGAGACGGAACTGCGAGCAATTTGTTTTGCAGTGGAGATGTTGGCTAAATCTAAGTGGCGTGAGGCATGGTCTTTTATTATCGAATCTGATTCGTGAGTGGCAATTGCATGTGTTTTGCATAAACAAAAGAGGCCTTGGCATTTATGGCAGTGTTTTCGGGATATTGATCAGACATGTACCGTGTTATCGTGTGCTTGTTTCTCGCATATTTTTCGCGAGGCGAATGGGGTGGCGAATTCACTAACAAAGGGGGGCATCAGAAGGTTATCTTGGTTATAAATTGGGGTGTGATTGTGGGGCTGTTTCGGTTGTTGTTGAGAGTTCGAGGTGGGAATGTCTTGTTTTGGAGGTTCTTGGCTACTGGTTGGGGAGTGTTTTTTGTTGGCTATTTTGGTTGGTGTTGAGATGTTCGAGGAGGGCGTCTCATGTTTTTGGTGTTGAGTTTTGAGGATGAGTCCTTTGGTTAAGTCGTGTGTTTTGTTTCGTTTTATTATTTTGGATATTTTTTTTCTCTATTTAGGATTAGAGAGATTTTTAATGAGGTCTGTTTTAATAATTGATTCGTGTATGATTCGTTCGTTGAATAAAATCATACCGGCTTGTTTGATAAAAAAAACAACCATAACGTTTAGTCATTGAATAATATTTGTTTAAGATTTACAACTTAAGGTTATCTTTTGGGTTCCTCAAAGTTCAAGGCTACATTCATGCTTCATTAGAACAAACATAACATAAAAATGGAGGCAGAAAGTCTGGTGCTTTACATGCTAATGGTTCACTAGTTCTTAGGGGGCAGCGACGTTTTCTAGTGGTTTCCGAGCAACAAAAGAACCACCGAAGGCAGTGGTCCGTGGCGGTAGTGATGATGACACGAGGTAACCATTTTTCATTTGCGTTTAGAGAGATAAAATCGGGTGGAAAAGAGGAGAACCATACTGCGATGGTCCGTCGACGGAAAAGCTACTAAAGCGGCGGCGGCGGCAGCTCGAAGACGACGACGGAGAACCTTTAATTTACATTGTCGTTTCTTAGAAAAAGTTCACCTACATGGATCCATGGTGACCCAGACCCGCAAGATGCTCTAAGACCCAATGAATTAACCGAACAGTGAAAAATGACCCAAATTAAAATCCAATTCGTAAGATTGGATGTTTGTTGCCATTTTTTTTGGTTTTGGATATACTTTTTTTTAATTCAATTTCACAAACCCTTCTATTTTATTAGAATATTTGTTTCATGATTATTATGGAGTATTATCGTTCATTAATTTATCAGTATACTAACCTCTTTTTTAGAGGCAACATGTGACCCTTTTAGGTACTAATTTTTTAGCGTCGTAAGTAGAGATATTCAAACGGTCGGTTAAATTGAATTAACCGACTAAATCAAATTAATTCGGTTAAACGGTTGAATCGGCTAATTAATCGAATTACCCGAATTAACAGAAATATAACAAAAATAAACATATTATACTTATTAAGCCCATACCCATTAAAATTTTAAAACCCACTTCTAACCCAAATGAAAAAAATCTAATGTTTAATCTAAAAATTTAATGTTTTAGCTATGTTTAGTTATTGTTTAAATTAAATACAAAAAGTTTGGTTCGGTTAACGGTTAAAGATTTAAAAATTTAAAAATTTCGGTTAATTCAGTTTTGAGTAATTCGGTTCGGTCACCGACCGAATTAACCGTTTGAACACCCCTAGTCGTGGGGTGTTTTAACCTTCCTCACGCGCAACCGATTCCCAAGCCCGACCATGACTCTGGTTCAAACGCAGACACGTTTTACAGGTTTTCGGTCATACCCAACCCAAAACGATCGATGACAACTCCAAACCATGACAAGCCTTTGAAAGCCCAACTAATTTCGACCCAGACAAAAATAACGTCGGCAATTTGCAGCTAGTGACCTCGTGGAAGTCCGCTGCTGTCGTGGAGATATGGACGTTGATATGTCTGTTAGAATCAAACCATATCTTAATATGAAACCTAACTCATGATCTGTCATGCCAATTCATCAAGAATAATGAACTGAATGTACTTAAGTATATCTATAAACTGAAAATCTCGAATCTTGATGACGGAAGCTTGAATTTTTGGTATTAATCTTCTACGAAGATAGGTACTCTCTAGACGTAAACTCTCTAACAGGAAGCGGACAAAAACAAGTTAACATATTTCTTGGATCACTACCTCTTTATATAGTTGATTATTAAATCTACTATTAAATATTTATAACTTTGCCCTTCATCGAATTATAAATACATCTTATGGTATCTACACTTTTATTTCCATGACACTTTAATGCATATAACATGACATAATTGGTCACTTTGTATCATACTTTATAATAACATTATATATTATACATATGTGCCAATAATTACGGATCTAATCGAACAATGTCTGCGTGAAAAATCAATTTCAAAAGCTATTCCAAGTACCAGAAAATATATTTTGGATTAAATGATTAACATTACTTCTGCAGCTCTGCTGAAAAAACAAGTTACCACAACAATCTAACAGAATACAAAAGCATGCAAGTATAATGACGAAAGGAGGGAAACAAATTCAGAACACAAAGAGTTTTTGGGTTCGAATCACCTTTCAAACACAATCTTTTTCTCTTTAATTAAACTTAAAAGATACCATCAAAATCAAAGTCATGTGTCAAAATACGATTGAATGTCAGATTTTTAACATATTGACATTAAAATGTTAACATAATGATCTGTTAGGCACCTAAAATGATAATAAAATAAATATTAAACATATATTTTAATAATAAAAAAATTAGACACTTAAAAATATATATATATATATATATAGATATAATTTGAACACTTTTTATATCAAACCTAAAAAATACATGCTTTTAGTTTTGTTGTTGGCCACGTCTTTTGTGGTTAAAAGAGTCTAATAATTTCTTGATGAGTTTAGAAGTGATTATTACAAGTTTGAAGGACATAGTTACTTAAGTGATGCCCCACATTAAAAAAAATAAATTTTAAACTCTAATTTTAAATTTCATATCCTAAAACCCTAAACTCTACACCTTAAAATACACATTATCCCTAATTCCCTAAACTCTAACCACAACCACTACTCTTAAACCTTAAACTCTAAACCTTAAATTCACCTTTTTTTAGTGGGGGCAGCAAAAGGAGCATAGTTTGAGGACAGAGAATTTCTATCTGGATTTTGGGGTGTGTGCTCTTGTCAATTTCTCCCAATGATAATAGAATAATATTTTTAAAAAATGATAAAATTAGTTCTATAATCCCTTTAATTTTTTTAAATATTATTATGGTCACCTTTAAAATTTTTAATTTCGGCCCTAGTCCCGAAAGAAGTGATTGTTGCGAAGACAAGAATAGAAGCAAAGGGAAGAAAGAATTGATTGTATAAATCAAAAGGGTTGGTCCATAATCCATAGTTGTTTCTACGGTGCACTAAAGTCAAACGAATAGGACACCAATGGTTGAAGAACATGTCATGAAAGTGATTGTGCAGACAAGTTGAGGCCACCTTTTCTTCAACTTGTATATGAATGGGGAAGGTAGAGAGGAGGAAAGTTCTTCCTATAGGACAAAGAAGACCAAAATATTTGGTGACGGTTTTAATTGATTATCTTTCTATGATTTAAACGAAGAGTCACAGATAATATAATAGTCGGAGCAACGAAAAATAGATGAAAGATGAGAAAAGTGGCTTTCTCTTGGTTCTACTTACCTTTCTTTCTTCGGCTACATGGGTATTTATAACCTGTAGATGAGTTGGCAGAGTTTAGTTCAACTTTCAAGTAATAGAGTTAACAGTTTGGTCACATGAGTGAAGTGTTGTAGCATCTGACAACACATGTCAATTCCATGTGTTCTGCGTGAGCAAAACAATATGGCAGATCAATTGGCGAAAATTGGAACCACTAGACCATTATTATTCAAAGCATGGTGGTGAGTTAGGTTTGAATGTGTTTTGTATTTGAACAGACATGTTTGCTGGCGTTAAGTGAGAAGTCCGTGTAACAGAAACCAAATTGGATCGTATTCTTTTTCTTTATTAAGATTAGGAAGATTTTTAACGAGGCGTTCAATTTTAGTCTTTAATATAATAAAATAAATTGATTGCTGAGAAAAAAAAAAACTGACAACACATGTTCCTAAGACCATGTAAGCATGTAGTGTACCTTTGTCTCTAGTGTTGCTTATCTTCAGAGAGGCAGGGACGGAGCTAGGATTTAATGTTGGTAGGGATAAGAGTCTATTAAGCTATTACATCTAAAAATTTGGAGGGGCAAAAACCTTATTTGATTAACATTTAAACTAAAAGGGAATAAAAATGCAATTATACCAAAAAAATTGGGAGGGGCTGTTGCCCCTCCCACACACTACATGGTTCCGTCATTGCAGAGAGAGGCATTTGAAGGTCATTTTCAAAATTCTAAAAAGACAAAAATACTCAATTTGACATTCAATGATAAAAAAATATAAAAAATAGTTCAGTAATTAAAATAAATATCACAATAATTCATTAACCAAGGGTGTACTTTACCCTAAAAGCAAATACCTAAATGAATTTATACAGCTTCAAAAATTAAACCAGTCTATGAACAGATTATGCCAAAGTTTATGGCATTCGATCCAAGTCAAGACGTACAAATAGTGGGAAACTGAGTCTAAAATATAGAGAAATTGTGTGGTAAGTTCCTGATCCAAAACCTTGAAAATTTGTATATAACCGGAGACTCTAAGGGCGAGTAGCGAAGTAAATTTCGTCGCCAATTCCTCTCATTTGTTCTAAAAAAAAACATACTCCCCAACAATGAAATCTGTGTTCCTTATTACCAAACTGGTTGTTCTGAGTTTGGTCCTAACTTTCATGATGATCACGCCTCTCGAAGCTCAGCGGCGTCCATGGCCAGGGTGTCGATACGCAGTTCGATGCCCATTTCCTCCACGAGGACCGGGAGGACCAGGCGGACGAGGCTTACCCTGATTTGCGCCGATCATAGTTCGTTGCTAAGGTTCTCAGTGTGTGTATGTACGTCCATGTATACACACACAGAGAGAGATAATTATATATGTGGTAATAATCGAAGACATTTTATGGTCTTTTCGTTTTTTATCGTTATTTATATTTCTGTTTTCGATGAACGATGTATCATTCTGTAAATTATTAAAAGATTAAAATTAATAGCATATATTATCTTGTAATTACATTGTAATGTTAAAAATATTAGTGGAGAAGTGTTTTAGGCTTCAAATTCAATCACTCTTTTGATATTATTTTGGTTTAATTTATTAATTTATGTTAGTATTAAGCCTCATATAGTATTATTAAATTTTACTTTTAGTTAAAAAATAAGGTAAATTTTTTAGTGAGTTTAACGAGCAATGAGTGGAGTTTAACGAGCAATGAGTCGAGTTGAACAACAAAATTTTTTAACAAGCACAAATCGAGCACAGCCCAACTCACGATCGACTCGCTCGATAAACACCCCTAGTCTTTTGTGGTAAAAAGAGTCTGTATAATAATAACTTGGTGAGTTTAGAGGTGATTATTGGAAGGCTTAATAGTTAAAAAGGTGTTTAGCTTTTTTTTTTTTCAGTTTGGTGCCTAATGCTTTTTTCGAGTCACTTTGGCGCCCAACGTCTCATTCTATAACTCAAATTAGGTTTTTTTATCAACGGCCGTTGAAATTTATTCGTTATCCAATAAAAACACGACACATGGCATGTTTTATTTATTTATTTTAATTTTTGAATTTCTTTAAAAATATAAACTTCTTAAAACATCAAAGTTTTAATTTCTTTCAATCAAACCCTCAAATCACATCTCTTTTATTGTCCGACATCCCTCGCACGTCGGCGGTTCACCGTTCACTACCCTAGCATCATGTACCTCAACGTTCAACATCCACACCCTCTAGCCGTTGATTAGAAGCCCAATCGATATCTTTTTTTCATTGTTGGATGTTGTAGACGGAGTAATCGACAGTTTTCGACGACAGGATGATAGGGGTTTCGGTCGTGGGAGGTCGACGAAGGCAAGGGTAGCCGGTGGTGGTTGAATCGGTAGTGGGAGGGGAGGAAATTAAGGATTTAGGGTTTGAGTTTGGGTTTTTTAGAGAAAATAAAAATTTTGGGTTTTTTTAAAGATTTTCTGATTTTAAAAAAATAAAAATCAAAGAAAATACCAAAATTATGCCACGTGTCGTGTTTTATTAAATAACAAAAAATTTTAACGTTCATCACGAAAAAACATGATTTGAATTACGGAATGAAACGTTAGGCACCAAAGTGACCCGAAAAAAACGTTATACACCAAACTGAAGAGAAAAAAAATATAGGTTAGGTAGCTTTTTAACTGTTAAGCCTTATTGGAACCATCATTGTTGGTCCTGAGAAAACTGTTGAAGCCAATGTTTGAAATAAGGAAATTTCTACGGTGCACTAAAGTCTAACGATTAAATGTTTGAAGAACATGTCATGGAAGTGATTGTGCAGACAAGTTGAAGCCAGCTTATCTTCTGAGTGAGGAAATTTCTTCCTGTAGAAAAAAGGGTGTTTAAGTCGTTTGTAATTGGATCGAAGTAGCTTTACTCTGTTGAATTTTCGATTCAATACAAATGACTTAAGCACCATTAAGTCAATAATTAAACTTAATGATTAACGATTAAGAAATATAAAAAGCAGTTCAGTAGTCAAAATAAAAAACAACAATAATTCATTAATCGATAGTGTAATTTACCCTAAAACCTACAAGTCCCTGGAATTCGAAAGCCTCTGAAGCTCCTATTCTTCACACCACTCTTCAGCATGTGAGGCCTCATGGCCTTCAAGCTCTCATTTTTTGGACCGCATTTCATGCTCAATTGTCGCATTTTGACATGACAACTATGGAGTCTATTTGACCAGGCAACTTAATTAGCCTATTATTTGACAGCCCAGTCTACTTTGTCGGTCATCATGATACTAGGTCTGGTTTCAGGGGTGGAGACAAAAATTTATCTAAGCAGTGCCATTTTTTTGAACAATATTTAAGAGGGGTTAATTATTTATTGAAGGGTGTCAATTATGTATATATATATATATTTAATTTTTTATATACAAATTATATAGAAAAATATAATTTTTTAAAATTTTGGGTGTAAACAGACACCCCACCTATGCATGAGGCTCCACCCATACCTGGTTTCATTTAGGGATGGGCATTTACTCGACCTAGCCAGGTTCGACCCAACCCGGCTTGATCGGGTCCGATTTTTTGAATAAAAAATTAGGTTCGAGTTTTTATTAAGGGTGAAGTTGGGTCGAGTTCGGGTTTAAGGTAAAAAATACCCGACCCAATCGGGTCTAATTGTATAATTTTCTCTGAATTTTTTAATGATATTTATAATAATACACTCTCTTTATATATATGTATATATTATAATTAGGTTCTTAAAATTAAATTTTTATTAATAATTAGTCCTTAAAATTAGATTTTTACAATTAAGTCTCTCAAAATTATTTTTTACAATCAGGTCCTTAAAATTAATTTTTTCTATAAGTCGGGTCGGGTTTTTTCAAATCCATTTGAATTCGATCAAATTCGAGTTTAAGAAATTTATTTTTCGAGTCGGATTCAGGTGGACCAAAAAGCCGACTCAACCCGACCATCCCTAGTTCCATCCCATCAACAACAAATAAAACCGAAAATGAAGGGGAAGACCAGAGACAACATGAAGGGGGCATGAAGACAGTAATGGAACAGGGGATAACACTCCTTCCTCTCCTTTCTCTCCTCTCCTTTTTCTTCTTATTCCGGTTACAATATTATTTACGACTCTCCGTTCAAATCTATCAGAGTGAACCGTCTAAAACTGTCACCAACAATTTAAATTCTCATCTTCACCTCTCGCTTCAATGTCTACTATTTTTAGGCATCAACAATTTACGACCCGTTGCCCGTTTCCTCCGCGAAGACAGGGAGAATCGGGCGGACCCTGATTTATGGTCTTTTCGTTTGTTTGTTTGTTCTCATTGTTATTTATATTTCTGTTTTCGATGAACGATGTATCATGTTTATGTCTATAAGTTAAACAAGCTGTTCTAAATGATACTTGTTGAAGGGAGAAGTGTTTTACGCCTAATATTCAATCTCACTTATATTGTTTTAAATACCCAATTAAGACTATCGAGTTGAGTCAAAAAATTTAAGTTGGTCTAGTTGAGGAGTCATATTTTATAACTCAAACTTTATTTGAATATTATTTTGATTCTGGTCGAGTTTATGAAATTCGAGTCAAGTCGAGTTGTTCAAGTTTTTCTTCAAATTTAGTTGTAAACATTTATAATATTATGATACTAATTGATCTCAATACAAATGACTTTCTATGTAGGATAAATATTCTATACACAGGCGGTGGAAACTGAAAGTTTTCACAAGTGACTTAGTTTTAGGGTATAGGGAGTTAGTTTAGGGTATAGAGTTTATGGTTTAGGTGTAGGGGGTTAAAATTTAGGGATAGTTGTTTCAATTTATGGTTTAGGGTTATAATTTAGGGTTTATAGGTTAAAACCTAAATCTCACCATATTACCCTAAAAACTAAAGCTTAACCTATAAACTCTAAATTATAACCCTAAACCTTAAATTAAAACAATTATCCCTAAATTTTAAACACCTACACCTAAACCCCTAAATCCTAAGCCTAAACTAATTCCATATACCTTAAAACTAAGGCGCTTGTGAAAACTTTCAGTTTTCACCGCCAGTATATAGGATATTAATCCATATATATCTATTCATATTTTTCATGACATAGTCATGGGACTCTACTCGAACTTGAAAACAGATACATTAGTGACAGTTTTGTCAAAAAAAAATAGTTTGGTGACCAAAATAAAAATCGGTAATAACCCTTAAACTATGTTTTTTTTGCTTTTAATCTCTAAATTTATTTTTAGTCAAAATAAGCACCTAAACTATGTCATTTTTTATTTTTTAGTCCATAAATTATTTTTTGACTAAAATATTTTTGTGACGGGTCAACATCTCTCGGTTGATTTCTGAGACTATTCTTTACTTGATCTAGTCAACTCTTTTTATCCATGTCCCTTGTAATCTTGCTTGTAGCCAGACTTGTTGCTAAAGCTTCAAGAAGGAAAAAAATCCCAGATAATAATGGAGAAATCTATCTTGAAACTCAATTGTATTGTTCACATTAGCTTCTTGCTTTGCATTGTTGCAGTAACCACCTTCAAACTTGGCATGGCCATGGGGAACGAAACAGACAGACTGGCTTTGCTTGCTTTAAAGGATCAGCTTGTTGGTGCCTCTCATGCCATGCCGGTCTACTTTCATGGAATGCTTCTCTCCATTTTTGCGAGTGGCGAGGCGTTCGATGCGGTCCGCAGCAGCAAAGGGTCATCGGTCTGAGCCTGCCTGGTATCAAACTTGGCGGCACCATATCTCCATCAATCGGGAACTTGAGCTTCCTGAGGGAGACTGACCTATTCAATAACAGTTTGAAAGGCAACATCCCGAGTGAATTCGGACAATTGAGACGGCTTCGGTCGCTAAATCTAAGCCAGAATAATCTCCAAGGTAACATCCCTATAGAACTTGCCAATTGCTCAAACCTTGTATTTCTTAACTTAAGTTACAACAGCCTTTCCGGAGAAATTCCATCACAATTGGGGGACAATATGAAGAATATGATCAAACTCTCTGTTGCTAGCAATGATTTAGTTGGGGGAATTCCATCTTCTTTAGGAAACTTATCGTCGTTGGAATATCTCCGATTCGAACATAATCATTTCAATGGAGCTATACCCGAAGCTTTAGGTAGATTATGGAGTATTAGAAGTTAGTTATTGTTTGTTAATGGGTTAGTTAGGTGGTTAAATGACAGATCATCAATTTTCTTTATATTATTATTAGTATATATATAATATATTTTGTATATTTTTAATAATCAGTTTTAATAATAAAAATCTTCTTTTCTCTTTCTTCATTCCCGTGTTATTGTTTTCCCCCCTTTTTTCTTCCTAACCCTAGAATCAAGATTTCAACACTAAGAAATCTCAATATGGTATCAGATGAAAGTGATTCCGGTTCTTGTTCGCGTGATTCTGCGTGGATTTATCGGTCCGACGATCCACACGATGAATTTTACATTCATCCAAATGAGAACCCTTCCTTGGTTCTTGTTTCGAGTCTTCTCACTGGAGCGAATTATCACGCTTGGGCTAGGTCGATGAAGATGGCGTTGATATCGAAAAATAAGTTTCGATTCGTTTCTGGTTCAATCAAAGAGCCCCGTGATGATGATTCCCAGTATGAAGCCTGGGTTAAATGCAATAATCTCGTCCTGTCGTGGTTGCAAAGGGCGATTCATCCTGATATCGTCCAAAGTGTGATTTGGATCGACACGGCGTACGATCTTTGGCAAGATCTTCATGATCGGTTTAATCAAGGGGATTTGGTTCGAATCTCAGACTTGATTCACGAATTTTACGCGTTACAGCAAGGTACCCTCTCTGTAACTTCTTATCATACTCAACTTAAGATTCTTTGGGATGAGATTTCCAATTTGCGTCCTCTGAGTTCTTGTAGTTGTCTGGCTTTGAAATATAGAAGTCAGGATTTTGCTCTCAAGTTCATTAGGGGTCTTAGTGACAATTATTCTGTCCAAAAATCTCAGCTTCTAATGACTAAGCCCTTGCCGAGTATTAATGAGATATTTGCTGCGGTTGTTCAACATGAAAGAACTCTCTCTAGTCCTGTTAATGAGTCAAATATTTTTCTGGTTGATAAAATGTCTTCGAATAGATTTGGAGATAGGGGAGATAGGCAAGAAAATAAGTCTGGTAGCTTCCAAAAACGTGGTTTTTCTAGTGTTGCTAAGAAACCCTTATGTGTTTTTTGTGGTCTTTATGGCCACACTGTTGATAAGTGCTATCGTAAGCATGGTTTTCCACCAAATTATAGACAGAGGAATTATCAGAATTCTGGTCAGTCTTCTAGGATTAACCAAGTTGGGTCAAATGAGTTTGTTTCTCAATCTGATAATGGGGTGAGTCAGAATTCTCAGTCTGTCTCTAAGAATTCTTGTCAGTCTGTTTCTTTCACCAAGGAACAGTATGAAAGGTTGTTAAGTTTGATTCAAGAACGTGGTTCTGTTCAATCTCCTGTTGCATCTTCTTCTGTGCAAACTTCTCGAGTGAACATGCTGAATTCTGCTTTTGATGTTGAGTCCACTCAACTGACAGGTATTTCTTCTAAATGTTTAAGTTCTTCTTCTGTTGCAGTATCTCCTTGGATCTTGGATTCAGGAGCTACTGATCATGTTGCTTCCTCTTTATCTAGTTTTCTTAATTATGAGTCTGTTCTTAATAAGTTTGTGAAATTGCCTAATGGATCTCTTGTCAAAGTTTCTAATATTGGGACTGTTAAACTTGAATCTGGTTTGGTTCTGTACAATGTTTTACATATACCATTTTTCAAATTCAATCTTGTTTCTGTTTCTAAATTAACTGAATCTGGTGATGTTGATTTAGTCTTTAATTCTGATTATTGTTTTCTTCAGGACACCAAGAGTTGCAAGAGGATTGGTTTAGCTAAGCTAGTTGATGGTCTTTATCAACTTTCTGTTAGTTCTTCAATTCTTTATTTTAATTCTTCTGTTGATCAATTTTCTGAGAGATCTCGTACTGCTTCTTTTGATTCTGTTGTTTCTGAAGAATCCTGTAATTCTTGTGTTCATGTTTCTTCCTTTGACCTTTGGCATGTTAGGCTAGGACATCCTTCAGTTCAAAGGATGAAGTATTTTTCTTTGCTTAATCCTGATATTCCTGTAAATGATTCTGTTGTTAATAAGTGTGCAAATAAATGTGAAGTTTGTATTTTGTCTAAACATAAGAGACTTCCTTTCCCTGTCAGTTCTTCTTTTTCTGAAAATATCTTTGATTTAATTCATGTGGATGTGTGGGGTCCTTTTCCTGTTGCTAGTATATATGGTCACTTTTATTTTTTGACCATTGTTGATGATAGAAGCAGATTTTTATGGGTTTATCCTATGAAATCTAAGTCTGAGGTTAGGACCTTACTAGTTTCCTTTTATGAGTTAGTTTATACTCAATTTTCTCTAAAGATTAAATGCATAAGGACTGACAATGCTAAAGAATTTAATATGATTGAGTTTTTTAGTTCAAAAGGAATAGTTCATCAACAGTCTTGTGTTTACACACCTCAACAAAATAGCATTGTTGAGAGGAAACACCAACACCTTTTGAATGTTGCAAGATCTTTAAAGTTACAATCTAATTTGCCCCTTATGTTCTGGACAGATTGCATTCTACATGCTGTTTCTCTAATAAATATTACTCTCACTCCTGTTTTAAACAACAAAACACCTTTTGAGTTGCTTTACAATAAAGTTCCTCAAACTAATAATCTGAAATCCTTTGGCTGCCTTGTTTTTGCTAGTGTTCTTCCTAAACCTAAGACTAAGCTTCATGCTCGTGCAACCAGATGTGTTTTTCTTGGAATTCCTAAAGGTATCAAAGGATACAGACTATATGATCTTCAGAATAAAATTGTGTTTGTTTCCAGAGATGTTTCTTTTTTAGAAACTATATTTCCTTTTAAAATTGATAATGTTAATAAAGATAGGGTTGTTTTGCCTCAATGTCCAAATATTGATATTGAAGATGTTTTTTTTAAGGCTAAACAACAGACTACTTCTTTACATTCTAATTCTTCTGAACAAATATCTTTACCTAATTCTAATAATAATACTCAAGATGAATCATATGTTTCTGAAGATATTGTTCCTAGTTCTATTCCTTCTAGTTCTTCTGGTTCTCTAGATTTAGATAAGCAACATCTTATTTCTACAAGGCCAACAAGGAACAAGCAGTTGCCTTCTCATCTTAAAGATTTCCATGTCAATCTGCCAAAACAGAGGACTTCTCCTCATACAATTGCTCAGGTAATATCTTATCATAATTTTTCTCCAGCTCATTTATCTTATATCTATTCTACTGAAATTCTTACTGAACCTAAGAATTATACTGAAGCTGTTAAACATGAATGCTGGAAATCTGCTATGAATGATGAGATATCTGCTTTAGAAAGAAATCAAACATGGGATCTTGTTCCTCTTCCTCATGGAAAGATAGCCATAGGATGTAAGTGGGTGTATAAAACTAAACTTAATTCTGATGGAAGTCTTGAGAGATATAAAGCTAGGTTAGTAGCTAAGGGTTACACTCAACAACCAGGAATTGATTATCTTAATACTTTTAGCCCTGTAGCAAAATTAACCACTGTTAGACTTGTTCTTGCTCTAGCTGCTGCTCAGAATTGGTTTCTTCATCAACTAGATATAAATAATGCTTTTTTACATGGTTTTTTAGATGAAGAGGTGTACATGCAATTACCTCCTGGTTTTAAATCTACTTCCTCTGATTTAGTTTGTAAGTTAAAGAAGAGCCTTTATGGTTTAAAACAGGCTAGTCGTCAGTGGAATGAAAGGTTAACATCTGTTTTATTACAACAAGGTTTCAAACAGTCTTCAGCTGATTTTTCTTTGTTTACAAAAGGAACAAATTCTGATTTTATTGCCTTAATCATCTATGTTGATGATATAATTCTTGCTGGGCCTAGTTTAGATCCCATTAATGAAATTAAGAAGTGTCTTCATGATCTTTTTAAAATTAAGGACTTGGGAAATCTGAAATTCTTTCTTGGTCTTGAAGTTGCTAGGAATAGTCAAGGCATTAATCTTTGTCAGAGAAAGTACACTTTGGACCTTCTAAATGATTCTGGTTTTTCTGAATCCAAGCCTTGTTTTACTCCTATGGTCAAAATTCTTTCTAAGGATGATGGTGATACTTTAGTAGATGTCACTACTTATAGGAAGCTTATTGGAAAACTGTTATATTTAACAAACACTCGTCCTGATATATCCTTTGCTGTTCAGCAGCTATCTCAGTTTATGTCGGCTCCTACTAATGCTCATTTAGCTGCTGTTCATAGGGTATTGAGGTATCTTAAAGCTACACCTGGACAGAGACTTTTTTTCCCTGCTTCGAATCAAATTAAATTCAATGCCTTCTCAGATTCTGATTGGGCTTCTTGTTCTGATTCAAGGAAATCCACCACTGGTTTTTGCATCTTCCTTGGTTCAGCACTTGTTTCTTGGAAGTCAAAGAAACAAGCTACAGTATCTCGATCCTCTAGTGAAGCAGAGTATCGTGCTTTGGCCACAACTGTTTGTGAAATACAGTGGCTGCATTATTTACTTCAAGATTTTCACATTAATATTTCTCCTACCAACTTATATTGTGACAATCTTTCTGCTGTGAAACTTGCAGAAAATCCGGTGCATCATGAACGCACCAAGCACATAGAGATTGATTGACATATCATCAGGGAGAAGGTGCACAATGGGACCATCAATTTGCTGCCAGTTTCCAGTTTGAATCAGCTTGCTGATTGCTTCACAAAAGCTCTACCTTTGTCTGTTTTTCAGAGTTCAATACTCAAGTTGGGCATTCAAAATTTGTATGCTCCAACTTGAGGGGTATTAGAAGTTAGTTATTGTTTGTTAATGGGTTAGTTAGGTGGTTAAATGACAGATCATCAATTTTCTTTATATTATTATTAGTATATATATATATAATATGTTTTGTATATTTTTAATAATCAGTTTTAATAATAAAAATCTTCTTTTCTCTTTCTTCATTCCCGTGTTATTGGTTTTCCCCCTTTTTTTCTTCCTAACCCTAGAATCAAGATTTCAACACTAAGAAATCTCAATATGGAGCTTGAAAATCTTTTCCATGGCTGAAAATAACCTGTCTGGTATCATTCCTAGTTCTATCTACAATCTTTCCTCTTTAACACATGTTAGTATGGCTCGAAATAACTTATCCGGTGGCCTTGCACCTCGGTTTGGTTTCGCTTTTCGGAACCTCGAAACATTATATGTAGGAGAAAACCAATTCACTGGAAGAATTCCAAGGTCAGTTTTTAATATCTCTGGCCTAAAGCAGCTTGACATCAACTCAAATGGCTTCAGTGGATTAGTTCCTTCCGATCTCGGAAAACTTCGAAATCTGTTGCTGTTCGACATTCACGATAACGACATTGGACTCGGGACAGAAGGAGACTTGGATTTTCTTTCTTCTCTAAGAAATTGCAGTCGATTGCAGTATTTGGTAATCTTTACAAGCTCACGTATGCTAATTTAGGGGGAAACTTTCTTACAGGCAAACTTCCTGTTTCAATTGGACAGCTTCGGAATCTCGGACAGATTGACCTGTCTTTCAATCACTTGTCTGGTGAAATTCCATCCTCCTTTGGCAATCTTTCTCGATTGGTGTACCTTTATTTAAATGGTAACGATTTTCAGGGAACGATTCCATTGACACTCAGGGAATGCAAAGATATGGAGAAGTTGGATCTTTCGTTAAATAAACTCGGCGGTACCGTACCGGATCAGCTGGTTGCTTCTTTACGAAGTTTGATTACTCTGAATTTGTCACACAACTCTTTCAATGGTAGCTTTCCATGGGATATTAGTAACTCGAAGAATCTGGTGGAGTTATATATTGATACCAACAATTTCACAGGCGAAATACCTGAGCAGCTTGGTGAGATTTCGGAATTAAGAATCTTGCACATGCAGGGAAACAACTTTCAAGGTAGCATTCCTCGAGCTCTCGGTTCATTACGTGGTCTTGAAATCTTAGATCTCTCCGGTAACAATTTGTCCGGCACGATCCCACTCGAACTTCAAATGCTTCCGTTTTTGGTGAATTTAAACCTTTCTTTCAACCAATTGGAGGGTGAAGTTCCAGAAGAAGGGGTTTTTAAGAATATCAGTGGATTCTCTATTGTTGGGAATAAGGATCTTTGTGGGGGATTCCCAGGAACAGAGCTTCCGAAATGCTTTGATAAGACGGCGACGAAGAAACGAAATGGTTTGTCGACCAAATCCATTGTCGTTATCGTCATCAGCCTTTCGCTTGCCCCGGTTTCGGTTGCATTCATTGTTATCCTTTGTTGGCGAAAACAATCGCGAAAAGATACGATCCATTTGTCTTTGCAGCGAGATAGCCTCTTTCAAGTTTCGTACAAGGAACTTGTTGAAGCCACTAATGGCTTCTCAGCCTTGAACTTCCTTGGTCAGGGCAGTTTTGGGTCTGTTTATAAAGGGTTTCTTAAGCAACAAGAAACCCCAGTTGCGATCAAAGTACTGAACCTTCAAAACCTTGGGGCTGTCAAGAGTTTCATAGCCGAATGCGAGGTTTTAAGGAATGTTCGACATCGGAATCTAGTCAAGCTGATAACTTGTTGCTCAAGCATAAACTTCCAAGGCAATGATTTCAAGGCTATAGTCTTGGAATTCATGGCAAATGGAAGTTTAGAGAGTTGGCTTCATCATGACCATGACGAAGATCGCTCACGTAGTCTCGACTTTGCTCAAATGTTGGACATTGCTACCGATGTGGCAAATGCAATAGATTACCTCCACCGCCATTGTCAAACACCGATCGTTCATCGGGACATAAAGCCAACCAATGTCCTTCTTGACGATGACATGGTTGCACAGGTCGGTGACTTCGGCATGGCTAAGCTCCTTTCTTATGCTGCAAGTAATCCGGACAACGAGCAAGCAACTTCCTCAATCATCAAAGGAACAATCGGGTATCTCGCCCCAGGTAAATTTCATATCTTTTGATCTTTTTTCTTTAGATATACTTCTTCATGATGGATTCCTATTAAATGTAATCGTATCGTTGCAGAATGCGGCATGGGTGGTCCGACATCTCCCGAAGGGGATATCTACAGCTATGGGATTCTCGTGTTGGAGATGATCACTGGAAAGAGGCCGACAGACGATACGTTCGATGATGGGATAAGCCTTCATAGTTTATGTAAGACGGCATTACCGGAACAATTGGAGGAGATTTTACATTTTCGATTGCTTGAACAAATCAATGAGCAGAAAAGGAGGGGGCAGAACATGTTGGAGTGTTTGGTTTCGTTCACAAATGTCGGGGTTGCATGCTCTGTTGAAGTTCCTGTCCAGAGAATGAAGATTGAGGATGTCGTCAATGAATTGTATGCAATTAAGGCAAGACTGCATCAAATCGAGGGCTGTAAATGAGATTATTCGAGTTCGAGTATTGTTGAGCTCGACTCGAACTTGAACACGAAAAGTTCACAGCTGAGTTCGGCTCTACTCGAAAGCTCTGGAGTTTAAAATTGTCAAGCTCGATGAAATTCGAAATAAAAAAATTAGAGCTTGACTCTAGCTCGAAAAAACTCGAACTCGAAACATTCTCAAACTTATCCAAGAGTTTGATTCAAGCTCGAACTCGAACTTGGACTTCCTATAAAGATAATTTTGATTGACCCAATTTCCAAATTCCAATTTGGCCCTCAAGTAGGCATAATCTAAAGATAAAGTCAATTACATTTATTCCTCAAATACATATTGTTTTTTCAATAATAATGTAAATTATGAAATTGATTTAATCTCCTTTGACCAATTGGTACTCAAAATCTATCCATGGTAGGAGGCATCATCGGTGGTGCAGTATGAGTTCCACGATTCCAACCTGTAAGTGTAAAGATTATATATATATATATATATATATATGAGATAAGATCCATTTACACAATGTAAACTTTTTAAGTTCTACACGTTTTTTGGACCGTTGGATGAGTGAAACGAATAGATGAGATTAACAGTAAATATGTGAAGATTATCACTTGAAAAAAAGAGAGTAATGAGTTAATCTGAGCTATCCATTCCCCTCATCTAACGATTTAGAAAACGTATAAAACTTAAAGATTTTTACATTGTGTGAGTTGATCCTAACTCTCTCTCTCTATATATATATTTACAACAATTTAAAGTTAATAAACATAATGTTCAAATTAATCATAAACATAGAGAGATTTGCCCATAGATCGACCTTAGCAAGTTGGTTTAAATATGACAAAAATGTTTGTGTTATTTTTAATTTTAGTTTTTATATTTATTTTGTGAAATTTAGTCTTTGTATTATTTTATTTGAAAATCTTGGTCTTGTCCTAGCTTTTGTTTGATTTTACCATTAATTATTGTTTACTGACCTGGTTGTTATAAAAAAGCATTTAGTCGTTTGCGTTTACAATTTTTTTATCAATTCTACCCTTAAAAACCTTAAACTCAGACGATTAAAAATTAGGCAAAATGACAAAAGATGCCCCCAACGTTTGCATGTTTTGTCATTTGGCCCCCTATTCCTTTTTTGGGTCCAAATATGCCTCCAACGTTTGCTTGTTTTGTCATTCGGCCCCCTATTCTTTCTTTTGGTCTAAATATGCCCCTGGTGTTTCAATCGTAGTCCAAATATGCCCCCTATGTTTCAATTTGGTCCAAATATGCCCACGTTAGATGGAAATTGTCAGTCAACTGACGTTCAATAGCTGATGCTGACAAGACTTGCCACGTATTAAGATCTGCTGATGCCACGTCAAAATTTTTTATAAGCCATTGACTATCAATTGATTGACAGTTTACATCCAACATGGGCATATTTGGACTATGAATAAAACATTAGGGGCATATTTGGATCAAAAGAAAGAATATGGGGCCAAATGACAAAACAAGCAAACGTTGGGGGGCATATTTGGGCCAAAAAAAGAATAGGGAGCCAAATGACAAAATATACAAATGTTGGGGGCATCTTTTGTCATTTTGCCTAAAAATTATATTTTTAAGTAATGATAATTATTTATTTACTTTTAAAAATTAAGGATCAAATTGATAATAAAAAACTGTTAACGTAGGGGACTTAAAACTTTGCTTTATTCGAAATATGATCTTCGGTTAATATGTGTGAGGAATGATCGACTATTGAAGCACATTCGACTTTCTGGGAACACACTTAGTAAATTGATTACTAAGGAAAACTGAGATCGAAATCGTTATTATTGAGATAACATAATTCGAGTTGGTTTTTACTGAACTTAAACGATTTTGATCTACAACATTGTTGTTGACTAGATCAACTTCGTAAATCGATATCAAAGATAGGAGTATTCGGTCACCAAAACGTAGTCTTAAAGATTGACTCTTGTAAGCAATTAACCGACGTGAATCCCGAAATAAAAATCTTTTCCAATGATTAAAGCCAAAGTCTAAGGCTGATTTAAACGCATTGAATTTATTTCTTTCTAAACTTTTCTTTAATTCTTTTGTCTTCTTGTTTATTTTACAACTTCCTTTTCACTTGATAATACTCAATTCGCTTCTGCGCTTAGAGATCAAACGAATATAATCAGAAAGTTTTTTAGTCCTTGTAAGGTCAATCCTTACTTCTCTTTTACTACATTTAAATTCCTTTATTTATTTATTAATTGAGAATAAAAATATGTTTTGACGCGAAAACAATGCGGGTCAAAGTCTTTGATGGTTCTGAAATTAAATTAAGCCAAAGTCTCCTTTGTTTAGATATTTCTTAGGTCCTATCAATTTTGAAGTCGGACAATTTGAACTCATTATTTCATCTTATTTTCGTCCAGAGGCAGAAGATAGAAAGAGACAGGCCTTGGCCCCCAAATTTTTAGAAATTTACTTTGTAGCCCTAAAACTTTTAAAAATTTCCCTTTACACATATAATGTTCCCCCAAATTTTGAAAATCTACCTTAATGACTATAAAAAAAAACTTTTGTATAGTTTTAAAATTTATTTTGATCTTATAGTTTTAAAGTTGGTTCCCTCAAAACTAAGATCCTCCGCTGGTTTCATCCTTGTATATATAATAAATTTGAGAAGTTATTTTTGGGTTAGGATCTACTTATACAATTTAAAATTTAAAAATTTTACACATTTTTTTTCGGATTATTGGATTAGTGAAAATCGATAGTTAAAATTAAAACTTTTATATTAAAGATAAATCGCGTATTATATTCCCTATAAAAATCTTCTCATTATCTACTGTGATAATTAGGAGAAATAATTAACCTTTGGATGGATCAAAGCCTCTATTTTTGAGCTCAGCATGTTCTTGGCAAAGAGCACACGGTTCACAGCAAAAATGAACCCAGCAATCGTCGCATGGCTCAACCGGCAACCCGAATTTCGATCTCAATTTCTCCCTATAAACACACGACAGTAGGCAGTGACATGAACACAGCATCAACATCCCATAGATGCAACCTTGTGTTGCACAAGCTGTTTCAAAAAAGAATTTATCAGATTTCGAAGAAATTAAGAAACGATTGTGTTTTGAGAATCGGATTATATGTTATGTTCTTACAGCTCTTTCCTTCGTCCACTATTTCCGCTATTTGGCCAAAGGTGATGCATGGAAGACAGCATGTTATGAAGACTGCATTTCGAGTTCAGGTCATATGAAAATAAAATAAAAATCGAAAACCGAATCTTGGGTATAGTCTAGTTGATTCATGTAGTTATGTTCCGACGTATTGTGTTATGGTAGAACGAGAAACTTACAGGTAGCGTCGTCGTTACCGCAACCGCAATCGCAAAGAGATGAAGACCATTGAGGTGGTGGCTGAGGGCCATGAAAATTCTTCATAATTTCTCAATGCAAAGATTAATTTGGTGATAGAAAAAACAATTTTTTTGAACACTAATGGGTAATTTATAAGATCGATTAGCATTGCATTTGGTGATGAGTAAATTATTATTATTATTATTATTATTATTATTATTATTATTATTATTATTATTATTATTATTATTATGTTTCACAAAATCCAATATTTTATGCCGTCTCAAGCCTGCAAAACATATATATATATATATATATATATATATATATTAGCTAACATAATTTTGGATTGTCCATAATTAATTGATTATGACATGGGATGTTACCAAGGAGATTGTTTTGTTCATCGTGTGCTTAATTTTGAATTAACATCAAGTTTGATTCGAACAATTCTCTTATTAAAGTAAGATAATATGTATGTTCATCTTATTGTTTATATTCAAGGTACGAGATTGTTTCTCCCAATAATGTCATTTGCGAAGTTTGAACTCGTGTTTTCTCTATAAGTACAATGTGCCCTACCAATACACCAAACACTTGTTTTAAATATTTCACAATTTTTTTTACTATAATTAAAATTTAAACTTAACCTTTATAATTAAAAGGCAGAAGGTAAAAAATAGCCCCCAATGTTTTGCTAATTTTAGCTCTATCTTTTTTTAGTGCAAACAACCACCTAACGTTTCATTTTTCGTTCAAATTTCACCCTTGTTTGATGAAAACAGTTAGTCAACTAACGGTCAACGCCTGAGACTGACGTGGCATATCTGCGGGGCATGGGGAGATGACGTGACAATGCCACGTGGCATTTTTGCTGACATGGCGATTGGTTAAAAATATTTTCTTTAAAAATAATTATTTAATTTTTAATTTTTTAAAAATGTCATGTCAGCAAAATTATCATGTGGTAGTGCCATGTCATCTTCTCAGGCCATGCAAACGTGCCACGTCAGTCTCAGGCGTTGACCGTTAGTTGATTAACGATTTTCATCCAACAAAGATGAAATTTGAACGAAAAATGAAACGTTAGGTGGTTGTTTGCACAAAAAAAGTTAAAATGACCAAACGGTAAAAGTTGGGACTATTTTTAGCCTTTTACCTAATTAAAATAGGATTAATATCCTATACACTGGCGGTGGAAAACAAAGTTTCCACAAGCGGGTTTATTTAGAGGTTTAGGGGTTTAGTTTAGGGTTTAGATGTTAGGGGTTTAGGTTGTATGATTTAGAATTTAGGATTTATGGTTAGAATTTAGGGTTTAGGACTTGGGGTTTGGGGTTAGAGTTTTAGGGTTTTAAGGTTAAAATTTTAGATTTTAAATTTAGGCTTGAAAATAGGCATGCTTGTGTAAACTTTTTTTACACTGGCAGTGTATCAAATATTAATCCATTAAAATATTACAAATTCTCTCTTTTTCTTTTTCTTTTTCTTCCGCATGAAACTCTCACCATCCCAAGATTTTAAATAGGCTAAATGTTCGATTAAGGATTTATTTTTAAGGCTTGTTTATATAAGGACTTAACATTTTAAAAGTATCGAATATGGACTTAATCTTTTAGAACTTGTTCAATTAAAGACTTGTCTGCTTGAGTGTATTGAACACACGGAACGCAACATTAGTGTTGAAATTTCGGGTGATGTGACACTAAAAAAATAATAAAATAGTTGAGGATTCGATCTCATGGCATACTTTGGATGGAAATCCTCTGTCCCTTTTCGGTATTTCTATTAATGCTCTTACGCTCAAAATTAGGTTTAGGGTTTAGGATTTTAGGCTATGGTTAGGGTTTAGGGAATTTAGGGTAGGTGTATTTTTAGGGTATAAGGTGTAGAGTTTAGGATTTATAATTTAGGGTTAGTGCTAGGGCTTGAAATTTAATTTTTGTAGTGTTTTTTAGTGTTGGGGTACAAATAAAAATACCGAAAAGGGTAGATATTTTTATCCACACATTTTGATCTTCCTTTCAAGATAAATTTGATCGACCCAATTTCCAAATTCCAATTTGGCCCTCAAGTAGGCATAATCTAGAGATAAAATAAATTACATTTCTTCTTCAAATACATTATTTTCCCATAAAATGTAAATTATGGAATTGATTTAATCTCCTTGGACTAATTGGTACTCGTCATCTCTTCATGGAAGGAGGCATCCTCGGTGGTGCAGTATGAGTTCCATGATTCCAACCTGTAAGTGTATATTTAATAGAAATATGTTAAATATTTTGATTATAAACTAAACATAAATATGTTAAATTTAGAGTTTAAAATATGGGTAGTTATTCCATGCATACGCGGTCGAAACAAAAAAGTTTCCACAAGCGCCTCAGTTTTAGGGTTTAGTGTTTAGTGGTTTAAGAGTAAGAGTTTTGAATATAGGGGGTGTAGTTAGAATTTAGAGTTTAAGGTTAAAATTCAGGGTTTGTAGGTTAAAACAAAAATTCCTAACCATATTTTACCCTAAAATCTAAATCCTAAATCCTAACCCTAAACTAGAAATTCTAACCAGAACAGTGTCGTCCCTGGGCATGGCAGGAGGGGCGCCCGCCCAGGGCCCTATTTTTTTTATAATATTCGATGTTAAGATATAATTTTTTTAATATTTATGATTAGAGGTGTACTCTTAAAATTTATTTATTTAACACTTATTATTAGTACTCAATTTTTTCCAACATTTGTTATTAGGAGCTTACTTTTAAAATTTAATTGTTCTCAATATTTATTATAAGGGGTCCAAATTTTTCAATAATTATTATTAAGGGCCTATTTTTTCCAAATATTTATTATTAGTGACGTACTCTTAATTTTTTTCAATACTTGTTATTAGACCCGATTTTTTCTAATACTTATAATTAGGGGCTCAGTTCCCCATATTTGTTATTAGGGACATTCTCTTAAAATTTTATTTTTTTAATATTTGTTATTATGGGTCCAATAGGGACATGATTTTTTTTCAATATTTGTTATTAGGAAAATACTCTTAAAATTTATTTTTTTAATATTTGTTATTAGGGGCCTAATTTTTTTCTAATACGTGTTATTAGGGACTTACTTTTAAAATTCATTTTTTTAATATTTATTATTAGGGGCCTTATTTTTTGGTTCGCCCTTGGGCCACTAAAATCTCAGAAACGACTCTGACCATGAACCCTAAATTCTAGACCCTTGCACCATAAACCCTAATCTAGATCCCTAAATTTAACACTAAGGGCGCTTGTGGAAACTTTTCGTTTCCACCGCCAGTGCATGAGATATTTTCCCTTAAAATGTTTGATACGCAGTTGTTTAAACTAAAGTTTACACCGACGTGCATCAAATATTTTTTTCATTTACATAAATGAAAGATAGTTAGAGGAAATAATTGACCTTTGGATGGATCAAAGCCTCTATTTTTTAGCTCAGCATGTTCTTGACAAAGAGCACATGGCTCACACCAATAATGAACGCAGCAATCGTTGCATGGCTCAGCTTGCAACCCGAATTTCCCTCTCAATTTCTCCCTATAAACACACGACAGCAGGCAATGACATGAACACAGCATCAACATCCCATATATGCAACCTTGTGTTGCACAAGCTGTTTCAAAAAAGAATTGATCAGATTTCGAAGAAATTAAGAAACAATTATGTTTTGAGAATCAGATTATATGTTATGTTATGTTCTTACAGCTCTTTCCTTCGTCCACCATTTCCGCTATTTGGCCGAAGGTGATGCATGGGAGACAGCATGTTATGATGACTGCATTTCGAGTTCGGATCACATGAAAAAAAAAATGAAAGCCGAATCTCGGGCTTAATCTAATTGATTCATGTAGTTATGTTCCGATGTATTCAGGGGCGGAGCTAGAAATATAGTTAAGGGGTGTCATTTTTTCAACGATATTTAAAGAAGATTAATTATTTATAAAGGGGTGTCATTTTATTCATAAAAGGGGTGTCATTTGTTCATATTTTTAATTTTTTATGTACAAATTATATAGGAAAAATAGGTTTCCCAAAAATATTGGGGTGTCATGAGACACCCCAATTGAAAGGGTGGCTCCGCCCTTGGATGTATTGTGTTATAGAAAAAAGAGAAACTTACAAGTTCCGGCGTCGTTACCGCAACCGCAAAGAGACGCAGACCATTGAGGTGGTGGCTGAGGTCGGCGAAAAATGTTCATAATTTCTCAATGCAAAGATTGATTTGGTGATCGGCACAACAATTTTTATGAACAAAAATGGTCCGTCCATTGTAATTTATAGCATCAATTAGCATTCATTTAGTGAATAATAATAATAATAATAATAATAATAATAATAATAATAATAATAATAATAATGATAATAATGTTTCACAAAAGCCAATTTATATATCTGCCGTCTCAAGCCTGCAATATATGTATATATATGACATGGGATATTACCAAGGAGGTTGACTTGCTCATCGTGTACTTAATTAGACTTGTTCAAAGATTTTATTGAACTTGAAATATGTTTATGATAGAATTGTTATGGGGTTATTCGAATTCGGGTATATTAAGTTTTGTATACGAGGTATGTGTCTTGGCTTAAATATTTTTACTTTTTATTTTAATTTTTATGCGTATTTGGAGGATCATTATAGTGTAGAGATGGGCACGGGTCGGGTTTTTGGCCCACTCAAACTCGACCCGAAAATATATACTTCAAATCCGGACCCGACCTCATACTTGAAAAAAAACCCGACCCGACCCGAAAATTATATACTCAAACCTAACTTGACCCGACCCGAGCTATTAAAAAAATAATAAATTTTAGGGATTTAATTGTAAAAAAATAAATTTTAGGGACCTAATTGTAAAAAAAATTTAGGAACCTAATTGTAAAAAAAGTAATTTTAATGACCTCATTGTAGAAAAATATATGAAGAGTGAGCATTATTGTGAATATCCTTAAAATTTTTAAGAGAAAATTACACTATTAGTCCCGGATCGGGTCAGATTTTTTCCACCCGACCAGACTTTACCCTTTCAAAAAACCTGACCCGACCCGAACCCAAATTTTCTATGAAAAAATCTGATCCGATCAGGTCGGGTTGAGTAAAATGCCCATCCCTAGTCATATCTCCTTGACTTTGGATTAGGTTAATTTAGATCTAATCAATTTGATTTTAATAATTTTCGAATTATTTTAGATTGGATCAATTTCCGAGTTAATATATTTTGAGTTTGGGTTAGGTTCGATTTTTTTTCAATTGAGCCATCACGGACTTTGATCACTTGAGATTCTGATTGGTTTTGGATACTAAAACAGTACTTCACAATATTTTCTTATTCTTTGATACAAATTACAATGCTGAAGATACAAGTGTGTGAAAAACAACAACATTAGTGATGATTTTAAGTAATTTTTGAAGCTTAAATGGTGGAAAAGAAACTTATTATGACATTAGTGACCATAATGTAATTTACCTATATTTTTTGTGTTCTAGCTACTATTCCCTTTGAGATACAATAAGCAGTAGCCATAATTGTGATCATAGGATTAAACCCAACAGCACTTGGCAAAACACTTGCATCACAAACATACAATCCCTCAGCTTCCCAACTCTCCCCATTCTCATCAACTGCACCATCTTCTTCATTAATTCCCATCCTACAACTCCCCATTTGGTGTGCACTCGTGTGCACGGTCCAATTCTCAACACCCGGCGACAACGGTCCGCCTTCTGCCGAGACCGTGTCCAAAAACTTGTTCAACTCCTCGTCGTTCACCCCTTTGCATTTCATCCTCTGCCCGTCGCTTTGGTATGTCCCGACCTCAATTGCCCCGGCCGCTACTAAAACCCTCAGTGCCTGCCTCAACCCGGCTCGGATGTTCTCTCGGTCCAACTTTTCGAACTTGTACGATATTCGTCCGTCGGTGTTTATTTTACCGGACCCTCGGTCTCTTATTATCGTTAGCAAGGTGGCGGTTCTTGGGAATTTTAGCATCCTTTGTTTCATGTCGAGACCGGACAACCAAGGGCATAAGGCGGTGAATTGTCCTGGCCCGAGTAATGGAGTTTCGATGATGGCTTGTAGTTTGTTATCCGATCCGATTACTTTATGAATCGATGTGATGAGCCCGCCCTCTGACGATTTCCCTTTGAGGTCGGAATCTGAATCCGGGAAGTATCCCCACGCCATTGTTACTGGATGGAGATGAGTGTTCCGACCGATGTTCGGATTATTAAGGTGGCTTGATTGCAATAATAGAGGTGTGTGAATTGTCCCACAGGCCGAGATAGTCACTTTGGCTTCTATTTGAAGTTTCCCTGTGATGTTTGGGTTCGAACATTTTGCAATTACACCCAAACACTTCAATTTCCTCGTACTTGTTCGTGTCCTGTTCGATCCGAACATCAATCTCTCTGCTTTGCAGGCTGTTAGAATGACTGCGCCGTTGTTGACAGCATCGACCAGCCATGTTCTGTCGCTCCCTTTCTTCTCTCCTCTTCTGCAACCGTACCCGCAAGATCCACAATAATGTCGATCCGAAGTGTTCCGTGCCACGTTTTCAACATCGAGCCCGAGATTTTGACACCCTTTACGAAGAACTTGATTCTGCAAGCTTTCCAATTTACAATCTTCCGTGACACCGAGTCTTTTCCAAACTACATCCATTGCCGAAACATACTCCCTGCTCCCGAAAAACGAGATTTTATCGTCCTCGGACCATTCTCGAAGCACATGTTCCGGTGTTCTTATACAAGCTGACCAATTGATGGCCGAGCCACCTCCCACGACGGAGGCTGCAAGAATATGTATCTCCCCATTGACACTCGGATGGTTTCCGCCTGATTCATATAGATTCTCCAATGAAGGAGCTTCGAAGGGGGAATAATCCGCCGGACCGTAATACTCCCCTCTCTCTAATACGACCACCTTTAGGCCTGAAGCGGCTAGTGTCGCCGCAGCGACACCACCTCCGCATCCCGAGCCGACTACGACCGCGTCGCATCTGATCTTGAGGACATTTTTCCGGGGATCTTCCGTGACTTGAAGGCCTTTATTTGTTAGGGAAGTGAGAAGATCAGTGGAGTGTTTTGCACGCAACGTCTCAATTATTCCCTTTTGAAGAGGTTTCTCATTTGGAACATTATCAACTCTGTCTATGTTATATCCAATTGCTTCCCATAATGGATTTTCACCATTTTTATCAATCTGAAAGATTAAATTGTTAGATTGTATAATCCTATATTCAAATACAAAATAAATGTCGATATGAATATATTGTTTTTATTTAATATTTTTATTAATTTATAAAATCTTTAAAAATTATATTGCCTAGAGCATGTGAGGACATGATTACACAACATTTAATAGTTTTTACAACGATTTTATTATCATGGGACATGATTAGCGTATACTAATAATTCAGGTATTTCGGGGGATGAAATTGGAAAGTTAAAAAGTTTGAGGCCCAATTTATAATAAGAGTCATAGCTTGGGAATAAAACCAAAATGTTCAAATTGATAATCGAATCAACCAGATCATCGGTATTCGATTCAACCAGATCGATCGGTTTAATCAATCGAATCACCCGTTCATCAATAATTGAACAAAAATCATAAAAAAGTAAAGGGATTAATGTTTAATTTACCCGAGTGAAGATATTAAAAAGGATAGAGACTTTGAAGTAGACAAAAATACTCCTAATAGGAGTAAAGATCCGATGCTTAAACCAGTCTTGCAGAACTTGCTCTCTTTCGGCCAATGCCATGGCCGAGAACCGGTTGATATAAGGCCATTTCCCGCCCAAGCAATGCCTTCCGCAAAGCAACAATGTGCCCATCCTGCTCGACAACAACAGCAACACAATCCTCGCCAGTACCAAGGAATCCAAGAATGATTTTTTCCACAGCAATTCTGCCACCTGACAAAGAACCGAAAAATACCCGAAGTTTAATTGGTCGAGAAATTAAAGATGTTTATGTTATTCCGTCTCGTATGAGTTCGAATCCCAACAATTAACTTGTACATGTAAATATCTCTATGCTTAATAAGAAAAATGAAATACTATGTAAAAAACACCCAAAGTTTAATTCGATTAAGGATGAGCATGCGATGACAGCCTGGTGGTCAGAGCACGCTCACCTGCACCACTCCTCTCTCCTTAGGCCTCGAGTTCAAGACCCCTTAAGAGCATTGCCTTTACCTAAATTTTTCCCCTCCCCTCTAGGTAAAAGTAGAATAGGATTTTTTTTTTAAATATCGATTAAGGATAAACTACCTATTTTATACCCCGACCTATTCTCATAATTTTGTTGTAGTCACTCAACTATTATTTCTTATAAAACCGTACCAAATAGTACGTTTTTTTCGCTATTTTGGTACATGGTTGTTATGTTTGACGGTTGACCTAAAGGAAATGGTGATATGGTATGGTATGATAACAATTTTAGTCGTCAAAGTTTACGTATTCTATCAAATTGATCATAGTTTAAAATAATTCAATAAATTCTCAGTATTTAAAAATCTTATTAATTTGGTCCTCATTTTTAATTCTGATTATTAACAATTTAATTTAATTTTCATTTCAAATTAAAATGAGAACAAAATTGATAGGAATTTTAAATATTGAGTATTTAGTTGAATTATTATGTATAAACTTTTAGAAAAAAACTGGTATTATATCATGTCACATCAGAATTTCCGTTAAATTAACAGAATCATGAGAATAAGCAATGTATTCGATTAGTTTAAAATCTGACTCGACAACACGAATTCGTCACAAACACATGCATATATAATCAGCTACGAAAGGTATTGCCTTAATATTTCATCCTAGTTCCATCCTGCATATGACAATCATAATCAAGTTTTACCTCGTCCGGAATCGGAGTCTCGGAGGCCGAAGCCTCCATGAAAGACCGGACAGCTTCGGTTGTTGGTGTTCGGTTTTCTTCCTGTGTTGGAAAACAAGAGGTTGGCGACAAGGGAGGGAAGAAAGTTTCAGCCATGGCAGCCAGTGTGTTCACCTCGGATGAAAAGAAGCCATGCTCGTATTTCCTTTCCTCTCCCATTTCTCTCCTCTCTTTTCGTTTTGAAAAAACACAATGTTTGATTTTCCATTTCTTCGAATTTGATCCTTTTATACAAAGGAAAGTTGGAAGACATTGATTAGAGCCTTCAATTAATTCCATAACAAACTTCCAACTTTTATTGGGAGATGAGGAACGTGGTTTAGGCCAAACTTTTGGGGACAATGTTAAGAGTTAATTCATCACACGTCCCCGAACTATAACGCTCATTTTAAATTAGTCCTAAATTTTTGAATGTTCTAATTTCATCCTGGCTCACATTCTAAATTGATCCCCAAACTTCTGAACATTTCAATTTCATCCACAAACTATGATCTTCATTCTAAATTGGTCATCAAACTTTCGAACATTCTAATTTCATTCATAAACTATCAATATATTCTTATCACGTCCATTGTTAATAAAATTGTTTAAAAATTAAATTTCATGTAAATATTGATGTATATTATGTGATAATATGATGTGCCATAAATGATAATTAAAGTTGTATATATTGATAATTTGGGGATAGAATTGAAATGTTCAAAAGTTTGAGGACCAATTAAAATTGAGGGTCATAGTTTGTGGATGAAATTAAAACATTCGAAAGTTTATGACTAATTTAGAATAAGAGTCATAGTTTGAGGATGAAATTGAAATGTTCAAAAGTTTAGGGATTGATTTAAAATGAAGGTCATAATTTAGGGACATGTGATACAATTAACTAAAATATTAAACCCCTTAAATTTTAAATAATCAATTAGATCCCTTAAAATTTCAAAAAAAATTCATTAGTATATATTTTTGTGTTCACCGAAATAAACTGTTAATGACTTTTCTATTTTATTCTTTTTTATGGTTTATATTAACTAAATAAATTCGAGCTTTTCTCTAATAATATTGTTGTCAACATCAAAAGAAAATTTCCAAGTGTTTTTATCCTTTTATTTATGAATTAATAAGAATATAGTTTTTATTTTAAAAAATGTCTAAATATTTTTTTTTTGGATAAATAAAAGCTTTATTCATTAAAAAAAACCCACAAAAAGTCAACTTACAACGTCAATCTATGTACAAAATAATTATCTCTAATTACAACAATCTCCAACTATCTATCAAAAAATAAGAATTATTTACAACTTTAAAATAACCTGATAACCTCGAGGAGACTTCCTTTTAATTCGAAGAAAAATATTATCGACTAAATGGGGAGCTTTGGCACGCAAACACCCATTTTGTTCTTGCCAAATCAAATAAGTAAGGCAGTTCCAAACAAGGGGAGGGAAAACTCTATGGGAAGTAATGCTCCTGTTGAGTTTTGAACCCAAAACTTAAAAAAGGAGAAGAGAGTAAGTGAGCAGTTTTGACCAATCGGCCATCAATACTTGTTCAATAATTTTAAAATAATTAGTATTAACATTAAGCACAAACATTTATTTTTTCAGTGATAAAACCTTGATCTATTGCATTAATATTACTTAATACTTTAAGAACATTTTATTTATCAAATACTATGATTTATTTTTTAAAATATCTAATATTTCAATATTTTTGTAAGGGAAAAGAGAAAGGGTTGTTCGAATTCTAAAGGGCTAAATCTTATCAGTCGCTTTTCATTATAGACCTTGACAGTATTCGATCTGAATTAGTCAATAAATTTAATATCAATTATTATAAAAAAAACAAACAAAGGATTGATTACAATTTTAATTTCGTGATTAATTCAACTAATTTCTAGAATTATTAATGATGTGGCTAAGATTTGTTTAAATAAGTAATTATGTTGAAGTTTGCTTACTATAATCGGCATCAGGGTTGGGCATTCGATCAAGTCGAGTTAGGTCAAAAAATTTCGAGTTATTCGGGCTTGCAAGTCTTATTTTACGATTCAAACTTTACTTATTTTTTTTAATCGAGTCGAGTTTATAAAATTGGAGTCAAGTCCAATTTTAGAGTTTTTATACAAATTTAATTATATATATACACTTCTTCATATATATTCCTATATAAATATACGCAGCAGTGCACATATATATTTCTATATACATATACTTAGGGCTAGGTGGTGCGCATATTGATTTCAATTTTAACGGTTTTCTATATGCATATACGATATACATATATATTTCTTCATATTTTCACATGTGATATACATATACCATGCAAAATTGATAGACTTGACTTGAATATGGAAACTGATAAACTAATTACTAAAAATTTTGAGTTATTCGAATTTTCATTTCATAACTCAAACTTTATTTGAAATTTTTTTCGAGTCAAGTTTATGACATTACGAGTCAAGTCAAAACAAAGAATTTTTTTTTGCCTCGAATTAAGTTGAATAATTCAATTTTTTCGAATCGAGTTTTACCCGCCCTAATCGGCACGGCATCAAATAGTTTGCAACTTTTAATGCTACCTTTTATCCTTTGAATGATATTTTCACCAGAAAAGCAAAGAGGAATTAATGTTTTAATAATTTCAATGTTTTCTATGTTTGTGATTATAGATATGGCCAAATTTGATAAGTTAGTTCAATCATTAAGTTTTAGTTATTTTTGTTGTAAGTTTAATCCATATGAATTATGATTGGATGGATAATTGGGCAAATTGGTTGAACGAAAAATCGGTAATCTATCTAATTCCAAAGGTATATTATTCTAAGTGGTACCATGCCACTTAAAAATGTCCCGTAAACATTAGGACACGAATTTAAGTCAGAAAGTTAATTATTTTTAATATATACGTTCATCTTACGGTGTATATTCAGGGCGTAAGACTACTTTAGTACTTTTTATAATAATACCGTCTCAAAAATTTGGACTCTCGTTCATCTTTTTAAAATTATATTTTTCCTTTAAGATTAGAGCTTGTGATTTTTTTTGGAAACAAAAAAAAGCTTGTGGTTTAATAAGGCATTTCCAAAGCCAATGAAAGGTATGAGAGAAATCTTTAGGGTTAAAATCACATATAGACATATTAACAATACAATAGTTTCAATTAAATAGAGACGTTTTATATTTTCATATTAAAAACTGAACTCATACAAAATGAGAGTAAAATAACGTCTTTAATCATTAGGCTAATTAGATTACATGATTCTTCTTCTATGACTTTTTTTATAAGAGTCGGAAATACCTTAATATTATTAACTTTTGAATGGAAAAATTCTAATAGATATTACGAGTGAGCAAAACTCGATTCTACTCAGAAAAAAAAAATTTACTCGACACGAACGAACTCAACTCATTTTGACTCGACTTGAAATTTTATAAACTCGACTCGAAAAAAGATTCAAATAAAGTTTGAGTTGTAAATTGAAAATTCAATTAACTAAAAAAATTTAGTAATTAATGGATCGGATTTTAAGTTCGAGTCAAGTCTCTCAATTCTGTTTCGTGTGTGCGTACATGCGTAGAAACTCAAAAATTCAATTCGACTCAATTAGACTCGAATTGCATAAACTAAAACATTTCATATAAAATTTAAATCGTAAAATAAGACTCGTAAACTAGATTAACTCGATATTTTTAACCTTACTAAAGACATGCAACTCAGGACTTAAGGCATACTTCTGCTGAACTAGAACTCGTGACTAAAAAGAAGGGGATAGAGCAAGTGAGGGTGCTCTGGTCACCCGACCATCATCACAAACTCATATTAAATCTATAAATGAATGACCTTTTTGTTACTATTAAATTTAAATTTACAACTAAATAACATCTAATGTAATTTAGAAAAAATTATATTATGGGTGATTCTCACCACGTCATCCATAGGACCAACCAATGGAAATTACCCACTTTACCATGATTTTTTCATGTCATTTTTTCCAACTAATGAATCTTCATTAAAATTTTTCATGTCATTTTAAAAACTGTTTTTTTTACAATAAGTGCCTAATATATTTTTTAATTAAAATAAATACTTAAAATTTTATTTTTTTAACTGAAATATGTGTCTAAAATTCCGATTTCAAATAGCTATACAAACCATAGATTTTGATTCTTTAATGTGAGAGAAGATTCGACAATAAACAACAAACTTAGACAAGCAAAACCACCCACAGCCATAGCCATTAGCCATGGCTACTTCTACTTCTCTTCTTCAAGCTCCCACTTCTATCCTCTCTTCTTCCTCCGTTAAAGCTCCTCTCAGTCTCGGAAAACCATACCCTTTTCTCGTTAACATTAAACGGCGCCGTCCTCAGTGCAAAAGAATCTTTGTGTTGAAATCAGCTGTTCTCGACTCCCCGCCGCCTCTTCCTCCACCCGCAGATGCTAAATCTGAACTCATTCCTCCGTTGAAGCTTAAATTACTGGTAATTCTTGTCCACACTTTTCTGGGTTTTTGCTCTTTTTTCTCAATTATATGTTCTTTTTGCCTTTTCTTAGAATTTATCCATTTTTTTCTTTTTTTTTCTATGTGAAATTGTTGCAATTTCCCCCCTTTTTTGTTCAATTTGGCTTTTTTTGTTACAATTTGGTATCGAATTTACTATTTTTTGTGATATAATGTCTGTGTTATCCAGAATCAAAACTCCTAAATTGAAGAATCAAGTGCGCTTGAACCCACTTGTCACAATTTTATTGGATGTTAAATGCCATGTCATCGTGTGTTAACTTGTGAAATTCAGGTACCATGTTAGGAAAATTATCAAATTCAAATACCATTAAGTATATATATAGGTACTGAACTGATTGAGTGGTTCCAGTGATAAATGATGATATCGTTGTTTCTTCTAGGTTATCTGTGGTGATTTAAGTTCGAGCAACGTAGTCTACAAATGCGTGAATTTATTCAAATTTTATACCAGATTAAGATACTACCGAGTATATTTAGGTACTACATTAGAAAAAAGTGTTGAATTTAGGTACTAAATTGGATAAAACCCGTCACTTCAGAGAAAAATTGACAAATTCAGGTATTGGACCGTATATTAAGCCATATATCAAAGAATATATCAAAGAACTTTCAATATATATATATATATATATATATATATATATATACCAAAAAACGTGTGTAAAACTTAAAGAGTTTCAAACAGTGTAATTTGATCATATCCCTATATATATGTGAAATGGATGGCTGAGATTAACAGTAGAATATGTGAAGATTATCACTTGAGAAAAAAAGTAATGAGTTAATCTCAACCATCCATTTACCTCATCCAACGATCCAAAAAAACATGTAAAACTCAAAGAGTTTTACATAATGTAAGTTGATCCTAACCTCTATATATATTCGAGTAACTAATCATTTCTTTCAATTTCTATGTTATTTACTCCATGTTAACTCACATGGAGGGTGATTTGGATTCAGAGTATTGTTTCTGGGCTGAATAGAGGTCTTTCTGCAAATGAAGATGATCTCCAAAAAGCCGATGCTGCTGCCAAGGAACTTGAAACGGTTGCCGGACCGGTGGACTTAACAACCGATCTCGATAAGCTGCAAGGGAAATGGAAACTGATATACAGCAGTGCATTCTCGTCTCGGACACTCGGTGGAAGCCGTCCCGGACTTCCCACCGGAAGGTTGCTACCCGTAACTCTTGGCCAGGTTTGCAGCAATCCTAGTGTTGTTATAATTGCCTTTATTTGTGGACTCTATAACATCACAGTCCTCATGCATTTTACCACAAAATTTGGTACTACTCTTTAAATCGAAATTACTCGTGTCATACACATATTCATGTTCGAGTCCGAAGATTTAAAGACTTTTGTTTCGTATTCAGGTGTTTCAGAGAATCGATGTCGTAAGCAAAGATTTCGATAATATAGCAGAAGTTGAATTGGGAGCTCCATGGCCTTTGCCTCCACTTGAAGTGACTGCTACCTTAGCTCACAAATTTGAACTACTAGGTTGGTACTTAGCTTCTACTTTGAGATTAATTCATTGAATGTAAAATCGGACAGGATCGATCGAGTCGGTAGCCTATCCGAAATTCCGAATACTATTCGAAACAATATAGATGAACTGATGGAGAACTTGTGTTTTTGGTTTGCATAGGATCTTCAACGATCAGAATAATATTTGAGAAAACAACTGTGAAAACAAGAGGGAACTTATCTCAGCTTCCACCATTGGAAGTACCTCGGATTCCAGATGCGTTGCGACCTCCTTCTAATCCGGGGAATGGCGAGTTCGATGTTACCTTTATCGATTCCGATACCCGCATCACCCGAGGAGATAGAGGTGAGCTCAGGGTTTTTGTCATCTCATAAACTAGTAAGCACATTGTCTTGAAATCAAATCCCCTTCTCTTGTGTATTCATGTTGCCCCCTACATCCGACAAATCTGTGCATGCATGTCGGATTTTTTTTCTTCCAATAATCGTGTAAACATAAACATAACACAAGTTCTAACTTTGATGGCATACTGAAATACCCAACATCGTTGGAAATGTTCTTATCTGTAACATCTTCAGCTCGGTTTCGATTCAGTGCATTAGTATATGTTCATAGATATTCTTAACCCTTGACAATGCGTAAGCACCATATAGACAAAGCGATTTGAACTAGGGATGGGCATTTTACCTGGATCCGACGGGTTTCGACCCGGCCCGACCGGGTCGGATTTTTTAATGAAAAAATCGTGTTCTGGTCGGGTCGGGTTCGGGTTTAGGGTGGAAAATATCCGACTCGATCCGGGACTAATAGTGTAATTTTCTCCTAAATTTTTTAGAAATATTTATAATAATACCTCTTTATATATATATTTTATAATTAAGTCCTTAAAATTGAATTTTTATTTATAATTTAGTCCTTTAAATTATATTTTTTACAATTAAGTCCCTTAAAATTATTTTTTACAATTAGGTCCTGAAATTAATTTATTTTATATAGTTCGGGTCGGATTTTTTAAAGAATGTTGTCGGGTGCGGGTTTAGGGTGTTTATTTTCGGGTGTTTATTTTCGGGTCGGGTGCGGGTGGGCCAAAAACTCGACCCTACACGACCCGTGCCCATCGCTAATTTAAACTCGTGTCTCTTAGAATAAACATTATCTGTATTTTTACTGGAACATTTGTTGGCTTCACAATCATCTTTTATTTCACGTTCAAATTATGTATATTTATACTAGAATTGTGACCCCTTTTATCACAAAGCACGATAATGTTTATATATATGGTTTAGATTCATTTACATTATTTTTTATAAAATATTTTCATTCCGTATCATTAATATTAATCATTTATTTTGTTTCATTCAACCATCCGAAAAATATTACTTTAATTCACAATCTATTAAATATCAAATGTTATAATAACAATGATGTAAATTATAAAATTTGATTTATCCTTTTATTTATTTATTCACATATAAAATCCATTTATGTTTGTTTTTAAAGGGGGAAAATGATAAAAGATGCCCCCAACGTTTGCATGTTTTGTCATTTGGCCCCTTATTTTTTTTCTGGTCCAAATATGCCCCCAACTTTTGTTTATTTTATCATTTGGCCCCTTATTCTTTTTTTTGGTTCAAATATGCCCCCAACGTTTCACTCGTAGTCCAAATATGCCCCCGTTAGATGAAAACTGTCAGTCAATTGACCTTCAACAGCTGATGCTGACTGGACTTGCCACGTATTAAGATATGACGATGCCACGTCAAAATTTTTTTATAAGTCGTTGACCGTCAGTTAATTGACAGTTTACATTCAACATGGGCATATTTAGACTATGAATGAAACGTTGGGACATATTTGGACCAAAAAAAGAATAGAGGGCCAAATGACAAAACATGCAAACGTAAGGGGTATCTTTTGTCATTTTGCCTTTTAAAGGAGACAAAGGTTGAATCAATTACTAGGTGATTTAGTGAAATAAGATATTAGATCTTATGAGTCAGATTAAAAGTTCAAATTTTATTTTTATATATGGATTAAATTAAGTTGAAAGGATCAAATACATAATAGATTTTAAAGTAATGATTCGAATTAATAGTTCAATGATTCGAATACCGGCAGCTGCGATTGTATAAAAAGGCCGAAATAGAAGTGAATATTTTCACAAGGCAGATCCAAAAACCTAACGAGCCCAAATCCAGTATCACCAAAATAACATAAAAACCCTATCAATCCATTATATGGAACCCTAATTCCTAATCCCTCCGCCTCCCTCTCAGCTGCGAACACCTTCACAGGGAACGAAAATGGTGAGTTTGTTCTTTCAACTCTAATGGAGCTTACGTTTTGTATGATTATCAATCATGTATTCTGGGATTTCAATATTTTCTTTTGATTTTTGTTTAGCCGTTCAAGAGGTACGTTGAGATCGGGAGAGTGGCTCTCGTTAACTACGGCAAAGACTACGGCAAGTTGGTTGTCATCGTTGATGTCGTTGACCAGAACAGAGTAAGTCGTTTTTCTTTTCCAGATGTAACCCGGTATTAATTGGATTAATAATGGCGAAATGGCTTTTGGGTTTATGTTTAAGGAGAGAAAATGAAATTCAACATGGCATGGTGTTTTAGGGTTTTATGATTCTTAAGGTTTTTTAGTCTGATTTGATTCGGTAAGAGTATGAATTTGTAACTTTTGGTGGAATTTTGTGGGTTTTTTTCAAATTGTTGGACTAAAATTTGGTTAATTGAGTTTAATCCACCCTGATTTATTTGAAGGCAAATGAAAATGAATCTGCATGATGTTAAGTTATATGGTATTTTGGTGATTCTATATGTTATTGTTCTGAACCGATGTTGCTTGGATTTGAGTGTGTGTGTCGGATATTGTGATCGGCATTCTTTTGATAGAGGGGGTGAATGAAATGGTGGGGAAAAAACATTAGTTTAAAATGTATGGATTCGGTGCGGATGTTTGTTGTTTTGTCATGTTAATTGTGGTATATATTAATGTTGTCAAACTTAGAGAATGTTGTCAAACGAAAATGAATCTGCATCATGTTAAGTTATATGGTATTTTGGTGATTCTATTTGTTATTGTTCTAAGCCGATGTTGCTCGGATTTGAGTGTGTGTGTGAGATATTGTGATCGGCATTCTTTCGATAGAGGGGGTGAATGAAATGGTGGGAAAAAACATTAGTTTAAAATGTATGGATTCGGTGCGGATGTTGTTTGTTTTGTCAAACTTAGAGAAGGATGGATATAATGTGGTGTTTTAGCGGCCGTGTTGAATGATAAATCATGATTCATGAGTCTAGTTGAAATTAGATCAGTTGATATTTGTGTGCGGAAGAAATGACGTGTATTGATGTGTATTGCTTCTTGGTATGGCAGGCACTTGTTGATGCCCCGGATATGGTCAGAGGCCAAATGAACTTTAAGAGGCTTACATTGACCGATATCACAATTGACATTCCCCGTGTTCCGAAGAAGAAGACATTGATCGAAGCTATGGAGAAGGCTGGTAAGAACAATGATTTTTACCTACATTGCATAGTTTCTCGATGTAAAATTTTCTTGCCAATTTGTTTTTATTCGACTGTGGCAGATGTGAAGAACAAGTGGGAGAATAGCTCGTGGGGTAGAAAACTAATTGTCCAGAAGAGAAGGGCATCTCTCAACGACTTTGATCGGTTCAAGCTTATGCTAGCTAAGATCAAGAAGGCTGGGGTCGTTAGGCAAGAGCTCGCGAAGCTGAAAAAGGAGAATTCATCTTGAAATGGTACCGAATCGCGGTGTTTTACTAGTTTTGTCATGAACATTTTGCAAGTTTTCGGTTTTTGGAATGTTTTTTTTCAATTAAGATCAGTTGAGGACACTTTGTTAGCTGTATGACAGATTTTGTAATGAGTTTATTGCTACATATTGTTTGTCGTTATGGTTCCTTGCTTGCTTATCCAAAGCTTTTGTTACTTTCTCATTCAAGTCCCCGAGGTTTTGTTTTGTTCACGGTAGCCCCTAAATTTCGTTTTCGTAACACAAGCTATTCCTTAATGCTAATGTCCTTAGTTTATAAATTTTTTGAATTTGGAATTAATGTTGGATTTATGTGTCATAGAGGTTGGATCATATTGAAAAGTAGAGAATAAGGAGATTTTTATAGAAAAATAAAAAAAATTAAAAGATTTTTATAGAAAAAAGAAGGGGGTAATTTTAGTTATGCATTTACTCCCTCCAATAATCCAAAAATATAAATTTAATGAACTCGCTTTTTGGTTGTGAGAATAAATAGTAATTTATACTAAGGTTTGATTTAGCATTGTTTTTCAAATTAGCTTTTGGTTAGAGGCTGTGCTTTTGGAGAAAAAATTGTTTTTGAAAAGTAATTTTTAATCCAATCGCAAAAGTTAAATTTTTTAAATTTTGCAGTTGTAAGAGTGATTTTGAGGGCCAAATTATAATTTATAAATTTTTACATTATATAATTATATAATTAATAATTATTTTTTAATTTTAAAATAATATATATTTTTATAATAATTTAATGTAATATAATTCATATATTATAATATAATTTTTTTTAATATGATGGTGCGATGCAAGAGTAGGCATCTGTTCAACTATCTTAGTCTTTTCAAAGGCGGCACACACAGCATGTATTACTGGTGCTCGAACTCGGGTCTCAAAGGATGATGAACATCTACCTTTGCCACCAGGACATATATATATATACATATACATATATATAACTTACAATATCATGTTTAAAATGGTTATTTATCTTTTTTTTAATAGCATTTTAAAAAAAAATAATGTTAAACTAGCCTTAAATATTAAAAGAAATAAACATACTAATGAGTTATACACTCATATTTAATACTAAATTTGATATGTAAAAAATTTAAAAACAATAATATTTTATGTACGTCATGTAATTAAAACTAGATTGGTTGCGAGTGTCGTTCCTATAAATTCTTTTTATATAATAATATTATTTTAAGTTTTAAGTTCTTTTACGTTTTAAATTTTAGTTAAATAAAATTTTTTATCCCTTTTAATTTTTAATTTAAAGATTTATTAGATTTTTGTTTTTTTAATGTTTAATCCTATTTTTGTTCTTACTTAAATCTAACGTCGATTTCGAACTAGATGTCAAATATTTTGTTCTCTTCCATGCCAAATATTGCCTTCTCTTTCATGCAGGCTGCAGCTTTGCTTTGTTTATCATGTCGGTCCAATTTTTATATACGGTATTTTTTATAATTTAAATTCTATTTGAAATTTTTTTAAGTCGAGTCAAATTGTTCAAGTTTATGTTCAAATTTAATCGGTAATATTTATAATGTTATAATTCTAATTTAAATGACTATTTATAACCATATACGATACACATACATATATATATTTTCATGTGTGATATACATGTATCATCCAGAGTTAAGGTGCTCAACTGAAACTTGAAAATCAATTCACGAGTTATTCGAGTCTCCTTTATAACTCAAACTTTATTTGAGCATTTTTCGAGTCAAGTCGAGTTTTACTCGCCCTACATCAAAAAGCATAAGAATGACAGTTACATGAGTAAATTTGCTGAGCAGATACAATCAAAACCAATCAATTTTCTCATTTAAAAACATTAATTACTTGGATTTCAAAAATGAAATATCTTCAAACAGATTCAGATTTTCTATTAACTTCACAAACAGATCAGACTTATCAAAAAGAAATTGTTTAAACATTTTATATAATCTTTCATCTTCACTTCAAAGTTTCTTTTCCATCACAAAGTTCAAGAATTTTTAAACATGAGACTGAAAGATTTCCAGTTTAAACTCAAGGTAAGCAAATTCCAACACCACTTCCATTTTTTTTGTCAAAGGTGATTTCTTTTTCATAAATTTAACGTATGAAAAACGAAATGATTCGTTTCCAAGACTGAAACCCAGATTTTCTTTTCCATATTTGACTTCATATAGAACTTGGTTTTCATGAATCAGCTCTGGGATTTTGTTTTCATTCTCTTTTTTTGATGTTTTTTGGGTGCTGGAGCAGGCGTTTAAGCTGCGGCGATTCCGTATCGGAGATGGTGGGAGCAAGAAAAGAGAGAATGGGGTTAAAAAGAAGCCTTCATGGATGATGCCAGTCTCTCATGGCTACCATGTGGTTGGAAATAAGTCACCGGGAGGTTGCTCTGATGAACCAGAGTTTGATTCAGTCGTGGTCCAACGAGAGCAAATCGATGAGCTCGAGTTATGGTTCTTCGGAGTTTTTGATCCGAGGATTGGCGATGGTGTTACCAAGTATATACAGTCTCATCTCTTTGATAAGAAGCCTAAACAGGTAAACATGGAATCATATTTTCCTATATGTGTGTGTATGTGTATGTGTATGTGTATGTGTATGTGTATGTGTATGTGTATGTGTATGTGTATGTGTATGTGTATGTGTATGTGTATGTGTATGTGTATGTGTATGTGTATGTGTATGTGTATGTGTATGTGTATGTGTATGTGTATGTGTATGTGTATGTGTATGTGTATGTGTATGTGTATGTGTATGTGTATGTGTATGTGTATGTGTATGTGTATGTGTATGTGTATGTGTATGTGTATGTGTATGTGTATGTGTGTGTGGATTGTGATATGTTGGAAACTTTCGTTGCAGTCTCGAATCAGTAGGAAGACGAAGGAGACAATGAAGAAAGCGTACCTTGGAGCCAGAGCAAAGGCGAGAGAGGCACAGAAGGAAGACGAGGCATTTCGAGCAGGGTCGGCGTCCGTGATGCTTGTCAACGGAGAAAAGTTAGTGATGGCTAACCTGGGTGGCTATAGAGCCGTTGTATGTAGAGACGGTATGGCTCGTCAGCTGAGCAGCAAGCACCATGGTGGAGCTAGAAGACATTGGACCCGCAGACTGTTTCCAGGTTCTGTTCTTAGACCAGAGTTCGAATCAATCGGAATTTCGGTTTTCGATATATGTATACATATATCAAAAACATTTTGTGAATGACATTATCTGATGATGTGCTGTGTCATATTTGTGCCTAAAGTTCGTATATTAGCATGCGATTCGAGTAATGCAGCAGCGATAAGGCACACCAAGAGCTCAGAACTTCTTGTTGGGGCTGAAAAGCTCAATGCTGAGACTGAATTCATCATTATAGCAAGCACTGGAATCTGGGAGGTACATCAAAATAAAACCATTTTTCATTGAGTTCTGATGCATTTTTGGTTATAGGTATCCATGTCGATATACGACACCACACCCGAGTCTGAGTAACATACGCTTAAGCTGCAACTCGTTCTACTCATGTGCACTGTTCTTCATTCCAGGTGATGAAAAATCAGGAGGCTGTGAACCTCATCAGGCATTTGGAGGATCCGCAAGAAGCAGCCGAGTGCCTGACAAAGGAGGCTTCAACAAGAATGAGCAGGAGCAATATATCATGTGTCATCATTCGTTTCGATTAGTAGTATACTATCCGTTTTCGTCTAGAGTTTTGAGTACCCATTATCATGTATCAATGAATCTCGAATTGTTAATGCTTGAAGGAATTTTCTCATTTACAGTAAACAATGTGAGAATTCATGGATACAAAAGAAAGTAAATCTAAACCAGGAGGAAAACTCAGCTAGAAACCGATTCAGTTCAAGAACATTAACCGATAAATGTGGCTGCAGAAAGAACTTTTTTACAAACATATTCTTAATGGTACCTAAGCTTTTCAGGTTGTAATACGGGAAAATAAATTGAAAAATATGTATGTAAATGTTAGGCAGCCAAATCCGAAGAAAAGAAACAACAAAGTACATGGCTTCACCTTCATTGTCAAGCCATGTACTTCTTTTCACTGGTCTTGCTTCGGAATGGTGACAACAACGAAAATGAGCGAGAAGCTGCATGATTATATATATAAAGTCCTTCAGATTCTCTACCTTAATACCAATAGTTGTGAACATTGGGGGAAAAAGGATTGAAGGGTAATGAGCAGCAAATGCTTACATTTTTGTGGAGTATTACTAGCTGTCGGGGTCTCATCCTGCGAAATCAGATTCTTTAATGTATGAACTGATAACAACGAGAAAACTAGTCAGCTTCGGAGCCAAATACAATCAGAAATTTAACAGAAGATATGTAAAAAAACATTGTTCACGCTCTACCGTACTGAAACCAAGTATAGTTCATGCACATACCAAGCCATATCTTGTTTAAGAAACGAGGTAAAGTTAACGCAGGGTGCCAGGACAGCTTTTATAGAAGAATATGATTTCACACAGGCTATCAGACCCCGAGATAGTCCGACTTTTTTTTGGTTACAAGATAGTTGTGCATTTTGTATCTTGGCACACAAGGCAACTACCTTCACTAGATGAGGCAGCGTTCGCACCCAACTCTTCAGCCTCACTGTTTGAATCAACACTATGTTCACTTCTATCTGAGCTATGATTCTTTTTTCCAAACTTCAACAGCCTCACTGTTTGAATCAAAACTATGTTCGATGACTCCTTTACCTGATGCTTATCCAACACTTCAGGAATCTTTTCGAGTTTCAAGTTATTAGTCTCAGCCACAAGAGCTCTAACATTCCCTGAGTCTGCTGTTGCAGCCTGCATGCTAGCTGGAGGTGCTTTGTCATACTCGGAACTTCCAGTACACGGATCTTCCAAAGAAGAGACCCGAGGTAAGGGGGCTTGATACTGGTTTTCCGTAACACTCGTGCTTGTAAATTTTGACAATTCCTTCTCAGTGTTACTTACATTTCCCTTTTGAACCTGCAATTACGTACAATATATTTAGAGGCACATGAAATATATTTTCTCGGTGTTGCTTGAGAATAAAGTTTCAATTTAATATGGGACGGCCAGTCTTCCTTTGCAATGTGCATTGTTAAATGATAAAAGATTATCTAAATGTTTAAATAATCAAAATAATTCTAAGAATGATAATTAGAACTATAAAATTCTAGGCTACATTTTTTGCAAATCCTACCACATAAGCTTGTGGTTTTTGTTCGTTCCTACTTGGTTCATTAACATCGGTGGTGGAAGAAATACTTCCGGTCACCTTCTGAGTCATTTCAGTTCCTCCAGATTTGCTGCTGGTAACATCAGGGGATTTAGTTGTTTCGATTTTGAGCTCTGGAAGAGATGCAATCTTACTTTTATCATGGTTCACAATTGCTGATATTTTTTTGCTTTCTTGCACACCAGATACTTTTGTTTTCTTTGATGGCTCGGAGTTCCGCGACTTCACTGAAGAAACAAGTGGGCTGCTACTTGTTTTTGGTTCTGATAATCTCCTAATCCTCGCCATAGATACCTTTGTATCGGGAGTTACACCGCCAATGTCCTTCGGTTCAGGCAATGATGAAACTGACTGGCTTAATCTATTTCCATGGGATGGAGTTCCAGTGTTCAGTTTGCTTGGTTTAGAAGCTTTGTGAGAATCAGCTGATCCCACAGAAGCAGGCTTGATGGACCTTTGTAGCGGCGATGATGATCCAGGCTCACCATCAATAAACTTCGACGCCTTATGAGAGCTCGGAGAAAGTTTTGATGGAAATTGTTTCCGGTTTTTTGTGGCCACCGATGACTGCACCGGAACAGAACCGCCTCTAGCAGCAATTCTCTTTTGTCTCTCCATCTTCAATGCTTCAAGTCGTTTAATTTCAGCCTCTTCCTGAAAAAGGGATCAAATATGAATCACTAATAAGGAAAAAAGAATTCATTTGATAAACCACATGAGCTAGTTGCAAAGAGAGCTGAGGTTGTACAATGTACTATAAGCATTCGAAGAATTCAGTTCACCGAAAGCAACATACCTTCTCCTTCTTTATTTTCTGAAGATCAGCTTTATAGGTTCTTAGCCTCTCAGCCCGGACTTTTGCTTCATCCAAAGGACTCAGTTTTGAAGGTTTTCCTCTCCCTATTGGCCCTACAGCCTTCTTTTTATCAAAAGGATCAATAAGTTTCGATTTTCGGTCCTTTTCTAACTTTTTCGACCCTTGCATTCCCTCTTTATTTTTCTTAACCAGTGAAGCACCATCTTCGACATGAACTTGCATTTCATAATCCAAAGCCGGATCATATCCGAATGACCCCATTTCTGCTCCACGCTCAGGCATCAAACACAAATCATCAGGTTCATAATTGACCTGGCTTCCAACCCTATTAGGCATATTTTCTGCTTTCTGAAGTGACAACGAGAAATCGGAATCCATATTGATAGCACTGCGATCATCGGTTCCGACTTGAGTGACTGAAGTGGACCTGAATGGAACAATGTAGGAATCATCATGTACATCATTTGATGATCTTTCCAAACCGTCGGAAGAACGTTCAAACTGATTAAAAGTCTGTGGATCTGATGGAGAATTTGTAACATCTGACGGATTCTGTTGTCTATCTAGGATGAATTCATCATTTATGGTCCTTCGACAAGCTCTCCAGCCATCCATTTCACCATCAATGAAAATCCTGCCACCATCAGCAGGGTGACCACCTCTTCCAATAGTCCAAGACTGATCATTTGATGCTTTAGGTAAGCGAGAGCCACTTGCACTAATTTCATGCATGTCGGTTGCATTCCCTTCTTCGAATCGACCCATTTCTCGTCCCTCGAAAACTAAAGGGTCTTCACTTCCATGCACTCCGTTCGCTCTTCTCTTTCCTTGAACTTCCTTTGCTGTCAAAAACATTTCTTGGTCAGTTCTACATTCTTCGTCTTCGTCTTCAGCATCTCCAAGTAAATAATTTTGAAATGCTTGCCAGTGTCCACCATCCGTCTCCTTCCCGTTAGCCGTTTCTTCCACATCCTCATCAGAGCTAGAATGAGACTGTGAATCACTACCTGAAGAGTTCTCCTTTTGTGAAGTGATATAATTGATGTTCCGAATGACCACCATTCCCGACTGCTTTTTACCTGACCTGCTACTCTTCTTTCTCGGTTTTGGACTTAGCGAAGTTCCGTTCTCCAACTCCTCGTTATCTTGAGATTTCGCTATCTCCATCTCCCAAGTATCTGATCCACTATGGCTTTCTCTACTCTCCATTGAATGCCGTTTCTGTATTCTTTTACCAGCATTGTGTCTCGGATCCTCCATCGACGGATAAGGTTGCTGAAAGAATGGACTACCTCCAGGATAATTCGGGTAGTAAGGCATTCCTTGCATTGGATATCCTTGAAAGGGTGGCAAACTACCCAGTGGAGAATGGATAGGCCAGGGAGGAAACACGGGGTGCGGATACTGAGATTGGTAAAATTCTTGACGACCCGGGGCTTGTTGATCCATTGAAGGCTTCTCATCTGGCCATGTCAGAATTTTATTTGTTTCAGTTAATAATTTAGGTGACAAACTAGCATTTATCTAGATGACACCTCTAAAACACATACCTGTACTTGATTCAACACCAGATTTTCCGTTGCTCTCGGAAAACACAATGCCAGTTGCATTCATAGCGGGGAAATCAGATCGACTAGACATTGCTTCAGCTGCTTCAATCTCAAGCCACTGGCCAGTTTCATGCTTTCCTTTCCATAATTCAGTAAATTTTATACAAGCATCCCTGCAATGAAAAGAGAACTTAATTGAGAGACATTTCACAGGTGCACAAATTACTCTTGCAGCGGGCATCATTGACGGAAAACTGTAGTATGGTTGCATAGAATTAAGTTCCCTATTTGAAAATACAACGTACCTAAAACGAGAGGCTCCGAAAGTTTCAGCAAATGAAGTCAAAGGTGCCATGTGATCGATGTCAAAACCAGCAGCTACAGCTCGCGCAAATGCCATACTTTGCTCTTTCTGCAGCACTGTCTTCCTAGTCTCCAGGACCTTCAAAAGTTGAGCTCTGGTGAAAAGGCGAAACAATATGTTATGTATGGCCTTAAGATTATTCGAACAAATTAAACATACAAAAAGAGATGATAATTCAACATTATGTTCTTCATTGTTAACATGAAATAATATGCCACTCCTCTCATTAAAATCGAAGTGACTCCTCAAAACTATTGATAGTATTCAATCCGATATCATCAATTACAAATTGTCCATTCAGCCACACTACGACATACTTAGAATTTCCCTCCACAGAAGATGCATTCGCTTCCGAACGCAGTGCACTAGGCTGCAAGGAAGAAAACAAAGATTTAATCAAATTTATGAGAAGATTTAACACATGCTAAGAATTATTTAGTGTATACTAACTGAGTAAAGGACGATGGCTTTCTCGTCGTTGGAATCCGGTGTAGCCCTGCTGCCTGTCGAAAGCCATCAGGTATAATACAAGAACAAATAAAAAATTTTAAAAAGGGAGAAGGTTTAACAAACATGAAGCTTTATTAGTAACTCGAGAAAGGATAAAGCAACACAAACATACAAATTAACTGGAAAACATGAAATAGTATGACTTTTTGGTCCATAAATTCATCCGTAATTTATATTAAAAATGGCACCAGTCCAGTTAGAGTGAAGACCATAGGAAAAAAAGTTACGAATGGTACCTTCCGTGCCGTTTCTTTCCACGGGTTTTACTTGAAGTTCTTCTACCTGTCGAAAGAAAAAAGAACATGTATACTTACTCTCCATGGTATACAACATATAATAAAACTCCTAAAAGTACTACTTAGTACTTACAGCACTCAATCCTATATTGTTATTGCTTTGAATTGCAATGGCCTCTTCAATCTGCAAAATTTCAGATTCGACGGTATACACCCGTTCCAAAATCTCGGGAGTACTCACGAACCGAACAAACCTTCGAATGCCAAAAAGACAAGTTACTTTCTCGTGTAAATTTCGAGCCATTTTGACAAGACCGATACACATGATAGACTCAACCATCACACTATCACAATTCACAACACAAAAACAGTGATCCAATGCCATTTGTGAACCAAGATGCATCAACGGCGGGTTCTGGTTGAAGGATAATCGAATAACAGTGTAAATTTCGAGCCATTTTCGACAAGACAGATACACATGATAGACTCAACCATCACACTATCACAATTCACAACACAAAAACAGTGATCCAATGCCATTTGTGAACCAAGATGCATCACCGGCGGGTTCTGGTTGAAGGATAATCGAATAACAGTGTAAATTTCGAGCCATTTTCGACAAGTTTGGTAGACATGATAGACTCAACCATCACACTATCACAAGACAACACAAAAGCAATGATCCAATGTCATTCTATAACAGAAAAGACTCATCAAATGAAAATAATCCAAGCAAAAAAATAAGACTATAAACCTTTCCACTGTTCCCTTTGTGAACCAAGATGCATCAATGGCGGGTTCCGGTTGAAGGATAATTGAATAACCCCCCTTGGACATCTGCTCTTGTGCAGTCTCCAAATGTGCAAGAAATGGATTAATCAAACCTGAAGCCATCTTCTCAGTCTTCCCATTTGCAGATATCACCAAATCACACCTGGTAAAAGTGAAAGCAGAACATAATAATCTAGTTCAAAAATCTTAAACATATATAAACATTAACAAACTCTAATGCTAACATTATGAAGCTAAGTATTAGCATTTAGCAAATAAATCAAATGAAATCCTATTCCAAACCTGGTTCGAGTTGGTGTGAGCTGAAACACCACTGAGTCAAGTCGAGCTGAAGACTTCATAGCTACCCTTCAAAAAAAAGATCTTTGATGGTGAAATGGAGAGAAAAAACAAAAAAGCAACAATTTTTCATGAAAAAACCAGAAAAAGAGCAAATTTTGACATTTGGGGTTGTAAAGATAGCTCACTCAACTCAAGTAACCAATAAAAGGTTTGCACTTTGTAGTACCTATAGGAAAAGGAAAGTTGTGATAGAAACAAAAGGGTTTTTTAAATATAGAAAGTAAAAAAGCTTCCTTTCAGAGAGAGAAAAAGAGGATCCAAATACTGTTTTGTTACAGACAATCCGTGGGATTGATGGGAAATGAAAACAGGGAAAAATTATTCCATGAATCTAGACCACCATGTCATCTATGGTCTTTCTTACTAAAAATCAGTCACATAATTTTATTTTCATGTCATTTTTTTTTTAAAGATGAATCTTCACCTTTTTAAACCATGTAAATAGGAAGTATAGATGACGTGGTGGTCCGGGATCATATAATAATTTCTCGAAAACAGGAGATTTCTTTGCTGGATGTTGAAAATGGAAATGCGCAGGCAGGGGTGTAATGGGAAGTTCAATCAAAGTTGACTGCGAATATGGAAAATGCTGAAGCATTAAGGAACAAAAATTACATTCGTTGATGATATGATTTGCTTGGGAATTTACAAAAGTGGCCATTTTTGTTCTTCTGTCGATGGGGACGTTAATGATTTATCTAGAATTTAAAATTTTAAATTATAAACTCTAAATTATTAATATTAGATTCTAAACTTAGAATTTAATGACTATTTCTATAAGTTTTAAAAGATTAGGCTAAACTATGTCTCTTTTTTGTAATAGGTGTTTAATTTTTTTTGTTAAAATAGGTGCCTAAACTTTCATTTTAGCTGAGATAAGTGCCCAAATTATTTTTTTGACTGAAATAAGTGTCTAAACTTTCATTTTTAGTTTATTTTAAAGTCAGTTTTAGCACCTACTTTGACACTTATTTCAACAAAAAATAAAAATTTAAACACTTATTTCAGCAAAAAAAATGAAAGTTTAGGCACATATTTCAGCCAAAAAAATATTTTATGCACTTATTGTAAAAAAAACATAGTTTGAATACTTATTTCGTTGTTAAATCAAAAAATTAATGGCCAAGACGGTATTTTTTATAGTATTATAATTACCGGTGTACTTTATTTAAAAAAATTAAAGTAACTTTTTTTAAAAAAATCCCTTAAAATGGCTAAAAACTTAAAATTTAAAATTTAAATTCTTTATTCTTAATTCTAACCTTTAAAAATTAAACTCTAAACCCTAAATTTTTAATTATATAATTTAAACCTAAAAATTAAAAAAATAAACTTTACAAGGATGTGTATTAAAGTTTTTTTCTTAAAAAATATGAAAAATCCCACCTAATATCATCATCGAAGTCTAATCTCTTCTTCAAATCATCCGTTTTCCTTCCAAAAAAAATCCCGAGAAAATTAAATCTTTGTCCTAAACCCAGATCCGTAGATCATCACCCCAAATTCATCCCGATAAATCTGTTTCTTTTAGATTCTTTTCCCATATTCCCCCTTTTCCGGAGCACATCAAAATCTACCCTTTTCCCCTTTAATACTCTCCAAGTTTTATCTCTCTCAACTTTTTTAATCACCTAAAAAATGCAGCTTGATGACCCCAAAATGCTTCTTCTGGTTACGTGATTAATGGGTAACCGTGAATTTTCAATCAAGTTTTCTACTTTAGTTCACCCCCTTTAGTCACTTGAAGGGATAACCTTTTTTTGGGGAATTTTTGGAGGTTCTTACAAGGATTTAGTAATCTGGGTCTTGATTTTCAGAGTTGATAGATACTGATTTTGATTAGATCATGGAGCATATTATCGGTGGAAAATTCAAGCTTGGTCGAAAGATCGGGAGTGGGTCGTTTGGTGAACTTTATTTAGGTATTATGATTAATTATTACTTTTTTTTCATCTTTCCAGCTGCTTTATTAATTATGTTTTTATGTATGTTATTTGCAGGCGTTAATGTACAAAGTGGAGAAGAAGTGGCTGTTAAGCTGGTAATTTTTTTTTTGGCGTTTTAATGCTTTTCCCCAACTTTAATTAGTAATGGTGGAAGTTTTTTTTTTTTTTTTGGCTTTCTTTTTGTTTACTAAAGTGTATTAGTTGATCACTTGGTATGATAAAATTGATGACCAATTTAGCTGAGAATTGTTGCAGTTGTATTTGATGTTATTCTTTGATGCATTTCCTTGTGGTTCATTCGGACACCTGGTATTTAACATCATTCATCTTCTTGGGTGTAAACTACTTCAGTAGTTGATTTGTATGCATAAGTGAAAGGATATCTGCTGGCATCAGTGAATGTTTAACCCAAAGAAGTTTTTTTATGCCTGTTGAAATCGAACAAAATCAACTAGTTGATTTCGTTTTTCTTTTAAGTAGTTCGCCTAGTTGGACTTGGAGCTGGAGCTTAGATGTCCGCAATTAGTTCAAGGTTGCTCTGTAGATAACACTAACAGTATGCAGTGAGCTATAATTCCATTGGTGGAGAGTTCATATATATGCTTGTTTTTATAATGATAAAAGAACTAAGGGGGTAAACTTTGGTTTGACTGTGACTTTGACTATTCTTAGAGTTGGACTGTGGCATGTTGTATTTTAATATAGGGATGGATCTATCGATTATTCGAGCTGATAGTTTCTGGTGATCTGTTTAAGTAATGCTTAAAAGAATTTGTACAGTAGTCTAGTTGTAATATTGTTGTTATATTTCTATTTTTCTTTTGTCATTCAAACGGATTTCACGATATTGCTGATGTTTGAAGTTTTGGATCTGTTATCAATATGTACTCTTGTTTCCCAGGAACCTGCCAAGACAAAGCATCCCCAACTTCACTACGAGTCAAAGCTGTACATGCTTCTTCAAGGGGGAAGTAAGCTTCGTTTTTCTCTCAATCTATTTATTATGGTCAATAATAAACATTGAGTAGTTTCTTACTTTCTTTTACGTGTGTAGCGGGTATTCCACATTTAAAATGGTTTGGAGTTGAGGGTGAATACAATGCCATGGTTATTGATCTTCTTGGACCAAGCTTAGAAGACTTGTTCAACTATTGCAATCGGAAGTTTTCTTTAAAAACAGTTTTGATGCTTGCAGATCAATTAGTAAGTATGCTATCGATTTTTGAAACTTTAATCTAGTCAGTTGGCTGCCTTACTAATAATTGCTCTTTCTTGTTGCTTCAGATAAATAGAGTTGAGTATATGCACTCTCGTGGTTTTCTTCACCGTGACATAAAGCCTGATAACTTTTTGATGGGTTTAGGGCGCAAAGCAAATCAGGCATGTTCTTCTGTTTAATCCCTGCAGCATATGTGTTTTTGGTTAGATAATCTTGATAAGGTTTTCATGCAAATTTTAATTCCTTTGCAATATAATCTCCCTCGCAGTGTTTATCTTTTCCCTTAACCGAAATTCAGTTTGACATATGAGTATCGTTCGAGTCAATATACACTGGGCTCTTCAAGTTTCTGTTGTTCAATTCCATTGTTTCCCTTTTTTCATTGCAGGTATACATAATTGATTATGGCCTTGCAAAAAAGTATAGGGATCTTCAAACGCACAAGCACATACCATACAGGTAAAAGTTCTTGATGTTTTTACCTGTAAATTTTGATATTTTCTCTCGTAGACCACGAGATCTAATAGAATGGCCGCTTAGATGAAAAGAGACTATTAGAACCTTAATCAGTTATGTTTGTCCATTATCGGCAAACTTAAGGCATCTGTTTTGGGATTTCTAAGACTGAAGAGTGCCTTATAAACAATTTGGTTTCATACAATTAGCTATTTTGTGGAAAGCTTGATACTTGTTCTGCTTTTACTTTTTGTTATTAATTGTCAACTCTTCCATTAAGGATAGCTCTCTAGTGATATCATTTATATGTACCACGGTGATCTCATCTTGTAACTAGCCGTGGACACTCATTAAGTTGTCCATTTTTTCTTGTAGGGAAAACAAGAATCTTACAGGGACAGCTCGATATGCAAGTGTTAACACTCACCTTGGAGTTGGTGAGTGAACTTGCTGCATCAAACATCAATTTGTGTTTTACTTTCAGAAACACCCCTTGCCATTGATTTTTTTGGCTTAATATGTGATCCAACTATTCTCCATGGAACATGCAGAGCAAAGCAGGAGAGATGATCTGGAATCTCTTGGTTACGTGCTCATGTACTTCCTGCGCGGAAGGTTGGTTGAACTCATTACTTGGTTGCTTACTAGACAAAACCCGTTTAGTTGTCGAGTCACATTATTAACTTTCTTGTTCCCTGTCAGCCTTCCATGGCAGGGCCTGAAAGCCGGCACCAAAAAGCAGAAGTATGACAGGATTAGTGAAAAGAAAATGCTTACTCCCATAGAGGTACCATTACTTGCTTGCTGTTAATATGGGATATTCTACTTATTCACCGTGTTCTAGAAATTGAAAATTGAATGCATGCCTGATATGTAACATGCCATCTTCAGGTCCTTTGCAAATCGTATCCTTCTGAGTTCACACCATACTTCCATTATTGTCGCTCGCTACGGTTTGAAGACAAACCGGATTACTCATACCTGAAAAGGCTGTTTCGGGACCTTTTTATTCGTGAAGGTTAACTTGTTATTTTAGGTCCCATTGTCCATATATTGGTCACTTCTGATTTTTGAAAATTTAATCGATTTTCTCATTTGTTCATTATCACAAATTTTGGTGAGATCTTTTATCATAAAATCTGTTTGATTGAGCTCCTAAATTAATTGATTTTGATAATAAATTGATGCAGGTTATCAGTTCGACTATGTATTTGATTGGACTATACTGAGGTATCCACAGGTTGGCTCTAGCTCAAGAGCACTGGTCAGTGATCTTTAATTTGAAAACGTTAATTTTCATGGATATACTGTTTTTTATTTCTTCGTTAAGAATTCCGATACTTATATTTCTTGTCATTCCTCAACAGCCAAGCCCAAAACCAGGTTTAAATCCCCCCGGAGCATCTGCTGAAAGAACAGAGAGGCCTTCTGGTCGGTTCCTTTTCTCAACCCGGTTTGAGACTATATTCCGCCAATTTAACTGGTTATAAATTTTGACATAAATATCATATTTGAGACATCTTACTTGTCCATGTTCCAACTTTGATTTCCTTAATTTAGTGAACTTACATTTTTTATGCATATTTTTATTTATTGCAGTTGGGCAAGAGATTCGAGGAAGGTTCTCTGGTGCGGTTGAGGCATTTGCTAGACGAAACAGCTCTGGCCATGGTTTGCATGGTGATCAGTCGAGATACAGATCTTCAGATGAGGTGCCATCGTCAAAGGATGTGGTGAGCAACCTTTGCTTCTACATTTTTGCTTTCTTTCTCGGAAATTGAAGTTGAATGCTTTAGCTATTTGCTACCAAATTTAATGGATCTTTTTGAACTTCTCTCTCCTTCAGCAACCTGATTCTGACAGGACTCGCACCTCCTCGAGAAATGATAGTGCTTCAAAGAGGCCTGTCGTATCAAGCAGCCAACCTGGCTCCTCTGGTGAGCCTAGTGAGAATCGTTCTAGTAGATTACTCTCGAGCAGTAGTCGCCTACCAACGACTCAGAGGGTTCAACCTGGCTTTGAATCCAAATCATCATCTTTCACTCGCACTGCAGCCACAAGAGGTGGCCGTGATGACACCCTACGGAGCTTCGATCTCTTGACAATCGGAAGTGGAAAAAGGAAATAAACGACACACACAACTGGTAAGAAGAATTTGCCTATTCTAGTTTCTTCTGATGGAGATAGTGGCACTATAATCGGTATTCACGAACCGTTACTCCATATATGTCTGCTACCGGGCTCCATCCACAACAATCTCCCCAAAGAAGTCTATCCCGGAAAAAGAAAAACTCTTTGATCCCGTCCTCTCGAACCAATGTCAAATGCCAGGTGTTCTTGCTTGCCCTGCAAGTTCCATGTCGATATTTGATTTTCTAGCACTCATGTCGATATTTGATATTCGGGAGAATTCTATGAAGTGTCGTTTGTTACGAGAAGTTTGCAGGAGTTATTGTACGACTTTGCATAATTAGAACATCGACATCAGATATTGTATTGCCGGATGTCTATTTTCAGTTCTAATCTCGAGATTCGGAGTGTTTAACAAGGAGAAACTATAGAAAAAGGAAGAATTTACACATTAGAAAGAGTTAAATTCATGACCTCCAACATATATTGAAAGAATATTTACATTCAGATTATGTCTATTAGTTGTAGTAGTATTTTACAAAAGAACAATCTCCAACTTCAATCCACTTTGTTTGTATCTTAAAAACTTGAAATGCAAGTAAGTGGCAAAAACAAAAGCTTCTCACCAAAGAAATATTAGCCTCTTTATCTTCAGATAATCCGAGGTCATCGTTAACCTCACGGCCACCACGGAACCAAGTCAGGTCATTTTCTATAACGTTCCTCGGGGGCTTCATGTTGTGGTGGCAAGAGGTTTATGAAGCTCCCTTGAACGTGTTGACTGGCAGCCGCAGCCGCAGCCGACTCATCCTCTGCAAAATATAGACCAATATTAATGAGTGAACCACCCCAATTATGCCGAAACCTCAACTTTCGGAGCTTCATACATTGTGTAACCCGCAGATCGGACCTCAGCTGTAAAAAAAGTGTAATAATAGGGATAGTGTCTTACCGAAAAGGGATTTGATGGAGGGTCTTTTCGGTTTTGAGGTCTTCTTCTTTAGCTCGGCTGCAACGGAATAAATGAAAACAGGTCACAAGTAAACTTGTGTGCGAAGCAACCGGAAGAGGACTGAGAAAGATTGAAGGGACAAAACTCAAACGGAACAAAGGACGAAGCGAAAAATACCGATGCCAGGTAACTGACTGTCGTTTACGATTTCAAAGTTCTTGTATGTGTAACCAACAAAGTTTATATCCTTGGATGAAAGCATCTGGCATCAAAGGGAAAATTTTGGTATGATGTTGGCTAGTCAAGTTCTTGAGGTTCCAAATATTATAATCGAAAATTCGAGTATCCGAACGAACCTTTCTCCATGGACCTGATGTTGTTGCAGACGGAATTTGGTTATCAGCCTGGTGCATGAGAGAAAAAAAGAGAAGAATAAGAATACGTCGAAAATTCGAGTATCCGAACGAACCTTTCTCCATGAACCAATCTACCTCTTCAAACTTCTCAAAGTTCTGCGTGTCCAACTCATCGTTGACTTCAGGAATAAATGCAGCTTTCATTTGGTATAATTTGTCCCATTCAATGCCTTTAAACCATGGGTGAGCCTGAAAAAAAAGAACCAGTTAATCTAAATGCATTCCATTGTAAAACAGAATCGTAGAATCTTGAACCGAACACCCGAACACCACCTTAATTTCATCGGCGCCCTTTGTTCCGAGCCTCTGCTCAACATTACATAAGAGTTTACTGATAAGATCTTGAGCTTCCGGGGATAGTTTCGCTTCTTCGGGAAACTTTAAGTGCGTTCTCCAATTTACTATCTGGAATACTCAAAACAAAGAACAACAAGAAGTGTTAACTACTTTAGAGTTGCGATATCGAAGCTTATCACACAAGGTAATGGTAATAACTTACCTTCCGACAGGTCGACATTGGCTCGTCGGAATAAAAGGGTGGATATCCAACAAGCATTTCATACATGATAGCACCAAGAGACCACCTACAGAAGAATAAACAATAAAAAACATCATAACATATCTAACAATATATATATATATATAAAGAATGTTTGATATATACAAACCAATCACATTCCATTCCGTATCCTTTCTTCAGCAAAACCTCTGGAGCAATATAGTCAGGTGTACCGACTGTAGAATACGCCTGAGAATTACGAAATTTAAATGTTTAAACGACATTAGTTTGCAATTTCAACAAGCCTATAACTTTCCTGCTTTCTAAACTACATGGTGGTCAAGTAATTACAAGCATCCTTCTGTTCCTCTGCCAATGCTGCAACTGCTCTTGTTGTGTGCGTTTCGGTGGAGCAGGCCGTCCATCACTTTGAAGAGCCCCACTGATATTTGCCACGGAAAAGTCCTTTTCCCGGAGATTGCTGCAATCTAACGGTTTACATAATCCAAAATCCGATAGTTTCATATGACCATTTTTATCGAGGAGCAGGTTGTCAGGCTTGATGTCTCTGCAACATAGAATGAGTTCACCCTTTAGTGCAGACCGTTACATAAAAGCTTATATAGGTTTAATGTCACACCAACTCACCTATGAATATAATTATGTTTGTGAATCGATTCAATCGCCAGGACAGTTTCTCCGACGTAAAACCTGGCTTCATCTTCGGTTAGTATATCCTTCCGCATCAGTAAAGTCATCATATCGCCCCCAGGTAAATATTCCATAATTAGATATAGATACTCTTCATCTTGGAAGGAGCAATATAGTTTGACAATGCAATTACTGTCAACCTCCGCAAGTAGATTCCTCTCAGCTCTCACATGTTCAACCTGACGATCCGAAACACAAACTAACAAATAAGCATCATGACTCGGCACACGTTAAGGCGACTATATAGCATGCTTCAAATCGTGTACCTGGCCTCTACGAAGCATTTCAGACTTCTTAAGCTTCTTCATGGCATAAACATGACCAGTTGCCTTCTCCTTACAGATTCTAACCTGTATAGTAACACAAAAATCTAGTGGTAGACATAACATATCAAAATTTTCTTAATTTTTGGATATAATTACCTCACCAAATGCACCCTTTCCTATCATTGTCAACGGCTCGAAATCAGTGGCACCCATCTTATGCCTCTGAAGACGCATGTATTCCGTTTCCTTCTTCTCTAAATACTTCAGTAAGTTGTTTTGTTCTTCCTCGGAGACTTCAGCATCGGCTAATTTCTTTTCTAGAATATCACGTCTGCAGATGATACAGAATGCCAAACATGCTACTAAGCATCGCCACGAGATAATTCTACCCGAATTGTAACATTACTTACTATACATGGGGAAAACTAGTTCCCATGAGAGGAACTAAAGAAGAATTTAAACCATACCGCTCCTTTCTTTCCTGGAGGCTTTTCATCTGCTTCTTGTAATGGTCCTCGATATACTGCTTTGCAGCTGCTACTCGCTGTTTGGTGACGTTTGATGGCGCCTCTTCACTTGTTGGCGGTTTAGACACCTCCTTTGCATTACCTGCACCTTCTTTCTTCTTCGAAGGCCTCGACTTGTCTTTCGATTTCAACTTGTTGAACCAACACCTTGCAGTTTCCATAGCCTTATGAAAGCTCCGCTCCTAGATGTACATTCTAGCTCATCACTATTATCGAAATATCAGCTGTCGAAGGATACGACGCGAACAAACAAAGATCAGATAATTGGATAAAAACATTCTGATTAGCAGAAACCTCATGATCTTTGCACTATTAATTTCTATGTTAAGCATAATTAGTTGTGGCATGCTACTACTAGGCAGCTAAGTATGCACTATTAGACATTCCTTTGCACATTATATGTTTTTTTCCCAACATCTTACAGCAATTAAACAACAAAACAAACCTCAATTCAAAAACCAATTCCCAACTAAGAACAAGGCAAAGAAGAAACAAGTCGAAACCCGAAACCCGAACCATTTTCGATTCACAGTGAAAAGAACTTATCACAATAACACTTAATCATCACTTCAGAACACAAAATGAAATGATGCTGTGATCCTCACCTATTCACCAAATCTAGAGCTTTTTCTTATTTTGTTTTGATTTACCAATTTACCAACTAAACAAAACAATCAAAATCTGACACTAAAGTGAATCTAAGAACAAGAACAACAACCTAAAAACCAAGATCAGAGAACAATTGCAAGTGTTTCTCACCAACCAAACAGAAACAGTAAAATCCAAATCTCAACTCACTCAAAACCAACACTAAAACTTAAAACTCAATAAAAATGGGAAAAAACCAATTAAGAAAAGCAAAAAATAATTGCAGTAACTGAATTGAACGCACCATTAAAGCCACTGAATAAAAACTGAACAGGAAGGATTGGACAGAAGAAAAGATGAAACTTTCAGCGTTGAAAATGCAGAGGATGGTGAAGCAAAACAAAGAGAAAGCATAGAGAATGGAAGATTGGGAGGAAATTGAAGCCCATTGATTAACAATTTTCAGGCTTTTTTTTCAAAACTTGGAAAAAAAATGGAAGCTTTGGCTTTGCAAAGTCCTTTGCTTTGCTTTCAACTGCTTTTATATTTATTACTCTTATTTTACATTTCAGTTTTGTTTTAGATTTTTTTATAAGGCAAAAATGATAAAAGATGGCCCCAACGTTTGCATGTTTTATTATTTGGCCCTCTGTTTTTTTTTTGTCTAAATATGCTCTCAACGTTTGTTTGTTTTGTCATTTGGCCCTCTATTCTTTCTTTTGGTTCAAATATGCCACCAACGTTTCATACGTAGTCCAAATATGCCCCAACGTTTCAATTTGGTCCAAATATGCTCCCGTTAGATAAAAATTGTCAGTCAACTGACGTTCAACAGCTGATGCTGACTGGACTTGCTACGTATTAAGATCTGTTGATGCCACATCAAAAAAAATTTATAAGCCGTTGACCGTCAGTTGATTGACAGTTTACATCCAACATGAGCATATTTGGACTATAAATGAAACGTTGGGGCACATTTGGACCAAAAGAAAAAATAGGGGGCGAAATGACAAAACAAGCAAACGTTGGGATTTATTTGGGCTAAAAAAAAGAATAGAGGGTCAAATGACAAAACATGCAAACGTCGGGGACATCTTTTGTCATTTTACCTTTTTATAACACCTTTTTAATTAATTAATTTAAATCGAATATTGTAGTAGTTTATCATAAGACGACCATATTAATTTATTAAATAATTAGTTTAGATCAAATATTAATTCAATATTGCATATGCTCATCATAAATGATCCTCTTAATTCAATTTAATCTCTATAATGTTAAAATCCAAATTATTGATTTTGCTTAAGTAGTTTAGTATATTATCCCATAAATTCAACCGATAAAAAAATATGTTTGCATTTGCTTTTTTTTTTTTTATTTACTTGAATTTTAATAGCTTTTAGGATTTATAATTAATTAATTGAAGAAATAAATTAAATGAATTAGGTTAATTTAGTGTTTATGGATGAAGTGGGCCATGTAGGACCATATAGGTTTATATTAATTGCAAATGCATCCTCTTCAATCTCATTTACTATTTGTTTCCTTTTCAGTTGATTTAATTTATATTTGGGATTAACTGATTTGATGTATTTTTTATTTATAAATATTTATCTAATATTAAATATAATAGGAAAAAAATACATTTGACTTAGGGGTGTTTCACCGACGAAATATAAGGTTACTATGCAAATATATATATATATATATATATATATATATATATATATATATATATATATATATTAAATGGGTAATTATTTCGATGGTGAAAACTAAATTTTTGCAAGTATTTTAGTTTTAGGGTTTATGGGTTTAGAATTTAGGGATTATGAGTATAATTTAATATTTAGGGTTATAATTTAGAGTTTATTAGTTAAAATTTAAATCTCTCATCATATTATACTAAAATTTAAACTCTAACCCATAAATTTTAACCTTAAACCTTAAATTCTACTATACCTAAACTCTAAACCATAAATTGAATCTCTGAAACTAAGGCACTGGTAAAAGAAATTAGTTTTATATCTTTAATTCGTTTGATTGTAATATTAAATTATGAGATTTAATTGAAATGATATAAGATTACTTAAAAGTAATTTTTATTAATTTTTTAATAAAATTTGATTTTTAGTCAATTATATGTTCGATCTTTAGAGAATTAATTTCGTAAGTAGTGAACTCTAATTTAGTACTCGGTTAATATATGACACCAACTCAAACAATGTTTGATATTAGTATAGACCAGTCCTAATTTATTGTCCAATTTTTTCAACTGAGTCTAGGACTGTGTAAAAAACTTGACAAATCGAAACCGAATCCAAAATGTATAAAAAACGATTCGAAAATATAGTTAACCGAACCGAAAAAATTAGTTTCGGTAGGGTTTTTAGAAAAAAAATATTATTTTAGTTTGGATACAGTTCATAGTTTTGAATAAAAGCGGATAACCAAACTGACCGGTTGCATAATATATAATATATAATATATGCATATTTATACAATTATATTGACAAAATTTTAGCGCCATTGTTAATTTTTTTTCTCTTCCCCAAATATTTTATTGTCTTAGAAAGTGAAAAATTAGCGATAATTTTTAATATATTTCCGTCTCAAATATTAACAGATTTATTTATTTTGGGAAGTAAAAAATTGAATCTTAATTGTCAATTATTTCTTATTCTCAGTTTTATACAATAATATTTTTCTTCTTCAAATACTTCAAAATTCAAACTCTAGCTTATTTTTTCACTATGTTATTAGATTTAATATTTTTAATAAAGAAAGTTAATAAATCATTACCGAGCCGAACTTAACCAAATATTTCGGTTAATCGGTCAATCCGTTAACCGATTTAGTGGTTAAGGTTTAAGGTCGAGAATTAAACAACCCAAATTTACCGATTATCTGAAATAGTTTTCTAACAGTTAATCGAACTCGGTTTTATACACCCCTAACTGAGTCGATGTCTAGTAATCTATGACACCAACTCAAAATCTGTTTGATGACCATTAAATTTTAAATTTGAGACTACTTTTTGAGTTTATCAAACGATACCTCAATTAATCAAACAACACTTCAATAGTAAAATAATATAATATTTAATATTAATAGACATCCTATGATATACCCACTATGTGAGTAAACATAATATAAAATTTTAATAGTATTTAAAAATAATTATTACAAATAAAGTATTAAAAGATATACACAACTATTAACAAAAGTATATGAAAATAGGTAATTTTATTAAAAATAACAATAACAATAATAAAAGAAGATGTTGAGAGCCTAAGGTAGGAGAGTTGAGCTGGACCACTTTGAAATTATGATATTATATAACTATCTGTCTCCCAAGAATAATGGACTTGATAATTGTAACTTTTTTTCATAAAAAAATGATATTAACTTTTCTAATAAAAGTAAAATATGAAATTAGTAGAAAAGCGGATGATGTTTATCTTAGGAGACCTGAGTTTAATTGTTTTGTCTGCAAGGTGTGTACATTGTTAAAGGGTTAAGAATATGTATAAACAGATACTACCTTGTAATTAGACCTGACAAACTTGACCCGAGACCCAAGAACCGAACCGAGACCTGAAATTGACCCGAACATAATGACCCGAAGTTTGATCCGAAATCGAACCCGAACCGAAGTTGAACCGATTTTAAGTTAAACCGAAATGGACCTGAACCGAATGGACTCGAAATAAATAAAAGATATTAATAGAAATAAAGAAAGATGAGATATGAACAGTCGCACAACTCACCAAAAAGTTAAATATATTGACTTTATAAAGTCATATGTAGGGTGTCAAAAACTAACCAACCTAAAAACTTGATTAAAACCGATCGGTCTCCTATTGACCCGAACCGAAATAACCAAACCGAAAATAACCAAACCGAAATAACCCAAAGCACAATATAACCGAACTAGAACTAAACCAAAACTGAACCGAATCGAAACCTAATAATATCAGACTCGAAATTACCGAAATCGAAATGACTCGTTTGCCCCCTCTACTTGTAGTCACTTTTAAACTATTAAAAAATAAAAGTAAAATATAATAATTCTACTCTTAGTCCCTATAATCTTCACATATTTAAGATTAAGTCCCCTTATTGTTTTAATTTAAACAAAATATAAAATTTGGGGGGAAGCAATGGGAATGAGGGGATGGCAACTTGATAAACAATGAGGATGGTGTGGGTTCCCTTAGAAGTAGGGCATCATATTGGGGGACCATGTCATGTTTTTCAAGGCATTTGGTTTGGATAGACATCAATTCAAAATAAAGAGGCAAAACAAAAAGGTTTTAAATATATATTAATCGAATACAATTACATAACATAAATTAATGGATGCGATTAAAAGTTAAGAGATATACGTTTTTAAGAAAGAAAAAGACGGTGTTTTATTTATAGTTTAAGGTGATTATAAGATAGTATATGTTCATATTTTTTTAACCCTTTAATAAGGTACACGCACCTTGCAGAATGCAGAAAAAACTGCTCAAACTTGAACCTTCTAAGATAAATATTATCTTATTTTATACTGAAATTTCTTATAATATTTTTTAACTTTACATTGTATAACTAAATCTTACGGTATATAAAAGCTATTTTGACATTAATCTTGTCTCAATGCCCCACTAGAGATTACTTTATTTGTACATCACAAAATCCCATTTGTTTGCCCCTTTTCATGGTTAGGGCATTTATTTGCTTGAAACTAAGCTCACCAACAATGTCCATTAGGTTTAATCGTTTTGGCTTGCTTCATTATCGTCCAGGTTTAATCGTTTTAGAAACACGTTTTACAGATGTGCCGATGGAAGTGATTTTTTGGGGTGTCTAAGTTTACTTTTCGGTTTGGTTGTGCTTGTTTTCTGTTTGGCCCTGCGTGGTCCTTAGGTCGTTTGTGTTGTTCTTGTCCATGGTCTTTGATGTTGGTGTTTTATGGCCCTGCGTGGCCCCGTGTCTGGTTTTGACTTTCTTTTGCTTGTTTCTTGCGTTTGCTGGGTCCAAGGTTTGGTCACGTTTGTACGTTTTCCGTGTTTAATGAAGTCTCTCTTATGATTAAAAAAACAATGTCCATTACATATATAAGATGAACTCTTTTATTTTTTGAATTGTAGTATGGGGATATCAAAAAATATTAAAATATTAAACTTCGAATCTATATCTTTTCGATGTTACTTCTAATAAATAATAGACTAAATCAACTAAACAAATATGTCAATTGATATTATTGTTTCTACAATGCACGCGATGATATATAATTAAGTATGCTTAAACGTTTAATATCTCTCGATTTATATGTAGGGAAAGACACAATTTATTATATAGTCGCACACACTAAACGCAAACCTGCCATTGCCTCCGGCATAACGACACGGCGGCACCGAAGATCGCCTGCCATGGATGGGAGGCTATTGGGTTATGAAAAACCAGGGTCAATGGGAACTGAAACTGGGATTGGGAACATTAAGGAGATGTGCTGGGAGACAATAATGTCAATGGAACATGATCACCGATTCTTACAACCAGGAAAATTTTGGACAATACATGTGCCTATTAATAGCTTCAAACAATTCCACTTTTTGACCGTTCTATTCGAATATAAAATAGTATTTGTATCCATGTTTAAATCTGATTGTTTGAAAGTTATTGTTGAATCTGATTGTTTGGAAGTAATTACAGCTCTGACAGATCTTGATACAAGTCTAACATTTTTTTCTCTGATTGGTCCCATTCGTTTGTTGGTTGCTCAACATGGCAGGATTCGTTTTAGGCATGTCTTTCGGAAGGCGAACAGAGTAGCAGACTCGATGGCAAAACTTGCCAATGAAAATAATGAGAATCTTTATGTTTTTCAGAACCTCCTTTATGTGTGCTTAGCCTCCTTCGTGAGGATGTTTTGTTTTTTGTTTCAGTCGAGGTAATCTTGCATTGTTTATGTAAAAATTGATAGTGGGTACTTTTTTCCCCATTTAAGTTTAGGGGATTTTTAACGAGGCCTACTATCAGCTTACTCCCCTTTTATTATCAAAAAAAATCTACATAAATTTATACACATCTACAGACTAGACTGTTTAAACTCAAATCGTTTAGATTAAATACGTCACCTCTATCACTAAAACCAATCACTCAATTAATTGTCGGAAGATAATTATTTGAATCAATTGAATTAAATCTTAAATTTAAATGAAAAGAAAAGACTAACCTTATCTGTCAACAATTTCAAACAAATAAACCAATCAAATTTGGGTGCGACAGAAAAACGATAAATTTTGATACTTGTTTACGAACTGAAAATGATAGACTTTTTTATAACATTTTCGGTTAGGATTTTTTTTAAGTATCGATACTATTTGTAAGTATTGATATTTTGTCCCAAACTAAAAAATTTATCAAAAAATTTAAGTATCGATACTTGAAAAGAAAAACTTAAAAAAATTAAAAATATTATCAAAAAATCTAACATTTTCAGTTCATGAACAAATTTTGAAACATATCGTTTTTTAACCGCACTCTAGATATGTTGCACCGAACACCTACACTTTTATAGATTTCAATGGTGGAAGAATGGTAGGCTGTCCCATATAGAAAGGGAGGCAAAAGAGACGAATCTGCCATTGACAAAAACAGGCTAGCTACTCAAGGGAAACAGCTGGTGATGGATTCGCAGGCACTATAATTCTAATTACTATTTCACTTTTATATTATTCGAGTAAAACATCAACCGAGTATAGTTCGATTGATATTTTTATTAGTATAATATAAAAAAACTGTATCGAACATGTTTAAGCGCACAATTTTTTCCTATTTATGAGTGGGATGGGGTCTAAATAGTATAGTTATTGTAAACCTAAGTGTTCAAAAAAATATTTGAGTAAAATTTGATTAATAAAAGATGTTTTTGAAATTTTATCTGATCGAGCTTCCAAAACTTTTATATTTCTTAATAGAGTTAATTACGTTGTATGATCCCAAACTATGACATTCATTTTAAATTATTCTCAAAAATTTTGAGCATTTTAGTTTATTTTCAAACTATAACTTTTACTCTAAATTAGTCTCGAACTTTTAAATGTTTTAATTTCATCCTAAACTTCTGATCATTATAGTTTCATCCTCAAATTGTCATCATTCCATGTTATTTTTTTAAAGGAATATTCCATGTTAATAAAACTATTATAAAGTTTGTTTATTGTCATGTAAATATTTGTGTATTATGTAATAATATAATGTGGCATAAACGATGATTTGAGATGAAATTGAAAAGTTAAAAAGTTTAAGGACCAAGGTTAAATGAGGGTCATAGTTTGAGGATGAAATTAAAACATTTAAAAGTTTGAAGACCAATTTAAAATGAGATCCATAGATTAAGAATTGAAATATTTAAAAGTTCAAGAACCAATTTAAAATGAATATTGTAGTTTATAGACATGTGGTGCAATTAATTCTTTTACCGTAAAAAATAGTTTTACTTTTTAAATATTTATGGGAGAAAAAACTCGGGCAGTGTCAAATTGGCCTTACAGGACTGAATAAGTAAGATTTATTTTGCTCTATGTGGCCAAGTTTAGCCCAAATTATAGGCCTTGTGAAAGTAATAGGGCCTTAGTTTTGGTTTACCCTTTTGAACTTTCAAGCCTAAATTTTCTATAAAAAAAATAGTTTTTAAACAATATAACTACACGATTATTTTTTATTAAATTGATATTTGAATTTAATTTTTTTTTCAAATTAATATATAGTTTTGATTAAACATTTCAACAACCAATAATTGAGGCTTGGTACAAAAGATGAAAAATTTGTTAATTAAAGATCAAGCTTAAAGGTAAGACTTTTATTTTTATTTTGTTGAATATTGCTTAGAATATTTGCATTTACCATATATGGAAGGAGAAGAAGAATAAGACAATAATATCTAATAAAAATATAATCTATATACCAGTTTATAAATAAAACATGGTTTTTTCCTCATATATTGGTCTTGATTTTTTTTTTAATTTTGAGAAAAGGGATGTTTTGAAATTATTTTACAATTTGATGAGTCTACCACGTGCGACGAACATCGATGAACACCACTAATGATGAACACCGATAAACACCATTAAATTAATTAATAAAGATTTTAAATTTCAAGGACCCATCATACAATTAATAATTATTTTAAAAATTTAATTAAATTATTTTTTATATAGATTGAAAATTTATTTTTTTAATAAGGGTAAACTATATATTTAGTACCTCACTTATTTCCGTATTTTTATTGAACCCTCATTATTTAAATATTATTTCAATTTGACTCTATTCTTTATAAAAAAATAATTTAACCCTTAACCCTCAACCTAAAGCCCTAAACTATTAAACCTTGAACCCTTAAACTTATACCCTAAACCATATACCATTAAAAATAATTTCACCATCATCGATTCAATTCAATGAATCGTTGAATTCGTCTAAAAAATTTAATTAAATTATTTTTATATATATCAAAATTAATTAAAGAACTGAAAATTTCATCTAAACCCTAAAAAAATCCATTCCCTTCATTGTTATCCTCCAGCATGATTCCCCTTACTCCTCCCTCCCATCGACTCTTCCGCCTCGTTCCTAGATTTTACATTCAAATCCAACTTTCCAAAAACCTTAGTTCCTAAAATTAATTAAACTTTAGTTCCTCGTTTCATCTGATTCCTTCCATTATTTGTCACCCGATTTCCGCTCTCCGACACCATTGACACACCACTCAGGTTCTCAATGTGATCCACATTAACTTGGTCATTACTCCCCTGCTGGAAACGAGGTTCATCATGCTGGAAACGAGGAGGATAACAATGAAGGGAATGGTTTTTTTAGGGTTAGATGAAATTTTCAGTAGTTTAATTAATTTTGATATATATAAAATAATTTAATTATTTTTTAGAAGAATTCAACGATTTATTGAATTGAATCGATGATGGTGAAATTATTTTTAATGATATATGGTTTAAGGTATATGTTTAAGAGTTTAAGGGTTTAAGGTTTAATAGTTTAGGGTTTTAGGTTAAGGGTTAAATTATTTTTTTATAAAAAATAGGATCAAATTGAAATAATATTTAAATAATGAGGGTTCAATAAAAATACGGAAATAAGTGAGGTACTAAATATATAGTTTACCCTTATTAAAAAAATAAAATTTTAATCTATATAAAAATAATTTAATTGAATTTTTAAAATAATTATTAATTGTATGATAGGTCCTTGAAATTTTAAATTTTTATTAATTAATTTAATGGTGTTCATCGGTGTTCATCATTAGTGGTGTTCATCGATGTTCGTCGCACGTTGTAAAATTTTCCTTTACAATTAGAGATGTTTGAATAATGAAAGTTGAAAATGTGTAGGCGACTTTAAAGGAACTTTTTTATTTGTCTGAAGCTTCCAGGAAAGAAAAACGACTTCTCTTCTTATACATGCATGTAATTAACGTCTATTGAAAGAAAAATCACTTTTTTTTCGTAAACATTTATATTTACTTTTATTAAAGGGGAACGAAATTCGATTAAGAAAAAAGGGGTCCGACCCCATGCACTAAGCGTGCAGGAAACAAAGAGACAACAACAAACATAAAGCGCGGGTCAAACAAGTGGCAGTAAACAGTATCCATGCAAAGCTGATCAATGCAGAGGAAGTACAACTCATCATAGGCAAAAAACGTATCAAGAACCGGGGCACCTAAGCCCGAAAGGCAGAAGCAACGCCAACCAAAACTTCCGCCACAAGAAAGCCTCAGATCAGAGGAGCATTAAAGAAATTCTTATTAACTGGGAGAGCTCCATCCGAAAGCATCCGGAAGCATGCTTATATTTCGAAAAATAAAAAAATCAATCGCTTAATCTCGTAAAATAAAAACCCGAGAAAAAAAAGAACTAATGAAACCATGTAACTATTTCAAAAGTTATTGACGTGGACATGACAACCTTCACAAAGCTTCTTTACCTCATTTTTTTTTTACCTTCCTCATATCAATAAGGTCCCACATAATCAAAGAAGTGGGGTTAAAAGGTAAATGCATCAACGGTACAAGACCATCTACGTGGCAAGATCTTAGAGGAGAGAAGAGGGCGATGGATGTGAAAGTAGACAGACATGAATGACAAGAGAGAAAAGGAGCAGCATTGGGGTCTCAGGTTTTTTGTCAGCTTCCAGCATGCATCAAAGTAAAAGCAGCGGTAGCCAGTACGGTACATTTTTTTTTACAGTGTCAACTGGAAGTCTTGAAAAGATTTTACCCATTCTCGTACCGTTTTCATTTTTGGGGTTTTTCTTTTCGTACATTATTTTCTTTTTATTAAATATGAAAAAAATTTATTAAACGAAAAGATTCATATAAACATGGTATAAAAAGTTTAGAACAAATATTCGAAAATAAAATGAATTAGGGCACTAAATAAGGCTAGAATATAAAAATAAGATAAAAGTCGTCACACAATCGAGCGAATGGAGAGAAAACATAATGCATTAAGAGAGAGGGAAACAAAATCAAACTTCAGCATCCATAAAGGGTATACAACAACTTGGCTACCGGTAGCAATAATACCAACAAAAATGAAGACACAAACAAAAAGGATCGGAAAAGACCAAATCTCTTATCGAGAAAAATAAACCGGTTCAAGTTATTTCTTTTATACATTTTTTGTGATTGAAAGATGTGTACAATTAAATTCAACGAGTTAGTCTAGTAGAAAAGAGGATTATAATTATTTCAAAATTTTTAAGTTTTGAACCTTTGTGTATACAACATGTGTATCCTTTGTTAAATGGTTAAAAAAGTATGAACATATACTACCACGTGACTATTATCGTAATTTCGACCGTAAAATTATGTTTCTTTTAGATAAATTACTTTTACATATCACCTCGACATTTTTTTAACAATGGTGACCGTAATAAAAGCGAAATAAAAATTTAGTGGTGGCAATGAAAGTAACTAAACGTTTAGTAACTATAATACTCTAAAAAAATTCAATTTCAATGATAAAAGTAAAAGATTTTAAATCTAAACGACTACTTATATAATTCATTTTAATATAATTGATCTCGATAACATTTATTATTTCCGCAAACACATAATTAACGTAATAAAAAATTGTTCACGGCCACAATTTTAAGTTCCTTGAAAGTGAGATTGTGCATGACTCATGATATAGAAATGTACGATAATGAGAGTTTGGTGGATGAAAATGAAATAAACATACTCATAAAGTTTGCAAATACGTCCATAAAAGTTACTATTTTTTTGCCCAAAATAAGTCCATCTTATATTTTTGCTAAGTCAAACATATATTAATTAAGAAAAACCTTGAAAAGCATGGTAGCAAGTTGGTTCAATAAAGAACAAAGTTTTAGTGAGCATTAAATATGGATCGATACAGTGGCAAAATTCAATATTATTTGTCCGTGGATTGTTAAATCATTTGATTTTAACTCAATTGATATATTATCGGTACAATATATAGAGAGAAGGACATAAAATCAAACATATTTAAGTGTTCAATATCCTTCCATTTTTGAATTGTTAAATCAATTGATTTTAACTCAATTGATATATTTAAGTGTTCAAATATATTTAAGTTTTAGGGTATCAATTATTTTATAAATGGATGTTGTTTATTTGTTTATTTAAATTTTTTATATATAAAAAAATTATCCCAAAAATATTTGGGTGTCATATGACCACCCATGTCGATTGTACTCTATAATAGTTTATTATTGCAATGATTATTCAATTGTATATTATTTGTATTTACTATTATAATTGCAATCATACTTGTAACTAAAAAGAAATGGTCTGTTTGGTTTTAGAAATTTTTTATTTTTATTTTCAGTTATTTAAAAACTAAAAAATACATTTGGTTAATAGAAATGAAAACTTGTTTTCAAAAATAAAAATAGTGAATATGTGTTTAATATCTAATTTTGAAAATAAGAATAAACAAATAGTTACTCATTAAATAATTAAATTTAAATATAATTATTAAAAAAATATGATTAAATAAACAAACATTTTAAAAATGTCATTAGAAATATTTAAATCTGGATTAAATAGTTAAAATTTAAAAATTCTTATTTTCATGTTTTCCACTTTTCTAATACGTTTTCCATGAAAATGGTGATGAAAACAACCTATATTCTCTCGAACCAAACACATCATTATATTGTGATACATAAGCTGTGTAAAAAATGTATAAACTTATTCTTATTTAAGCTATAAAAAGCTAATTTTTTAACCCAAAACCTCAAACACTAAATTCTAAATCAAAAATTTCAAAACCCTAAAATTAGTACACTTTGTAAAACAAAACATTTTCCTTAGAAACCATTTTTACAAACTGAACAATCTAATTTTTTGATTTAAAAACGAATTAAAACACCCAAAATCATGAACCCAATCTCTACTGCTAAAATAAGCGATTGTTGAACTTGAACAAAGGTATATCCAAAAGACTGATCATACATATAAATATACATATATACACAGCTTAAATATTTCTACAAAGAAAAAATCGAATCAACGAGAACTCGTTATGCGACATAACGAGTTCTCATTGTGTTCGAGTGAGAACAAAAGAACCTATTACTTGACGATTTCAATGCTTTCACTTGCAATACAAAAGCAAGGTCCATTAGCATCAACTTTGGTCCCAGCATAATCTTAAACATATCATATAATGATGGCCAGCTTTAGCCAAAACGACAGTCCCTTGTAATAAAGAGAAAACTAGGGATTCATTTTAGAGATAGGATCCAGTTACAACATGTAAAACTCTCTAAGTTTTACGCGTTTTTTTGGATCATTAGATAAATGAGATTAACAGTAAAATATGTGAAGATTATCACTTGAGAAAAAAAGTAAGAAGTTAATCTCAGCCATCCATTTCTTTCAACCAACGATCCAAAAAACGTGTTTAAAAAGTTTTACTCTAAATAAGTTGATCCTAACATATATATATATATATATATTTCATTGAAACAATCATGGAAACCAAACACAGGAGAAAAATTGGTAAAGGTTTCATTGTACTGGTTAGAACTTAGGCAAGTCTTATACTGATTGGTCTTTCACCTATCATATCAAATTAATAAAAATCTTCTGCCCTTTTTCGGTGTTCTTATTTATGTCTCAACCTTAAAAAATACTATAAAATTAAATTTCAAGTCCTATCCTTAAATTCTAAATCTTAAACCCTATACCTTATACCCTAAACCCTAAATTACTTAAACTATAACAATAAACTCTAACCTAAAACCCTAAACTCTATATTCTAAACCTAATTTTAAATATAAAGCACAAATAAAGACACCAAAAAAGGACAGATAATTTATATCCATATCAAACCTAATCTAGGTTGTGGCTCAACATTTATGATTCCAGATAATATTTACAAATGGACATATCAAATCATGTTTTTTTCCTTTTTGTGAAAATAACAACATTTCACTGTGAAAATTAGGGTTCATGTGACCTTTTTTGGGATTAGACTTGACAGAAATGCAGAAATGGGAGATGGATTTGCCCAATCCCTCATTATTACACCCCATGGATTATCTTTAAACCTAATGTTGACGAATAACATGGAACTTCTAGTTCCTATGTGTTTCAAAACACTGGTTTTTTTGTTGTTGTTGTCTGAATAGCAAAAAGAAAAAACGTGGAACATAAATGATACTAAAACAGGAAATAAAGTAACAATTGAAGAACAGATCGAAAGTACAATCTAAAGACATATCGGATGTTAAAATCACATAGATCTTAGGTTACTACAAATAGTATATATATGGTCTGATATTGCAGATATATGTAATAATTAAGATTCCATGACATAATAACTTAAAGAAAAACCATGGTTTTTTGTTTGTTTGTTTGCTTGTGCTTACTGATTTTGATTGATATTTGATGGCGGAAGAGATGGAGGAGCTTGCGGTGGTCGTTTCCTTTTCTTCTTCTCGTAGCTTATGCCTCTGGCTTTAGACTGTGAATCACGAACCTCACGCAGATAAAGCCTAACAGCTCTAGCGCCGAAAGGGTTTGCTTCGGGCTTGCCGCCGTGTTCCTCGAAGGCGGCACGGAGGCGGCCGATGAGAGCGTCGAGGCTTCCCCAAGCTTGACGGAGAGGGCAGGGGCATGGGGCCGGAGGGTTAGGGTGGCCGAAGAAAGGGCAAAGCGGGGTGTGGACTTTGGTTTTCCCGAACTGGTCGAGGTACCGGAGGAATTCCAGGACGTGTGCGCCGCTGCAGCGGGAGAGTGAGAGAGGCGGGCGGTGGTTGCAGAGGTATTGCCCGAAAGTGTTCCAGTCACGGCGCTTCTGGTTCTCGTAGCGGCTGAGAGTGGTCGGAGAAGTGGCGGAGGAAGCCGGCATCGGGTTTCCGTTGGTGTTCACGGCGGTGATCGAGAGACTCGCGGGGAAAACCGGGGTAAAAGCAGTGGAAGAAGGGTTAGCATTCGAGTTTTCAAAACCCTGAAGAGAATCCATATCGAAAAATCAACAAAAAAAGAAAAAAAAACAAATCCCAAAGGGGAAGATGAACAGTACTACTTTGTTGATCTCAAAGTTGTCTGAAAAACACCATGATCTGGGTTGTTTTCACCTAGGAAAGATCGAAGAAGATGATTGATTCAAAGGCAAAATATAGTAAAACCTAGCAAGCAGGCAGCAGCTAGGTCTGAAAAACACTTTGTTTTCTCTTAGGTTTCTTTGAATTCCTAGAAAAAACTTCATATGATCATGTCTTAACAAGGCATCCTATTTTTCTTAACTTTAACTTCTGCAAAAAGAAAATAAAAACACAGTAAAACTCTCAGTTTCACTGCCAAAATGTTCAATGCTAACACTGAGTGAGACAGGCAATGGTGAAATGGGTAAAAAGTTAAAGATGAACACTGTCTAGGGTTTTTATGGGAAATGGAAAGAGGGTTTGTTTTTTGGAACAGTGAGGTAAAAAACAAAAGAGAGAAAAGAAAGATGATTGATGGAGACAGCATAAAGTTTTTGGTTTTAAAAAATAATGAATAATTTAATTTTTTATATTCTGCAATTGCTGCACTCAAATTCGTGAATTTTAAGAATAACTATTCCCTTAACAACTGACGCAAGTTGATTCGTGCAAAATAATATAATTTTTAAAGTTATATTTTAACTAAAAAATTTCGTGAATCAAACATTTTTTTTTCTGTTCGAGTTCTTTGCATATCTACAAACTATTACAAGGGAATCATAAAAATATTATAGCGTTGTTTTTCTTGTGATTAAAAAAGCTTAATAATAATTGTTATCTAAAGCTAAACTGCTATAACGACATGTAATATTGTTATAAAGTCAACTAAAGCCTGCAAAAATACAGACAAAAATTACTCTATTACAAGCAAACGAAAACAACACGAAAAGCAGGTGTAAGTATGTTTTTTTTTGTTTATTTATCGATTAATTTGGATTATGCATTCTACAAATTTATTGTAGACATATTGTTTTAACGAGTAAAACTTTTTTGCCCTTAATCGTGCCCCATTCTATGCTATATACTAAAAGTTACATAAAAATTAAATTTTAAATCCTACCCCTAATTTTCACATCTTAAACCCTAAACTCCACACCCTAACAAATACACTCTACCCCTAATTATTTAAACACTAACCTTAAACTCTAAACCCATTATTTTAAAGTGAGACATAAAAGAGGCATGATAAGGGGCAGATAATTTCCACCATGTTTTAACATTATTTTTATTTACAATATCAATATTTAAGCATTTAATTTTATTTAAAAAATTTAACATATTATCATGTTAGACTAACTATCTATTATATATATTGATAAATGAAACTATATATTAATAGAATATGAACAAAAATTTTCTATTCTTTTAAGTGTTGTATTTATGCTATAACATTAAAACTTATGTTTATTGTTTGAATTTAAGGTGTAGTCTATATAATTTAGTTTTTAAGATTTTAAGTTTAAAATTTGTGGTTTAAAAATTAGAATTAATATTTAAAATATAATTTTTTAATATTAAGACATGAATATTAGACACTAAAAATGATATAAGATTTTTATTTGTAAAATAATATTTTATTCTTTATTTTTTTAATATATTCATTGATTGACAATTCTTTTGAATTGATTTACTAGAATACCCTTCACTGACTTAATTGCAAATTGCATCACCCTGAAAGCATCAGTCCATCAAGCACAGTTCCTTGATGTGAGAGCAATAGTTGCAGCCCTAATATTTTGGCTGCCATTCAACCAAACGCCTTTTTATTTAGGTTAAACTACTGCAGGGGTCACTTAAGTTTAACGTCTGTACAGAGTTAGTCACCATTTTTGAAAAGTGCCTATTAGTAGTCATCTACGTTTCCGATGTGTAAATACTTGGTCACTCCGACGTTAACTCCGTTAGTCCCCTAACGGATTGCTGATGTGGCGAAATTAAAATAAGGATAAATTACTGCAATAGCCATTAAAATTTATCTCATGTACATTTTTTCTCCTCAATTTAAAAAAGTAAACATTATAGTCACTAATAAAAATGTTTCTTTATAATTTCACCCTTAAATTTTTAAAAATTCATTTTTCAATCCTAAAACTTTACAATCAATTAACACAATAATATTATAAATTCTTAGATGAAAAATAGGTGCCCAAAGTATACCCTTTGAAACTTAGGTGCCCAAATTGCTCCTATTTAATAACTCTAACTTAAAAATTTAGTTCACTAACTACTAAAAAATTCGAGTTATTAGAATTTATATTTTATAATTCAAACTTTATTTTGAATTTTTGAGTCGAGTTTATGAAATTATGAGTCGAGTATTTTCACATCAAACCAAAAAATTTAATTTTTTCGAGTCAAGTCGAGTTATTGGAATTTCTATTTTATAATTCAAACTTTATTTTGAATTTTTGAGTCGAGTTTATGAAATTATGAGTCGAGTATTTTCACATCAAACCAAAAAATTTAATTTTTTCGAGTCAAGTCGAGTTATTGGAATTTCTATTTTATAATTCAAACTTTATTTTTGAATTTTTGAGTCGAGTTTATGAAATTATGAGTCGAGTATTTTCACATCAAACCAAAAAATTTAATTTTTTTCGAGTCAAGTCGAGTTATTGGAATTTCTATTTTATAATTCAAACTTTATTTTGAATTTTTGAGTCGAGTTTATGAAATTATGAGTCGAGTATTTTCACATCAAACCTAAAAATTTAATTTTTTCGAATCAAGTCGAGTGTTGCACTTCCCTACATATAACTTTTAATTTTAATCAGTGTTTGTCCCAAGAAAAACTTCGAATCAAGTCAAGTCCACTGTTGCTTGTTCACCTTCCCGATCGGCCATCGTCGATCTCCGTCACCGTCGGCGGATTAAAATTAAAAATTATATGTAGGGAAGTGCAACACTCGACTTGATTTGAAAAAAATAAATTTTTAGGTTTGATGTGAAAATACTCGACTCATAATTTCATAAACTCGACTCAAAAATTCAAAATAAAGTTTGAATTATAAAATAGAAATTCCAATAAATCGACTTGACTCGAAAAAATTAAATTTTTAGGTTTGATGTGAAAATACTCGACTCATAATTTTATAAACTCGACTCAAAAATTCAAAATAAAGTTTGAATTATAAAATAGAAATTCCAATAACTCGACTTGACTCGAAAAAATTAAATTTTTTGGTTTGATGTGAAAATACTCGACTCATAATTTCATAAACTCGACTCAAAAATTCAAAATAAAGTTTGAATTATAAAATAGAAATTCCAATAACTCGAATTTTTTAGTAGTTAGTGGACTAAATTTTTAAGTTAGAGTTATTAAATAGGAGCAATTTGGGCACCTAAGTTTCAAAGGGTATACTTTGGGCACCTATTTTTCATCTAAGCATTTATAATATTATTGTGTTAATTGATTGTAAAGTTTTAGGATTGAAAATGAATTTTTAAAAATTTAAGGGTGAAATTATAAAGAAACATTTTTATTAGTGACTATAATGTTTACTTTTTTAAATTGAGGAGAAAAAATGTACATGAGACAAATTTTAATGGCTATTGTAGTAATTTATCCTTATTTTAATTTCGCCACATCAGCAATCCGTTAGGGGACTAACGGAGTTAACGTCGGAGTGACCAAGTATTTACACATCGAAAACGTAGAGGACTACTAATAGGCACTTTTCAAAAGTGGTGACTAACTCTGTACAGACGCTAAACGTAAGTGACCCCTGCAGTAGTTTACCCTTTTATCTAAATATGTAATGTTTAGTGTTTTTATGTGCAAATTTATTTTTCATAAGCGAGTCTAGTTTAATGGCAGCTTAAAAGATTTGAGTTTAAATTGTTTTGTCTGTAAGATTTATAAGCTTTGTCAAATGATTAAGAATATCTATGAACATATACTACTAAAAAATTACACTAATAAATCAACCAGAATCTTCTTTTAAATTGATTCAGATTAATATTTGATTAGGAAAAACATTCCATAAATAATTAATACAATATTTGATTTAGATTATCGAACCAATGATATATTGACAATGCTTATTGAATTAGGAACATCATGTCAAAAATGAAACAATGACGGATTTGACAATATCCGTCGATACGTTTTATTATTATTATTAAAATATCGTATTTGTTCATATCGTAATCTAATATCTCTTCCTCAAACTTTTAATCATGAATTCGAATCCAACCCGATCACACAACTTGATTCAATTATATGGTTGTGGGGGAGACTACAAATAGGACACCGGGTATGAATACAATTTGTTTCACCATGAACAAAAGATGAACAGCAAAAGGATGATGAAAGATGGGGTTGATGAACCACTCCTCAAACTCAATTGGCTTCCAAATAGTGAAAATCTCATGGCTGATAATCATGCACGTTTACAACTAGGAATGGACTGAGGGGCGCTAAAAAAGACAGTTACACCTCTAAAAATTTTAATTTTTTATATAATTTATATATTTTTTATTGATGTTCTAAATTCACATCTCTAAAATTTTATAATTTTACACACTCTGCATTTCTGATAAAACTCCTTAACATTTCACACATCCTAACATAAAATTATGCGTCCGTCTTCAACCCTCGATTACTCAAAACCCTATTAAGGAAACATGACAGTCCACTTTGTGGATTTATACATGCAAAGAAAGAAAGAAACGTGGCAATGATGCGTTCCAAAGGAGGGGTTTGCTGCCATTTGAGGTGTTCACAGTTCACATCATTTTGGTCTGCCTTTTTAGAGTTTTAATTATATAGAGAGAGGTCGGATTTGTTCAACTAATATTATTTTTTAATTATAGACGAATGTTAAATAAGAGAAAAATGTATGGTTGAAATTAACTATGAGAAATGAGTTAATTTTTATGAAAAATAAAAGTGATTTATCCAATGTAAAAGCTTTAGTTCCGGATATTAATTTTTTGGATAGAAATACTCTGCTACTTCGGGCTGGCTTCAGTCTCCGTCGAAGTAAACTAAACACCACAAAATGCCGGATATATAACTCATTAATCTTTGATAGAAGTTTGACTGACAGACTTTATCATTGTTTTTCCAATGAGTCCACCGTAAAAACTCTTATAATATCATTTGTTTCATCTTCGAGTAGAACTAGTTTTTGGACGAAAATATGATCAAAATTAAAATAATTTAATTAAATTTTTAGGAGAATTCAACGATTCATTGAATTGAATTGAATCGATGATGGTGAAATTATTTTTAATGGTATATGATTTAAGGTATATGGTTAAGAGTTTAAGGGTTTAAGGTTGAGGGTTAATTTTTTATAAAGAATAGGGTCAAATTAAAATAATATTTAAATAATGAGGGTTCAATAAAAATACAGAAATAAGTGAGGTACTAAATATATAGTTTACCCTTATTAAAAAATAAAATTTTAATATATATAAAATAATTTAATTGAATTTTTTAAAATAATTATTAATTGTATGATGGGTCCTTGAAATTTTAAATCTTTATTAATTAATTTAATGTTGAATTAGCCCTCCAAGCATATATGCTTTCCACTTTACACCCTAAATATTTTATTTTTATCCTATTTTGACTCTATGCCCTGCATTAAAAATTAAGTTTAAGATTTAGGGTTTAAAATTAAGGTTTAGTGAATTTATGGTAGGGTGTATTTTTAAGGTATAGGGCGTAATGTTTATGATTTAGAATTTAAGTTTAAGACTTTGAAATTCAATTTTGTAGTATTTTTTTTAGTGTTGAGCATAATAAAGAGAACAGGGGAGATTATTTTTATCCTAATTTTTTTAGATTGTAAGTAATTGTTACATCTATTCTTTTGAGGCCAGATTTTATAATGTAAGGCTTAATTCACAAATGAGCCCTCCAAGCATATATGCTAGTTTTCTCATATTACACCCTACAGCAATTTAGACCAGTAAACTCATGCCGCGTGGCATTTGCGTTTTGTTTATTTCATCTGCCACATGGCATGTTTTCATTAGTTCAAATTATTTCACGTGGCATCTATTAGAAATTATAAAAAAATACTTAATATGGATTTTTATTGATAAATTATTTGAAAATATATTTATTTATACAAACATTCTTTTACAGCATTTATACATGAAATGACTTTTTTTTTCAAGTAAAATCGGTTAAATATAGCTTAAGCTCAAAAAAAGAAACAAACTTGTTCCGTGTGTGAAAATCAAACACGATAAAGCTTTATAACCTGCTGAATCTCGGAACGACAAACGGGGCAACCCCATTTCTTGGCTTTGATCTCATTCAAACAAGACATACATCCGGCGACATGGCCGCAAGGAACGCAGGCTGCTTCTGATGGAGCATCCAAACATATTGCACATGGACCTTCATCTCGTTTTGTTTGATCGGCACTAGGAGGTAAGCTTTCGCCGGTTGAGGAAGAAATATTGACGGGAGTGGAATCAATCGACGGATATTGGATCGGACCATCTTCTACAATCTCATCTATGGCGGGTGCCGGTGGAGCTGATGGGACTGAATCTGAAGTTTGCATTGTTGTATGGACAGCAGAAATGTCATTGTTATGGATCTCCGTGTGCTCAGTTGAATTGCTACCAGAGTCGGCTTCGATCAAATTCCATTCGCCGATACTTGCTTTCGAAGGTGGAAATGCCGTTGGTGATACTGAACCAGTGTGATCGCTAATGCTTGCAGCGCTATCCCAACCAGCAGATGTACTAGCCTCATTGCCAGAGTGTAAATCGACATTCGATGTCTCTGCAATGGCCGACTGGATAGAGGCATTGATAGCCATTGCTAATTCTAAATCCTCTGCATCCGGTGGTGCAGTTGCTGGAGCAGCCGGAGGCTGAGAATTATGCAGAAATGCAGGAATCCTTGCCTGCATATTCCAATGCCGTAAATAAGATGGAGATTCGACATAAGAATTTACCGGAAAGCATTATGAACAAAACAGTTCCGAATTTGTAAAAGTGTACCTATCACTAAATTACATTAACAGGAAGACCCAACAATCTCTAACGGAAATATCGGTGAATAATACCTGTGTAATTCCTTTGCATGCATCACAAAACCACTGAAGCTGCTGCATGTCATGTTCTTTGCCAGGTGCAAGTTTAATTCGTGTTTCTGGAAAAGAACAAGACCGTGTTGATGTGAATTTCAATGTAGAAAACACACATTTATCGTCCAAAAACCGAAACAAATAAAGGTAGTATCCAAGCATCAAAGTTAATAACTAGTTTTATCATGTTTACGTGAAACTTCAGTCAAATTCAGGGGTTTTCTATATAACTGACAAATTCATTGTTTCTTGGGAGGTGCAAGTACTTCGCCTCCGCCTCCTACGTCTCGAGACAATTCATGAAGACAAAATCAACCACATTATGGCAACTAAGCAATCAATCTGATTTCAAATTCCATAACATAGCCAGAAAAGATTGAGAACTAGAAATATTGGCCAGAGAAATTACTGCTCGAGTTATCAACAATTATCGCAGAAGGATCGGGCTGGTTCGGCTTTGGTTCCTCCAAATTAGCTTTCCACAATGGAATAGCTGTGCGTGGTTGGGCATCCTGTTATTTCACCAATTACACAAATAAGTGGTGGAAAATCACTTAAGGAGAAGCAAAGCTTAATGGTATAAAACAGAAACAAAACAAACGACAGAGACGATTAATTATGTTAAAGTATTATCCAAGAGTAAACAATGGTTGAGGTAATAAAGAACACGCTAATCCTAGAAAAGGTTGGGACATATAATTCCAGAGCCCCCTTAAGAATCCTTATTTGAGCTTTACAACCAATTACTATAAGATATGTCGTTAATAGTAATTAAACTCGTTATTTATACACATAATACCATCATAATTAATTGAGAAAGCTGAAACTAATTTGATGATCAGATTCAGGACAGTTTAAGACAAGCTTGTGGATTATTGTAATGACTTTTTCGGTCATCATTTGAACTTGGATTCAGATTGAAGAAGACATAAGTATGCTTTAGCCGAGGTTGAAGAGTTTTAAGTGTTTCATTAGTTAATTGCAATACCTGCAAACTCGAATATATAGCCATCCCCAACTTGAGAGGCATTGTATGATTACGCGAACCAGTTGGTAGAACAACAACCCAACTGCAAGCAATGAGTTAAGGAGAAGATACACAATTTGTTTCGGAAAAAAAAGAAGATGCTACGGATTGATTCTAAACACTAATACTCACACTTTTCTCGAAACCAATTGAGGAACAAGCATTTCGATGAATCCCGGTCCATGAAACTCCCGCATCCAACCGGAGAATAAACATATGTGCCCCTGCGCAACATCAAGGGAAGAAAGATAAATGCCATTTCAAAGCTGTCAGAAGATTACTTATTATACAATACAGAGAATATAAAAAATAAACTCCGCATCGATACCTCGATCGCTCGCACGACATTGACATTTCCTTTCACCCTAGCAACAACTAGAGGCGTTTGACAATCATCATTCATAACCAATGGATTTGCTGGAAAATTTAAAGCAAGTCATTCATAAGACAACTCTACACAGTTCAAACAGATAACTTGGTTTTCACACTGAATTAAAGAAATAAATAAAAACAAATAACCTCCATGGGAAAGAAGTAATTTGACTGTAGTTAGAAGGCCCCTCTTTGCTGCGTGGTGCAACGGAGTCCCGCCATGGCGACCTAAACACAAATCAAAATCCCAAAACTAAAATCTAATCCGAATCGAGTTTCGCAGACTCTCTCAACCAAGTTTTCTCCATTCACAACGGTATTCGAACTTCTGACCTTGCTTAAGAGACATAATGCCTCGTCCCGACCAATCATAAACTATTTACTTTAACAAAGTCCCCCAAAGCTTATTTAGTTTGAAAACTATAAATTCCACAAATTACCAGGTGAAAAAAAGGGAAATTAAACAATAAAAAACCCTTCAAAATCATACATTTCTGGTTTTACGAGTGAAAGTTTCCAGCTTTACTAGTTAGAAACAGAACCCAACATTTAGATTCATAATAAATAAAATGAATAAATCAATAAAAGCGAAACCTGGACGATAAGCGTTAACATTGGCACCGAGTTCGATCAAAGTTTGGGCTACAACAAACAGCGATGGATTCAAACAAGCCAACATCAACGGCGTTCTTCCTTCTTTATCAATCCACTGTCAAATCCACAACCAAAAGAAGAAAAGCGAAATGAGATTAATTGTTCGATCGAAGACCTAATTGTTCGAAATTTGATACCTCAAGGCTGGCGCCATCATGGAAAAGGGATTTAATCCCTTCAATGTTACCGTAATTCACTTGATTGTAGAGCAATTCGTCTTTCGATTGTTGTTGCCCCATTCAAAAACGCCTCTGTTTGGTCCGACGGAAAATTCGACCCGGATTTTATTTCCCTTTTTTTCCCAGGAAAAACTGTTTCCCGGGAAAATGAAATGGAAATAAATCCAAAATTAGGATGGAGAAATCGAAAAATGCATTTAAATAATCATATATACATATATTTTTGGAGATAAGATTTCTTAACAAAGAAGAATTTTGGGAAGTCAAAAGAAAAGATTCTTGTTTTAACTTAAGTAAAAAAATTCGAATCTTCATATCGTGAATTGAGTAAATTAGATTAAAAAAGACGACCATTTTATAATGAGGTTATGTAGTATCTGATACAGTTAATAAATTAAATATCAATCATTATACGAACAGAAGTCCTTGATTACGAGCACATCAATCATTAATAATTAAAACAAAAAAAACTACCAGATGAGTAGGGGTGTAAATGAATCAAGTTTGAACAAACAATGTTAGGTTCATGTTCGGTTAAATTTTTAATATTGTGTTCATGTTCGTCTAGCGTTCGCGTACATGTTCGTTTAATGTTCACAAACATGTTTGTTTATATGTCCGCTAACATGTTCATTTATATGTTCGCCACAATGGTGAAATTACACCACTAGTCATTAAGCTCATTAGGCTTCAGAGTTTGAACTCCAAAGTTCACACTGTGTTTAATTTAGTCATTACCTTCACCAATATTTAAAACGTAAAAAAGTAAATGAAAAAAGGAAACCGGGTAAACCAACTTATAAATGAGGCAATAAACGTGCTTGTTCATGAACATAAACGAACCGACCACACCTCTATTCATACTCGTTTATTTAGCTTAGTAAACAGACATAAAGAAACGTTAATACGAACGGTTCACAAATAGTTCATCAAACGCTCTGTTCATTTACACTCCTATAAACAATGTACACACACTTTACAAACAAAACAATTTAAACAATATTCTCTTAGGATGAACATCGTCCGTTTTTTTTGCTAGAACCACTTAGGTTCCGGAAAATATACGTAGTAAGTAGTAACTAGTGATAATACTTGTACCATACTAGAAATATTTGTTTAGCTTCTACAAGAGTTGTTCTCTCCAAGTTATAGTTTAGATTCATAAACAATTCTTATATGTTATATATTTTAAATACATACAAAAATAAGCAAATTATTTTATTCAACAAACAACCTTGAAATTCCAAAAACTTCAGTTTTTTTTTTTATTGTTTTAGTTTAGATTATCCAAAATACAATTCCAACCACAAAAAGCAACGATTTTTCCCCGTTTGAAATGCAACTTTTAATCTAAAAATACTACAAAGCTGAGAGAGAAACAAGGAGGGAAAGGAGATGGAATAGAGAATAGTGAAGCAGTGGAGTGGACACGTGGCGTTCAGATGCCAATGCCACCACTTACTTTCTCCCAAATGGAAATGACAACAATGGCCTGTGCTCCCATTTTTGCAGCATTGTCCCCTCTTACAAAAAAATCCAAATCCATGTAGTTCCCACTTTTCCCTACACTCCAATTCCTTTCCTTTTAATCACTTTTTGTCTTTTTCTTCAAACCCATATTAAAAAATTGTTTCTTTTTTCAATTTTTGTTACTTTTTTGATCCATAAAAGAAAAAAAAAATGGTGTTTTGCCAGTTACAGAGCCCTCAGCCATGTCTGTTGCCCTCTAGAATTTCCAGGTTGACTCACCCTTCTTCTTCTGCTTCAGTCAGGTACATTTTCATGTCCAAGTTTTTATCTTTTTCTTTGTTTGAACTTGAATTGTTTGGATTTAAGCATCTGGGTGTGATTGGAATCCTGGGAGTAATGTGCATTGGGCAGCGACGGACCTAAGACTTTAGTTTAGAGGGCGAACGTATAAAAGTTTAGTGGGGTCGAAAGTAGATTTTTAATAAAAAATACATAGAAAAATTCTAAATTTTTTCTAAATCATATATGATTTTCAAAATTTTAAGGGGAGGTTGCCCCACCAGCACCCCTCTATCCATCCGTGCATTGTGATCATGTGGTTTTAATTTAACATGAAATTATTGGACCAAGTTTATTATGTCCCAAAGCATGGCTACAATCATGATTATGCATGTTTTCTTTTTACCATTCAAGTATAAATCAAAGGGGAGAGATTAATTAATTGGGATTTTGAGTTAATATGAATGTATTTAGTTAAAGACACATAATCTTGTCTACAGTGATGATTATGCATGATTATGCATAATCATGGTTTTTCTTTTTACCATTTTCTCAAAGCTAAAGCCACAGCGAAATAAGATTGGTGTTGATGCAAAACATCCTTACAATTCGGCCGACCGGTTATTGAAGGATGATAACGTTTAATTAAAGACAATATTGCCTTTTTCTTTTTCCTTTTCTCCATTGTCCTTTTGCTTGATCAATCACATAATCTTATGTTTCTGGTTTCAGATACAGGATGTGCTATGAAGGATTGCCTTTTCTTTCTCATTTTTATGTATAGTTGGGCGTATTTGAGCTATTATACATTTGATGTTTTCGATTTTTGTTGTAGAACACAAGGCATAAGAGGCTCAAACAATATGATACTTTTCCAGAAATCAACATGGAACTTTTGGTGGAACATTTCTTTGTCTAACAATGCGGATAACTTTATATACAATCAAGGTGAGTCCTAGCCGTTTGCATTAATAGTTTGTGAAATCAATACCTATACTCAGTTCCCATCGACGAGTGATGTTAACTATGGAAGTGTCATTGCTTTTGAAGGCCACTCTTTCTCAAACTTCTATCATATGGGGTTAAATGGGTGAATTTGGATTGTTACATCGAATAAGTCCGCATGACGTTACTCGTTGAGGTTGATTTTAGTTGTGCATGTTAATCCTGACTTGTTTGATAAGTATGGTTAACGGGGTCAATCTGTTATTTTTCAAACCCAACGAAATTAAGGTAAACAAGTCGGTTATCTTTCTGCTTGATTCAACTTATGATATGTTAATTTGTGTTTTATAGGATTATAGTTACACTTGAAACTATGCTTTCTAGTTTATGTTTATGAGGATTGACTCATGTTTATTTCCTTTGGAAAATATGTTAGAACGTCTTCTTCTTACTTTCTCTTTTCCTTCATTTAGAAATGATTCACATTTCGAAATAACTATAGTAGCTTTCCTTCTCCAGGAAAACGGAAAGCTACCATTCAAAGGGAAACATATAACTTGAAGTGTGTTTCAGATAATTCAAATACTGTACTCCTTAGGAAGGACCGGCATGATAGTTCTCTGGTGAGTCATAAATCTTGAATTCCAAGAGTTAAAATGGATGTTCTTTCTTGATGCTATAATATGTTCATTCTACTTCTTATGAGGACCCATGTTCATGATATCTTTCTTTTCCCAATCATTATCTTCTTACGATTATGCAGTCTTGCTATTTTTCTGAAGTACTCGGTGATGCTCAAAATTGCCTTATTCATTTGGCTGCTTTCAAATGTGCTTTCTTGCCTTATTATTTCACCTTTATATAGCTTTGGTATGCTAATTGTCATCCTTGCAGGTGAAGGATCATCACAATAAACTGGTCTTTGGAACTCTGTCATCGTTTTTCTTACCGAGACTGATGCAACCAGATTTTGTCAACTCAATAATAAAGATGGTCCATGACTTATTTCGACATCTACATCAGACATCAGCGGCTACAAGCTTACCTTTTGCCTGCTTATCTAATTCGTTGAATAAACCAACACCTCTACACTTGGATGTATCCTTGCCTAAAATTCGGGATCTTAGATGGAACTTGTCACGGTTACTGTATTTATTCAACATTCAACTTGAGAAAAATGTTGCCACGTAAGTGAAACGTCTCTTCCCTTCTTGATTCTGTCTGGACTTGAAGTTAAGAATTTATGTTTTCAGAATTGAGCGATTCTTTTGTAACAAACATTTGTAGGATTCTCGTGGTTCTCCTTGTAGTATGCTGCTCGTTTATTGTTGTTGGTGGTTTCCTGCTCTTCAAGTTTAGGTATTGCCGTATTTTACAATCAATCTTTATTTATCTGAATATTAGTTTATGTATGATTATAACTCGTTTATGGAATATGGGATGTTAAGCTTTTAGCCTCTCTTTATCATCTTAAAATATGATAATCACATTTATTTTCGGGAAAATTACTAATTCCTAGTGGATAAAGAGCTATAATGCTACTTCTGTTATGCTAATCGGGTAGCTATGCCTTGAATGACACAGGGGAAATACACACTCTCTAGAGGACTGTGTCTGGGAGGCGTGGGCATGCCTTTGTTCATCATCTACCCATTTAAAAGTGCGTGGTGTGTTATGAATCTAGTCATTTGGTTGCTTTATATGATCATGTTCATGTGGCTTGCATGATTACGAAAGCAAATTCGAAAACTTTCAATCTGATAAACATATTCATATGTTGAACTGCAGCAAAGAACGCGTATTGAGCGTGTTGTTGGCTTTGTTCTTGCCATATGGGGCATATTGTTTTATTCTCGGTTGTTAAGCACAATGACAGAGCAGTTCAGAGTAAGTAGTTCTTACAAGAGCTCGTTTTACGTCTTCCTTTTTCTAATAGCTCTTTATTTACATAAGCTACAATAGAAGCCTTTGAAATTTCATTTTTTGGTGACAGAGAAACATGCAAAAACTCAGGGAAGGAGCGCAAATGCAAGTTTTGGAGTCTGATCATATTATCATTTGTGGTTTAAACGGTCGCCTGTCTTTCATTCTAAAGCAACTGGATAGATCTCATGAATTCGCTGTGCGTTTAGGGACTGCTAGAGCAAGGTAAACATTATGCCGCCACCATAGTCTTTTTATTTCCCTTTTTTTGTGCATAATAATTGGTTTCTACATGCATTAAATTTTCTAGGAGGCAGAGAATTCTTCTTATGTCAGATCTTCCGAGAAAGCAAATGGACAAATTAGCTGACAACATTGCCAAGGATCTTAACCATATCGATGTCCTTACAAAGAGGTACAAGAACAATGCCTTCGTCCCCAAATATGCAAACTTCATAAAACATATTTGATTCGAAGTGTATTCGGTTCATTGCATTAAGTTTCCGTTTCTTAAACATTGGCTTCTGCTTGCGCAGTTGTAGGCTTAGTTTGACAAAATCATTTCAAAGAGCAGCAGCCAATAAGGCACGTGCCATTGTCATATTGCCTACAAGAGGAGACCAGTAAGATCTCTATCAACTTATTTTCAAAGAACCATGTTGTGAAGTTTAGTTGAAGATTTGCGTAATAATATTATGTTTAGTTGAAGATTTGCGTAATAATATCATGTACTATGGACAGTTTTCTTCGGGGGAATGTTTAGTGATGACAATTTGTTAACTGATTAGGTATGGAATTGATTCTGATGCATTTCTCTCTGTGTTAGCACTTCAACCTATTCCCAATATCGAATCTGTACCGACAATTGTCGAGGTATGCTCATTTGCATAACCATGGGAACAGTAGTACTCAATGAGAAATGTTGAGTTCAATTTTGTCCCCTTCTTTTTCTGATGCAGGTTTCAAATTCCACTACGTGCGAGCTCTTAAAGTCGATCTCCGGACTGAAAGTAGAGCCAGTAGAAAATGTTGCTTCTAAACTATTTGTTCAATGTTCTCGGCAAAAGGGGCTCATTAAGATTTATAGGCACTTGCTTAATTATAAAAGTAAAGTATGAGATCTCATCGACAGTTGTTATTATTGCGATGTTGGAAAGATGGAGAGCATAACGATTATGATGTCCCGTTTATATCCTTTTTCTCTTTTTCGAAAGTTTTAACTTATGGTGTGATATCTTTAAGTTTTATCCCATCTTTTGATGAAACAAAACCAAGACCAGCACTTGGACTTCTTGACTCTTAGATATTTCGGGATGGTTCTGATTCTTTTAGCTCCACCTATAAAATTTCGGATTGTTGTCCATATCATCCTGTTCTACTTTTCTTCTCCGGAACTAACCAGCATCGCGTTATTGCAGAGAATGTATTCAATCTTTGCCGTTTTCCTAGTCTAACAGGATTGACTTATAGAAAAATAAGAAGGGGTTTTCAAGAGGTAACACTTTCCACATAACTTTGTGTTTATTAGAGGTAAGAACTCCCGCGCTGTTTCCTTATGTTGGTTTCTTTTCAGGCAGTTGTTTGTGGTATTTATCGGGATGGTCAGATATACTTCCATCCCAAGGATGATGAAATTCTTAAGGAAACTGATAAAGTATGTCAACTTGAACTTTTTACATTCGTATTCCTCCGCATTTTAAAGTTAAGCTCTGCAATTTGGCATCATTAAATATTATCATGCTAATATGCCCGTTTCTGCAAATCACTTCGTTCTGAAGGATGGACTTGTCAACTTATTGGATAGCTAAATATCATACTCTTGAAGAAATCATTACAGATTTTGTTCGAAAATAAACGCTTCACTGAAAATTTCGAGTCCATGCATTCCTTCCTCAACAATCTCTGTAGTTCCTGATGTATTTCTCTTTTATTCGTGTAGGTGTTGCTAATTGCACCTATTCGTAATACATGGAAACAACAACAGGCACTGGAGGAGGTTGGAAAAGAAAAATCCAAAAAAGGCATGGAAGTTTTCAAAACCATCGTCGATACTCCAGATCATGATTTCGAATTGAGAAAAGAACAGTTTTTAAGTATCGTAAAACGTCCCAAAAGATTGGGATCAAAGGTATGTTTTACAAAGAGATGTGCTATAAGTGACAGCATCCATTGAACTTTCTTGAAATCCTACTTATACATTTTGTTGGAGCGAAAAAGTAGGCTTCGGACCAGACTCTCGGACCCACGGAATGCATACTTATGCTTGGATGGCGCCCTGATGTTATTCATATGATTGAAGAGTATGATAATTATCTCGGCCCTGGAAGCGTGTTGGTATGCTTTTATTTTCTTCCGGGATACTTATAGTCTTGATTTTCAACCGTAAGCATCGAATTGTATCATTTATACTTGATGGAAACTGACCAGATTACATTTGCTTTTGTTATCCTCACTTTACAGGAAATATTATCGGATGTCCCATTAGAAGAAAGGAAGAGGGCAACCTCCGCTTCGGGTCAAGCAAAACTAAAAAATGTCCAGGTTATCCATAAGGTACTCTCTCGTTTAATTGCCCGTGTCGGTACTCTTTTTTATTATTTCGGTATGGAAGGATGCAATGGTAAGCCTTTCAAGGTTTTGTTCTGATACTTTCGTTTTATCTTCACGCCATGCAGATCGGAAACTCCATGAACTATGATACGTTAGAGGAAACTATAATGAACGTGCAAAATTCTGTCGTGAAACCGAAGTCTATTCCTTTTTCCATCGTTGTGATTTCCGATAGAGAATGGCTTCTTGGAGGTAATGATTATTAATATATGATGTTTCTATCAGTAAATTTATGCTTTGACTAATTATTTACTTTTCAGATCCATCTATGGCGGACAAGCAATCTGCATACTCTCTTCTTCTAGCTGAAAATATCTGCAACAAACTCGGAGTGACAGTAAGTTTCCGATAGAGATTTATGGTGTTGTAAATTGAACAAAGTGCTAAGATTTGAGATTTAACTAGCTCGAGAACGGTTGTCGAGTGTTCTGCAGGTGCAAAATTTGGTTGCAGAGATAGTCGACTGGAAATTAGGCAAACAAGTAATTTCCTAGCATTTTGAACACTTCTTATTTATCATCCTTGATTTTCCTAAGTTTTTTCACTTATTGTTGAAATACTTCAATCAAACCCTGCAGATTACGAGAATCAAGCCATATCTAACTTATATTGCAGCGGAGGAAGTAATGAGTCTCGTAACAGCTCAAGGTCTTGAAGTTATATAAGTAATATATGTATTGTTCCGATGTTTAATCTTTTAAAAAATAACTGTATGTGTTGCATAACAGTGGCCAAGCACAGTGATCTGAATGAGGTCTGGAAAGACATTCTGGATGCTGAAGGTGATGAAATATATGTGAAGGTAAAGGCAACTTTCCGTTAAAGTAATCTGCTACAATGTTACTTACCGATAAAGTAATCCTTCAAATATATATATATCAACTCGGAAAAATGTTGTAGGGCGTTACTTACCTATGTTCTTGACAGGATATTGGTCTTTACATGAAAGAAGGAGAGAACCCATCGTTCTCCGAGCTAACCGAGAGAGCATGCTGGCGTCGAGAAGTTGCGATAGGATATGTGAAGGACAATCAAAAGGTACAAAACACTCTTGCTCGATTCTAAACATGTTTTACACCTTTTCTTCAACGCCTAATCGGGTATTCATTGCACCGCAGGTTATTAACCCAACTCCAAAGACAGAACCTCTCCACCTAGAAATGACTGATTTACTAATCGTCATATCCGAGCTTGAAGGCGAGCAACCTATTGTTGTCTAAAATGCAAGCAACTTCGGTCATTCTCGTTCTCCTTTGCACTTTTTCTTTATTAGTTTTTCAATAAGTTTTTATGGTTCCAAGGCTGTCGCTTCGTCGACTGCATAAGGCGTCCCATGAAACCATAACCTCTGATCTACTTGAAATCTTATATTGTTGTCTGTCATAGGAAAAATGTTGTAAATTTTGCAGGAAAATCAATAAATTTTTTTCCCTCCCGAGAACACTGCTGTTACTTTCTTTATAAAAATAAATGGGAAAAAAAGTTCATTTGGATGAGTCCAAGTAGTAGAATTAACATACAATCATATAATATTGTTGATGCAAAAAAGCAGGTTTGGCGGTTGAGAACGATCCACACGGTGGCAATGTGGAGAGCCGTCCAGTAGTTTGGGAGTTGGAGGGTGGAAATAGAGGCTATGGTGAAAACCGGAGCCCCCTTTTACAGACTTTGGAGGGGCTTCTACGGGCCATGTGTGGAGCGTGTCGAGGTGAGATGTTGGTGAGGTCGTCTCCGAGTTTGGCTAAGCGAGGTCTCTGTGCACAGTGGTTGACCTGGTACAGTTGCAGTTCTAGTGGAGAAAAATACAAAACTACAACATCGAACCCTTAATCATCGGTGGTTTCGATTTCCAGACATGGGATGTGAGCTATCATAGGCCAATATGCTCCTTTATCCTTCAAACAATGTGGTTTCAGAAGTTGACAGTCCCTGATGCAAAATCTTCCAAGGTCTGCAGGTAAGCCTTCCTTCGGTAAGCATTGAAGTTTAGGACACTCGAAGATTTCCAGCTCTTTAAGCAAGGTCAGATCACGGATCCCCGCGGACAGAGTTCGCAAATTATGAAGTTTCGATATACTCATATAGATTAGACTTGTGGGAAGCAGGCACATTTCATCTGGAAAGGAAACTATATCCCTTGCACCGGCAATGGTCAATTCCCTGAGGGAGGCTAGATCGTGCAGGTTCCATTCCGACAACGGCTGCTTAAGATTTTCACAGTCCCAGATTTCGAGTTCCAATAGGTTAGGAGGCCAGCCACCTTTCGGAAACGACACAAGACCAGGACATTCACCGACTGTTAGATATTGAAGAGAGGCGAGCCTGAACATCTGATCAGGAAGGGACTTGAGACTGGTGCAGTCGTAGATATCAAGTTTCCTCAGGTTGGGAAGTTGCAAGACGGTTTCCGGGAAGTACTTTAGAGCAGTACACTTGTGTAAGCTTAATTCGGTCAGATGCGTGAGACCTTTTACGAACTCAGGCAAGCGTGTCATAGTCGTGCAATTAGAGGCACTAATGAGCTCGAGTGATGCATTTTTGGGCAGCATCCTATCAGAAAGGGGTTCCAATTGAAGGCATTTCCATATCTTAAGTATTTTAAGGCTGCTGGGAAATTTGCCTTCTGGAAATGAAGTGAGAGAAGGGCAACCGATGATCTCCAAGTTCTCGAGATGAGATACGCCGCTCGTGCTGTTATCGATCTGCATCAGCCCCGATGGTAGAGAAACTAGAGCTTCACAGAACCTGATTTTTAAACGTCGAAGAGCAGTAGGTAACCTGCCACTCCCGAAGCATGCGAGAGCCGGACAATCTTCGATCTCCAATTCTTCGAGAGGACAACTATGCATCATAATTGCCCTAGGCAGAAACTTTAGACCCTGGCAATCTTTGAGCGTAAGATGTTTCAGCATGGGAAAGAAACCTGTCTCAGTAAATTCTGAACAGCTCTTAATTTTCAGATGCTCGAGAGCAGTAATATTCGACAAAATATCACCCGTTGCCCGTATTGAAGTCAATCCGATGCACTTGGAAATGGAAAGAACTCTAAGTGCTCCCGGAGACCGTACAACCCCATTCCGAATATGCTGCAACTCAGACAGACCCTTGGTTGTGACTGTTGTTAAAGAGGACAGCAACTTCTCATTGGAATCTTCCACGTTCAACTCGTTAAGAGACGGGAAACTTGTCGATGAAGCTTCTAATTTTGGGCAACGCTTGATTACAAGCTTCACGAGAGAAAGAAGACGACCGGGTAACTTTCCGATCAACTTGGGACAATTCTCTACCGTGAGCTCGCGGAGACAAGGGAATTCTCCCCCCGAGTCTCTAGGAGAAGACCAGCACGTCCATTCCAACATATCCTTAAACCGAAGAATTTCCAACGACGGAAAAGGCTTAGCACATGGAAAACCATGTCCATAAAACATCAAACCCACCTGTTGGACTCGATCCATTCCGACTACGGACAATGTTTTTAGCGAGGGTAATCTCCCGAGCGATGGAAGTGATATGCTGTTTCTGCAATTACAGAGTTCTAACCACACTATGTTAGTCAATGTAGGATCACCTAACCAAGGAGGAAACATTTTGCCACCATAGAACAGAATTCTCAGTTTTTCGAGATTCTTATGAGGCATCAGTCTTTCGAGAACACGCATTTCATCTTCCTTGTTTTCGGAGTTAAGGGACTCGTCACTCCATTCCAGATCCAAATCGGTTAAGCCATCCTTGTCCTTGAGGTTCGCATTGCTAGCATCTCGAAAATCCGCAACATTTTCCAACCCCAAAATGGAAAGCTTCCCCCTCAGGTTGAACAAGCCCCTCAATTCACTAACAGCAGAACCATTGCCCTTACCAACAATTAATTTGGACAAAATCTGAAGATCCTTCAAGTTTCCGATCTTAAACGGCATGTCCCGTAAATTACTAGTTCCGGCAAGATCAAGAACATGAAGGTTCACCAGATTTTCGATTACTCGTGGCAAATTAGTAAGTTCACAGCACCCTTGCAGCTTCAACGTTTGCAAGTTGATAAGCGAACCCACGGACTGAGGTAACCGTTTAATTCGACTGCGAGACAAGTTCAGGTAGCGTAATTGTTTCAAATGACCGACGGAATTCGGCAGCTCACCGATGGAATAACCACTCAAACATAGTGCTCTTAAGCATTTCAACCTTGGCAGCATATTCTGCAAGACATCACCACTCAAATGGCAACATGCTGCCCAAGTCGGCAAACAAGTCGGTAATGCAGCCAATGTTCTCAGTTTCTTCATTCGATGGAGGACTTCGAATCTTGTCGCGACATCGTATTGTTTACGAGTGAATGCTAAATAACGGATCTTTTCAACAGCCGTGCATAGCTTATCACCCTCAAGCATATCCGTATCCTCGAGATTAAAGCATATTTCTTCGGAAACAGATTTAGCCAAGTCATTTATGAGGTCATGCATCACAAACCGTGTTCGGTTGCTACTCGATTGTTGGAAAAGCGACCGTGAGAGTAACTCGTTGAAACATTTCGAACCGAAATCCTCCATTCGTGCACCTCCTCCTGGCTGTTGTAAGAAACCCTCCGCCATCCACATTAGAACCAGCTCGTCCTTGTCGAATTCGTGGTCCTTCGGGAATATAGCACAATAACCGAAGCATCGTTTCAAACGGGAAGGAAGATGAAGGTAACTCAATCTCAGAGCTGGCATTATGACATTTCTCTCTTTAGGCAAATCCCATATCTTGCTCATCAATATGTCCTCCCATTCACCCTGATTCACTTTAGTCCGAAGTAGTCCGCCCAACGTCTTAGCCGCAAGTGGCAACCCGTTGCACTTCTGCACTATTTGCTCGCCGACCGCTCTTAAGTTCGGGTATTCATCAAAATTCTTGGCTCCAAGAGCATGACAGGTTAATATCGAGAGACAATCATCGTTCGAAAGTACCTTCAACTGGTGCCGGTATCCCCCACAGCAAGCCGCAACCGATTCATTCCGAGTTGTGACCAGTATTTTACTCTCGGCAGCCCCTGCAGCAAAGGGTCTGCATAGAAGATCCCAATGGTCATAATTCTCATTCCATATGTCATCCAAAACAATCAAAAATTTTCTTCCCTGCAACTCTTTCTGCAGCTGCAATTGAAGTGAATTTAAATCGTCCGACTTGTCGATATCGGAAGCAACAGCATGAATCAAGGTCTTTGTCACCTTAAGAACATCGAATTCCTCAGAGACACACACCCAAGCACTCAACTCGAACGAATTCTCGATTCGAACATCCTTGTAAACTAACTGAGCAAGAGTAGTTTTCCCTACCCCTCCCATGCCTACAATCGAAACCACTCCGATTTCGCCTTTACCCGTCTCTCCACCATCCATCGTCAACAAGCTTATAACGGCATCTTTATCGCTCTCCCTACCGTAAACGCGTGACTCATCGACAATTGAAGTAGTGGTTCTCTGAAGCACAGAAGATCCACCTCTATCAATCTCTTCCAACCTCAAAAAACTCTTTTGCACCACCAAATCATCCAATCTTGCACTAATTACTCGTATTTTCGACTTGATCTCGGCATCGAACTTAATAGTATTTAGATTGATTGTACAGAAACACGATGGAACAACGAGCTTCCATACCTTATTGGTTCTTCCCGAAGAAAGCCGAGTGAGCTCCGTTAGTTTCCGCCGCAAAGACTCGGTGGCGAGCTCGTCAACGACATCCTCGGCATCGAAAGCAACGTGCTGTAGTTCCCCGAGCCAGTGTTTGACAGCACGGCTTGTGATTTCCTTCTCTTCGGCATCCTCAAGCGAGGCATTCATTTGAAGCAAGAGCTTCCTCCACTTGTTCATTTCGGCTACCAGCTGCTCGTCCCGGCAGAATTTGAGGAAGTCCGGCGACGACAGAGTTTCGCATAGGTTGCGGAAGCAGGCGGAGAGCATAGCATCTGCAACAGTGGACACAATCACTTCCATCTTGTTAGAGTAGTCGTTACACCACTGACATAATAAACCACCGGAGATGCAGATTCCGGTGGTGTCCAGCGGCTTCCGGCGGCGTCCGGTGGCTCACTGTCCAGTTCCACTGGAGATGCAACTAGGAATAATTAATCCTTTCGCCTTTAGATTCATTTGAGAGGTCAGGATATGAAGACTCTCAACAACCAATAATTGCAGCCGGGGGTCAAAATGAACTATATGTTTTTTTCATGGATTGAAGTATAATTTTACCACTAGATTGATTTATAATTTTATAAAATTTTAAGAGAATATATGTTAATATTCTTTTGGGTAAACTATATTATATAGTCATCTAACTTTCACCATTTTTCTATTTTAGTCTCCGAACTTTCAAATTTTTTAAAATTATCACTAATTTTTTATTTTCACACTTTAGATCACTCGACCATTGAGTCTTTAACGTAATTTAGTTTTTCTGGTAAATTTATGTGAAAATCTTCTAAAACTTCCATTTAAGACCCATGTTTTCGGACTATTTGATTCACCGACACATGAGTATTTTCTTCTAAAACAAACAGGTGGGGAGGTCGAGAAAGGAAAAAAACAATATATCTCGATTCCACGTTGATTAAATGGTAAAGATTATATATTAGGCCAAGATAAGGTCGAAATTTTGAGTTGAAATTTGTCGATTTCAATGGAATTTAAAAAAAACCAAACTAAGAAGAAGAGATAATGGAGAAATGAAAATATTCCGGTAACAATTTTGTCGTAAACAATGGTCGATGGTGGTCGAACGGTAGTACAGAACAATGTCGACTATAGAAAATAAGAGATAATAGAAGTTTAGGTCAATTTTATAATAGAAAAAAAACTGTAAACACAACATTTTTTCCACAGCAATAGCATAAAACACTTTAATCGTTGAGATATCAAAACGAGCGGAATTCAAAATTTTAATGATACAACTAAAAAATTTAAAAGTAAAATGATCAAAACAAAACTAAGCTGAAAATTAGATGACTAAAATGTAGTTTACCCTTTTTTGTATAGTGGGGTCAAGGCCACTACCAATTTCATCACAGTCAAAGTGGAGCATACCATAAAGTTGAAACAATTTCAAGAAGGAATAAAATTCAAATATACTTTTATATATATAATATTTACTCAATTGGACCAATCTATTTTTTATAGGTACGTCTGTTTTGCGGTCTTTGTTCGAAGTACGAGGTTGTTCTTTTTAATAATCTCGTCTCTAAAATTTGAATTCGCGTATTCTCTTTATAAATGCAACGTGCCTTGAATTCTTACTTACTCTTATGATATTACCTAAACCTTATAAGTAAAGTTGCTCAAATTTAGATCTCTCGAAAAGAATAACATTTCCTTTTAGGTAAAGTACACAGATAGTCACTAAACTTTTAAAATATTCATTGAGAAAAAAAAAAGCTAACGGTCCACGTCAACATTTTCAACGGAAGATAACTATTTAGAGGGACTAAAATAAAACTGAAATAAAAGTTGAGTGATTTCAATGAAAATTTTAAAAATTCAGTGACCAAAATAAAAGTGTCCTAAAAATTCGGTGACCATCTCTATACTTTACCCTTATTTTTTTACTTGGACCATTCCTTGAATTCTTAATTTTTTTATTTTCTCTTAAGGCTACTTGAAATGTTCGAAATTTTTTTGAATAGTCTAAAAATAATTACAAGTCAATATCGGTTCATAATGTTCGAACTTTTTAACCTCAACAATTTGTATAAAATAATTTAATAATGGTAACTTATAGGTTAACCACTAACCATTATTATTAGTGGTTGGTTAATTTAAATTGTTTAACCTTATCAATTAGGTTAATTAATCTGTAAAATATAATGATTATATCTTTTAACAATTTATTTTGCACACTCCTAATTAATATGATATTGAGACTATAAAAATTCAATTAAAATATTTTAAAGTTTGGGACTAATTTAAAATTTGAGTCATAGTTGAGGACTTGCGACCGAATTTAACTATTGATTTTAAATCGTTTTGTTTTCATTTATCTTGTCAGTAGACCTGGCAAACTTGACCTGAGACCCAAAAATCGAACCGATTTACTCGAATCAAACCCGAAATCGAACCAAACATGCTTACCCGAAACCCAAAATCGAACCGAAACCGAACTAAAAATGAACTGATTTTTAGTTGAACCGAAATGGACCCGAACAGAAAACAACCCAAAATAAATAAAAGATATTAATAGAAATAATAAAGATGAGATATGAACAATCGCACAACTCACCAAAAAGTCAAATATATTGGCTTTATAAAACCATATAAAAGGTGTAAAAAACTGACCAAACTAAAAACTTGAGTAAAATCGACCAATCTCCCATCAAGCAAAAATTGACCCGAATTGATCCGAACTGAAAATCAACCGACCCGAAAATCAACAAAACAATATAACCGAACGGAAACCGAACCGAATCTGAACCGAATGATTGACCCAAAATAACCGAAATAGAAATGATCCAAACTGAACCCGAACCTATTGAGCCGTTTCCCTCTACTTGTCAGTAATTTTCTTTACACAAAGCAGTCGCTAATGGCGTTACTCCTGAAGAAGCCAGGCAGCTCAGAGACGAGGTAAAAGCATATGTTTTTTGCTCTTAAATTTATGTTTTGAATTCAGGGTTTTCGCTCTTATTTGTTGATATAATGATATAACATTAGTATTCTTCGGATTGGCCTTTTAACTTCACTCTCATTGTTTTTACTGATCTTGCTTTTATGGGAAATTTTACAGTGTTTGGATTGGTTTGTTGATTGATAATTGTTTGTTTAAGGCTTCTTTAGCAAGTTTTGAAACCCCATTTGGGCAAAAGCACTGAAAAGACTGGGAAACAGAGGTATAATTAGTTCATATAATATGTAAATACTTGATTCTTATAGGATGTTAAATGAAGGATGGGATTCAAAGTTTAAGCTTTAAAATACAGATCATACAAAACCGGAATTCAGATAATCCCTTTGAAGACGACATTATTAGGAGGGATAACTAAGAACCCTGAACATGAATAATAAACTCGGATAGACCGTGCATCGGATTTCGTCTGATTTTTCCTTCAATCTAGTTCTAGTTTGATGGTTTGATGGTCATAGTATAACATCAAAACACAGTATCATTACATATGATTCAAGTTCAACCACCAAATATACATAAACAAGTTTGCTTCATCTGTTTTTCCTTGTAAAATTGGCTGAATTTTCTGAATTCTGAGCAACTGAGAATCAGATCCAAAGAAATCTCCTTGGACAGCCCAAGCTCAAACATCTTCTCTCTCCCCATAAAGAGAGCATTTTCTCATGCACCACAACAACCTAATCCCCTAGCTTCTGATCCTTTCATGATTCTTAATCTCTTGCATGATGTGGTGAACATTCTGTGAACAGAAAAAAAGACAACCTTATAAGTTTCACAATCATATGTATGTATGTCTGTATGTATGTGTGTATGTATGTATGTATGTGTACTTACTTCCATGGAACATCACCAACAAGCATCCAATCTCCATCTTTGTCTTGATAAGTAGGTGCATAATCTGATCCTTTGTACTCACCTATGGTGAACTTGAACATGTTCTCCAAAGCCTGCAACAGCTCAGTGTACCCTTTGTAAACTTTCAAGTCAATCTTTCTCAGATATGGTGCTCCATCCATGCTCACTTTCACATAAATCCCGGACTCGGACTCGAACTCGAACTCGATTTTCTTCGCCTGAGAGTTGTTCTTCCTATAGGACTGGACCGGTGGCCACCCCACAATTTGTGCTCTGCAGGTTACAAATTAACAAACACATCCATTAGTTCTTTTCTCAATCTAATTGCATACTAAACAAAAAAGGCAAATCTTTGATTCTGATTCTGTGATTGATTCTGCAAACTTACTTGGAAGGAGGGGCTGTTGGTTCATTTTGAGATTCAGAATTTCCATTTGCTCCACATTTCTCCTGCAGTGGTCGCTTGCTGTTTCTAACACTTGAAACTGCTGGTTCTTCATCTGTTGTTCCTGGTAAACCTAATCTCAGTTCAGTTGCCTTGAAGTTCAGATCATTTTCATATGCCACACTTGTTTCCATTGTGCTTTTTTTGAGAGACAATGAAGTTCTTGGTAGTTTTACTTTGAAGAAACTGCAAAAAAAGAGGTATTTTTATAGGGAAAGACTTGTTATTCTCTCAATGCATGAATTATGGACAAAGGCAAGCCATGTTGTCGGTAGCAATGGCAGCAACTTTGAGGCAAGCTGCCTTGTAATAAGGGGGACAATGGTGGGGACTGGTGAGTGGCGACAATCTCAGCAAACCCATATAGAATACATATAAACCCTGCTGAATTCATTTGAATCTTAACGTTGTGAATGGATCAATTAAATTAAAAAATTACTTTTATGAAGAGTAGAAATCGTCTACCTCCTAAACATGCCTCCACAATAAAATTAGGGTTTAGGGTTTAAAGTTTAGGGTTAGGGCTTAGGGTTAGAGTATAGGAAATTTAGGGTAGGTGTATTTTTTAAGGTGTAAGGTGTAAAATTTAAGATTTGAAATTTAGAATTAAGATTTCTAATTTAATTTTTAAGTGTTTTTAACATGAGGCGCAAATGGAGGCATGGTTAGATGCACAAATTTTTTACTCCTTTTATAAAAGTCGGATAAAAATCATGTGCCCCTATTCGGTGCCCCTACTTATGTCCCAACACTAAAAAAACACAACAAAATTGAATTCCAAGCCATAACCCTACATTTAAATTCTAAACGCTACACCTTATACCCTAAAAAATATACCCTACCCTAAATTCTTTAAACCCTAACCATAACTCCTAACCTAAAACCCTAAACCCTAAACCTAATTTTAAGTGTGGAGACATAAGTAGGGGCATCGAAAAGGGGCAGAGGATTTTCATCCATAAAAGTGTATGTAATATTCAATTCGAATTAATTAGCTAATGAATTAAATACGACTGATTTTAAAATTCGAATTAATCAGCCATTAAATTAGATACGGCTGATTATAATTTTTTTTTACAAATTTACCATTGGATGTCTATTATCAAGCTTAGATTAAAATATTGAAGGCAAAAGCTAGGACAACATCCCCATGTGATAAATTGGGTCCATCTCTTGGGTGTAGGGTATGGGGCAGTGCAAGACCATGTGGGGCTCAAGGGGTTCATTTTCATGGTGGACTGTGTGATGTGTCAGTTCCTGAATTATTCCTATTCTTGGTTAGAATTCAAACAAGTTCATTGTAACTTGGGTACAATAAGTTCATTTAATCTAACCTGTTTGATTAGGTTAAGTCAATAGGGGGAATCAGATTGTTCGAATCGGGTTTGGGTCAAGTTAATTTGGGTCGAATTATCTTGAGTCTAGATTGCATTTGATTTAGGTTTGACTCGGGTCTAATCAGATCTGGTTCAGGTCTATGATAAGTCATGTAGGGTTCTGTTTCGAGTCGGATTGGTTGATTTCAGATCATGCCAATATTATATTGACCGGCTTCGGGTCGGATCAATATCCGATCAGTCAGTTTTCAGGTCGGGTTAATAGTTGGATCTTCGGGAAAATGCGGGTTGAGTTGTGTATGAGTCCAATCGAGTATATATAAAATTATTGATAATAGTAATAAAAAATTATTCGCTCACTCCAACTCAATTATCGGGTTAAAATTAAGTTGATCAGCTCAGAGCGAATTTGAGTTAATTAAATTCGAGTTACTTTTAGTTCAAGTCCATATCGGTCCAATTAAAATTTAGGTTGATTTTAATTTAATTCAATTTGTTTTGAATTTCAGATCAAATTTGAATCATCATGGTTCCAATCCGACCAACGGTGCTTGATAATTCCGACAACCACCAAGTTACCACACTCGAGCGGGTGAGAAATTTTGCATCAAACTAGCAAAAAAAGCTTCGGATTCGGGTTTTTTATGTTATTCACTCAGTTATTTAGGAACCGATCTGCATTGCACACTTTAGTGAGTGAATCTCCCAACGAAATTTTTTTGATACACAAAACTTCGAACACATACCATCCACCCCTCTATTATTTGATAGATTTTGTTCTGAAAAAAAATCTTTTTCTGTTACGTTACGGATGTTCGAATTTCAGCTTCAAACATATTGAATGTCACTTTTTAAAGACGAGTGCATAAAATAACTAGATTAACTTGTGAGTTATAAGATGATTTGTTTTTGGCTAGACTTGTTACGAGTCCGATCGGCCGTAATCTGAAATTTTTTATTTTTGTTCTCAGTCGAACGGAATAAGTACATCGACTTTTAAACAGGTCTACCTCCGATCACTCTTTACATGTACAAATATTGAATATCCATACATAAATCCTGCATTTTATTTGAGTATTTTTTATTTCGTAACAATTTTAAGTATCGAAACTTGTTCTGAAAACCAAACCTACTGAGGTTTTTTCTTACAAAGTTTTAGCACGAATTAATGTTTGAGCATGATAGCTGTCTTTGGACCAATATTGCATGCGTGTGATTTTCATTCACACCCTTTCCCCCAAACTCAAACCCTAAATTTTGTGTGGTGTCTGATACGAGTGACCTTAAATTCGACCGTGACGCATAACGAACACGAAATCAAAGTCTCCAAATTAGATAAAACAGTTGAAATATGACTCATCAACTGGAATTGGCAAAGCTTTTGACTGTTACTATTCGGTAGTGCAGGTAACATGAAAGATTCTGATATCATGTCTGGCTCTTAAATTCGAGATGTGTAATGATAAAAATATATTGGTTGCAGGCTTGCAGCTACAAATTCCGAACATGAACGGTAAATCGGACGTGAAAGGTACCTAATATATATGAATCCAACAATGTAGGGTCAGTTTTAAAGCTAATACAGCAACAAGAAAAAGTAGGGTTTCCAAGCTGTGGAAATGGCAAAGAGGACAACATAGGTGAGAATGAATGGTCCCAAACAAGGCCAAACTGCCAAAACAGAACCCTGATGAAGGAACCCCACGCCCTTAATATGAAGGGGCACTGACCCTTGCATTGAATGGCACTTGTTTAGGACCAACTTTCAAAGTGACAAATCAGGGTCCATCAATTCTTCTGCTATCCTAATGAAGTGACAGATAGTGGTGAGGCCACGTCGAAGCATCCAAGACCATTCATGGTTGAATCAAAAGTCTCCTCTCCATCTCCATGGAACATGCTCCATCATCATGGCACATTTAGTCGACCTAAAATTTTATGTAAAGGGTGCGAACTATCAAGAAACTATATTAGAAATGTAAGGGAGCAAATTTACAAGATTTTAAGGGTGCATAATTAGATTATCAATAGAAAATACAAAAGAAATATATAAAATATTATGGAACTTAAAACTTTTAAGAGGTGCGGCTGCCCAGTATCCCTGTGTCCGTCCCTACTTTTAGCTTACTACATGTAACTTGTACTTGTCTCTCTACAACTTTTGTAAAACTCCCATGGTCATAGCTCACTAGGACTCTAGATTCTTATAGTCTATATGTTACATCTGGTATTCTAATGAGTTTAGTTTAGTTAGTATTGTCCCCGGTACAATACATAAGACGAGACATTTTCGGAGCTGTCTCGTGCATTGGCCCCTTTCTTCGCACCAAATGCGGCGACAGGAGAAGCTATGGCCATTAGACTTGGTCTTTTTTTGACCTCGTCTCACAATCTGACGAATATAATTGTCGAATCGGACTGCCAAGCTATTACCAACAATTTGCTTTCGAGATCCAATATAGACTGAATTTTTTTAGCTGTCATTGAAGACATTAGAATTCAGGCGAACTCGTTCGTTCCTGTTCGTTCTCCTTCATTCCTAGAGTTAGTAATCAAGCAGCTGATAAGCTCGCTTTTTATGCCAGGGACCTGAGCTTTCAAACATGTTGGGGTCCTACTATCCTCTTATCTTTGTGTATTTCGTCAATTTTATTGAACGAAATATTTCACTCTTGATAATAAAAACAATATACAAGACGAAGTGAGATCGAGTTTAAACGCTCAAATATCATTCAATTTATGAGTGAGGAGAGGTTTGAATACTATATGCATTGTACTAACTATACCTTCAAAAAAAATTGTGTATTTATATATATTAGAGTAAGAGTTCAAAAAAATTCAAGTACTCCGAAACAAAACAAACTTGAAAGGGTCATCAGTGGCCCAACCAGATGGGCTATGAAAATTTTCTAAGATAGTGGGCCTAATTTACTACAGTGAAATGGGCTGAAAAGCATGTTTTTATATTGCTAAAAGAGTGAGATCCACTCGTTGATTTAGTGGACATGAATGTTCATCCGTTTTATTTTTGTGTAGGTTCGAACCTCGACATTTATCTTAAAAATATATTATAATACCACTTAAAAAAAAGAGAAATCAAGTTGGTAATAATAAGTGATTATACGAAGGAATTAAATTAAAACATCATGTACGGAATTTGAACACCCGCTTATTGTTTATTATTTATATAGAACTGGTTACATGAATCAACTGAATTAAACCCGAGATCATATCCGACATATGTGGAGCTTTAAAAGGACATGCAATTGGTTAAGGACAGAAGTCTTCTGTCCTTTTTCGGTACTCCTACTTATGCCCCCAACACTAAAAAACACTATAAAATTAAATTGCAAGCTCTAACCCTAAATTCTAAATCCTAAACGCTACACCATATATCATTAAAAATACACCTTACCCTAAATTTCCTAAACCCTAACTAAAAATTCTAACCTAAACCCTAAACCTAATTTTGAGCATGGGGGCATAAGTAGAGACACCGAAAAGGGGCAGAGAATTTTCATCCATCAAGTTTACAAACCGAACTGATCATGTTCGGTATTGCAACATTATGTAAGTGGATATTAACCGTATACATTAAGAATAAACAATGATCCTTGTGGTATAAGTAAGAAAGGATATTTGATTCACCTAATCTCTAAAAAGTTTGATAATCTCTTTGCCAGCCACTAAACTGATTTGGTAATCCTTTTGGTTTTAGGTACAGATTAAGTAAATCACTCCCTTGTCATAGCAAGGATACGGAATTACAGATTTTTTTCAATAAAATAAAAGGTTTTCAGATTGGTCCCTTGAAGTTTTTTTGTGTCAAAATTGATATCCAAACCATCTTTGTTTTCTCATTTTACCCCCCAAAAAGTGTACAACATCTTAAGCGTGTACAAACCCAGAGTTTCCATGATGCTGCAATTAGGGATGAACATGGGTTGAGTTTTTGGCCAATCCAAACCCGATCTTAAAATTGAAAGCCTACACACAAACTCGACCTGAAGTTTGCTGATGTTGCATCATACTCAGATTTTGAGATAAAAACTCACCTCCAACCCTAAATAAATAAAACTCACTTTTATTCGGTAAATTAGGGAGATAATTGAAAAAAAAATGTAGAGCGTGTGACATTATAGCAATTACTTTAAATATATAGAAGAGACCATTATTATTATCTCAGGTCAGGCGGATACTTTTCACCCTGAACCCGACCAAATTTCATTTTTCACAAAACATGACCGACCCTGAATTTAAAAATAACAACAACACTATAAAGTCGGGTCAGAATCCGCCATGTGTGGATAATTTGGCAATCCCTAGTTACAACAACGAAAGTGTCAGCGAGTTAAGACACCAAGTGTGGACTAATATGAGAATACGAGGATGGTTCAGGGGTCAGTTACGAATAAAGCCATAATAAAATAATGAGCAAAAACAACTCATTGGCTTGAAAAATCTCTCATACCGGTACGGTTTAAAAAGGGTTAAATAATATATTGGTGCATAAACAAAGACAGGCTAGAAAATAATGAAAAAATCAAAGGGGCATATACATTATGAGCATAGACATTTTACAAATGGAGGAGTTGGTCAGCCCCCACCCATGGTGTCGACTGTCCCAAATTCCACCAACATTTGGAATAATTGCACTGTGAAGGAGATTCTCTCATTTATGAATGATAATACATTGCGTTTTGTAGGACCATAAACTAATAAACTAAATTAGTTGGTCCTAATTATTAATTTTGTTTAATTAACTTATGGACTGTCAATGTGTCATGTCTGCTTTGTTAGGGAAGGAGGATATCTAAAGTTAGCATTTAATTTATCAACAAGTTGCTCAAAGTGGTAAGTAGTTTGGTATCGTTTAAGTAAATCTCAAGTTTGATGTTTTGTGTCTAGAAAAAATGTAACCCCCTTGTCCCGGTCTGGCCGGATGACCGGTCCAAAAGGGCTACACGGGGAAAACCGAGTGAAAACCCCTAAAGGATTCCCCCTCGGTTAGCAACCCTATTTTTTTTTCATTTTAAATCTCGTCTAGATGAGTAATTAACCCTACGTGATCGAACAGCGGAATAACATAACCAAAACAATCTAACGAACCTAAAACCACATCCAAAAGGCAAATTTTCAAGTTTAATTGCAGGGGTATCGATACACCTAAGGGGTGTATCGATACGCCTTGACTAAGTCAAAGGTCAGAGTCAACCCGTGGAGACCGTATCGATACACCTTGGGAGGGTATCGATACCCTCGTCAAAGGTTGACTTCCCACGGTCAACGCTAGTTGACCGTACCGATACGCTTGAGGCCGGTATCGATACCAAGATGGACAGTGGCTCCAGTGGCCAAAAAGGTATCGATACGCCTCCCCGCGTATCGATACGGAAGGCCTGGAATAAGAATGCCGTATCGATACGGGTCTAACCGTATCGATACCCCCTGCCCAGCGACACCTCCTTTCACCGTTTGGTAACATCTTGCAAGGTTCTAGATGCATACTTAGACACCCTTAAGCACATGCAAGCATTCATGCACCAGCCACAAACAGGACTTAACATGAGGGCATTCAACCCAACGATAACATACCAAACAAAGCTCCATACAAGTCTACAAGAAGCATACATAGCAAGCATAAGTCATCCATCACAAAGTAGACAACATAAGGCCTACCTAGGCCAAAATCATACAAATTCAGGCATAAGCAATTAAACCACATAAGTAGCATAGAACATAATCCGAGAAGCAAAAGCATAACATGCAACATAAGTTTAACAATTTCAAGCATGACTTCCTAAGGAGTTTGACCCCAACTCCTAACACTCTATATCCCATTGTCTAGACATTATTACAAAAGCAAACCATACATAAACTTGCTTGAGAACTTCAAAGGTTCCTCCCTCGCCCGCTCGCCTCCCGAACTCTAACGATCTGCACATTGGAAACGAAGAGCATAAGCAATCTAGCTTAGTGAGAGAAGCTCTACAATTTACAACATGCAACTTTCCAAAATACGATTTGTATGCAAGAAAACAATGGATGCATAAGGGTCCATCTCAACACAACTTTTGGTTTGCACATGCACAACCAACACACACTTACGGTGGGACTACACATCACCGTTTCGACTAGTGGATGTCCAATGGGACTACACATCAAAGTACTACCCTACTAGTCACTACCGGTGGGACTACACATCACCGTAGTTTAAACCACCATCACGTGAGGCACGAACTCAACACGACTACTACATTGACAACTTGAAATGCATTTAATGGTCACAATGTATGTAAAATCAACTTGTCACGACATTTATGAGTAGGGAGACTTACACACGGGTTTAGGCAACCTCTCAAGGTTCTACCCAAACCCCAAGGGAGGCCATATCAAGTACAATGCAATAACCAATGATCCTACTCACCGTTGCTACCCAAGAGAAGATTGAAGACCGAGCTCAAGACTCCGAAATCCCCGGATTTGCCCCCGAAGCTTCACCAACCAAATTCCTTGATTCTAAGCATTCCAACACCAAGCAAATAACCCCAAATCAGTTCATGTTCTAAAATAATCAACCCGAATAACATACTAAGTACATTACACCAATCTTTCCATTGAAACAAGCTCAAATTTTCCAAAATCCGAGCAGCCCTTAAGCACCCCTCAAAACCATTGATTTCAACCTTCAAACTACTCCCTAAAGCTTTCAAAACGATGCTCACATATACCCTAATCATTGACCCTCTCATTCCTACATAGAACACCCCCAAATTTCATTCCTAAACCTCCCAAAAACCTCCCCAAAACCTCATTTCGGAAATCACCCCAAACCTTGTAAAAATCATATCCATTGGACCCCTTTAGACTTAAAATGACTCATATCACTTCCATAAATCAAAAACCTAAGTTTAGAATACTAAAAATGACATTTTTAATTCAAAACCTTCAAACTCCAAAATTCCAAAATGAGAGTAGAAATGAAAATAAAAGACATCAACTTGTAGAGGATAAAGAGAGTAAGTCAAAAACGAAATTACCTTTGCAAAACCTTCAAAAATGAGTAAGCTTTTGAATGGAATAGTATCCAAGGAGAGGGGGTGTTTTTTGACGGTATTGTGAATAGTGTAGTTAGAGGAAGAAGATGACTTTTAGTATTATTTTAGGTTTGTTTGAAATGGGGGGGCCAAAAGACCAAAACACCCTTAATGAAATAAGGGATCTACAATGGATGACACCATGGCTATGTGGGCTTGATTAAAATATAGTCCAACTAAATAAAACCCGAGGCCCAAGTCATTATTTTATTATTTAAAATTTGAAACCGAAACCCGAACTATTTTTAAATTAATATTTTCACCCGACCCCCGAACCCGGGTGTTACAACTCTTCCCTACTTAAGGAAATTTCGTCCTCGAAATTACCTGACGTAAACAAGTAGGGAAACTGCTCAGGCATGTCAACTTTCCTCTCCCACGTGGCTTCCTCCACACCTCTATGTCTCCATAAGACTTTGACTAACTCTATAGTCTTGCCACGCAACACCTTGCTATCAGAAGCAAGTACCTCAATTGGTTCCTCATCGTAAGATAAGTCCGAATTTAACTCTATTTCTTCCACTGGCATAACATGGGACGGATCCGACCTATACCTCCTAAGCATCGATACATGAAACACATCATGAATCTTCTCTAGCTCAACTGGGAGTCTCAATCTATAGGCAACCGGACCAATTCTCTCAACTATCTCATAAGGCCCTATGTACCTTGGGCTCAACTTGCCTTTCCTCCCAAACCTCATCACCTTCTTCCATGGTGAGAGTTTCAAAAATACTTTATCCCCCATGGAGTATTCCACTTCCTTCCTTTTTAAGTCGGCATAGGACTTTTGCCGATCTGAAGCCGCCTTCAAGCGATCACATATCAACTTCACCTTCTCGGTGGTTCCCTTAAGTAACTCGGGCATCGGCACAAGTTTCTGTCCGGCCTCAGCCCAACAAATCGGGGTCCTACACTTCCTACCATACAAGGCCTCATAAGGAGCCATCTGAATGCTTGACTGGAAGCTGTTGTTGTACGCAAATTCCACTAATGGTAGGTGTTTCTCCCACGACCCCTGGAAGTCAATAATACAACACCTCAACATATCCTCCAAAATCTGAATCACTCTCTCAGACTGCCCATCTGACTGCGGATGATACGAAGTGCTGAAGTTCAACCAAGTGCCTAAGGCTCGATGCAAACACTACTAAAATCTAGAGGTGAATCTCGGATCTCGATCTGACACAATTGACTTCGGTACCCCATGTAGTCTCACAATCTCACGGATATACAATTCGGCCAACTTGTCCAAAGTATAGGTGGTATGAACCGGTATGAAGTGTGCACACTTGGTGAATCTATCTACAATCACCCATACTGAATTTTTCTTCGAAGGAGTCAATGGAAGTCCTGATACAAAGTCCATAGTGATACGCTCCCACTTCCACTCTGGAATCTTCAACGGTTGCAACAACCCTGAGGGAAACTGGTGCTCGGCCTTGACTCTCTGACAGACCATGCATTTACTTACGAACTCGGCTACATCCTTTTTCAAACCAACCCAATAATACTCTTCCTTTAATCCTCGATACATCTTCGTGCTACCCGGATGCATAGCAAAAGGGCTATTGTGAGCCTCACACAAAATCGTACGCCTCAACTCGGCATCCTCCGGAACCACTATCCTATCCTTGAAACATAGGATCCCATTCTCTCCAAAACAATACTCGGTAGGCCTATCTTCCGCTATGTCTTGCACGTGAGGTGCCAAGGACTCATCTCGCAACTGCTTCTCACGAATCAACTGAACCAAAGATGGCTTAACCTGAAGCTCGGCCACTAGCCCACCGTCCGTAGACACACTCAACCTTGCGAACATTGCTCGCAACTCAACGGCCATCTTCCTACTCAAGGCATCGGCCACCACATTCGCCTTGCCCGGATGATATTCTATGGTGAGGTCATAGTCTTTAAGGAGCTCCAACCACCTTCGTTGCCTAAGATTCAACTCCTTTTGGGACATCAAATATTTCAAGCTCTTGTGGTCGGTGTACACAGTGCACTTCTCACCATAAAGATGGTGTCTCCAAATTTTCAACGCGAACACCACTGCGGCCAACTCTATGTCATGAGTGGGGTAATTCTTCTCATGGACCTTCAACTGTCGGGAAGCATATGCCACTACCTTACCTCCTTGCATAAGTACACAACCTAGCCCCACGTAAGATGCATCACTGTAAATTACAAACTCTCTCCCCGGCTCGGGCTGAATCAAAATGGGAGCTTCGGTCAAAGCTTTCTTCAACTTCTCAAACGCTTCTTGTCTTGCATCTGACCATTCATACGGAACATTCTTCTGTAGCAACTTGGTCAACGGAGCCGCTATCCTCGAGAACCCCTCAACAAATCTCCTATAGTATCCCGCCAAGCCTAGGAAGCTGCGGATTTCTGTCACTGATTTTGGTTGCTTCCAATTTACAATGGCTTCAATCTTCTTGGGATCTACACTAATCCCACTAGCTGAGATCACGTGGCCAAGGAAGACCACCTCTCTAATCCAAAACTCACACTTACTTAGCTTTGCATACAATTGATTCTCAAGTAGGGTCTGAAGCACCAACCTTAAGTGTTCATCGTGCTCCTCTTCGGTCCTCGAGTACACTAGGATGTCATCAATAAACACTACCACAAGCCTGTCCAAGAACTTATGAAACACCCGGTTCATCATATCCATGAAGGCTGCTGGAGCATTGGTCAAACCAAAAGGCATCACCAAAAACTCATAATGTCCGTAACGTGTACGAAAAGCTGTCTTCGGTATGTCCACATCCTTTACCTTTAACTGATAATATCCAGACCTCAAATCAATCTTTGAAAACACAGAAGCACCCCTCAACTGGTCTAGCAAGTCATCTATCCTTGGCAAGGGATATTTATTTTTCACTGTCACCTTATTCAACTGTCTATAGTCTATGCACATCCTCATGCTACCGTCCTTCTTTTTCACAAACAAAACCGGAGCACCCCACGGGGAAACACTAGGCCTAATGAAGCCTCTGTCAGTCAACTCCTGAAGCTGTGTCTTCAACTCCTTCAACTCCTTCGGTGCCATTCTATACGGAGCAATGGACACCGGTGCGGAATCAGAATATGTCTCAATAGCAAACTCAACTGCTCTGTCTAGAGGCAAACCTGGTAGTTCTTCCGGAAAAACACTCGGGAAGTCACACACAGTCCTGATGTCCTGAGGTCTCACCTCATTCATATCCGGGTTCATTACGTAAGCCAAGTAAGCCTGACACCCTGAACTTAACAATCTCTGAGCTTCCAAAGCCGAAACCACATTAGTCAAGAACTTAACGTTCTCCCCAACTACCACAACCTCAAAGTCATCAGCAAGCCTCAAAGAGACTCTCTTAGTCTCAAAGTCAACCCTAGCTTTATGCTCTACAAGCCAATCCATGCCCAAAATCACATCAAAGCCATAAAAGGGTAGCTCCATCATGTCGACTGGAAATATGTGGCCCTGAATCATCAAGGGACACCTCCTATAGACTTTCCTAACTACCACTGTATCACCAAAGGAGCTAGTGACATTTACTCCTACTTCTAAACAATCACAAGGTAGTCCTAATGACCTTGCATGCTCACCCAGAATATACGAATGCGTTGACCCCGAATCTATGAGAGAAAGCAAACTCAAAGACTGTAATGTGAAATTACCTGCAATGACATCAGTGTCATTTCCAGCCTCTCGCTGAGCGTACACTCTAGCCGGTCCTCCTCCCTCGGGCTGGACCGCTACCACATGAGCCAAGTTCCTCTGACCCTCATTCCTTGGCTGGAAGTTCCCACGGCCGCGCCCACGACCTCTCTGATGCTCAAAACCCCTCGCTGGAGCCGGTCCTCCTCTGACTGGGTGTGGACAATCACGTCTCAAATGATCTCGGGAGCTACAGTTCCAACACGCCCCAAACATACCCATGCACTCACCTGGGTGGCGTCTCCCGCACCTAGTGCACTCCGGAATGTGCCCAACAGCCCCTTGGCCCTGACGGCCCTGACCATGGTTACCACCCCTAGGCCTCGTATCCGGCTGATACCTCCTATCCCTATGCCTCTTGGCATGATCTCTATCCCAGTTCGCATGTCTCTTCCCGGAGTCAGACCCACCAGCACGTGCTCTAGAGCTTAAGTTTTGCTCTACATCCTTAGCTCTAGAAACCAAAACATCGAACTCAGTGTAGTCGGTGGCCAACAGGTAGGTCTTCACATCAGTAGTCAACCCATATCTGAAGCGTTCACATCGTTCCTTCTCATCCGGAATCAACTCTGGCGCATACTGGCTCAACCTCACAAATTGGATCTCATACTCGGTCACGGTCCTATGGCCTTGAACCAAAGCCATGAACTCCCTTTTCTTTTCATCTAAGTACCGGACCCCGAGGTACTTCCTCTTGAAAGCACTCCTGAAAAACTCCCATGTGACATCCACCTCGGCCATACCAGAGATAGCAGTGGTCCACCAGGTATAAGCGTCTCCCTGGAGCAATGAGACAGTGCACCCCAACTTACGGGCGTCCGAACACTCCATCTGACCCAAGATGCGAGTAGTGCTCTCAAGCCACCCTTCTGAACCCTCCGGAGATAACCCACGAAACTCAACTGCCCCCAAATTACGAAGCCTCTCTAGGGGTAATCCTGTCCCCGCACCCTGAGCTGGTGCCGCAGCTTGCATACCAGCCAAAGCAGTCTGGAAAGCTCCGGCTATAGTCTGAATCAAATGAGCCACATCCGGGCCTGCCTGACCTTGGCCCGCTTGAGCCCCATTACCTCCCACATTCACCCCAGCTTGAGGCCCATTACCATCACCTCCAACGTTCCCTCCGTTACCACCCGGAGCATTAAGAGCAGGAGGCGCGTTCTCGGGTGCCTGGTCACCCGCTCTAGGCCGTCCCCTCGGTCTCACCATAGCAATTAGTATAATCTAAAACAACAAACACACAACAACAAGAAACGTTAGGTTAGCAAGGGGCAAAGGACTCCGGTTCTCAAGCTCTTTAAACCAAAACAATTTTCCTTTTTATTTTGACAACAATGCCTAACAATGGGGACTCAAACCAACCCTCAAACAACAGAAAAGCCATCATAGCATGCATACATACACCGTGCTAAAAACAAAATTCAGACATACATGGCAAAACACTCATAATATCTTAACTTACCTCACTTACCTGCCCGAGGTCTCAGAAACCTCAGGCTCTGATACCAATAAATGTAACCCCCTTGTCCCGGTCTGGCCGGATGACTGGTCCAAAAGGGCTACACGGGGAAAACCGAGTGAAAACCCCTAAAGGATTCCCCCTCGGTTAGCAACCCTATTTTTTTTTTCATTTTAAATCTCGTCTAGATGAGTAATTAACCCTACGTGATCGAACAGCGGAATAACATAACCAAAACAATCTAACGAACCTAAAACCACATCCAAAAGGCAAATTTTCAAGTTTAATTGCAGGGGTATCGATACACCTAAGGGGTGTATCGATACGCCTTGACTAAGTCAAAGGTCAGAGTCAACCCGTGGAGACCGTATCGATACACCTTGGGAGGGTATCGATACCCTCGTCAAAGGTTGACTTCCCACGGTCAACGCTAGTTGACCGTACCGATACGCTTGAGGCCGGTATCGATACCAAGATGGACAGTGGCTCCAGTGGCCAAAAAGGTATCGATACGCCTCCCCGCGTATCGATACGGAAGGCCTGGAATAAGAATGCCGTATCGATACGGGTCTAACCGTATCGATACCCCCTGCCCAGCGACACCTCCTTTCACCGTTTGGTAACATCTTGCAAGGTTCTAGATGCATACTTAGACACCCTTAAGCACATGCAAGCATTCATGCACCAGCCACAAACAGGACTTAACATGAGGGCATTCAACCCAACGATAACATACCAAACAAAGCTCCATACAAGTCTACAAGAAGCATACATAGCAAGCATAAGTCATCCATCACAAAGTAGACAACATAAGGCCTACCTAGGCCAAAATCATACAAATTCAGGCATAAGCAATTAAACCACATAAGTAGCATAGAACATAATCCGAGAAGCAAAAGCATAACATGCAACATAAGTTTAACAATTTCAAGCATGACTTCCTAAGGAGTTTGACCCCAACTCCTAACACTCTATATCCCATTGTCTAGACATTATTACAAAAGCAAACCATACATAAACTTGCTTGAGAACTTCAAAGGTTCCTCCCTCGCCCGCTCGCCTCCCGAACTCTAACGATCTGCACATTGGAAACGAAGAGCATAAGCAATCTAGCTTAGTGAGAGAAGCTCTACAATTTACAACATGCAACTTTCCAAAATACGATTTGTATGCAAGAAAACAATGGATGCATAAGGGTCCATCTCAACACAACTTTTGGTTTGCACATGCACAACCAACACACACTTACGGTGGGACTACACATCACCGTTTCGACTAGTGGATGTCCAATGGGACTACACATCAAAGTACTACCCTACTAGTCACTACCGGTGGGACTACACATCACCGTAGTTTAAACCACCATCACGTGAGGCACGAACTCAACACGACTACTACATTGACAACTTGAAATGCATTTAATGGTCACAATGTATGTAAAATCAACTTGTCACGACATTTATGAGTAGGGAGACTTACACACGGGTTTAGGCAACCTCTCAAGGTTCTACCCAAACCCCAAGGGAGGCCATATCAAGTACAATGCAATAACCAATGATCCTACTCACCGTTGCTACCCAAGAGAAGATTGAAGACCGAGCTCAAGACTCCGAAATCCCCGGATTTGCCCCCGAAGCTTCACCAACCAAATTCCTTGATTCTAAGCATTCCAACACCAAGCAAATAACCCCAAATCAGTTCATGTTCTAAAATAATCAACCCGAATAACATACTAAGTACATTACACCAATCTTTCCATTGAAACAAGCTCAAATTTTCCAAAATCCGAGCAGCCCTTAAGCACCCCTCAAAACCATTGATTTCAACCTTCAAACTACTCCCTAAAGCTTTCAAAACGATGCTCACATATACCCTAATCATTGACCCTCTCATTCCTACATAGAACACCCCCAAATTTCATTCCTAAACCTCCCAAAAACCTCCCCAAAACCTCATTTCGGAAATCACCCCAAACCTTGTAAAAATCATATCCATTGGACCCCTTTAGACTTAAAATGACTCATATCACTTCCATAAATCAAAAACCTAAGTTTAGAATACTAAAAATGACATTTTTAATTCAAAACCTTCAAACTCCAAAATTCCAAAATGAGAGTAGAAATGAAAATAAAAGACATCAACTTGTAGAGGATAAAGAGAGTAAGTCAAAAACGAAATTACCTTTGCAAAACCTTCAAAAATGAGTAAGCTTTTGAATGGAATAGTATCCAAGGAGAGGGGGTGTTTTTTGACGGTATTGTGAATAGTGTAGTTAGAGGAAGAAGATGACTTTTAGTATTATTTTAGGTTTGTTTGAAATGGGGGGGCCAAAAGACCAAAACACCCTTAATGAAATAAGGGATCTACAATGGATGACACCATGGCTATGTGGGCTTGATTAAAATATAGTCCAACTAAATAAAACCCGAGGCCCAAGTCATTATTTTATTATTTAAAATTTGAAACCGAAACCCGAACTATTTTTAAATTAATATTTTCACCCGACCCCCGAACCCGGGTGTTACAAAAAATCCTCACCGGAAGACTCGCCTACAAAAATCAGGTGTGCGGTACATGTTGATCCGGATTAAGCAGTACAAGGCCCTGGAGAATCAGGAGGACAACTAAAAAAATGTTAGCATTTAATTTTATCGGCACACAGGAGCAGACACATGGGTGTTGGAGGGCAGCTGCAACACCTACAAATTTTAAGTTTCCCTATATTTTATATATTTTCTTTGTATTTTTTATCGATAATCTATTTCTGCACCCCTATATTTCTAATATAATTCTCTGATAGTTTGTACCATTTACATAAAATTCTGCGTCCGTCCCTGTCGACACATGCAATTAATTTTAAATACAGTAACCATTTATATTTGATACACTAATAGTACATAATTTCATGCATTATAAGTTAATAATGTGGTCAAAAACTTAAGTGAATCAGTTGTTCACTGACCATGCATTTTACGTGTATAATCATATCAACTGAATTGCTTGCTCCAATTCTTATAGAAGGGTTGAGAATTTGAAAAATCCATGCAACCCATCTAGGGAATTTGAATCCCTTGTAATTATAGGAGGATATGATTAATTTATGATAATTACACTTTCTTACAAATTATTCTATACTTTTCAAATGTATAATTAATGATTTTAAAAATATCTAATTAGTTGTCATTTGTCAACAATCTCTCATGTAGTTAAAGCTCTTAGTTGACACCCCCTCTCTCTTAAATTGTGGGTTCAAGACCAGTAAGAGCAAAATTCCCCTTCCTCTCTCCTTAGGTAGAAATTGTTTTAAAAAATCTGATTAGTTGGCTTAGATAGAGGTGTTCATGAGTCGGTTCATGCTTAGTTCAGGTCAGATTTATGTAAAATATTAACTCGCGCCATGCTTGTCCAAACTCGATTCAGCCCAGACTGGAATACAAGCTACAAATTTTAAAAGTCGAAAGTTTTATATTTTTTTAGACCGTTTGGGTGAAGGTAAATATATAGCTGAGATTAACAGTAGGAAATACAAAGATTATCACAAAAAAAAAATCAAAAAAAAATCTTAATCATTTATTTACACCATCCAACTACTCAAAAAATGTAAAATCAATTAAGTGCATCCTAACCATTACATAATATAAAAAATAAAAAATAAATTATATTAAAAACGGACTTGGTCGGTTTTGGCTTTTTAGCCTTGAATGTTTGAGTTTAAACTTGATCCATATTTTAAATAGATTATTATCCTATACATTGTCGGTGGAAATTAAAAGTTTTCACAAACGCTTTAATTTTTAGGTTAAGGGGCTTAATTTAGGATCTATGGTTTAGGGGTTTATGTGTTTAGGTTTTGAATTTAGGGTTTAGAGGTTAGGGTAATATGATGAGGATTTATATTTTAATCTATAAACCCTAAATTATAACCCTAGACTATAAATTTCAACCACAACCCCTAAATTCAAAACCTAAACCCCTAAACCCCTAAACCATACACCCTAAATTGAGTCCATAAACCCTAAAACTAAAGCGTTTGTGAAAACTTTTAATTTTCACTGCCCCGTATATCAAATAATTATCGTTTTAAATTGGCTTAAATTTGTGTCCAACCCCATTTTGTATCTGATATTCAACTCAAATCCTTTCAAATTTTAAACGAAATTAAACTTATACATGTAATTTGATTCTTAAACAAACCTAGGCTTGGACATGCATCCCTAAATGAAGGCAAAGAAAAGGAGAGAGTGATATAAATATATAAAGAAACATATAGGACAAGTTATATGGTAACATCACTAGGGGAAGCATCCAAAGTTCATAGGGGAGATTTCAGATAAGCATGAAAATCACTTTTGGGAGCAAATATAATAATTTTGATATTTGTGGTTTTCCATGACATTTTTGTGGCAATAAAACAACCACATGACAAATATAAATCTCAGTGTTTACATTTGGACAATTTCCCCAATATCCTCTAAAAAGCCTACTTTGATGGCATTATAGATAAAAGTTAGAATCTGGTTATACAGTATAAAATTATTTAATTGTATATCAATTTAGAATTACTGGATTAATTGAGTTTAATGATTGAGATTAAAATTTTTAAATTGAAGATAATCCACTTTTTTTTCTCGTAAAAAATCTCTATCATATCATACTGTTAATCACGCTTCTTGTAAGGTATATGAATATGTATATCCAAAGTTGGAAGTCACTTTCTTGAGGAGATAATTAAGGAAGTACTTTTGTTTTGATTTGTTTTTCTTTGACTCAATCAATATCTTAATGATGAAAATTGAAAATTAGGGCATTTTCCCACTTAGCCACTTAGCCACTTTCTACTATTATTAAAAGGAATCAACATAAATTTTAGACATAAATCATAAAATAAATATAAAAAATAAATGATGCTTCTTCTCGTTAATCTTAATCGTGAATGAATAAAAGTATAATAATAATGATATACATGCAGTGACAGACCTATGTAAGTCTTGAGAGGGGATTGTCCTCCACTCATCAAAGAATTATTTTTTTACCTTTGTGTTAATGTATTTTTCTTAAAAATAAATTAATTATAAATTTATCTCTTCACTTTTCAATATTTATATTTTACTCTCAATTCCGGTTTATCCATGTATACATGTGATATGATATGATAATGATGTTGAGGTAAGTTAGGAAGAAAGAATACAAAATGAATGGGGATGTGGGATGTGGACAAGGCAAGTGCAGAGCTTGGGTTAGGGTTAGGCATGTTTCCTTCTTCTAGGGATGTGACCTGTCTCTACCTCACCACCATGCCCTTCATTCTCCTTTACAATCACTTTGACGTTCACTTATATATAGTTATTTTTAGGCTTAATTGTAAAATAAGTGTTTAAATTAGTTTTTTTTGTCATAGGTGCTTAAAATATTTTTTTGGTTAAAATAGGTGTCTAAAATAAAGTGCTGAAATAGGTGTCTAAAGTATTTTTTGACTGAAATAAGTGTCTAAAGTTTCATTTTTTTGCTGAAATAGGTGCCTAGAGTATTTTTTTTTTTGCTAAAATAGGTGTCTAAACTTTCATTTTTTGTTGAAATAGATGCCAAAGTAGGTGCCTCAATTGACTTTAAAACAAGTCAAAAATGAAACTTTAAACACCTATTTTAGCCACACAAAAAAATACTCGAAGCACCTATTGCAAGAGACATTGTTTGGACACTTATTTTGTAGTTTAGCCTTATTTTTTGGCTTAATTGTAAAATAAGTGTCTAAATTAGTCTCTTTTTTGTCATAAGTGCTTAAAATATTTTTTGGCTGAAATAGGTGCCTAGAGTATTTTTTGGCTAAAATATGTGCCTAAAGTTTCATTTTTTGTTGTTGAAATAGATGTCAAAGTAGGTGTCTTAGTTGACTTTAAAATAAGCTAAAAATAAAACTTTAGACACATATTTCAGCCAAAAAAATACTTTAGACACCTATTGCAAGAGACATAGTTTGGACACTTACTTTGTAGTTTAGCCTTTTTTTTGGGTATAATCAATAGTATCTGATATATTAACTGATTAATTTAGATTGAATATTGTGAAGATCTATTATTAATGTGACCCTCTCAATTCAATTTTTTTCATTAAGAACATTAGAATTCGAACATTTGACACTGCTTAAAGGATCTAGTACATCATTCCACTAGAGTTGTTGGTCATATATGAAAATTTTGCAATATGTACACATATTGAAATGGGATATTGAAAAGTAAATCAAAATTTATAATACCCACCAAAAGAAAATAACAATGGGATATTGAAATGAATTTACTTGAACTTTGCTTCAATGTTCAATTTAGTACTTAAATTTTTATTGTACAATTAGATACATGAATTTGGTTTCTTGGTTTAAAATAGTACCTAAACTAGGCTTTCTGGTTCAATTTGGTACTAGTGTATTTTTTTCAATTAGATACATGAACTTGGGTTCTTAGTTCAATTTGGATTGTTTTGGATTTAGATATGCTCAGGTCGAACGAACTTAGACAAATTAAAAAAATGAAATTTTATAACATAAATATTTTTATTTCAAATCTAATATTTTTTTGACAAGATTAGACTAAAAATCAAAAGGAAAAAATTGAACTAAAAAGTCTATTTCAAGTACCAATTTGAATCAAGAAGTTAAGTTCAAGTGTCTAATTTGACTGAAAACTCACAAGTACGAAATTGAACCGAAAAATTAAGTTCAGGTACTAATTTGAACCATAAACTCAAATTCAAATACCTAAGTTAACAAGAAATAATCAAAAATCAAATTGAATATTAGAGCTAAATTCAAGTAGCAAAACATATTTTTATGAACAATACCTAAAATTTTCGGTCGAAAGTGTTGTTATAGAAATTAAAAATAAAAATAAATTGAGGATTTAATTGTTTTAAACAATATATGTGGCATTAATTGTAGGGGGTGGGCAAGTGTCGGTTCAATTAAGTTGTCTTGCAAATGCAGCTCGTCATAACATTATTGATTTGTATATTTGATTTTCAATTCTTTAAGTCAATAAATACTTTAAAAGAGTTTCTATGAAAAAAAATATTTGGAATTTCTATGTAAAACTAAAAGTTTGGATTTTATGGAGCGAATGAAAAAAATTGAATTAGAATAACCGTTTCTATAATGAATATTTGTAGTATTCAATTCACATTAATTAGTCAATGTATCAAACATCAATAATTATAAAAATTTAGAGACAAATAATTTATTTATACTTTTTTGCCATATTTATTCATATTTGTAGACATACTCCCACTTTATATGATAAATATTATTCTTTTTAAATTATATATTTTTTTGACCGTTAGATGAGATTAAATGAATGACTGTGATTAATAGTAGTAAATGAGAATATTTTATGAAAAAAATACGTGTAATCTCAGTTGTCCATTTACTTCCGTATACAATTAAAAAAAACATTACACTAAATGAGTTTTACATAGTGTAAGTGGATCATTATATATAGAGAGAGAGACAATATCCAGTTACACAATGTAAAACTCTTAAAGTTTTACACGTTTTTTGGATAGTTGGATGAGTGAAACTGATGGATGAGATTAATAGTAGAATATGTGAAGATTATCACTTCGGAAAGAAAAAAGTAAGGAGTTAATCTCAGTCATCTATTTCTCTCATCCAACTATAAAAAAAAACATGTAAAACTTAAAGAGTTTCACACTGTGTAAATTGATCCTAACGTGTATATATATATATATATTAAATTGCATTGCATTGCATGGGATGGATTATTGGTTCATGTGAGAATATGCATAATTGGAAGGTTCTTAGAAGTATCTTAACTATATAATAATTTGTATGAGCTTATATATATATATATGGTCCATTATCATATGCTTCTCCCAACATCCAACTAATACCATTAATTATAAAAATGCTTAAGGAAAAAACTAACCTTCATGTGCTTTGAATTTTTAAACTTTTCCTACTCCTCATTATGCCTACAAGACTTCAATTTTTTAATAATGGGTCTCAAGAATTAATGAGAGAATATTTATAAAGTTTGTTTTCACACACGGTCAAAGATGTTTTCCATATTCAGTATTTTAAATGTAAAAATGTGATTCAGTATGGTGAATATTTGTTAATAATATTATTATAGTTAATTACATCATACATCCTCAAACTATATTTCTTATTTCAAATTATGACCCTCATTCTAAATTATCCCTTAAATTTTTGAAATGCTTCAATTTCATCTTAAATTTTTCATTTATGCCACATCATATTATTACATTAGACAGATTAATTAACAATTTTTTATAGTGATTTTATTAACATAGAATACGATTAGCATGTACTAATAATTTGTGGATGAAATTAAAATGTTTAAAAATTAGGACCAATTTAGAATAAGTGTCATAGTTTGGGGATGGAGTTGGAACATTCAAAAGTATGGGGGGCAATTTAGAATGAGGGTCTTTGTTTGAGGATGAAATTGAAATGTTTAAAAGTTTAGAGACTAATTTTAAATGAAAGTTTTAGTTTATGGACATGTGATGCAATTAACTCATATTGTTATAAGAATTAAGATTCGAGTTTCATTAATATTTTTGTCTAACTTTATTGAATATATATATATATATATGTGTATATATTACTTAATTAAATTTGTTTGTAGAGTTCTAAATTTTAGTGACAATATCAAATAATATTAAGTGAGAAAGTCTATTATAAATTTCATTTAAAAATGTATGTGACTGAATAGTAGGAATATGTTATTATTGCCTTAGATATTAATAGTTGGTCAATTAATGTTTTATATAATGATAAATATATATATGATTTACTTACCCCATGACGTAAAAACTCATAATCTTACAGTTTTTTTTTGATAAATTTTTAAATTTAATAGATTTAAATCTTAATATGTGTAAAAAAAACCGTAATATATTTTAAGCATTGAAGAAACTATGTGCAATGGGGTCATACCCCTACTCACAAAAGAATTTTTGGATTTAATTGTTTTTAAAACTTCTTTTAATTTTGAAGGTTGACAAATTAAGTATTATCTCTAATTTTCTAAATTTAATTGTCTTTTAGGTTCTCTTAGTTTTGTAACTAGTTTAATTAGATCGTAGCCCCTCATTTTTTAAGTACAATAACTTTGTAGGTCCCTCTTAGTTTTAAAACTAAACAAAGTAAACACTGACCTATCATTCTTTTTTGTTTAAATAATTTCTAGTCCCTTTCAATTTCAAAATTAATTAAATTAGATCATCACCCTCCATTTTTAGTTTTAAATTAATGACTTAGTAATTAACTCTAACCACCATTTTATTCGTATTTATGTTTGTTCCCTTAAAGTTTCATTCTAAACCCATATATTAGCTCAAATCTTGAACATGTGCAATGATCCAAAAGAAAAGGTAACTCACTAATTAGGTCCATTCCATAACAACTTCATTATGTGTTTCACCACGTTTAAATGTCTCCTACCATTTTTTCCACGACACAATTACACGAAAATAATATAAACATATCATAATTATTAAGCATGTCTTCAAAAGTTACCTAAAATGAGTTATTAATATATTAAATATTATAATAGGTTCGATCATACCAGCATTAATACACTAGATCACATCAGAACTTTGTAAGTTAAGCATATTTGGACAAGAATAATAATATGATGGGTGACCTCTTGAGGGATGGGTGATCTCCAGTAAGTCATTGTGTTGCGGATGGAAATTCTCTGTCCTTTTCGGTGTCCCTACTTATGCCCCATGCTAAAAATTAGATTTAGGGTTTAGGGTTTAGGGTATATGGAGTAGGGTTTAGGATTTAGAATTTAGGGTTAGGGTTAGGGCTTAAAATTTAATTTTATAGTGTTTTTTTAATGTTGAGGCATAAGTAAGGGCACTGAAAAGGGGCAGAAGATTTTTATCCTTGTGTTGCACCCGGTGGCGGATGCAAAGGTTGGTTTGGGTGGGCCTGCCCACCCTGAATTTTTTAAAGTTCACACATTTGCCTTTAATTTTTTTAAAATCTTATGATTTAGTCCTTAATTTTATGACTTGTGTCCACCTTGAAATTTTTATTATTGTGTCCACCCTCAAAATATTTTTAGCTTGTGCTCACCCTGAAAAATATTTCTGGATCCGCCACTGGTTGCACCTCTATTTTTTGCAGAAGCACATTATAGGGCGACCCTCACCACTTAATTTTCTTCATTCACAACGTCAAAATTCGAACATCTGACATTGCATAAAAGATCTAATTTTTATCCCACTAAACCAATTAATTGTTCGATGAGTGCACCCTAATCTTTTACTTATATAAAAAAGGAAATACGTATTATACTTTTGCATGTGATACATAGTTGACCAATGAGAGAGGTGGTTTTTTGGGTTGAAGATCTAACGTCCCATCTCTCTCCACGTGTTGAGAAGCCATGGAATCATGAACCTTGATGTGACATACACATGCAGCCATACAAACTTAGCCCCCACAGTTTATATTATTGAGGGTTTCGCTCTTCTCTTTGTCTCCCCCACTCTCGTTTTCTCTCTTTGTTTACACAGACATAATAGCAGCAACCAAACAGGTTGGGGAGGGAAAATTTGAAGCTATAAAGCAAAGAAGATAGAGAAAAGAAAAGGGTCAAAAAAAGCTATTTGTTTCAATGGCTAACGTGCTTGGAACTGAGCATGATTTGAACTTCAAAGAGACCGAGCTGTGCCTTGGATTGCCTGGCGGCGGCGTTGGTGGTGGTGGAAATGAAGTCGACAGCTCTCCGAGAACTACCGGCAAGAGAGGCTTCTCGGAGACTGTCGACTTGAAGCTTAATCTTCAGGCTAAGGAAACTGGCATGGATCTGAACAAAAACCTAGACAATGGTTCCAAAGAGAAACCAGTTTCGGCCAAGGATCCTGCAAAACCACCAGCCAAGTAAGTCATAATAATAGTATAAAACCACCCCATTTTTTGTTTCTTTCATGTTTTTTTTTGTTCGGTCCAATCCGACTCGACTCGACTCTGGACTTAATCGAGCTTCTTGTGACTAATCAGGGCACAGGTGGTGGGTTGGCCACCAGTTCGATCCTACCGGAAGAACGTTATGGCCGGCAACAAGAGCACCGGCGAGGAAAGTGAGAAAGCTAGCAGTGCAGCGTTTGTGAAGGTGAGTAGGGATGGACCGACCTAAAAATTTCAAATTCACATACATTTTAAAAATTTTCTTTATATTTTATATTAATGATCTAATACTGCACTCATTGAAATTTTCAAATATCTATAAAATTTTGCGCCCGTAACATAAAATTATGTGTCCGTTCTGAAGGTGAGCATGGATGGTGCACCGTATCTTCGCAAAGTAGATTTGAAGATGTACAAGAGTTACCAAGAGCTGTCTGATGCTTTGGCCAAGATGTTCAGTTCTTTCACCATGGGTAAGCACATACGGTTCTGTTCCAATGACATCCATGTGAACATGTCATGTGAAACATGTCAGGTTGAGATTGAGATTGAGATTTCATTTGTTTGGTTTTTTAAGGTAATTATGGATCTCAAGGAATGATAGACTTCATGAATGAGAGCAAGTTGATGGATCTTCTCAACAGCTCTGATTATGTGCCAAGCTATGAAGATAAAGATGGAGATTGGATGCTCGTGGGTGATGTTCCATGGCAGTAAGTTTTACTCTATAAATATTCAATTCTCGCGTGAGATTCAGCATGCTTAAACGCTTAATATCTTCTAATTTATGAACGGTGAGATAATTTGGGTAGTATAGATTGTATGTTAAAAAAAATGCCAAAATACATGCTATAGTCTTCATTACACATGCCACCCCACTTTGTCATGCCTCACTAGATATAGAAATGACCCTTTTGTTCGATAGTCACATGAACCCTGATTAAATCTAGAGTCGAGTTAGATCAGACTCCTAAACAGGCCGAAATCCTACCCATTTTAGTTTTACATATAGAGATTGAATCTTTTTTAATCTTTGCTCGATAGGATGTTTGTCGATTCATGCAAACGCTTGCGCATAATGAAAGGATCGGAAGCAATCGGCCTCGGTATGTTAAAACTTTCATTTACATTCATCTAGTACCATATGTTCAACAACAATGAATAATTATTGAAAAAACAAACTACATAATTTCTCAGCTCCAAGAGCAATGGAGAAATGCAAGAGCAGAGCCTGAAATCACATCTATTTGCTGCTGGAAACAAGATCCTGGAATTGAGCCTTGCTTTGGGATTGTGTTCATGTATTTTCATTTTTATATATAATATATATATTTGGTATATAGACTAAAGTGGGACATTTGTAATGTACAAGGAGCAATAAACCTAAAAACCTCAAATATTGCTGTCTTGTTTGTTGTTGAGGATGGGGGCCTGTGTTTTTTGCTATTGTCTTGGTTGTCATAGCTTGTTGTTTGTGTTTTTTTTTTCTACCCCCACTCAGTTTTAATATGCTAATGGTACTTTGTTTTTCTTATCCCAAATCAAAAAGATTCCCCATATCATGTATAATTCCATTGTTGTTGATTTTATTAATTTATTTATTGTATTTAATATGGGGGTTTTATATATATGATTAAAATATTAGTATTTGAATTGAGAATTTTATTAGAATTTTGAGGACCCAATGAAGGATGGGGGAACATGACCATGTGAAGGGTGTTGGGGCATTCATTCATGGCCATTAGTTTATACATGCTTTTATATGATAGGTGATTTTTTTTTTGGGATCACTAACCTTTAGGTCATTTTTTATAGTGATGATCCTTGTTTCTGTTTATATATATATATATATATATATATATAGATTAGGATTAACTTATATGGTGTAAAATTCAATTACTTTTACACCTTTTTTGCACCGTTAGATGATGGTAATTAATGACTAAGATTATTTCCTTTTTTTTTTCAAGTGATAATCTTCACATTTTCTATTGTTAATCTCATCCATCCATTTCACTCATCTAATGGCCATAGATTAGTGTAAAACTAAATGAGTTTTACATAGTGTAAAACTCTTTAAGTTTTACACATTTTTTGGACCGTTGGATGAGTAAAACGAATGGATGAGATTAACAATAAATATATGGAGATTATCACTTGAAAAAAAGAGTAAGGAGTTAATCTGAGTCATCCATTCCACACATCTAACGATCTAGAAAACGTGTAAAACTTAAAGAGTTTTATATTGTGCGTGAGTAGATACTAACTCTCTCTCTCTCTCTCTCTCTCTCTCTCTCTCTCTCTCTATCTATATATATATATATATATATATATATATATATATATATATATATAGGGTTAGGATCAACTTACACTGTGTAAAACTCAATTACTTTTACACAGTTTTTGGACCGTTGAATTATGGTAATTAATGGCTCAGATTATTTCCTTATCTTTTTTTCTCAAGTGATAATCTTCACATTTTTTACTGTTAATCTCATCCATCCATTTCACTAATCCAATGGCTATGAATTAGTGTAAAACTCAATGAATTTTACATATGATTAGGATCCACTCACGCACAATGTAAACTATGAGTTTACGCGTTTTTTAGATCGTTAGATGGGTGAAATGGATGACTGAGATTAACTCATTACTTTTTTTCAAGTGATAATCTTCACATATCATATTGTTAATCTCATCCAATCATTTCAGTCATCTAACGATCCAAAAAATATGTAACTTAAACTCTTACACAGTGTAAATAGATTAAGTTTCTTGGATCCGACATGGTGACAATACCATGTTCAATATCTTGGATGTACTATATGTAATATATGCAATTTGGTCATGTTATGTACAAACCAATCATGTAATGTGGAAGGCAGCAAAAAATCATGTTTAATGTGGTTAATGGTGTGTCAACCAAGTCTAGGGTGTATTAATAAGAAACATTGTTTTAAATCTGTTTGATATTAGATTTTAAAATCGATCTCATATATATATATATATATACATATATATATAGCTAATATTATATCTTTAATTTTTTTCAAGCAATAATCTTGACATTTTCTACTATTGATCTCCTCCTTCTATTTACCTCCGTCCAGCAGTCAAAAAATGTGCAACTTAAAACTTTCAGGTTTTATATCGTGTAAGAGAATCCTATCTCTCTATATATAGGTCGTTTGCTTAAACCAAACGGCCCAACAACAAAGCTCAAAGTTGGAGCCCAAATTAGGTCAACCCCATTGCATGGTCATTTTATAGAAAGTGAAAAAAAGATTAAGAACATTTCTTTAACAATAGGTAAGTTTTATTTATAGGCCTCCTCCTCATATTCAACAGCTTACAGGTTTTCATAGATCACCTGCAAGCCCTTGCAGTACAGGGCTAATTAACTGAGATTTTGTACACAGCATAACTTTAGGTGAGCCAAAGCATCTCTTCATGTATATCCGGATATGATACTCCAAGAACACTTCAAATACATAAAAGTATCGAACATATTCATGTCGAGCACATATCTATAATCAAAACTCGCACCCAAGTTCGAGTAACAGAAGAAAGAATCCAAACATTTCTTAAATCTTTGTATTCTTTCTTCTGTTACTCAACAAGAGCTGATGTGCCTGCATCTATGAGGATTCCTGCAAAAGCTTTCCAAATTCCAGTTCCCCATCATCATTTCAGACAATCCCTCAAGGTCCTCCTCAGCAACCCACACTAAAACAGAGAAACTAGACAATGTCAACTGTCGAGGACAATCTCTCAAGTTCGAACCATGCTTCATCTGCATGACTCGCAACTCGAAAGCTTGCAATCATAACGGCAACGGCATTCCAAGTTTCCAACGAACAAAGAAAAACAGTATCCTAACACTAGGCACCATATTCAGAAAATGGTGCAGCAGCCAATCAACCTACTCATTCCAATATTTCCACTCTCCATTTCTACAACATCCATCTAATCAAATCAGTTTCAGCAAGCTTAATAGCACCCTTTCTTATTAGCCATAGGATTTAAGTTTCGATAGCAAGCCGTTTTTCGATCATTTCCGGTAATGTAGGCTTACTGCAGTTCCATTAAGTTGTATCAACAAAGACTGTAAATTGTTACACTATCTCAAACCCTTAGTCCAGAATTTTCACAGAAACCCTTCCCAAATCCAATCAGATTACCACTAAAAACATTCATTTCAAAGCATTTTTAGAACATCACAGTTCAAGAATGTTGAAAATATGCAATACCAGTAATTTCGAATGATTTTGCATTGTCAACAATGAGACTACGCTAAACAATTCTGCAAATGTACTATGTTCACTCTAAAGAAAGACCCAGAAAATCAAATACCAGAATAATCCCCTCTAGGGCTATCGAGCTCCTCATCCCCACCAGCAAGCATGGGCCCGTACGGCGACTCCAAATCATCCATTACCAAATCGTCCGTACTCCTCAACACCGCATGCAAGGTCACGAAACCTGCCGCGACGGCAACCGCAACCAGAACGTTCGTCCAGACGCCGGTCAGGATCAGTCCGGCCACCGTCAACCCGACGAGCGCGGCGAGGACTATCCAGTCGTCAATTAGGAAGCCGAAGATCACGACAGGCTCGTCGCGATCACGGGCTAAGTAGAGGAAGAACCAAGCGAGGAGGACGACGAAGAAAGTGACGAGGGCTAGAGGGTGGTAGGTTAGGGACAATAAGAGAATGACGAGGAGGATTATGGTGTAATTGAGGCGGAAATGGGTTAGGTTTTGGGCGATTCGGGTGGTGGCGTCGGAGGAGGAGGATGGGATGTCGACGGCGGTGATGTCGAAGAATTCCCGCCACGGACGGCGGATTGCGGTGAGGGATTGGGCGGTGCCCTTAAAGCTTGAGAACAAAGAAGACATTTTCTGGGAAAATGTCAGGAAAAAAACCCCCGGAAAATTTGAAGTCCAGAAGGGCGATTCTACAGTAAAAGGATTCTTTGTTTTCAGAGAATTAAAGGTCAAATCTAGCTTCTGAAATATCAAAGCTTTGTTTTTTATTTATTTATTTTGATATCGATTTGAAAATTAAATAAATTTGTCTTTTTTATAAAAAAAAATAATGACAATTAATTGTAATAATTAATAATATTCAAAACAAACAAAAAAATATTAGGCTTAAATAAAAAATAGGGGTCTAAAAGTATATTTTTTTAAATTATAGGTGTATAAAGTATTTTTTTTATAAAAATAAGTGTCTAAAATTTCAACCGTTATAATTTTATGTGCTTTAAGTTTCAAAAGTGACATTATTTTTTAAAAAGACTAATTTACCCAATATTAAAATTAAAAATAACTGAAAAGTTTTGTTAACCTAATTATAAATATGTATTTATAATTTATATGAATCAAATTAGGTCCATGAGTTAAACCCAAATTAATAATGCTGTCCCTAGCGCGAAAATATGTTCAATTAGATCCTTCAGTTCGCACATTATAGTAAATTTGACTGTTAATTTTTAACGCGTCAGCCGTCTTTGCTGATGTGGCATGCCATGTCGGCGTTGAAAAGTCAAAATGCTGACGTGGGCAAAAATAATTAATTTTTTATCATATTTTTATATTAAATTTTAATCAATCGAATGATGACACGTGGCATTGTCTGATTGGTTTTAAGGTAAAGAGTTAAAATAACTCTTAATTTAGAAGGGCTACGAATTGAACCCATGACCTAAAGGAGAAAAGCTCAATACTTTTCAACACCTAAGCCACGTCAGCATTTTAACTTTTCAACGTTAACATAGCATGCCACATCAGCGAAGACGGTTTAACGGCCAAATTAACGGTTTCATCGTTAATTAAGGGACTAATTTGCTGCAATGTACGAACTGAAAAATCTAATTGAACGCATTTTCGCGCGATGAACAGCATTACTAATTTAGATTGAACTCGGGGGCAAAATAACCCCTTAGCAATTTTTTTATTATTTATAAAGTAACGGGAAAAGTGAAAAATTAAACTAATCCCAACTAATAACTTCATTTCCCAACTAATATTTAATTTAACTCAGGGGACTGTAAAACCATATGAAAAATGCCTGTATGCAAAATATATATACAAATACCCGCTAGTAGTAATACCATATCACCAGTCCGATCCATCGGACCCCGGCAACGAAACCGGGCCAAGTGAATCAGCGTCTACACTGGCAAGCATCTCGAAGTCCCGACTTGCATTTATCCATCTTACGGCGAGCACCAAGAAGCAAACAACGACACCCTTCTCTATCTTCGAAAGCTCGTTGCTTAAGAAGGTTGGTTTCGCACCTGGAACGTAATGGTAATTCGACATTTTCCAAGTCGAGAGGTAAGCATTCCTGATGGGTCCGCACCTCAAGAACACGCCGTGTTGAGTTATGTAGCGTACGACTCCTTGCAATACTTCTCCCTTGAAGGGTTTGAAGGTCCGGCATGTAAACACTACAGTGAAAACGATATTCCCTGACTCGTCCATTACATTGCGTGTGCCTATGCTTTTCAAGCTAGTTACGGCAAGAAAGTAACCGTGATCTTTGCTGGCTTTCTCCTTAAACAGCTCGTCGAGTAGGCATGCTAGTATGAACCCTCGAGAAACCGGTCCGTTTTTATCCAAGTTACCGGCATGAACCGTCACATCCCTTTGCAATTCCACTTCAAAAAACATTATCAACTTCAGAAAGACAACAGAAAAACAAATCAATATAACGGTGTAACAACAGATTAAACACCAGCTACAACGACAATGAAAGAGATATAAATCCAATGACAAACCAACTAAATCAAGAAATAACAACGATTGTTCGAATAAAACTGATCAATCAATGATATTCATTAAAAAGAACAAGGAAATCTATATTCCCCCATGACCCATCATTTGGCTATAAATTTCGATATCAAGCATATCTAAGAAGAAAATAAAGAGCGAGAATTGCCGAAACTAGCATATCGGAAGATCACTTGGCCTATACAGGGATGGACCGAGGGGGGGGCAACCGCACCCCCTAAAATTTTGAAAATCATATATGATTTAGAAAAATTTTAGAATTTTTCTATGTATTTTCTATTAAAAATGTATTTCCGCCCCCCCTAAACTTCTATAAGTTCGCCCCCCCTAGAAATTTATAGGTTCGCCCCCCCTAACCTAAAGTCTTGGGTCCGTCCCTGGGCCTATATACCCACGGGCCACGAGTATCTATGATATTATAATTCATAAGTTTCTTCCACTTCAAAGAATTGGATAACCTCATTAACAGATTCATTCCCTGTGGTTTCCGTGATCGAACTAGAGGCGGATCTGAGAGCTGCCGAATACACCAACTCCGAAATGGGTGCAAAACGATGTCGTGTGCAGCTCGGAATGCAATCATGTACTAGAATTGCTAGGGGCATACCATCAAAAAACTTCCTTTGTCCATCTACGAACTACAAACAGTTCAAACCCTAACAGTATGAATCATGATCAGTGTTTTTCATCTTAATCTCCAAAAGGGTATTATAATTAGTGCAGGGTTAGTTCATAAGGCAGCAAATTAGATACTTCCATGAATCAAATTTAGAAATTACAACCTCTTATTTGTCTAAAAACATAAAATTTGTCAAAATTAGATGATTTCAGATCAAACAGGAATTCACCATCATGCTAAAATAAAACAATCAAACACTCGAAACCCAGAATTCTTCATTTAATTACGATTGGTTTCAAGTGTTACCCAAAACTACTGGGGAAAAAAAACAAGACAATTGATGATACGAAAAAAAAAATACAGTCTTTTTCAGAAAAAATAAATCTATTAAAACAGGCTGAACGGGAAAGAACCTGATTATCTGAAATTACAAATGCGATCTTCTTCTTCTTCTTTTCTTCCTTGCCAAACAACTATTTTTTATGGGAAAACAAGAAAAGTGAAACGGTGTGCGCAGCATAGATAATTTCGAATTACGTGGCTTGATAAAATGCACTGTTTAGGCCGACTTGCTTTATTGGTTTGGCTTTTTGAAACCTGATCGATTTTCAAATCTTTAGTTAAATTACATATTTTACCATTGAACTTTCTGTTTCTCGTGTTTTTGTCACTAAAGTTAAAAAATCAATTTAATTATTGAATTTTCAAATTGTTCATGTCTTGATTAATCAACCGTTATATACTTAATGACAGTATGACTGAGCATTTATCTTTAAAAATTACAAAATAGACCCAAATTTTTATTATTTTTGTGAAGATATCTAATTTCGTGTTTCTTTTGATTTTTTGACGATGGAGTATTTGCTTTCAGATCCCAACGATAGCGAGGTCCGCACTAATCAGTCGATAAAGATTGTATATCAGAGTGGTTTACGATTTTGTGAATTTTTTATTTTGGGGTAAATTTTGCAAGTTTAAAAGATATTTTGATAATTTTAAACTGATAGAAGAGGACGATAAGACAAACAAACAGATAGAAGGACGGACTAACGAACCGGACTGAAGGACAGACTAATGGACATGACTAACGAACAAGCGAAAGGACCAGATGAACGGACGGACCGATCGGACGGACCGATCGGACGGACAAACCGTGAACGAAAGAACAGAGACTTTACAAATAAAAGAACGGGCAAAACAAACAGACAAACCAACCAGATGGGCCGACTAGGCGAAAAGACATTACGAACGACGAACGAACTGACGTACGGATTATAGACTGACTAGACGGACGAACTAACTGACCGACCGAACGGACTAATCGAATAGACGAATTGATGGATAGAGGGACGAACTCACCGAACAAATGAATCGAACTGACAAATATAGGGACGAAGAAACGGGCTGAATTGATGATAGACAGGCCGAACGGACCAGATTGACACACATACGAACAGGCCAAACGAATCGAACTGACGAGCTGGACAAACCAAACAAACTGGACGGACAAATTGACCAGGACATACGGACCAGACAAACGAACAGACCGGACGGATAAATTGACCGAACGAATAAACTGATAGGATGAACAAACAAACTGACTGGACAAAGAGACAGACGAACAGACCGAGAAAGAGATTGACAAACAAAACGACAAGTTGAACGGAAGAACAGAACAAACAGACGAATAAACTGACCGGACAAACGAACTAATCGGACGAAAAGGACAGATAGACGAATCATACCAAACAGACGTACAGATAGAAGGGCAGACGGGCATTATGGACAAAAAAACAAAAATAATGGACAAACATTACGAACAGACGAACATTACGGACAGACGGACAAACATTACGGACAGACGGACAAACATTACGGACGACGGACAAACATTACGGACGACGGACAAACATTACGGACAGACGAATATTACAGACGGACATCATGTATGGACATCACAAACGAACGAACATACATTACAAACAAAAACTAACCGACAAACATGACAGATGGACAAACTAACATACGAACGAAACAAATTGACAGGACACGAAACAAATTGACAAGACACACAAACTGTCTAACCGAACAAACTAACCGGACAGATGAACTAAACAAACAGACAAAGGAACAGATTAACTAAACAGATGAACTAAACAAACAGACAAAGGAACAGATTAACTGAACAGACATACCAAATATTAATACACAAGGTTTGATCAAAGTTCCATAATACTAAACAAACAGGAAATCAATCGTGGCGATGATAAAAGAATGGGCAAGTTTGAAAATCAAGGCTAGGTTAATTGCAAGCTTGAATTCTTCTTTTGACAACTTTTAAATTATTATTTAGGAGCAAAGTTACAAACTCTCCAAGTTATAAAAACATTTAAAATTTTGAAATTATACCACTAGGGTACAAAGAACAGCAATGGACACATTACCAAATCATTCAACATAAACCAAGACAAAAATGAATCAAAACATGAGAACAAGTCCAAATTTAACATATAATCTGAAAACAATATCAAACTGTCACTAATTAAAATAACCAAGTTGCAACAATCGAAGTTTGATCAACATAAATATCTCTTCATGCGACACAAGATTAAAAGAAAGTATCCACGCTGCATGGGAACAATCTCATTTAAGAGGAATGAACCTGGATGAGTGGGTAGCACCAATACCGGGTCTACCGTGCTTAACTGGCTTGTACGAAATAGAGAACTCGGCAAGGTAATGGCTGATCATTTCAGGCTTGATTTCCACTTGATTGAATGTCTTGCCATTGTACACACCGATAATGCTTCCGATCATTTCGGGAACAATGATCATATTACGCAGGTGGGTTCTAACGGGTTCTGGCTTCTCACCAGGTGGAGCCTCCCTTTTCTGGAACAATGCAACAAAGTTGAATGATCATCTTCCGCATAAAAACCAAACACTAATGTAGTTTGATCGAAGATAATATTAGCTTAAAACTGTATAACTACAATTACAATTCAAAAACATACTACATGAACTAACCCACAAACAAATACTAAAAACAATTACAATATGCTAAGAACCTGCACTTCAACTAATCAACACTATATTCAGTTACGCACATTCGAATGCGTAATTTGGAACACGAAAGATCAACTTCAGCCAGTAAGATTTATGATAAAAACACATTTCCAATAGAAAATTTCAAGACATTCAACAAATATTCATAAGAAATTCTCCAAGCTTCAACTTTAAACAAAATCAAATGAAGATTCCCCACTAAATCAACATCAACAATAGATCTAAACATAAATCCCAAGAACATAATTCGTTCAAAAAACCAATAAATAAAGAGCAAATGCAAAGATCAGCTTACCGCCTTGCGGAGCTTCTTGATTAAAGCCATGGGCTTTCTCTTGAGACCCCTCTGGAACCTAAAAACAATTAAAAAAACTAAACCCAATTCATATTTATTATTAAAAACTGAAAAAAAGGTTAAAAAACGAATCTTTTGATTCTCACCTTCTGCGAGCACGAGCAGGAAAGAGCTTGACAAGCTCATCGGTAGACATATCAAGGAGAGCATCCAAATCAACACCTCGGAAGCTGAACTTCTTGAATGTTCTCTTCTTTGGGACTCCGGCCGCCGCAACCTCCGTCTCCACATCCGCCTGTTAAAGTTTTTCCACACACATTACACGGTAAGCCAAAAGAAGTAAAAACAATAAGAAGAAAGGGAGAAATGAAACTACCATGGTTGAAAGATTTGGTGTTCAGAAGCTGGAGCAGTCGCCGCTAAGGGTTTTATCCGGGAGGCGCAAGATATATGCAAAAGATTTTGATAAAATTGCTTATATATAGTCTGAGAACCCTAAAAATCAGATCTTTAGGGTACCAACGTCGGGTTTGGGTTTGAATTTGGGTTTCAACGTTCTTTAATGGGTTAATGTAGATTTTACTCCTTCAACTTTAGCCTTAAATACTTACTGTTTAGATAGATAGTTTAGAGTTTAGAGTTTATGATGTTTAGTAGGGATGGCATTTCACCCGACCCGGTCGGGTCGAATTTTTTCATAGAAAGTTCGGGTCAAATTTTTTGAAGGGTAAGGTTGGGTTTAGGGTGGAAAAAATTCGACCCGGAACTAATAGTGTAATTTTCTTTTAAAAAATTTTAAGGATATTCACAATAATGCTCACTCTTTATATATTTTTTTACAATGAGGTCATTAAAATTAATTTTTTTACAATTAAGTCCCTAAATTGATTTTCTTACAATTAAATCCCTAAATTTATTTATTTATAATAGCTCGGGTCGGGTCGGTCCGGATTTGAAGTATATATTTTCAAGTCGGGTTTGGGTGAACTAAAAACCCGACCCGTACCCATCTCTAATGTTAAGTTTGGGTTTTATGATAAATTTTAGTGTTTTCGAGCTTAGTGGTTACGTTTAAGGTAGTAAAGTTATGAATTTATATTGTAATCTTGTATCCTAAATTTTAAACCCTAAATTTAACTCGCTTGTAAATAATTTGTTCACAATTAGGGTATCAAATAATAATCATGTTGTAAAAACTATAAATATTTGATCCGCTTGGCATCTATATAAAAATAAAAGGCTTGTATCACAAATAAGCACTTATAATATTCGAACCTTTTTATTTATGTAGCTAAAGTATTTTTTAGTCAAAATAGGTACCTAAAGTATTTTTCGTCAAAGTATGTACCTAAAGTATTTTCTTTGTCAAAATGGTACATAATGTGTTTTTTAATCAATGTCACGTAACAACTTTTAAGAACTTAGATAAAAATATATATATATACTTTAGGTACTTATTTCGACTAAAAAATATGCTTTAGGTATTTATTTTGACAAAAAAAATAGTTTATGTACCTCCATGAAAAAGTTGGTACACTTAATATACTTGTTAGTCTTCAAGCCACTTTCTGTGTATATAAAATGCTTAAATCTTCAATAATTATTCCCGAAGTGGAAACCCCTTGAAAATTCGAAAGAATTTCAGTAAAAAGACTCGAGAGGCTCGTTTTCATCATCTTTTATCAAATTTAGCCATTTTTTCTGGGTTTTTACATAACACTCAGTTTCTTTCTTCTTATTTTGATCATAACTCTTGTAGATATTTTCTGGGTTTAGATTTTTATTCAGAAATAACTTGATTTTATTGAATATGGAAATTGATTCCGAGTCGGGAAAACCAAACGTCAAAACCCCAGAAGAAGGAATTTCAATGAAAATGGATTCCCAGGAATCCTCGGGAACAAAGGTAACTAAAGCTAAAGGTCTCGTCTTTTTTATGAAGTAATTTATAGTGAAACAATCGAAAATAAACAACAAAGTTAATTCTTTTATTGTTTTTAGTGGTGGGTAATTCTTTTAATCAGTATTGGGTTATTTGAATTTTCATTATGTAGGGAGGCAATGAGGAAAAAGAGCAGCTTGCTGGTATCATGAACAAATTAAACATCGAGTCGTCTTCAGACAGTTTCAAGAGGAAACCGGTTATTATTATTGTTGTTGGAATGGCTGATAAACCAAGAAACTTGAATTGGGTGTTTATATATGTTTGTTATACTTATATGTTGCATCTTTCGGTCTCGAATTGAAAATTCAAGTTACTATTAAGTTGTTTGAGTGAATTTGAATGTCGAAATGTGTTGATCGATTTGATTAGGGAGTGGGAAAACGACTTTCCTTCATAGGCTGGTTTGCCACACTCAAGCTTTGAATATTCGGGGTTATGTGGAATGGCTGGTAAACCAAGAAACTTGAATTGGGTGTTTATATATGTTTGGTATACTTATATGTTGCATCTTTCGGTCTCGAATTGAAAATTCAAGTAACTATTAAGTTGTTTGAGTGAATTTGAATGTCAAAATGTGTTGTTCGATTTGATTAGGGAGTGGGAAAACGACTTTCCTTCATAGGCTGGTTTGCCACACTCAAGCTTCGAATATTCGGGGTTATGTGGAATGGCTGGTAAACCAAGAAACTTGAATTGGGTGTTTATATATGTTTGGTATACTTATATGTTGCATCTTTCGGTCTCGAATTGAAAATGCAAGTTACTATTAAGTTGTTTGAGTGAATTTGAATGTCGAAATGTGTTGTTCGATTTGATTAGGGAGTAGGAAAACGACTTTCCTTCATAGGCTGGTTTGCCACACTCAAGCTTCGAATATTCGGGGTTATGTGGAATGGCTGGTAAACCAAGAAACTTGAATTGGGTGTTTATATATGTTTGTTATACTTATATGTTGCATCTTTCGGTCTCGAATTGAAAATTCAAGTTACTATTAAGCTGTTTGAGTGAATTTGAATGTCGAAATGTGTTGTTCGTTTTGATTAGGGAGTGGGAAAACGACTTTCCTTCATAGGCTGGTTTGCCACACTCAAGCTTCGAATATTCGAGGTTATGTGGTGAATCTTGATCCTGCTGTAATGACCCTTCCATTTGGTGCTAATATTGATATTAGAGATACTGTTAAGTACAAGGAAGTTATGAAGCAGTTCAATCTTGGACCTAATGGCGGAATCCTTACGTCGCTTAATCTGTTTGCTACCAAGTTTGATGAGGTGAGTATTCTGAATTTTCGGCATTAGATTCTGTGACGGTCTGTCGTAAGTTGTATACTTTATAGATTTTACTTCAAATCTATAATGGTGTTCGCATATAGGCATCATTGCATCAGTGCATGTACATGCTGCCGAGTTGTGTTAGTAGCTTTTTTTCTTTTCTTTATTCTCTCCATTGATGAGCTTGTTATATTTTCGACATCTTTTGGTGCTTTCGACACTGTTTCATTCGCCGTTTCACGTGAATGACTTTGCAAACATCCAATCGCAGGTTATCTCGGTTATTGAGAAGCGAGCTGATCAACTTGACTATGTTCTTGTGGATACTCCTGGGCAGATCGAGATATTTACCTGGTCTGCTTCAGGGGCTATCATTACAGAAGCGTTTGCTTCGACATTTCCTACTGTGGTCACTTACGTAGTCGATACACCTCGTTCAGCAAGTCCGGTTACCTTCATGAGCAACATGCTTTATGCTTGTAGCATACTGTACAAGACACGGTTACCTCTTGTGTTAGCATTCAACAAGACTGATGTTGCACAACACGAGTTTGCTTTGGAGGTATATTTGATTTCCGTATTAGATGCAAATATTTTGTTTCGGCATTTAGATAATATATTGTGAATTGCTTCCATTTAATTTCATATTTGTTATAATTGTTCGGTTATGTGTTGTACTTTTCCCGAAATTCGTCAATCATCAATTTTCTCATGATTCTTCAGTTTTTATCTGTTTTTGGCATGCAATATATGCATTTGTGCAGTGGATGGAAGATTTTGAGGTATTTCAAGCGGCGATAAAGTCGGATACTACATACACATCAACTCTAACCGAGAGCCTGTCCCTCTCTCTCGATGAATTTTATAGGAATTTACGATCTGTTGGAGTGTCGGCAATTTCCGGGGCTGGAATGAATGAATTCTTTAGAGCCATTGAAGCCAGTGCTGACGAATTCATGGAAAATTATAAGTATTGCCCTTCTCTTTTAATCTTTGCAATATCAGTTTGGGAGCGTTTTAAAAGTTTATGGCAATTTCCGAAATTTATTTTTATCTTGTTATCCTTGTTTATAGGGCGGATCTCGACAAGAGACGGGCAGAAAAACAACGCCTAGAGGAAGAACACCGGAAAGAGAGCATGGACAAGTTGAGAAGGGACATGGAACACTCGAGAGGTGAAACTGTTGTCTTGAGTACTGGTTTGAAAGACAACGACGGAAGAAGAAAGTTGATGATGGATCCTGAAGACGAAGCGGAAGAACCAGAGGACGAAGATGATGATTTTGAGAGGTTGAGTGAGGAGGGTGAAGATCTTATAGACGAGGATGAAGATGAAGAGATTGCCAATTTCTCCTTCTAACACATGTTTTGCACTGGCAGGGCTAGCAGCACAACCAGAATCGTATCGGATTTGTTGATGACCTTCACGATCGCAGATCGAATCGATGTAATATTTTGTCTGAAATTGTAGGTGCTTAAGGACAAGTTTTTATGGATGAAAATCTTATACAGTTTTTTTTAATATACTGGTATGATTACGGAGTATCTGTTCATACTTTTTACTTAATCTTTTGATAAAGCGTATTTTTTCATCGGAGTATCTGGTATGATTACCAAGTTTTTACGATCTGACCGGCTTGTTACCAAGATTTTACGATCTGACCGGCTCGTAAGCTACTCGGCTTGATCAAAGATCGGCTCGAGTGAGCTCGACTCGGGTTCGGGCTCGACTCGAGATTTTAACAAGCCGAGCCGATCCAAGCTCGGCTCGAAAAGCTCGTCAACATACTTAGAATAATTATATATATCATATATATGCTATGTATGCACTAAAAGTAACCTTTTTAGCAAAAAAAAAAACAATAAATAAACTAGGGGAAATCCACTAAAAATAAATTAACTAAAATAAATTGGGCATTATGTGTTTGTATTGTAAGAATATTTTTTGATTATTTGGATTAATCTACTTTTTGGGCACTCTTTTCCCCTTTTCCGACATTGAATTTTGCTTCGGTGTTGGTTATGAAAGAGTTTTTTTAACGATGCCACATCTTTTACAAAAAGAAATTATAGTAAAATTGTCTATTTCGAGCCGAGCCAAGCCCAATAGCATTGTTTTCGAGCTGAGCTCGAGTTTAAAATTTCGTGCTCGCCGAGCCCAAACCTGACCAAGCTCGGGATAGGCTCGTTATCACCCCTAATTCGAGACATTATTCAACTATGTGAACCCTTTAACAGTTCTCGAAAGAGTGTCTTACAAACAACATTTTATAGAATTTTCTCTAAAAAAAACAGATTTCAAAAAATAATATATTTAGAACCCGTCTTCAATTTTGAAAAGAAAAATAAAGGTAAAAAATGTTAGAGAACATGACTTTATGGAGCATAGGAATCACTTTTATTGTAATGCATACTCAATATGTCTCATGTCTTTTGACTCCTCTTAATTATTGTTTATGATTATTATTATTACATTGACGTTTCTCAATTCTAATTTTAGCAACTTCAAAATGCTTTGATTTTATATCTAAATTTAAGCATAATGTTGTATTATCATCTAATTTATCTACTTCGTATAGAAGTATATTAATAAGGTATTTATATCCGATACTTATATTCGAATTCGACCCGCATTAGCTTGGTTAGAACTAATGAGGGGTGAAAATGAAAAGGGAGTAAATTCAAAGGTTTACTTTGATAAGGGAATATCTCCCTCTCATGCAACTACTAAAGTTAAAAGTCCCCTAAGCTCATATTCTTTGCAACTCTCCACAAGCAAAGCTAATTTCGCAATGCGACCGGAATTGTTTTCGGAAAAAATTCAAGAACGGAAACTATTCCGACATATCAATGCTTAACCTTGAAAGCATTAACGAAAAAAAACTACTACTTACCTGAGATTTTCATCTTTCATCTCTCAAATCGTTCTGTTGATCCATACAATCGCTCTTAACAAATGACGGCATTCACGACCCTTTTCTCCCATCCTTAAACCAGGGTTGAATTCATGAAATATCTTGAGTTAGGGGGAATGAAGCCTGGTCCGAGATCATTCGAAACGAAGTCGTAAGACTCTTCGAAATGAAACGGTCTCGAACCAGACAACATTCTCCTCAACCTCAACTGCTGAAGATCTTGCAAGAGGAGAAAAAGAGAAGAGAGATGGAAAGAAAAGAGGAAGAGAGTGTTTGATATTTGGTTTAGCCATGCAATGATTTTCCATTTATTTATTTTTTGGTCCCTGGGGGAGGGGGCTTTATATACGTGAGGATGAGTATCTCATGATGGCGCTTGGATGACATATAGAATCCCACTTTCTACCCCCAATATCTTTGCTTTTTTTTTCTTTCCAACTTTCTTGTTTAAACTTGTTTCTAGGACTGCCTTTGGATTGAAACTAGTTTAATACCCCAAATATGGCATCGAGGTTTGTGACGGTTCTTTCCAATAATATCATCTTCAAGATTCGAATTCTTGAAAGTGTAATTTAACCCGTCACTCAACACAACACTAGGTAAGAATATATCTTATTTTTTGATAGAGGGTGATAATTTGTTTGGTCAAAATATAGATATTCGAACATGAGAATGTAATTTCAAAATATATGATTACCATCGATAATCTTAGATTCCGTGAACCAAATTCACTTTAAAAAGCTTTAACTTCTATTGGATCCCATAATTTCTAATCATCTGTTCCATATGAATATGCAGAGATATTAGGGATTTAAATCTGGTTAAGCCTGCAACTTTTAAAAATCTGTTCAGCATGCATGCATGCATGTCATCTAAACTAAAAGCACTTGCTATTTGCAAAACCCAGAAAGTGGGATTGTATGTCGAACACCTTCTCTACATGGAAAAGGCAAGTTAAGAGAAACACCATAAAGAAGTTAAGATTAGTGGTTTAGAAAATCCAATTGCTCAAAGTTAACCAAAAACCACAATCCTTTTTTACTAGTAATTGCAACACTAATGAGTCATTTTCAGCTCATAAAGTAATCTTTTGTTGTTAAGTCACTATATATATATATGGATAAATATTCTATACACAGGCAGTGGAAACTGCCTTAGTTTTAGGGTATAAGGAGTTAGTTTAGGGTATAGGGGTTTAGGTGTAGGGGGTTAGAATGTAAGATATTAATCCTACACCTAAACCCCTAAACCCTATACCCCAAACTAATTCCATATACCCTAAAATTAAGGCGCTTTTGGAAACTTTCAGTTTCCACCGCCAGTGTATAGGATATTAATCTTATATATATAGGATTAGTATCTACTTATTTTTTTTTCCCAGTAAAAATCTCCTTATTACCTACCGTTAATCTCAACCATACATTCTCACTAGTCCAACGATCCAAAAATCGTGTAAAACTTTCAAGTTTTGCACTGTGTCAACGGATCCTAACCTATATTATATATATGTGTCCTTTACACTCCATTGGCAACTTTTTCTCTTTTTCTTTTAAGACCTTTTCATGATGAGGCTTGCCATAACCAAGCAAAACACAAGTGTCTACATTTCATACAAAAGCACAAGTCCCACCTTAACAAAAGCATCCCCTTAATGGTCCCTCTTCTCAACTTTATCTTCATTTTTCACCTCTTAATGGAGGCAAAAGCCATTTCTCTAAATTCACACATTACCAATGAACCACACAGTTTGAATACACATTCTTCAGTAAGTTCAAAAAGTTTTCATAAGGGTATGACAAACATAGAAAGAAATGATCCCTCCAAGAGGGTCAACTAGATGCACCTAGACCTATGTTAACCCCACACTCATCCCAGTATATTCAGTTTTCCTAAGTTTTTCATGTATTTGGAGAACCTAGGACAGTCATGTCCTCATACCAACATCTCGAATATAGGCCGGACATGGATGTTGGACATGGTACTCCAATGAAAATAAAAGGTTAAGCACATAAAGAGAAGATGCTATAGATATCACCAATGAACCAGACACTTATTTCAGATACCTGTTTAACCAGGCTAAATGACATTAAAAGGAATTTGTAGTACCTTTTTCGGCTCAACTTTTGGTGGTGGTCCTTGACGGTAGAGGCTTGTCATTGGCCTTTGCTCATTCTGAATTTTCTTGATAGCGGCCTCCCTCTCTTCCTTGAAGAGTTTCAAGGTTCTTATCAAGGCAAGAGCGAAGACAAAATACTAGAATTAAATTACCTGTGTCGGGTTACTTTGAATTATAATTCATCTGCATCTAACAGTAAACTTGAACAAGCAGACATACGAGAGATAGAGAGAAATGTAGGAAGCAAGTTGTTGCACCTTAGTCCTGGCTAGTTAAGCTAAAGAGAAATTAATGATAAATTCAATAAATTAACAATGAAAAAAAATAATAAACAAGTTCTTTGATGCTTGTTAAACCATTTTAACCATTAAATTTCAATACAAGTCTCATCAAAATTGCATATGTTTGAAGAACATAAAGAGATGAGGCATAAAAAAAGAAGAAAAAAGAACTATTTGTCATAGAATGTTAACCTAACACATGTTTAAGAATGTAAGAATCAACATCAAATTTAAGAACACGGAGCCATAACTTTAGAACATGACGGGTATCATTATCCGATTGACACAGATTGCTAAGTTAAAAGAAAGGATAATTTTCTTCTCTAATCTAACTTCCAGATGGTGGTTGCAATTTGAGGTTTCGAGAATCCTTGGTAGGCGATGGCAGATTCCGGGGACATGTTGGAGGATGAAAAATCAGATTCTGGGGACAACCCACAAGTTTTTATTAGGTAAGAGACTGAGGAAGTAGAATGAAAGTGAAGGGTTGTTTTGAAGAATGTCTGAAAGATTGGGGCTTTTGAAAGCTTCGATCTAGATGGGTCTCCTCCCATTGAGTATTGTATAAAACATGCAACTTCTATATGGCTAGTGGCTGCTTGACGTAAGTACTTGGAAGTGGAACTAAGGAAACTGCAAAATTAGTATGAATTGGACAAATAAAATTACATTGACAGTTACAACGAACATATACTCGAATCATAACAGATTAAACCATTACTAAGTACTAGCATAACTGTCCTAGCATAGTATAATAATTCTAGACATAAACCACATGTGACGAGATTTAAACCAAAAATAAATTGGAGAGAGCCAACGTATTAGAATGTTGAAAGCCTAGCATACATTATATGCACATAGAAATCTTAGTAAAAAAATTGACTTGTAGGTGTACTGACATGTTATGGGGTTGGCTCATCATCTTATTTAATGACACTTGAAGATTTTACTCCAGAAAATTTTCAGGTTGGACGGCATTTGGAACTGGAAGTGAGTCTAGGATTGCTTTATATTGCGAATCCTCCACAGCAAGGTTTAGTATCATCGAAGTGACAGCATCGTTCGGTGCGAAATTCCTCCTACGCATTTGTTCGAGAAGATTCATAGCTTCTTGGATGTTATTTTCTCGAAGAAAACCTTGGATGATGGTGTTAAAGGAAATGGGATCAGGTAAGCAGCCCTTTTCTTCCATCTCCACGAGCAACTTATCAGCCTCGAGTAACATCCCTTTCTTGCAAAGACCGTCGATCATTATGTTATATGCTACAACATCAGGAACAAACCCTTTTCTCGACATGTCATTGAACATATCCCTTGCTTCTTCCAATCTTCCTGTTCTGCACAGTCCATAAATAAGTATACTGTATAATTCAACACTTGATTCGTGCTTGGTACCTTCAAGGGAACGAAAAATAGCTAATGCCTCATCAACATGACCTTTTTTGCATAGTCCATCCAACAATATAGTATACGTATATAATGTTGGAGATTGACTACCATAAACATACACCTCATCGAACATCTTTTTCGCCGTCCTCACCCTCCCAACCCGGCAAAGTGCTCCTATAAGTGTGTTGTAGGTTCTAGCATTCGGCCTATAACCCTGAAACTGCATTTCCCGAAAAATCTGGAAAGCTTCATCAATCCTCCAACGCTTGCAGTAGCCATTTATCATAGTATTATAGCTAATAACATTGACCTCGATACCTTGATCCACTATCGACCTGAAAAGCTTGGTTGCCTCATCTAACTTACCTGCCCTACATAATCCATCCATGAGTGTGTTATAAGTAAACAAGGTTGGCACCATTTCTTTTTGCCTCATGAGTGCAAATATTTCATGAGCTTTTACTAACATCCCCTTTTTGCACAAACAAGTAATCATAGTCGTGAAAGTTATTCCGTCTGGAGATATTCCTTCTCCGACCATCCTTTCGAAAATCCTCGCGGCTTCTTTCCACATCCCCTCTCTACAAAAACCATTAATTAAAGTGTTGTACATGACCAAATCGGCGGCGACCCCTCGACCAACCATTTCATCGAAAAATTTCACAGCTTCCTTCAACCTACCCAAACTACACAATCCACTAAGCAAAGAACCATAAACAACAACATCAGGAGCAATCCCTTTGGAAACCATTTCAAGGAAAAAATCGAGTCCCTCATCAACCAACTTATCTTTGCAAAGGGAAACAATAATTGAACTATATATAAGAAAATCCCCCTCACAATTCCTCTCTGCCATCTCCCCATACAATTTGAGAGCAGAACTTCGTTCACCGATACTACATAGTCCCCTAATAAGTACCCCATACGTAAAAACATCAGCTTGAAATCCTCCTCTCTCACGAATTTTATCAAACACTTGAACTGCTTCCAAAGCCTTCCCTTGAGCACACAAACATCTCAACAATTTACCAACAGCAGCATGATCAGGCTCAAGTCCCCTCTTCAATATATCACCCAAAACACAAAACCCAAGGTCTATTCGCCGCGAATGGCAATAAAAACTCAACAAAATAGTCAAAGTGTGTAGATTTGGCTTAATTCCCTCGTAATTCAACTTCCTATACAAGGGTATCACACTAGAGTCACGGCTAAGCTTTAAAACAGAGCCCAATACATGATTAAAAGTATCAGTAGATGGCAAAGGTTTGACCTTTATTAACTTTTCAAAGTAACTTAAAGCATCGGCGAGGCTGATTTGACCTGATTTACATTGATGCCTGATGTGAAACTCGATATCGTCGTGAGCCGAAAGAGGGCCCGTTCTCGCATTTGGGGAAGAAATATGAGATGGGTTTTTAATGAAAAGAGAGGAAAGTGAGCCAATGGGGGATTTTGGTAGTCTTTCTTTGAGCTGCATTGTTTGAAGAAGTTGCCTCTTCAGTCTTCAGCAACATGAGACATAATCAGAACTTCTGTAGAAGCTAGAAAGTACAATATATTACTAATAAGGTTTAAATATAAAATAAGAGCACAAAGTATATTTTTTAAGGGAAAACTACACCAGTTCCCAAACTATTACTATTTTTTTATTTTGATCCCCAAACTATGTTTTTCGGTAAAATCGTTCATTCTGTTACATAGTTCTCCTGTTTTGGTCCCCGGTGTTAAATAGCTAACGGTTTTGCTGACGGGGAGAGAAATGATTAAAAAATATTTAAAAAATGCCACGTCAGTAAAACCGTTAGCTATTTAACGTCGAGGGACCAAAACATGAGAACTATGTAACAAAAGAGACGATTTTGCCAAAAACATAGTTTAGGGACCAAAATTGAAAAACAATAATAGTTTGGGGACCATCAGTGTAGTTTTCCCTTTTTTTAATTCAGCCATGTGCCAGCATAATAGTCGGCCACGTGTCACCATAAAGAAGGGAATAACAATTTTTTAAATCTGACGTGTCATCAGTAGATCTTAACACGTGGCAAGTCCAGTCAACATCAGTTGTTGACCGTCAGTTGACTAACAGTTTCCATCCAACGGGGACATATTTAGACCAAATTGAAATATTGAGGGCATATTTGGACCAAATTAAAACGTTAGGAACATATTTGGACCAAAAAAAGAATAGGAAGCTAAATGATAAAACATGCAAACGTTGGGTGCATCTTTTGTCATTTTGCCTAATAATTATATAAAACAATGGTAAAATTTTGATACACATGCGGTGTAAAATTAATTTTACACAAGTCTGCATAATTAGGCTATAAAACCAAACTCCTAAATTTCTAACCCTAACTTAAAAAACTAAATCCTAAAACTTATCCTCTAAATTTTAAACATTAACCTTAAGTTCTAAATCCTACCCCTAAGCCTCAAAATTTTAAATCTTAAATTAAATTTTAACCCTAAAACTAAAAGGCACGTGTATGTATATAAAAGTTTTTTTTTAATTTTCATAAAAAATATATTATAAATTTTATTTTTCATATAAGGAACTAATAATATATACAAATATCTTATAACTATAATTTTAATTATTCATTAACATAAATATATGTTAAGATAAATATATAAGCAAATTTTATACAATTATTTATTAATGTTATATAATACAATATATATTTAGTATAATTTTTTGTTTCAAAAGTTTTATAACAATTTAATATATATATATATATATATATATATATATATATATATATATATATATATATATATATATATATATATATATATATATGCAAATTTGGTTATTATAAAATCTATTGAACTAATCATAAATAATTGGTTTTACTCCCAATATACCCATTTCATTTTTTATTGAAGCAACATACTTTCCAAATTATTTACCGAAACAACACACTATTAGTAACGTTCTCGATAGAAGAATGAATTATTTTGTCAATGTGACACTACAATGAAAGGCTCGAGAAAACAAAAACGCTTTTCTCCTCCCAATGAAAATCTTCTGCTCCTAAATTATGTTCTTTTTAAGGAATTACGGTACAGTATATTTTTAAGATGTAGGGTTTAAAATGTAAAATTTAAGGTTAAAGTATATGATTTATTTTTTATTATTTTTTAATATAGGACATAAAAAAGAGACATTATTAGAAGCCGAGGATTTTTTTTCCACCACTAATACCAAACTTATCTTGTTCAATGATTTAGGTTTCTCTAGGTCCAATTTGATAAATAATCAGAAAAAATATGCTATTTTTTAAATAAAAGACGAAAGAGGTACACTGACGAAAGAGGTATATTTAGGGTTTAGGAGTTTGTGTGTAATAGTTTAGAACTTAGGGGTTTAATTTTTAGAGTAACGTGAGATTTAAGTTTTAGCTTATAAAACCTAAATTATAAGCCTAAATAAGGTTAACTTTTTGTACCTAACTTTTACATTAATGTGCAATATAGTACCTAACTCTAACATTAATGTACAATACAGTACCTTAACTGTTCTAATTTTTTTATGTAATTAGATATTGTAACTAGAGTAATTAGATTGATAATTACTTATTGATGGAGATAATTTTGGCTATATGGATCTTGTATAAAAAAAATGTAAATGGCTGCCACAATATCTTGGCTTGAATTTAATATTATTGTTGTCATTATAAATTGACATTTTCTGCGATAACAATTTCAGTATCTATTTCAAATATATTCTTAACCATCTGCTGCAGCTGCTGATGCTATAACCTGTGAGCTCCTTTAACCACTGAGACAAGTTGGTTCGTACAATGACTATAGAAAATTCACTATTTAATCATGATTAATTGATTTTTAAAAGACATCTATATAATTAATGAATCTAAAATACAAATGAAATTACAATTACAAAAATATAATCAAATTACAAAAAATAGAATTAACTATTGAAAATATAATCAAATTAATTAAAATATGTTTCAATCTAAACTACTACCATATTTGTAAAGGTTTCAATAAGTCAAATAAAAAAATCATTTGAATGGGTTACAAATATATTTGCTAATAAAATAAGGGGAAAAAAGTTGAAATACCAGAAAATGCTATACAAAGAATAATAATATTTAAAAGTGGTTAACTTAAAGCTGAAATACCACAGCCCCACGCGTTTCACCATTTCTGAAACAACAAGATCTAGAAAGAGGAAGAATAATCACCTCGCTTTTTTTAAGTTTTTGCTTGCTGTTCTGCCGACGGAAAGATTGCCGATGTCCGCCGATTTGCCTCTCCGGAGATTACAAAAGAAAGAGTAATCGTCCCCGTGGCTGAATCCGTTTCGAAATAGAAAAGGAATCGGAGATTGATGATCCAATACATCTGATTGGACAGAGTAACACGGTGGATTCAACAAAAATCTGTTAAAAAACATAGAGAACGATAATCCAAGATAGATTTAAGAGAAAATCGACCGTGATTACTCTGTCCAAACAAAGGGACTGGATCTGAATACAAAAATCCTTCCACGATGGTTTAGATTTGGAGAAGAAAAGAGGAGAGATCTAGGGTTTATGCCGTTGGTTCTGCCTCTGGTGTTATCGTTCCAGTATTTATAACGGGGACTTACTTGCCCCTCACGGGAAAAGCATGTTACAACTAGGAGCGGGCAAGACCGGATACTCAGTCAATTTATCTAAAATTAATTTCGGTCTCAGTAACCACCTTAAAAATTAGAATTAGATTCAATTTTAGTTAGGCCGGGTACGGTGTTTAAAAAACCAAGATTCAGTCTCAGTTCCGATTACAATCGAGACCTAAATTTTAGATCAAGTTCTAATCTATCGGTACTAATTTCGAGTAAAAATTCACGAGATCTGACCGGATTCGAGATCGGGTAATCTAATTTTTTGCCCACTCTCAGTTCCAATCACATTTTATATCTTTTTTTCAATTCACCGGTTAACCAGAGTATTCGATTTGAAAAATAATTTTTTTTTTATAAAAATTGAGAAAATATTCTTTAGAATACGAGAAATATCAAAATTACTATACTATATAATATTTTAATACATAAAATTTATAAATATTGTAAGTAATTGATCAGACTACTTAATTTTATCCAAAAATATAAAATGTGACTGAAACAAACAAAAAAATTCAAAAAATAACATCAAAAACCAAAATTTTCAGTTCAAGTAGTCTTTTTAATCAGATTCAGTTTCAATTTATCGAATTTTTCACAACCCTAGGCATATGCTCTTTGATTTTTTATACCTTTTATATCATGTAATTTAGTCATCGTCTTTTGTAGTGTTTTATTTGAGTTAAGACTTAAAAATTCAATAAAATACAAGGACTAAAAGTACCAAATTAAAATACAAAGACTAAATCGACAATTTATGCATAATATAAAGACTAATAATGACAGAGAAACCTAAAGGCTGAAAAGAAATAGAACAGAGCTATAATAGAACTGAAAATACTTTTATGCAAAGAAGCAAACAACACTCTTTACTGAAATGTTTTTTCCTTAAGAAAAGACTATAAACTCACTCCAAATCTAAGACAGATCGTAGTAACAAATCGAATGTGTATGCAATTTCGGTTCTTGGTTACCGTTTTTAGTATCCGTTGGAAGGTCGGAATACTGTATAGCCGTTTACGCCGCTTGCCGGATTAGAATACCCTTGGCTATAGTATGGGTAACTATCACCATATGCATTCCTCATCCCGAGTAAAGATAGATCGGAGGGAGCGCTTGGCGAATGTGTTGGGACCAATCCATCAATTTGTCCGTTGGCATAAGGTAGGGGGTTAGCATGCGGAATAAATTCCCTCGGCGTATTGAAATGGCTGCCTGAGGGACTTCTGTAACCTTGTTGCAACCCATCGTCATGGAAATTCCATGCTCGGTCATACCTGCATTCGCCGCTTGAGGATCCCATCTCACCCGACATGCCCAAATTGGATGGAAACGAAAACTGCCGGTTTAATAAATGTGAGCGATTACCAGGAGGATGGAACCCTGATCCTGCCCTAACTGCTCTCCCAACATTGTGCTCCTCATCTAGCAAGTCGTTGATTATATCAAGGTGTGGAAACTCATCTCCCAATACACCTTGGGTATGATGTCCGGATGTAGATGGTGGAAGCTCGGCAAAGAAGCGCTCCCGGGTTCTATTACACTCGGACTTGTACAAGTCAAGATTTTGGATCTCACTAAGCAATGAAGGATTACTTCTACTGCCATCCCTTCGAGAACTCTCCAACCATTGGGGTGCATTTGGCAAAGTATCCCTAGTTGTCATGCCATACGGAAAGCCCGACTGTGCAGAAATTGGGTCCATTCGGTCAGAGCTCTGGGGTATATAAACTGGTGAAGATACCAAAGCAGGTGGTTGCGAGTATGCCCGTAGTGGATTGACTCCTGAGCTAGGGTAGTTGGGATGAGTAAAACCGGATGAACTAGAAGCAACATGGTTACCCATTATGGCATTTCTGTAAGATTGAGGCGCATAACCAGTAGCAGGTGACGGGTCAGGACCTAAACGACCAGCTGCACTAACTGAACGAGCAAGAAAAGGGGTTGTTTGAACCATAGAAACAACAGGACCTGTTGGCCTAGAACCAGGAATTAGAGGAGCACTCAACGGCCTTGACACCACGGGCAGTTTCGGGGTCATAGTTTTTTCAGTTGGTCTGGAAGCTGCAGCTTTCTGAATATCTGATTTCGATAAACCAGCCATTTGGAACGATGTACTTGATGATGCAGGTTGATCACGCTGTTGTAAGCCATTCAACGTTGCCTTGCTAACTGGCACAGAATCCAAACTGCCAGCACTCCCGTACTCTGACCTAAACTGAGCAGCCGGTTGCAGATTTCTCGGAAGGCCTCTTGGAGAGGATGATATAGCAGCCGTCTTCTCTTTGGGTCTTTCTAAATCAACTTTTTCCTATTACATTGAAAAGATAAATGAAAATCATGTATGATGGTAACCGTAACCCAAAAATAATAATAATAACTAAGAGATCAAATAGAAATATATCGATATATTACCTTTTTAACAGAGTCCTGCTCATCCCACTTCGTCTGATCTGGCAAGGAGGAAACAGCAGCCTCAGACTCAGATTCACCAGTCTTGCTGCTTTCAGAAACATCGTTACGGTCCCTTGCATCTGGTGTAGGACAAGAAGTCTGACTATTAGTTTCCGCAGTCCAACTACTGCCATCACTTGATATTTTGCTTCGCTGGTCCTTTCCTCTACAAATTTGAAAAGCCGATTAGATAAATACATTTTCTTCGCATCCAGACACATGGAAAGAAACCTAAGAAACACTTTACCTGCTTGCTGATTTTTTGTTTTGGTTGCTTGAAAACGAGTTCCATTTATAGTGCCCATTCATTATCACTGACGGTACCGAGTCTGTTGAACATGTTGATGAACTATCATCGATTATAAATATGCTCCTTTTATCAGCTACTCCATTCTGTACACATGATAGTCCGGATATGCCACTACTACTGGCTTCTGTGGGAGGATGAACTTCGGATGTATCAGTATCCCAGTTAACAGGACTAGAATCTTTGTCTTCTGAATCAGGCTGAAGAACTTCAGTGGCACCATCAACCAAGTCAGAAACATCAGAAACATCACACGGTAAATCGGACTTTTCAGGCACTGGCTGCACCTCCGCCATTATAGAGGCTTCCTCGTCATCATCTGGGTGGTTTTCTGGGTGCTTCTCCTCCACTCCCACAAGAGCCTTTTCCCTCCCTTTATCTTTGCCTTTACGATTATTCCGTTTTTGCTTAGCCTAACATAAGCAGGAGAAAATGTGTTGCATTCAGAAGAAAAGGTGTGTGCCGCTATCTACACTTAGTTCTTTCAAAATGGAGGTAAAACAAATACACCTCAAATTGATTCCAAAACTACAATCACCAGAAAATAAATTTGGAAAATGTAAACCTTATTTCATTTTCTTGCACTTAGGTGGTCCAAGGAGGGCATACATTCTAATAATTACAAATGAGTCCATGCCAAAGAAAAAAAAATTAAAGGATTTATACCTGCTTTTTCTTTGCTTTTTTCTCCTTTTCAGATGCTCCTCGTTTGGTCTTCTGCTCACTTTCCGCCAGCCATGCAGCTTCTTCACGAATGAGTTCTTCTTGCCTCTGCCAAGCAACAGCTTCCTGGTAGGCAACTTCTATCTTGTTGCTGAATGTAAGCGAAGAATTAGTGCATAAATATGGGTATAAATAAGTAAATATCATTCTTAATATCCTACAGAGATTGCAGAACTGAACATTGGGATAGTACTGAAAATTGAAATTAAGAATCTCTCTCTCCAATATGCTGACCAAAAAGAAATACGCAAAGGAATCCAAAGCCACGATTAACTGCATTACCACTTGAACGTGTCCATAAAATCCACCAGAAAATAAGATAATACCCCATGTGCCAGAGTGAACTTAAGTTCACCAAGACATTGACCTTTTTCACACAGAAGGAGAAGACAATGCGTGCTTGTGCATTTACGACTCCAGATAAGTGGATATCGGCATGCCTAATATAACAAAATGCACAATCCCACGAATGCTTTTTAGTCAGCAAAAGGAAAATTCTAAGGTCAAGTTCTGTGACTGCTCGGAATTAAAACAATGTCTTTGCCATCACAAAGTAAAAAATTCAGGTAAAATTTGCATTTTTAAAAACAGAAGAAAATGTACAGGAAACTACAGGAGTCAACAAAGCATTTAAGTTAAATAGCAGCTCTTATCAAATATTTACCCTCCATTTGTTAAGGTGTCAGTCCACTACTCGATTGGCCAAATAAGTGATCAATCTTAGTTATAAGGACACATAACGGATTTCCACAAGAAATAGAAAATATAATTAAGCTATTATTTCTTAAAAGGTATGGAACCTGAATATATGAGCAAGAACAAATATTTCCACTGTCCTGCGACCCAGTTCTGTAAGATGCCTTTCATCATGCTCAATCGAATCCTTGTTGAAATCCTCTCCAGAATTCCCATCCTACACTAAATGAAAAGGTTTTCTGAGCGAGGAACAAGACAAAACATGATTTTCTTAAAATAAAATAAAATACAAATTCACATTGGGAGTAAAGGTTTAGTTCTTTGTTGCTGTAAAAAGCAATAACAATATGATAGCTCAGGGGCTTGAATTATCTTCCTCAGAAAAGCATATGGGAACAGAGCAGTAGCTTCCAGAGAATAGAAAGTATATGTATTCATAGACATCAAGGCCGATTGCCGAATTCATGTATTTGGAAGAGAAGTTAAGAATTCTACTAAATATGTTTCCACAAGTTAAGAAATTTCAAACATGGAACATTACAGCTACCCTGCTAGCTTAAACTGAATGTTCTTACTCATCATAACCTACCATCAACATTTAGAACCTTACCTTTGTTCGGTTCTGAGGACCTTTCTCATCTTTCGGAGGTAATGGTTCCAAAGCAGCCCTTTCTAATAGTAGCAGAACATCATCCGCTAATATAAACATATCTTTTTCCATGCGAACAATTGGAGCTGGCATTTCTTCAGCATCCAATGATTTTGACTTCACCTTCTTGCTCTTACTCTGTCCTTCAAGAGCCTTCAACCCACTATGGAGTGAATCCATCACCAAAGTAGATGTCACTTCCTTCTCTATAAAAAAGTGCTTCACAACTACTTTCAAAATCATATCTTTTTTCTCCCTGGACATTCGGCGCCTGGAATTTTGATCAATCCCCAACCAGAAAGCACAAAAGCTGCAACAATTTCAAAAGGCAGCAAAAGGATAAATGTGATGATCCAACGAAAAACAAAATAATCAAATATATGCCATCCCAAGCATGCTTATACACTAAATATTGATATTACTTGATAAAAAAATAATTGTGGCCAACTTTAAATCATATGGCCAAGGCAAGAAGGAATATGATACAACAACAAAAAAGAAAAAAAAAGTAGGTAGAAAAACAGGCAATGATAATAGATAACACTGAAACCGATTCATGGGAAAACTTTCAAACATGACATATCTTTCAAGTAAAATTCTGTACACACTAACTGATATTAATTGAACTATGTGAATAACAAGTCATTAAAAGTACTGAATATAAAATCATTTACCTTGACCACTTAGCTTTGTCCTCTATCAACTTCCCTAGATTGCTTCTTCTGTCATCCAAGAAACGGCGACAGATTTGCTCTACATTTGTCAAATACACCCTAGCAAGTTCTCTCCTATATTGACGATCAAGGCAACGAAAAGGCTGATCTGCTTTTGCCCTACAGATTCAAAACAAAATATTCAGTTTGCTCATCAAGATGGAAAATATTAGAAATAAATAAATAAATCAGATTACACAAATTAACACCACAAATCAACTTGGCTGTAACATACCAAGGCCATAATTTCAGAATGAGGAAACAACTCCATGCAAGGAACCTTCTTATACTATACTGACCGATTACTAATCCGGCTTCTTCGTCAAAGATATAATACAATGGCAGAGTAAAACAATTATCAACCAAAAGTTTCACCCGAGTCTTATATTTTCTGAAAACTGGGATTGCAAAAAAGTCGTATTGATAAGCATGAAGAACGACATTCAAAGTCCATATTTAAGTTACTACTCATAAAAAGCAAAAGGAAATTGGAAGGACCTACTTAGCTACAAAGGCTATGCAATAAAGAAAGGGAGATCAGCATGAAGGAACAGTTGCCTAAGCATTGAATGAAACACCGCATGCAGAGGTTTGTTTATCAAAAAATTACTGAATACCTGATAACTTGAACCTGAGCTTTTATTATTAGCGTGTCAGATTCTATAAATCCATCATAAACTTTCGAGAGCTCCATAAACTTTTTCCACCCCCAGTCATGTTCTTTCTTCCAGAACCTATGTAAAGTATCTGCAATCCACAGCAAGTTATTTAGAGTTCATAATCTGATTTAGCCCTACTTAAACTATATTTGAGCCAGCCAACCTGAATATTTTGATTTCTTTGGATCTTTATTTACAACAGCTATTGTAAACTGTGCAAAATGACTCCAACCTGTCTCAGAATAAAGCAATGGACCACATAATTTCAACAACATATTACAGGAGATGATAATAAAATCAATATAAAAGATTCACTGATGTCTGACAATATCAAACCTGGAAGAAGCTTGTCATGATTGGCAACACAGAGAAACAATGACAGATGATTGCAGACATCACAACCTTGTGGATAAATTAAAATGTACCTATCAAGTATCAACAATGGAAACAGCTGAAGTCAAAACTAAGGAATTTTCCCTGATACAAAGACATGTTTCTTTTCAACCAACAATATCAACTGTAAAATTTAGAATATTTATCTTTTAGTGTACAAGCAAATTTACTCCACTTATAACTCCAAAATGATATAAAACAAGAATTCCAAAATAACAAATTATGAACTATGAATTTGACAAAGCATAGTAGAAACATAACAGCCAATGATATATAAGCCCATACCACTTGTAGCCACCAACTTCAAATGCATTACTGCGAAGTTCTCTTTTGTTTATCTGCGAAAATTTCTCAATCTTCCACGTATACTTTCCATACAATTCAGAGGGTTTTGGCCCTATAAATAAGTAAATTCAGCTTAATAAGTTTTTATCATAAAAATAGTAAGAACAGCACAAACATATTCCAAACTATTCATACTTAAATGGAAATATATAAAAAAAAAAAAAAAGTGGTTGAGGGAACTTCTTAACAATTATTCCCTAGCCAGCTTAATTTCTGCACCCATTAAAAGAAATAAACTCCTCAAGAAGTTTTGATTATATATATAAGAACAAAAACATATTCCAAACAGTTCAGACTTTAAAATGGAATGTAAAAAAGTACTGGTAGAGAAAACTTATTGATAAGTATTCCTTACCTTAGCCAGATTAATTTGCACTTTTAGTGCATTCAAATAGTTTAGAACAAACACCATCTATTAGCAAGTTAGCCTATTCACTGCTTGTGTTATTTCATCTACCATACATCAACGAAATGGAGCTTGAAAAATATTAATTTTATAGGAAAACAACAATAAACCAGTTAAAATCATCTATGCTAAGACTAATCTCTACGAAACTGTGGCTGCATTTAACATGCTTCACTAACCTAATTCATCAAGTGTAAGTAATTTCTAGACATCAGAGACGCCCTCAGATGCATTCCAAAATGCTGCCAGCAACAAAACAATAGACTACCTAAAACTGACAAGTTGGTTTTCTTATCATGCTACATGTTTTTTATCACTTGTTTTGGACATTATAATGGAGCATTTCAACCTAAAACCAGAATTGGCATTGTAATGATTGAAGATAAACAGACAGTAATACAGTATACAACACATTAAAAAGAACAAAGAGCATTCAACCGAACTTGAAAGGGATCCTAAAGCGTACCACCAACGCCATCGTCCGAGTCCCAGTAAAGCAGCGAGGTTGAAGGTGTTCCATTTTCTACCTGCTCAGAAGACCGCCATTCGGCTAAGGCTTCCCCTGATAGGCAATGGTGCCTGCTTGAAATCCCGTCGGAATACCTTCCCACTCCACATCCCTCACTTGCAACCCCAGCCATTTCTCACTTCAAGTTCCCCACTCGTCTTCAGCTCCACTTGGCTAACCAATGAAAAACCCAGATAAGAAACCACTCGAAATTACTTAACTCATAAACCTCCCTTTGAAATGCAAAATAATTAGAAACATCACAGCCATATAGGCATATACCCTCTACCCAACTTTTCACCAAAGAATCCAATACCCACTGATAATCAAAGTTCTACAAAAATTCAAATAATTAGCATAAAATCATAAAAGCTTTCAAAGATGAAATCTTTAAATTAATTAGACGAATTCAACTACTACAAATACAATCACTAAAAACATATTAAATAAAACCCACCACTGAAATACCAAAAAAAAAGCAATAAAACCCTCGTTAGAAAGCATAGATAAAATCAAAACCGTAGCTTTACAATGAACCCAACGGAATCTTATGATACAACCCATAACACCCAAATTATATATATAACCCAATAACAAGAATCGCAAACCCAATTAAACCCCGATAGATAATAACGATTACTAGATTGAAAATCCAGATTAAAATCAAACCCTAAAAAATTAAAATTAAAAAGACGTAATCAATTAAAGAAAACTCAAAAAAGACTCCGACTTCATAGCATAGATCGAATAGTGAAAACGAACCTGAAAATGGAAGAGTTAACAGAGGGTTCTTTCTTTTCTTTTCTTTTCTTGGTTTTGAATGGGGGCTTTGGCAGCTCTCTTGAGATTCTAGAGAGAGAAAGAAAGAGAGAAAAGGGAAGCAGCAAAAGAGAGAGAAGAAAATCCAGCACAAATATAACTTTTGTTTATTTTATAGTGAATTTAAAATTCTGTAAAAAAAAAATCAGTTTTACTAAATTACTACTCCTTATTACCATTCCAAAAAAAAATTACTAGTATTTATTTATATTTTTTATTTAAGGCTGATCAAACATTTTACGAAAATAAAATATACATAAAGTATAACATAATATATGTAGAAAATCTTTTTGATGAGAAAATTTGTGTAAATTTTAATTTTAGATATTAAGGGTTTAGGTTGTAGTTTAGGATTTAGGAGTTTAGGTTGTATGATATACAATTTAAGTTTCATGGTTAAAATTTAGAATTTAGGTTTCAGGGTATTAGGATTAAGGATTTAGGTTTTAGATTTTTTATAGCTTATGGCCCTGTTTGGCAATTAGCGGATAGCTGATAGCAGATTACATTAGCTAATAGCTAATTGCATTAGTTGATTTGACTAGCGGATTGTATTAGCTTATTGTATAAAAGTGTTTAGTAAAATTAACTGATATCTGATAGTTGTTAGATTATTTAAACAAGCAAAATGACATATAAGGACATGATTATGCTCAATACTTGTTTAAATACTTTATTAGTTATCAATATTTTATATCTAATTATTATTAATTAAATCTATAAAATTATTTTTAATATAACTTTTCTAAACATATTCAAATGATTTATATATTAATTTATTATCTATATAATTATTTTAATATAATTTAATTAATTAATAAATTTAAATATACATATAAATATGCGATAATAAAAAAAAAAAAAAATAGAATTAGAGAAAACATTTAATTTAGATTATTTTGAGATTTTTGGTAACTGGTAAGGGCAAAAGAGTCTTTACAACTCTAATATCAAACTTCTAATCTCAAAAAGCTCCTATTATGAGCTTTTTCAAAATTAGCAGTTTCACCTCAATCCGCTTTTTCAATCCGTTGTTTACCAAACAACAATATTAGCGGATTTGACTGGTCAAACCTCTAATTATGCCTCAAACCTCTAATTTTTGCCCAAGCCTATCTTTACCAAATAGGGCATGTGTATTTTTTATACAGTCTATGTATCAAAATATAACTATATATATATATATATATATATATATATGGATTAATATCATATACACTGGCGGTGGAAACTGGAAGTTTCCACAAACGCCTTAGTTTTAGGGTATATGGAGTTAGTTTAGGGTACAAAGTTTAGGGGGTTAGGTGTAGGGGTTTAGAATTTAGGGATAATTGTTTCAATTTAAGGTTTAGGGTTATAATTTAGGGTTTATAGGTTAGGGTTTAGTTTTTAGGGTAATATGGTGAGGATTTAGGTTTTAACCTGTAAACCCCAAATTGTAACAATAAACCTTAAATTGAAACAATTATCCTTAAATTCTAACCCCTACACATAAACCCCTAAACCCTATACCCTAAACTAACTCCATATACCCTAAAACTAAGACACTTGTGGAAATTTTCAATTTCCACCGCCTGTGTATAAAATATTTATTATATATATATATATATATATATATATATATATATATATAAGTTTTAGTAAAAAAATATATGCATATAAGTAAAATTTGAAAATTTTACACTTCTTTAAGTCGTTAAATGAAGGTAAATAGATTATTGAAATATAAGTAGTAAACAAAATATATAGGCATATAAGTAAAATTCAAAAGTTTTATTATTTTTAGACCGTTAAATGAAGGTCAATCAATATAGTGAAATAAAACACTTTAAACAAAAGAATTTTAAATTTAACATTATAAAATAATCAAATCAAATTAAAAAGATTATCATCATAATAAAATTCTCTACAATGCTCGATCATTCAATCTATTAACGGTTGTTGGAAGTTGTGAACTTGAATTTATATAAACATAGTAAAAACTTTTACCTGATCCAAAAAGTTCTCAACGAGTGTTGTTTCGCTTGTTTTTTTTTTATGAAAAAATTTAATTAAAAACAAAAGATAATTAATTGTGTTTATTCTTTAATCAACTTAAAATACATACATATACACTATTTGGGAAGAGCGCAACAACAGACTTTATAAAAGAACTAATAAAATGCCTGAAAATATTATTAATTGTACAAAAGATATTATTCGAAATAATATCTAAATAATCTTGAGTCTTGTCCAGAGAAAAATACACTAATTTTTTTACAAACAATCGTTTAAATCTAATCTATCTTAACCCTCAAATAATCACAACCTCACATAAATACTTCAAGTCCTCATAGTAGTTATTTCAAAAAAAAAATCACTCTAAAAAAATTCAAGTCCTCAAAGAGTAATTATGCTAAAATAATAAAATCACTCTAACATACATCAAGTCCTCAAAAAGTAATTATACCAAAGAAATAAAATCACTCCAAAACCCAACAAAAATTGCCGTGCAACTCGGATGAAAATCGTTTGCCTTCTTATCATGCCTCATTTTATACCCCACTTTAAAATAGTGAGTTTAGGGTTTAAAGAATGGGTAATTGTTCTATACACAAGCGCCTGTGGAAACTTTTTACACAAGGGTCTTAATTTTAGGGGTTAGAGACTCTGTTTAGGGTTTAAAATTTAGGGGTATAAGTGTAGTAGTTTTGAATTTAGGGATTATTGATAAAATTTTGGGTTTAGGGTTAAAATTTAGGGTTTATAGGTTAAAACCTAAATCCCTACACATATTACTCTAAAACTAAACCCTAACCCTAAACCCTAAATTCTAAATTCTAAACCCTAAATTCTAAACCCTAAACCCTAAAGAATTATGGGTATGATATATATTTTAGGATGTAGGGTTTAAGTTTAGAATATAAAAATTAGTCTAGGGTTTAGAATTAAATTTTTAAATAATTTTTAACGTGGACATAAAAGGAAACATGATTAAAGGGTAAAGAATTTTTACCCGTGCAACTCACCACATGAAATAGCTGAGTAACAATAGTGATATGGCGCTATTTCAATCTTCTAGTTGATGAGAAAAGATGAACCGTATCTTTCTTTTGGGAGTTTGTGATTTCCATTGAATTTCATCGCTGATCGAGTTTTAATGTAGCGATTAAAAAATTCGAAAATGTGTTTTTCTTTCTTTTTATAAAAATTTAATTTTAGGAAATTTTTTAAATGTTAGTATTTTGAATAAAACATTAGAATCACCACCGATCATTTTAAAAAAAGTAAACCGGACGCCGGAAAAACAAAACCAGAGATTTAAAAAAATGTTTGGGAGTCGGTTACGAGTGGGGAAGGTTTCGCACCCCCACCGCGCCTAAAAATTGGTACCTAAGGGTTCGTATCGTATTCATTAAGACAAATTTAAATTCGAATCTAATATAATTAATAATTCTAAAGTGCATGGATGCATGGTCACACGAATATATAAAACTACCTCGCAACATACGGTGCCAAACAAAAATGACGCCCGAAGACCCGAAACGACACTTCCAATAAGATACCGAAATTTTGATAACTAGGTTTCACTACAAAAAGGATTAATATCCTATACACTGGCGGTGGAAAGTTTTTACTTCCACAAGCGCCTCAATTATAGGGTTTAGGGTTAGTGTTTAGGGTTTAGAGTTTAGGGGTTTTAGTGTAAAGGTTTAGAATTTAGGGTTCATGTTTAGAATTTAGAAATTAGGGTTAGAATTTAGGGTTCAGGGTTAGGGTTTAGTTTTAGGGTAGTATGGGTGGGGATTTAAGTTTTAACCTATAAACCCTAAATTTTAACCCTAAACCCAAAATTCAATCAACAATCCCTAAATTCAAAACTACTACACTTATACCCCTAAATTTTAAACCCTAAACGAAGTCCCTAACCCCTAAAACTAAGGCGCTTGTGTAAAAAAATTCCACAAGCGCTTGTGTAAAAAAATTCCACAAGCGCTTGTGTAAAAAAATTCCACAAGCGCTTGTGTATAGAACAATTACCCCTACAAAAAAATTACATATATTGACGCCAATTTATACCGACGGACATAAAGCGTCGGTATACACGTCATATACTGACGGAAAATTGAACTGTCGCTAAAAGTACTAGGTTTTACCGACAAATATATTATTTGTCGGTATAAATAGACTCTATACCAACGGTAAATAAGAAATCGTCGGCATAAGTTTAAAATATACCGATAAAATTTATTAACCGTCGATAGAGGTGAACCATATAGCGACGGAGTTACTTTGTGCGTTGGTATAAGTTATAGGTAAATTCTATACCGACGAAATTTGTAACCGTCGGTATAGGTATGTTTAAAATTTTGGATTACTTAAAAAAACAAAATAATAAAATACATGGAAAAAAATAAAACCCTTAATCCCCAATTCTCTTCACCCTTGCTCGTTCCTTTCTTCTCTACTTCTTCACCGTTGCTCAAGTTATCGTTGCACCAGCCACCATGTAATCCTCTTATCTCTTTCTTTTCTTCACTCCTCTTTTCTGATTTTCCTCTACTTCTTCTTTGCTTTTTTGGTTTTTGTAATTTGTTTCTTCTACATTGCTCAAGCCGCTATTTCTCATTCGTTTTTGAAGTTGTTGTTTTGAATTTAAGGTTGAATATTAAATTCGTTGTGAATTTAAGGGTTCAAAAACTTCATAATTTTCTCTAGGCATCATTTGTTAAGAGCGACAAACATGGGTTTTGATTAATTAATTATACTGTAAAGTTAAGGCTTCAAAAACTTCATAAATTTAAGGAAAACTAATGTATTAGTTGTTCTTGTTTCTGGGTTTTGATTTTGTTCATGTGTGGCACTAAGAGGATGAAGACTTGTAGACTTGTTACATTGCAGGAAACCAATGGATGGAATTATTACCTAACCTAACACATGATGCCATGGAATTTACAGCTAAAAACAATGTCCCTATGTTCTTTTAGTGGTCAACCTCTTTTAGATTCAAGGATCGAACGAGTAGTCTCGGTCGTATTCTGTACACGGCTGAGCTGAGTCTTATACTAAAGTTATATTAATTCGGGTTACCGGACTTGCTTGCGCTGGTTAGAAAAATCGGACCGTGGCCTGACCTGGAATAGAAGAAGAAAAAAAGTTGAAAAGAAGAAGAAAAAAAGTTGAATCAGATGCTCAACCATGTGAAGGAAATGCAAAGAAAGAACACAACAACAATGAGAGCGATGGAGAATTTTAGTCAGAAAAAATAATTGCATATTATTTGAATTATATAATTTAATATTTAATATCTTATAAGAAAAGAAAAATACATAAAACTGACATATATTTCAAATAAATAGGATGTCTGTGGATGAACACGAATCATTTCATTCGTAAATATGAACATGTTTTAATTTGAATGGATTTGTTTTCTAAATATTATTTATTCCACTATTAGTATATTAAATAAAAGTCAGATATATACATATATTCACATAGAAGCATGAACGAAGCTATTAAGGTTTGGAGGGGCAATCACCCCTACCCTGAAGAATTTTTTTTCACCTTTATCTTCCTATTTAATTTTTTTTAAAATTATTTATTTATGATTTTTTTAAAAATAACTGCATAGACAATAAAACATGACAATAAAATTAAACTAAATAATATATAATATAATACTAAAATATAATAAAATGACTAACATATTTCTTTAACTAACCAGCAATCGCCAGCTCCGATCATCATCATTTGGTGGCCACCGTTCGGTGAATCTTCTGGCCAATCAACACCATCAAAACGTCACTGGAAAACACCAACAGCCGGGAATGGGTAAGCCTTTGAGCGCATCGACTTCTTCACCGTCGATCTATACGCTCCACCGTTGGATCGTTTTGAGTCCAAGATATATTACTCCTAGGGGTGTGCAAAATAAACCGTAACCGTTAATCGGTATAACCGTTCATTTTATAGGTTAATTAACCTAACCGTTAAGGTTAAACGGTTTCGGTTAACCGAACCGCTAAAAAAGACAGTTAATGGTTAACCTATAGATACTTTATTTTAACTAAGTGTAAAGTTTGTGTTTAAAATTTCTCTATAATGCAAGATTTATCAGAGAGATATATTTATTATTCTAAAAAAGAAATAATAAAAATTTGAAAAGAAAATCGTAATAGGTTACAGGTAAATCTGTAACCGATCTATTTCTTAATGGTTACCCACTATAATAGTTAACCATTTAAAAAACTAACGGTTAACTGTTTCTTAACGGTTAGTAACGGTTAAGTTACGAATAATAACCGCTATAACGGTTAACCAACCGTTTAAGCTAAACAATACAGTTAATCTACCATGAACACCCTTAGTTACTCCCCACACTGGTACACTTCTATTCACCGTTGGGATTCGCCAATGGAGGCTCCGGTCACCGAAAATTGAGGTGGCCGAAATGGGTACCCTCACTCTTCTTTTATTTCGGTTTAGGATGGTGGGTGTTTGGGGGTCAATGGGTTTTTGGGTTTAGGGGAAAGCTTAGGGAAGGTGAATATGTAATTTGGTTGTAAGGTTGGGTGATGGATTCAGTAATTGAAGGTTGAAGACGTTGAAGCAAGGCTCAAGTGGGAATCCATAAAAGATGATGAAAGAATAAGCATTTTTCTTTCTTTTTCACCCATAAAAGTTGAGATTCTTTTTTATATTTTTTAATATATTTTTCTTTTTATTTTTTTTAATTTTAATTTTTTACTTTTTTATATATATGTTTAATAATATACTATATTAATTAGTGATACTACTATGATATTATACAACTCAGACAAAAATGAGTGATTACACTTGACTCGATTGATATCTTTGTTGTTGCAACATAAAAGAAGATTACAAATAAAATAGTTAAATTATAGGTATAATGCCAAAAATAAAGGGCTTAAATGAAAAAATAGCCCTTTACCTATATTTTCTTTCTGTTTAAGTACCAAAATTATGGTTTGGGCAAATTAAGCCCCTAAACTATTATTTTTGGTCACTTTAAGTTCCTAAATTATTTTTTGGTCAAAATAAGTACTTAAATTATGGTATTTTTCTTCTTTTATTCCCTAAACTATCTATTGGTCAAAACAATTTTTGATGTGTCAACATCTTATTAGTCGAAATAATTTTCTTTTGACTTAAATAACTATCCGACTTAAAGTGACCAGAAATGATAGTTTAAGGGCTTATTTTGCCCAAACCATAGTTTAGGTACTTAAAACAGAAAAAAGTAAAGTTTGAGGGCTACTTTTTGGTTTAAGCCCCAAAAAATATCCCTAGTGTTTGACTGAATAATCATTTTGGCTCTTATTCTTTTTTGAACCAATCTCACCGTCCTAACGTTTCATTTTGGGTCAAAATAGCTCATATGCGGATAAAAATTGTTAGTTAACTAACAATAAATGACTTAAAATGACGTGACATATAGCAGTGCACGCTGACATGTTGTGTTTAATACACAAAATTGTCGGCTTGAAAGAATGTTACATCAGTAAAAAATAGTAATTTTATATAAAAAAAAATTCTGCTACATGTCATTTTGTCAAGTCATTTACCATTAGTTAACTAACAATTTTCATCCGCGGATGGGTATTTTGACCCAAAATGAAACATTGGGGTTAAATTGGTTTAAAAAAAGAATATGAGTAGGGATGGCAAAAATACCAGGCCCCAACCCGACCCGACCGGGTATTTTTTCAAAAATTTCGGGGATCGGGGCGGGGCGGGTTCATGTATTTGCTAGAAATTCCCCGCCCGGTACTTTATATATATATATATATATATATATATATATATATATATATTATATTTATAAAAAATATCATTATATTTAAACAATTTTATGAGTTTTAAGCTATTTTTTATTTTTGTTTTAGTTCGTACTTATTGTAAAATTTTGTTAGATGTTGTTGAAGTTTTAATATATTCAATTCTAACGGTCAATCATTCAAGTTTATTCTTTTGAATATGTAGTTTAACATGTGGATAATTTAAAATTGGTTTTATTTTATTTTTTATATAAGTTTGAAGTCCACGAAAATTAAAATTTTTTAAATTTTTCGGGGCGGGTCGGGTGAATAAATTAATATTTTAATTCGAGATGGGGCGAGGTCGGGTATAATATCTTATAGGTCGGGGCGTCAAAAAATACGCCCCTGCCATCCCTAAATATAAGCCAAAATAATTATTTAATCAAACTTGACATTAATTATGATTTTGTCAAAAACAATAGTTTGGTGATGAAAACAGAGATGCGAGAACAATATAAAAGCAAGCAATGGTGTTGTTTGCTATATACAAAACCAAGCAACCATCATCCATGGAGAAATCTCTTCCTCTCCATCAACTCCATGCAAACAGCTTCGCCATAATCATCAACAGATCTCACTCATTCCTCCATTTCATAGCCATACTGTTTCTCCTTCACTATCGCCTTTCTTTCTTTTTCCAAACCACCACCATCCCCACGCTTCCATGGCTTCTAATCTTCGCCTCCGAGTTGCTTCTCTCTCTGTCATGGCTCCTTTCGCAATCTTATCGTTGGCGCCCGGTTTACAGGACAGTGTTCCCCGACAGATTGCCGGCCGACGACCAGCTTCCGGGTATTGATGTGTTTATTTGCACTGCGGATCCTGATAAGGAGCCGACTGTGGAGGTTATGAACACTGTGATATCGGCCTTGGCGATGGATTATCCGCCGGAAAAGCTTCATGTCTATGTTTCCGACGATGCCGGTTCCGATGCCACTTTGCGTTGTATGAAGGAGGCTTGGGAGTTTGCGACGTGTTGGGTCCCGTTTTGTCGGAAATACGGTATCGACACCGGGTGTCCGGAGGTCTATTTCTCGAGTTTAGAAGATGATGATGGAGAGTTCAAGGCAGAGAGGGGAAAGATGGAGGTAATTTGGTGATATATAATTATATCCGCATTTTCTATTATTAATATCGTATATTCAAGTTTTACCTAGTGTAAGAGGATCGTATATATATATATGATTCGCTTACACCGTATAAAAATTTTAAGTTTTACAGATTTTTTGGATCGTTGGATAAGTAAAATGATTGGATGAGATTAACGGAAAAATATATAAAGATTATCACTTGTTTGCTTTTTTTACTTTTTTACATGATTTATAATGTTTTTTTTTTGAAATCTTTGAAATCAAAGAACATTGAAAAAGCTTTTTTCCCTTTTTTTTCTTTTCAAAGGTCAACAATATGTTTATTATGTCGTAGAAACTTCTAATTAGGGATAAAATTTGAGGAGTTAGATCTTTGCAGAATAAATCATGAAAAAAAAAACTCTTTTTGTTTTTGGTTCAATTTATTTATATTAATTTATTTATATATTGAATATTTTATTCAATTTATTTCTATATTATATCTATTTTAGATATATTATTATTATATATGGGTTAGGATCAACTTACACAGTGTAAAACTCTTTAAGTTTTACACGTTTTTTGAATCGTTAGATGGAGGAAATGGATGTCTGAGATTAACTCCTTACTCTTTTTTCCCAAGTGATAATCTTCACATATTTACTGTTAATTTTATCCATTCGTTTTACTCATCGAACGGTTCAAAAAACGTGTAAAACTCTTTAAATTTTACACTATGTAAACGGATCATATATATTTATATAATACACAGATCATCACTTAACTATCTTCTTACTCTTATTTTGATCACTCAACGTTCCGATGAAATCGGATAAGACGACCCTAATCCCGAAATGTGAGAGAAAGTTCACGATTGGACTCACTCACCGCTATTCAAAATGTTTTCAAAGCTGCATATGCAACTTTAGCTCCAAAACAAATCCTAGAAGAAGAAAAAAAACATAAAGTTAGAGATAGTGTCCTTTTCCTTTAAAAATTAAAGAGAAAAAAACAAAATTTTATTAAAAATTTTAGGATAGCAAAGACATACATGTTTCATGAAAAATATCTAAACTAAATTGTAAAAACTTTATAAGGACTATAGTGACAATTTGACCATTTGAATGAAGGGATCAAATAATAAATTATAATATTTTTTCATAAATTGATTTTTTTAGAGAAAAAAACGGGTTAATTCATTAAACTAAAAAATCAAATGGTAAACTTTTAGTAATGAATTTTGCAAGTACTTAATTAATAATATTTATTTTTGAGATCATTAGCACGGCCAATACCTCTACTCTCCAAAACATAAAAGTATCTTTATATTAAATTTATTCAATAACTAAATTTAAATAAAAATAATTTTTTAATATATTTTATGTTTATTTTATGTTTTATGTTCGGAATTTTTGATATGTGATCAGCAAAAATATGAGGTTCTGAAGCAACGAATAAAGACAATTGTACAACATCGAGACGTGGTCACCCCCTCTACTAATGCTCGTGACCACCCTTCAATTATTGAGGTATTCATCTTTATTGTCATTTTCTTATTTATTTTGTGGGTAAGGTACAAAACAAGTCAATTTAATGATTATTTTATAATAATTCTATAAATTTTATAATTATTTTGTGGCTTTCAAAAGTTGGTGGCCAAAAAGATATTTTTTGTAGTTTAGTGACCATTTGCATACTTTATCCTTATTTATTATTATTAAAAGTAGGAGCAAACATCGATCGAGTCGAATAAAAAAATTCGAATTTGTTGAGTTGGCGAGTCCTATTTTTTATAACTCAATTTATCTGAAATTTTTTCGAGTCGAGTTTATGAAATCCGAGTCAAATCGAGTTGGGAAGTTCAAGTTTCTATTCAAATTTAATTGCAATTGCTACAATTTATGATACTAATTGATCATAGTTTAAACAGTTTTTTATAATCATTCTTTCATATTTATTTCGCATGACATATACATATATCATGCATAGTTGAGAGAGTCGACCCAAACTTGAAAATTAACCCACTAATTACAAAAAAAATTGAGTTATTCAAGTCATAATTTATAAGTCAAACTGTATTCGATAATAATCGATTTACCTAAATACTAATATTCGATCCTAACCCTATATATATATATATATATATATGTCTGTGTGTGTGTGTGTGGGGGGGGGGGGGGGTTAGGATCAACTTACACAGTGTAAAACTCTTTAAGTTTTACACGTTTTTTTGGATCGTTGGATGAGAAAAATGGATGGCTGAGATTAACTCCTTACTTTTTTCCCCAAATGATAATCTTCATATATTCTACTGTTAATCTTATACATCCGTTTCACCCATCCAACGATACAAAAAACGTGTAAAACTTAAAGAGTTTTACACCGTGTAACTGGATCATAATTAATGATCAAAAGGGTAATTTAATTAAAGTTGTGATTAATTGTTTTGTAGGTTATAAATGAGTATCCCAAAGAGGAAGTGCAACAAGTTAAAATGCCTATGCTTGTTTACGTATCTCGTGAGAAAAGGCCTTATCGTCATCATAATTTCAAAGCCGGAGCCCTAAATGTCCTTGTATGCCACCTTCAACCTCTCCAAGTCATGTACATATATTGTTGTATGACTCGAATATCAATAGTTCGTATCGTGTTTATGTTGTGTTGCTTCCGTTTCTAGCTTCGGGTCTCGGCGACGATGAGCAATTCTCCGTACATTCTAGTGCTCGACTGTGACATGTACTGCAATGACCCGACATCCGCTAGGCAAGCAATGTGTTACTATTGTGATCCTCGAACACCTCCTTCGATAGCATTCGTGCAGTTCCCTCAAACATTTCGGAACATCGTTGAGGACGACATCTACGATAGCGAGATGCGGTCTATATTCAAGGTGGTATATACGATAGTGAGATTCGATTTATATTTAAGGTTGGAGATTGATGTTTAATTTTTTTTTCATGGAATTCAGATATATTGGCACGGTTTAGATGGCGTCGGAGGAACAATTCTGTCGGGTTGTAACTTTTATATAAAGAGGGAAGCTTTACTCGGCAATTTCAGTAAGCAAGAAGGTCAGTTAAATTGCTACCGATGAATTAAAAGCCTTCATGTTTTTATCGTAATCCGAAAATTTCATTATTTCTTTGTTCAAGTTCGAGTCGAGGTAAATTAAAATTGAGTGGAAAGTTATAATTATTAAATATGAATTAGCTTAAATATACATTTGATACTTGAACTATACCTTTTCTCTTAAGTTGGTACTTAAAGAATTTTTGCTCTCAAGCCGGTACATGAACTAGACACTTTCTCTCAAGTTGACACCTAAAAAATTTTTGCTCCCATTTTAGTACCCAAACTTTAATTCAATCCACTATTCTGATACTTTTATTAACATATTTAGTCCCAAAACTTATACATTCTATCAATTTGGCCCTAATTCAATAAATTTAATCATGTGTATTAAAAAAAATCCCATTAATTTAGTCATTTTTTGCGATACTTTCAAATTAAACAAGCATAACTGATCAAAACAACAATGAGATAAATGCATTCTACCATGAAATAACATCAAGTTACCGTTAAAATTTTTATACCAAGAAAGTGATATAACATTCATAGGAGAAAAACAAACAATTTAATAGCATAACAAAGAGTAAATTGATAAGATTTTTAAATATAAATGGTTAAATTTATTGAATTATTTCGAATTAGGACCAAATTGATAGAATTTATAGGTGTCTAGTTCAAGTACCAACTTGAGAGTAAAAATTCTTTAAGTGCCAACTTGGGAAAAGATGCTTAATTCAGGTACCAACTTGGGGGCAAAATTTTTTTAGATACCAACTTGAGAGAAGGTATATAGTTTAGATACTAAATGTATATTTAAGCCATATGAATTCAAGTATACGGTTGGGTCAACCCTGCCCTGATCATCTCAAAACGTTACACTATTTTTCATGTTATATTTAATTTTACAAAACAAAACCAAACATATCTTATAAAATTAAGAAACTTTAAGACATGTTAGTATAATTTTTTTTATAAAACTACAAAAATATAATTAAAGAAACTATTGGAGTACATCATTTGGACATGTAATATTTTTGGTATCATTCATATCTACTTTACATTCATGCCGGTTGTTTGTGGATGTTTTTCTAAACAATGTCGTCTTTATAGTTTAAATTTGTGTTTTCTTTTACGAATGAAAATGTCATAACCAATGACTTGTTGATATAGACCTAGTGGCACTCAAAAGATGGTTTGGTCCATCCAACGACTTCATTAACACCCTAGTCGAAGATCATACCCCTAATTCCATAACCGACGGAGAATCTTCAAGGATGCTGCTGGAAGAGGCCAACGTTTTAGCCTCCTGCTCTTACGAAAATCAAACAGCATGGGGTTCAGAGGCAAGTAGACATGAACAAGGTGTTTTCGATTATATAATCATATGCATACAGGGATGAACTTAAGGGGTTGGAGGAGAGAGACGGTCTGTCTTTCTGAAAATTTGAAATTCGTATATGATGTAAATTTTGTTGTATGTAGGTGGGTTTTCTGTACTTTTCTGTGGTGGAAGATTACTTCACAGGGTTTATTTTGCATCGGAAAGGCTGGAAATCTGTGTATCTGTATCCTAAAAGGCCACAATTCTTAGGGACAAGTACCACAAGCTTCAATGACTTGTCAGTTCAATGGACGAGATGGACGGCTGGGATTGTTCAAATTGCCATTTCTAGGTTTTTCCCTCTCATTTGTGGACCTCTAAAGATGTCTTTGGTTCACCTTATGTGCTACTTAGGACTTACATTGGAGCCTCTTCTGTTTTGCTTCTCTCTATGGGGATTTGCTCTTGTACCCCAACTTTGTCTTTTCAATGGCATTCCTTTGTACCCAAAGGTAAAGTATTCACATTTCATTGTCTCGTATTATTTCGAAAATTTTCAAATTTTACAGTTGCTGTCTGGGATAGAGTTAGGATCAAACGTTGGGAGGGGCAAGAGTCTAAGTCTTTGAATCTGAAAATTAGAAGGGACAAATGTCTTATTTAATTAATATTTAAACTGAAAAGGACCTAAAATACAATTATACTATAAATTTTGGGAGGGGCAACAACCCCTCCCATCCCCTATATACCTCCGTCCTTGGTTGTTGTACTTGTCAAGGCCAAAGTGAATAGAGGGGTCGATAATCAATTCCAATTGTAGAAATGATTCGTTTGACCAAAATGTTAATATAGTTTAGTTTCAAGTTGATTTGATGGTTAGTAATGGTGAATCATAACTAAAAATCTCAATTGAAACTAAAAATTAAAACTTTTCGATCTTCCATTGTTAATCGTCAAATCAACTTGAAACCAAATTATACTAACATTTTAACCAAACAGATCATTACCATCGTTGGGATTGATCGGTGACGTCTCCGTTCATCGAAATTTTGGCTGGCGGTTGTAAATTTGAAAAATTAGGGTTCTTTTGGGAATGAAACTTTAATGTGTCACGTAAGTATTTTTTTAACGGCAATAGTCGTATTGAAAGCGAATTAAGAGTTTGTTGTCTATAATAAAAGCGGATTTAAAATTTAGTGACGGTAATAAAATTTTCATTTCAATGACTAAAATGAAAGCGTTCTAAAAGTTTAGTGTATACCAGTCATTTACCTTAGAATTTAGTACAACATAAAAACCAAATCCTCACCTATTTAAACCATCATTTACTATACAATTTGGCCTATTAGATAATCTCAGTTAGTGTGGATCATTTCACCTTTCTGCATTACAGGTTTCGGATCCAAATTTCAACATATTTTCGATTATTTTCGTATCGGCGATTTCGAAAAGCTTCTACGAAATAGTCGTCGCATCCGGAGGGGAACTTCGGGCATGGAGAAACGATTGGAGAATATGGATGATGAAAGCAGTAACAAGTTATACCTATGGAAGCTTGGAAGCTGTTCTAAACAAGCTTGGCATGAAACAAGCTAGCTTTTTGCCGACCAACAAAGTGACCGACGTCGAACAAGTTAAGCTATACGAGAAGGGTGTTTTCGATTTCCGAGCAGCCACCATGTTTCTTGTTCCATTGGTTACAATTATTCTCGTCAACATTGCAGCACTGGTCGGACATTTTGTCAGATGTTTGGTCGTTGATGATGGATACTGGGAAAAGATGGTAGGGCAAATGTTCCTCTCGTTTTACATATTGGTTTCGAATTATGCAGTTATTGAAGGGATGATAATCAGGAGAGACAAGGCTAGTATTCCATTGTCTGTCACTTTGTTATCTGGTGTGTTTTCAGTGTTCATCTTGCTGATTGGATCTGCCATTTTGTGTTAGATTTATGACATTGGAGGAACAAGAACATTAGTTTGGTTTCTTTGGGACTTGATTAGTAATTTCATGTTTTGAAGGGGTAGTATTTAAAGTATTTGTGAAAAACTGGTATGTAATTTAGAATGTTTGATATTGTCGTAGAGAAGTACTATGAGAAAGAGATCTATTAATCGGTTGGTTGGTCGAGTGGTTGATGATGTTTATGTTGTCTCGCATTATATGAGTTCGAATCGTGATATTTATTTTGAGAATATAATTATATCTGCTTAGAAAGCTAAAATAACACATATAAAAAATGAATGATGAAATTTAACCAAATTAGTACATTTGTTGAGAAGTTTTCAATCTAATTTTATGTTGTTTATTTCTTGCTTACTTGAAATGGAGAGATAATGAGATGTTTTAGTTACGTTCTTTATGCATGATTCTTTGTTGCTTGATATACGAGTCAACTAATTGTCTCAAATTTTTCGTGTATATAAGTGAACAATCTCTAGAGAAAATTGTGCCTCGAAGACCACTGCTGGATTGGAAACAGGGCATTTGGAATGTTTTCCTAAGGACAGTGAACAACAGCAATATCTTTCCGTCTTTGGAGGACTCTCTGGTTTGGACAGCCAACTCCAACGGTCTTTTCGACATCAAATCCTTTTGCAAAGCCGATATTTAGTATGTGGACCGGAGGACAAAATTTGGGAGACTGTTTGGAGTGGTTTCTCACCCCCAAATGTCGAAGCCTTTGTTTGGAGGCTAATCCATGGTAGAATCCCGATCAGATCAGAATTGTCTAAAAGAGGTGTGATAGGAGCTAAGGAGATTGATTGTCCACTGTGTAAAAATAGTACCGAGACAGTGCCCCACCTGTTTTGTCATTGTTCCTTTGCGTGGAAATTGTGGTCCAAGTGGAACAACATTTGGAACCTTCAATTTGTTATGCCAAGCAACATAAGAGATTTTATACTCTCCTGGAAGGACATGGCGCCAAACTTCATTTGCGGACAGGTATGGATCATGTGTGCCTTTAGCTCTATTTGGACTATTTGGAAATGCCGTAATGATGTAGTGTTTAATGATCGAAAGTTGGGACTGGACTTGCTATTTGATCAAACTGTTTTGAGGGTAGCTTGGTGGTGTAAATCTCGATGGCCGGAGGGCCGTTGGGCAATTTCCGACATTGTTGCAGACCCTACCAGACTAAGCGAGGTGCAGAACAGAGGCAAGATTTTGCAGCATTCGCAGTGGACTGCCCCAGGGTGGGGTACCTTAAAGTTTAATACCGATGCAGCAGTTAAAGGTAGTTACGGCATGGCGGGAGTCGGAGGTGTTCTAAGGGATGAAAACGCTAAAATTCTCATGTATTTCTCCAAAGGTGTGGGTGTTAGTGACGTTATGACGGCAGAACTATTAGCTATACATGAGGCTCTAAAATTGTTCGTGGCATCAAAGTGGAGCCAAGACTTCGAGGTGACCATAGAAAGTGACAACAAAAGCGCTGTCGAATGGCTACAAGATCCCGTTCTTGCTCATACACACTTTAGAAATTTGGTCCACCAAAGCCTCGCATTGAGCAGTCGCGTGCGTTGCCGTTTCATCCATGTGCCGAGGGAGTGTAACTCATTTGCAGACAATCTGGCGAAGAAGGGGGTGGGGAGAGATAAGGAATTGGTTATTTACGAGCCTTTGTGAACCTTGTATCAATGTGAAGCAAATTATCTTTGTAGTTAGGCTGCAGTGAGCGATAGAAAATGGATCATGGTTTAAGTCTTTTGTATTGATCGGTACAACTACATTGCGCACTCTTTTTCCTCCAATAGGTTTAGGGAGGTTTTTTAACGAGGCCAATGTAGTTGTTTTAGCAATAAAATTTTACCTCTTTCAAAAAAAAGAGAAAATGATTAAAATTTTTAGTTGACAAATTTTTCTTTCTCTTAGTTGTGGGTTTAAAACCTATTTGGAGTAAATTTTTCCTTTCCCTTAAGTAGAAATTATTCGAATTTTTTTCATGTATATAAGTTATGGTAAAAAAATATTGACAAAATGACAAAAGATGCCCTCAATGTTTGCATGTTTTGTCATTTAGTCTCCTATTCTTTTTTTGGGTCTAAATATGCCCCCAACGTTTGCTTGTTTTGTCATTTGGCCCCTATTCTTTATTTTGGTCCAAATATGCCCCCAATGTTTCATTCGTAGACCAAATATGCCCCTAACGTTTCAATTTGGTTCAAATATGCCCCCGTTAGATGAAAATTGTCAGTCAACTGACGTTCAACAGCTGATGCTGACTAGACTTGCCACGTATTAAGATTTGATGATGCCACGTCAAAAAAAAATTATAATCCGTTGACCGTCAGTTAATTGACAATTTACATCCAACATGAGCATATTTGGACGTTGGGGCATATTTGGACAAAAAAAAAGAATATGGGGGGACAAATGACAAAACATGTAAACGTTGGGGGCATATTTGAATATACATACATGTATATATTGGGTCCATTGGTCACTCTATTGGGCTAAACCCAATGAAATTAAAAGCCCAATGATAGTAACACCCCTTCAATGATTGTACTCTTCTTCTTCCCCTTTGGAAATTGGAATTTCCCATCAAACCAGAGCTGTGAAGCAGCGAATAACAAGCCTTACAGTGACTCAGATTACAAAAGGAAAAACGAGTTGACACAGCAACAGACATTCAACCTCAATTCTCACATCTGTCAGCCTTTGAACATTGATGTCTTAATGTCTCACTCTGTCCGTAATTTCAATGCAGACTCAGCTTTCCTGTTGATACTTTCCATGTGCTTTTCAACCAAAAGCAGACTCAACATGAATTCAAAAGTTGACGAGACATGCAATTTAACAAAACTACCAGGCCTCTAAATTTTATTCTCACAATATTTTATATATATCGAAAACGAATATAGGTTTACACGGAATATTTGAAACCAGCAAGGTCCTAGTAAAAAAATAGATGATGTTCATCTTCAATCGCTATTTTTACAAGGTCTTATGCATTGCCAAATAATTAATAATATGTATGAATGAATATATACTATTAAAAAAGATCATTTATTTTTTGATAGTCAAGGAGATTATTACTTAAGTGGCATATGATCATATTTTGTTAACCTTTGATAACCCACGCACATTGTCAATAAAATTGTTTAAACTCGAATTTCCCAAGAACATGTCAAAATGACTTTTTCTTAAAAAGTCAATGGTTAAAATGTCATTTGACCAATTCAAAAAACGATAGCCAACCCATAATAAAAAATCCGACCAAACTATCTAAAACAAAATTGAACTAAACGATAAGGTCAATTTTATCAGTGTAAATTGACAAATATTCTCCCTAATCTTTTCTCCTCACAAAATTCGGACTTAAGATCTTATTTAAAGAGCGTTTATCCCTTTATTGTTTAGGGTAAAAATTCTCTGCCCCTAACTAAGCCTCCCGTTAAAAAAACACTTAAAAATTAAATCAGGAATCCTAACCCTAAATTTCGATTCTTAAACCCTACACCCTAAAAATACACCATACGTTAAATTCTCTATACTCTAACCTTAACCCCTAACCTTAAACTCTAAACCCTAAACCCACTATTTTGAAGTGAAGACACTAAAGGAGGCAGATTTAAGAGGTAGACGATTTTCAGGGCCGCGGTTGTTGTGGTAATTTATTATTATTAAATCTTGTATATGTGTTCGGTATAAATATAATATAGTGATTATATTATATGTTTAACTTGCTTATAATTTTAGGAACGTATTCAAGAGAAGAGAAATGAAAGCTCGTCTTCTGAGAATTTATCACAAACTTCATGGTCAAATGATGTGTTTGCTCAAGTTAAGGGACTAGAAAAAAGATGGCGTGTTCGTTGTGTAGGGGCGGTTCACACCCGTTCTTCTTGGGAATCTGGACCTTCACAATCAGTTCAAAATACTGAAGAAGTGAAAGGGTTGAAATCTAAGGTTGCGAAATTAGAAAAACTTTTTGAAACTTGCTTTCTACCCTACTTTCAACAACAACGTCCAGATCTACATGTGCTTGATATGGATGCTTTGCTTCGCATAGTTGATACAGAGGTATTCAAAATATTTTTCTTTCTTATTACTCCATTCATTTTTTAAATTTATTATTTTAATTGCTTTTAATAGGCAACTCCTGATGCTGGCAGTGCTTCAGCACCAATCAATTATACCAGTCCATCCTTGCCTTCAACAAATCAACAAAATACAAGTGAAAATTATCCAAGCAGACAATAGTGGGTGATCTTCAATTATTTCTAACTTTTATTTTGTAAGTTTTTAAGAAACAAAAATATTTACTTGCATATTACTTTTGTCTGTACTAAATTAGTAGGTACATGTTTTACTGAGTATGTATTACATACTTTTTTATTCGAACATTAAATCTAATATTTTCCTTTTAAAATGAAATAATTTTTGTTATAGTAGTTTTAGTAATTTTAATATTTAAAATAAAAAAATATTAAATAAAAAATGGAATATATTAATAATTATTTAATATTAAAAAAAACAAATAAATACCAATTACACCTATACCGACGGAAAAAACTGTCGGTATAAATATTTTATACAGATCATACATGATACATATACTGACGAAAAAAACCGTCAGTAAAATATAACAGCTAGGATCTATATCGATGGACACACCGTCATTATAGATAACAGCTAAACCGATGGATAAAATGTGTCGGAATATATACCCTAATTTGTCGAGATAGGTTGTGCAAGCGTTTTGTGGTCATTGTGGTTAGCGCGGAACGATCTTATGTTCCAAGATCGCCGAGCTTCGAGTTGGGTAGTCTGCTTTTTGGCCCAGCTTCGGGCATTGTATTGGACTCGTGCTTATATGCGAGAGTCTTGTGTGAATGAGGCGAGCTGGTGGACTTGCCCGAGGGATTGCTGGTCGGTGCAGCAAGTAGCAAACCTGAATCGAATGCATATCGTGTGGCTGCCCCCTTTGGAAGGTGTGTGGAAATTCAATGTAGATGGAGCTGCAAGGGGGAAACCGGGGATGGCAGGGTGTGGAGGGGTGTTACGGGATTGTCATAGCCGAATTTTGGTAATTTTTTCAGGTTCGATAGGCATTGCGGATTCTAATGTGGCGGAAATTCAAGCGATTGCCTATGCATTGCGACTGTTATGTGAGATGCGGTTGGGGACGATTTCATCGATTGTGGTGGAATCCGACTTAATGGTGGCGGTATCATGGATGCATCGCACAGAGCATCGCCCGTGGCAGCTTTGGCGATGGTTTCAACAGATTGATGAGGACTGTTTCGTGTTGCCTTGCGTGTGCTTCAACCATATCTTTCGAGAAGCAAATGGATTGGCGGATTCCTTGGCGAAGAGTGGGGTTGATAGGGGTAATTGGGTATGGTTGTATAGCCATTGACGAGTTGTTTGTCCGTCGGCACAATCACATTGGTACTCTTTCCCTCTTCCTAGGCTTAGAGAGGTTTTTAATGAGGCCATTGTGCATTGTAATTTTTGTATGATTTCTTTTTTAATAAAATCATACATGTTGTTCAAAAAAAATATACCAACGAATATTTGATTTTTTACCGACATATTTATGTCTGTCAGTATATGTCACTTTTTTTTGTAGTGCTTACTTAATTAAGAAATGCCTCGTTTATCATGTTTTTTTATGCCCCACTTTAAAATAATAGGTTTAAAGTTTAGAGTTTATATTTAAAGGTTGATTAGGGATTAGGGAATTAGGTTTACCTTCATTGAGAATATAATTTCATTTACATCTAAGAAAAAGAAAGTGAGCCGGTCTAAAATTATGAGTGGGAGAGACGGTAACCTGTTGACATACACTGCGGGTAAACACTGCAGTTTCGGCTGTAGAACCTAATACAATTCACAACCATATGTAGAAAGGCGAAGGGGTCAGCTAATTGGCTGCTAGTCTTTCAATAAATCTTGAGCTAAATGAGGCTGTATCTTTTGTTGAAACCGGTCTCTCTGTTGAAATCTTCATCTCAAGATATAAGGAAAAGGAAATCGACTGAGATTTCCCTTCCTTTCAGATACATCAAAGCTTTTCTGAATGGTGCAGCCATTGGTTCCATTTTCAACATGCAAAGCAAAGGCATATATGTTGTTAGAGTTATGATCCAAATTTCTTTTCGCGAGATATGTATGTTCTCCGATGACTGATGTCCTTCGTTGGCATCTACTATGGGTGATAATGAGACTGACTGGCTCGCAAGTTATTCGGGTTCGGTTCGGTCAAAACTTGACTTGAGTGAGCTCAACTCGAGCTCAGGCTCGGCTCGAGGCCTTAACAAGCCGAGCCGATTCAAGCTCGGCTCGAAAAGCTCGTGAATAGGCTTGAAATAACTATATATATATATATACTACATATGCACTAAAAGTAATATGTTTAGCGAAAGAAAAGTAACAAAATAAATTAGGAGAAAATCCACTAAAAGCAAACTAACTAAAATAAATTGGGCACTCTTTTTCCTTTTCCCGACATTAAATTTCGTTTCAATGTTGGTTATGAAAGGAATTTTTAACGAGACCCCACCTTTTATATAAAAGAGGCATAAAGTCAAAAAATACCCTCAATGTTTGACTGAATAATCACTTTATCCCCTATTCTTTTGAGCAATTCAACACTCAACGTTTCATTTTGGGTCAAAATAACCCCTATGCGGAAGAAAATTGTTAAAAATTGACAATAAACATTTTGAAATGACTTGACATAATGATAATTCAACGGAAAAATTATTTTATATATTATATAATTTTATAAAATTATTTTTTTTGACTGATGTAACATTTTTTCAAGTCAACACATTTGTATATATAATACTGCTATGTCAGTGTGCACTGCTATGTTGGTTTGTCGTGTCATTTCAAGTCTTTTACAGTCAGTTGACTAGCAATTTTTATCCGCAGAGAGGTTATTTTGACCCAAAATAAAACGTTGAGAAAAAGAGTGTCCCAAGACTTTTATTTCACACTAACAAAGCAACATAAGTTGATCCGAAGAATGGCGACGAGGTGGCCTCCTCCGGAGAGAAGTGGAAGAAGAATAGTTACTCTGTTCGTCAGCAATATCCCTACAAAACTACACTGGAGCGGATTAAGACAAACATTTGGAAGACATGGCGACCTGGTGGACTCTTTCATTGCTAAGAAATTAGACAAGAAAGGCAAACGATTTGGTTTTGTGAGATTTTCGAACTGGAAGGATGCAGAAAGAGCAATTGAAAGGTTGAACGGTTTCAAACTCTACGGATTCAGATTGTTTGTGGCGGTGGCAAGATTCAAAAGCAGGACTTCGTACTGGAAGAAGAAAAGTGAGAAAGAAGAACTGTCTGGAGGAATAGCGATGCAGCATCCGGTTGAAAAAGGCAAGACAACCTATAACAGCAGCCAGGAAAATTCTCCTTCTCAAGGAACAGATCAAAACGCCAACGTCCAAGTATCGAAAAAGATCCAAGGTCACGTGGAGGAGGAATCTCTTTGGAAGTTGGGCAAATGTCTAATTGGTTCGATGGCAACGGTTTGCTCTTCATCAGATGTGAAAGATAGACTGCAAAGATGGGGGCTTGGAGAGATAGGGGTTAAGAGTCTGGGGGGAAAGAAATTTCTTCTCGAAATACAGGACGAGGAATTGCAGCTGATCTTGGAGGAGAAAAACTGGTCCCTTTTGGAAGAAGTGTTCGTTGGAATAGAAAGGTGGTCTGAAAATTTCAAGTTACTGGAAAGAATCACTTGGGTAGAAGTAAGAGGGACCCCTTTACACTGCTGGAACCATGAGACGTTCACAAGGATCGCGAGCCTTTGGGGATCCTTAGTTGCACTAGGGGAGAATGCTAATCAGTCAGAAGGTGGTGAAAGAATTACATTGCTTATCTCTACAAACCAATTACAGCGAATTGAAGAATCAGTATTAGTGGAAGCCGGAAATAAAGAATTCCAATTATGGGTGTCTGAACTGTCATATGCGGTGAGCAACCATAATCAAGGCTCTGGAACAAGAAATCAGCCGGAGAAGATGCAGGATGGATCGCCGACGAGAAGCTTTTCAGATTCTTCCTCAAGCTCGGTCCGGGGTGAGTTGTCCATCGATGCTAGAAAAAGTTTCTCGAGAAAGGTGGGCTCAATAAATGAAAAGTCGGCGGGAACCTACATGAATAATTCGGCTAGTAAAGAGAAGAGGCTGTCAGTAGATAAGAATGTTTTGGGCGGGAGTGTCGAGGAAGAATTTGGGGAAGATCCCTCATTTAAAATCTGCCTACAAAGTATTAATGAGAAAGTTCCAACCAGTGAATCTGATAGAAGACCAGTCAGTTGTGGACCTAGTTGGGCAGAAATAGTGGGAAATGGCAAAAATAAAGCACATGTCCAATCGGAGCCCAAAGAGCACGACCCAATTGCGGAAAAAATAAGAGAAGATCTAGATTTCATGGGCCTGGGAATAAACAGTAGTATCTCAGCCAATTTGAGTATAGAGGAAGAGAGGTGTAAAAGCCTGGAATGTTCTGAATCTCCTAACCATTTTGAGTCTCGTGAGTTTCAACAAGTGAACAGCAAAGAAACTGAAAAATTGTCAGGAGAAATTGCTCCTTGTGAGAGTGATGGCTTTGAGACAAGATCGGTAGAGGATTGCGAGACCAGGCTCGAGTTACCTGAATTCCAGGGGACGAAAAAAGGGAACCAAAAAAGAGAAAGAAAATATGGTTCACTGTCGGAGCTTCAAGATATGTTTCTGTCCGATGCCGAAAGGAGGAAACGTGATCGAACAAAAAGACGTATGAAGTGGAAAGGAAAGGAAAACGAAGGAGAAGACCTTGAAGGTAGATCCATCACAGACTCTGACCTACAAGCAAGGTGGGATTTTTTTACCAGGGAAGCCAAGAAAACTTTGGCGGTTGGAAAAAGCCTTGGAATTGAAATAAGAGGAGACGAGAGCGAGGTTGTGAAGGAACTAGCGGTCTTGGAAGAAGCTGACCATGGCGCTAAGGTGAACTTGTAGAAGGAGCAAGGAGGCCCGTCTCTAAAATGAAGATTCTTTCCTGGAACGTAAGGGGACTTGGGTCTACTACAAAAATTTCAGCAGTTCGGGACTTAATACGTAAGCAAAAAGCAGAGATGGTGATGATTCAAGAAACTAAGAAGGAAAACCTTTCAGAATTCGAGGTGGGGCGATTGTGGTATGATGATGAGTTTAGTTTTCAATCGGCAGCAGCCATCGGACGTTCAGGGGGACTCTTGACAATCTGGGATAAAAGCAAATTCATATTGAGTTCGACAGTCTCTAATCCCAGGTACATTATCATTTCTGGTATATGGAGTGAAGATAGCTGTGTATCAGTGTGGATCAACGTGTATGCTCCCTGTAGTGTAGCGGATCAAAGATTACTATGGAATGAATTTATAAGTCTTAGAGAGATTTGGACTCAGCCCTGGATTATGGGAGGCGATTTCAACGCTATTAGAAATAAAAAGGAGAGATCTGGGCAAGGAGGAAATTCTACTGGGATTGTTGATTTTAATAACTTTATAGATAGTTGCAATCTGATCGAAATCCCTCTTGTGGGGAGAAAATTTACTTGGATAGGACCGGGCAACAGACGTAGCAAAATCGATAGATTTCTGGTGGATGTAGATTGGTTTCAATCTAAAGAGGACTTGCTGCTTAGTGGTTTACCTCGTAAATTGTCAGACCATATCCCGCTATTACTCTGTAATAAGAGCATCAATTGGGGCCCCAGACCCTTTAAATTTTTTAACGCATGGTTATCTAAAGAAGGGTGCATTAAAGTGATCAAAGATACAATGGAGGATGTAAAGATGAGAGGAAAAAATCTTCCAGCAAAACTGAAAGTGGTTAAAGAAGCTCTGAAGAATTGGAATGCATCATGTGAAATTATAATTTAAAGGTTGCTTCTATGGAAAGTCGAATTAATGAAATTGAGCAAGCTGGTGATGAGGGTGAACTCGATCGGGCCAAGAAGGAAGAATTAATCTCACTAAAGCTAGAGCTATGGGATTATCTTAAAGCTCAAGAAGATCTCTGGAGGCAGAAGGCAAGAATGGGTTGGCTCATACAGGGGGATCTTAACACAAAATTGTTTCATAGAACAGCTAAGCTTAGGGCCAAACGCAAGTTAATAAGAGGAAGTAACCTGGGATATGATGTTCCAGATGAGCCGAACAAGATGAAACAAAAGATTTACGATCACTTTTTTAAGCAATTCAAGGCAAAATCGAGGAATTGGGATGCTCTATTTAATCTGGATTTCAAGAAACTCACCATGGAAGAAGCAGAATTATTGGAACAACCGTTCTCTATGGAGGAAGTGAAGGAGGCAGTATGGAGTTGTGATGAAACTAAGGCCCCCGGACCGGATGGCATGAATATTTGTTTCTTTAAGAAATGCTGGGATTTTGTAAAAGACGACCTCATGGGGGTTTTGGCGATGCTACACAAGACTGGGAAACTTCCTAAAAACTCAAACTCTTCATTCATAGCTTTAATTCCCAAAACTGAAAATCCAAGGTGCATTTCTGAATTTAGGCCGATATGCTTGGTGAGTTCAGTGTATAAAATAGTGTCCAAGGTGCTTTCGAAGAGAATGAGTGGGGTGATGGAGAAGTTAATAAGTGAAACCCAATGTGCGTTCATTAAAGGAAGACAAATCTTTGATGGAATTTTGATTGCAAACGAAGTAATACACTCGATTCAACAAGATAAGCGCATTAGAGAGGGGGTTGTCTTAAAATTGGACTTCTCCAAAGCCTATGACTGCGTTCGTTGGGATTTTTTAATTATGGTGCTAAACCGTATGGGTTTTGGTACTATGTGGTGTGCTTGGATTCTTGAATGTATCTCTTCGGCGAAAGTTTCTATTCTGGTAAACGGTTCTCCAACAAAGGAGTTCAAGTTGAGCAAAGGGTTGAGACAGGGAGATCCTATTTCTCCGTTCTTATTCATAACTGTAACTGAAGCTTTGAACCTGCTCATTAAAAAGGCTGAAACCGAAGGGCTGATTGAAGGTATAAAGAGCCTGACTCCTTTTGATTCTATTACTCATCTTCAATTCGCAGATGACACAGTACTTTTTCTGAGACCATGCGATGACCATGTTGCCAATGTTAAAAGAATTCTGAGGTGTTTCGAGGTATGTTCCGGCCTAAGTATAAACTTCAAAAAATCCTGTTTGGTTGGGATAAATGTGGAGGAAAATAACTTGAAGAATTTGGCTAATATATGTGGCTGCAACATCAAGTCACTTCTTATTACTTACTTGGGTATACCGCTAGGAGCTGATCCAAGAAGAATCTCTACTTGAGATCCGGTGATTGAAAAATTCAGAGTAAAGTTGTCAGGGTGGAAATGCAACTCACTGTCCTTTGCTGGTAAAATTGTTCTAATAAATTCTGTCCTTTCGGCATTGCCTTTATACTACTTATCAATATTTGAAATCCCTAAGCAAGTGCTTCTTAGAATAGACAGAATTAGGAGAAATTTCCTATGGGGAAACTGGTCAGGGGACAAAAAGCTTATCCGAGTTAATTGGGGCAAAATTTGTACTCCAAAGTCTAAGGGTGGTGCAGGTGTTGTGAATATTAAAGCTAAAAACAAGGCGCTGCTTGCTAAATGGGGATGGAGGTTCATTACGGAGAAAAATGCTTTGTGGAGAAAAGTGATTTCAACAAAATATGGTGAATCAAAACCAAGCTGGATTTTGTCTAACAGTATGTCTAGAAAAGCTTCGACTGTATGGAAAGGAATAGTTCGAAATTTGTATGATGAAAAAGTCAGTAAATGGCTGTGTCCTAAAGATGTTCGTTGGAAATTGGGAAATGGAGAATCGATCTTGTTCTGGGAAGATTGCTGGTGTGGCGACAGTTCGTTTCGAGATGCATTTCCTAGACTGTATAGATTATCAAATATGAAGGGCGTAACAGTGGCTTCAATTGCAGGGAGTGGAAAGCTTAGTGAAGTGATCTTACAGACATTGTTCTCAAGACCTTTACTTGATAGAGAGATGCAGAGCCTTTCCTTCATAAAAGACAGGTTGCTGGACCAAAGCTTAAACAGTAAGATTCAAGACAAAGTACTTTGGGTACACGATCAAGCAGGTCTTTTCTCAGTAAGCAAACTTACAGACCTTTTGATAAATGCTGAGTTGGCCGAACCTGATTTTAACTTTGACCTCTTATGGAAAATTAAAGTCCCTCCAAAAGTTAAAAATTTTCTTTGGATGTTGAAAATCAAAAGAATCCCAACTAAAGAATTTCTTATGCAAAAAGGTGTGAAGAGGGTAGAAGCAGACTTTGGTTGTTCTTGGTGCGAGGAAGAAGTGGAGAGCGCCTCTCACTTATTTGTTGCTTGCTCTTATACTAGAAATTTCTGGAGGTTTTTCTGTGAATGGTGGTCGATTCGCTGGAGTGATATTTCGACTATTGATGAGTTATTTTTGTTTTGCTTTTCTTCGACTTGGACAGGGATTACCAAATCTGTTTGGTTCATAACGATCGCGTCTGCATTATGGAGTTTGTGGCTAGCTCGTAATGACAAAGTTTTTAGGGGTAAAACCAGCTCAAGCAAAGACATCATGTTCTATACAAAGATGAGGGCGTTGATATGGATAAAGGCGGTGAATGCAGAATTGTTATTACACGATGAAGACTGGTGGTCAAATCCATGTAATTGCCTTGCACCGAATAAGGATTATGAAGATTGGATTCCCCCTAATTCTGGGTATGTAAAATTCAATGTGGATGGTTCGTTCTACAATAATGCAGCAGGCTGCGGGGGAGTTTTAAGATCAAACGAGGGAAATGTGCGTGCCTTGTTTTCAGGCCCGGTGGAAAACATTGGATCAGATTTTGCAGAACTAATGGCGATTAGAACAGCTCTCTTGGTGTTTATTGATGCAGGTTGGGTCGGCCAAGCTAAATTGATCATTGAATTCGATTCACGAGTTGTGCTTAATTGGATCGCGAACGCCCTTATAAGACCGTGGCGATGGTGGAAGCATTTTGAAGAAATTGATAGACTGGTGAAGCAAATTTCCTTTGTCACTTTCGATCATATCCCAAGATCAAGAAATGGTTTTGCAGACAATCTAGCAAAAATTGGCGTTGGCAGAAGGGTGCTCTTTAAAGCATGGTGGTGATTAGTTGAGTTGTATCTTTGAGACAAGAATTAATATTTTGTGAGAGCTGTTTTGTAATCCATACCATGTTGGGGTGTACTCTTTTCCTCCACTAGGCTTAGGGAGGTTTTTAACGAGGCTCCCAATCATGGCTAATTTCGATTAATAAAATATTCTGCTTAGCAAAAAAAAATAAAACGTTGAGGGTTGAATTGCTCAAAAAATAATAAGGGTCAAAATGACTATTTAGTCAAATGTTGGGGGTATTTTTTTGACTTTATGCCAAAAAAACTATAGCAAAATTGTCCATTTTGAACTGAGCCCGACAAGCTTCGAACCCGAGTCGAACTTAATATATAGAGTATTGTTTCCGAGTCGAGTTCGAGCTTATAATTTCGAGCTACAAATTGTGAGTTATACGACATACAAATTGCATTCTTTTCTTTTGACTTAGTGAAAGTTCTCATCACCTGTTCGTGAATTTTTTATTTAAAGAATTTTATATAAAATCTTGATTTTTTTTATTTTCTTACTTTATTTGCGAGTATATTCTTCATTGTTTTGCCGTTATCATTCATCTCTGGTATATCTCGAAAATAACATATACTGATATTAAAATCGTTGGTTCATGCATATAGGCATTAGCTTTGGATACCGAACCATTCAGGACATTCAACACTAGATGTGTAGTTATAGTACTTGTTGTCGATTAGTACATATATGGCTCAGAAATTATGACTTGTTGTACTCCATTTATTAGGTTCTTCAAACATGTCTTCTTTGCATGCATGTTTTTTACTTCTGATTTCATCTTTTTCTTTGGTACTTTTCCCATACAAGAATCATGTATTTTTCTTTTGATTTCACCTTCTCTGGTTTTTAACCTATGCCAACTGCCCTTGTTTGATCTATTTGCTCATTGTAAGGTGTCCATCGGTTGATATTGTCACCCAAGTTTGACCCAGGTTGAAAAAATTGAATTTTCTGATTCCACTTAATTCGAAATATAACTTTATAAACGCGATTCGTCTTGAAAATTTTAAATAAAGTTTGAGTTGTGAAATATGACTCAAATAACTCGATTTTTTAGTAATTAGTGAATCGATTGTCAAGTTCGAGTCGAGTCACTCAACTTTGCATGATATATGTATATCGCGTATGAAAAATATATATGTATATCATATAGGTTTATAGAAAGTTGTTTAAATTAAATCAATTAGTATCGTAACATTATAAATATTTACAATTAAATTTAAATAAAACTCGAACAACTCAACTCGACTCGAATTTCAACTCTCCCTGATCAATTGCAATAACCCCTGATTTAAAATACATTTTAAGCCAGTAACAGTTTTGAAATCATTCCAATTAATCTCTTTGTATCTCTCAAATTTTTTAGTTTATTATTTTTTAGGACTTAGTCCTTTAAGATTATTGAAATAAAACAATGTCCTCTCATATTTTTTGTTTAATTACTTTTCAAGACCTTTCAACTTTAAGATTAATAAAATTAAACATTAACTGCGTTAACTTTTATGATTTAATTACTTTTCAGGACTTTATTCGTTTTAAAATTAATCATAGCTCCTTCCCGGAATATAACAAAAGCTTTTAAAATTGAGGGTTGATGTTCTACATATAGTAAATAGTGACCAAACGTAAAGATGTATACTTTCCAACATGATTTTCTCACCTTCTGGCTTAGAATTTCATGGCCTGTTTTCTCACTTTAATCACTTTCTTCTCCAAAGTCCATTCCATCGCCATAGATTTTCAGCTTTCAGCAACTGAGAAATAGGGTTTCTTTTGTTTCTTCATATTATCTTACACTGTCTTTTCCTTTTGATCTTTACTAGGTTTGACTCATGGAGAAGAACAGTTTCAGCGACAGCTTGAGAGACCAAAGTGTCACCAATAAAACCATTAAAGGCGACAGGCTTAAGGATTCTTCATGGAGCTGTAATAATAACAATAATAATAATAAATGTTTTGGACAAGATTCTCAATGTGGGTTCCCATGGCCGCCGAGATCTTACACTTGCAGTTTCTGCAAGAGGGAATTCAGGTCGGCTCAAGCTTTGGGTGGCCACATGAATGTTCATAGGAGAGAGAGAGCTATGTTATTAAGACACTCACCCCCATCTTTTCTCAACCCTAACCCTAATTTCCTTTCTTCTTCTTCATCTTCAATGTTTTATGGTTTCCCTTGTGAAATGAAGAAATGGCGAGGCAATGGTTGCTTCATCGGTGGTTTGAGCTCGAACGGCTCGGATTCGACATACATGGTGAAGGGTGCAAAATCATGTTTTGGAGTGGAAGAATTCAAAGATTATGGGTGTGATAATAAGTTCATGAAGAATTCAAAGTTGAAGATGAATGAGATTGTGATTAGTGATTCCAAGGAAGATTTGGATTTGGAACTTCGGTTGGGATGCTCTAATTCTATGTAAGAAGGTTATATTTTATGTAATGATAAATTTGCTTATACTTTAATTATATTAAATGAAGTACTATATGCTTTTTTTAAGCTAAGGTGAGTACAAGTAGTATTTGTTCTTAATATACTCTCAACCATTTGACAATCATGCTCAATCACCCTGCTGCAACTGCTGGTGTTCAAACCCGTGACCTCTAGAAACAACAATCGTTCCTTTAACCACTGAAACAAGTTGGTTCGTGCAAGTACTATATGCTTTTTGATTTCATATTTAGCATTGAACATCTCATAGTTAAGACAAAAAAAATTATTGTTTTTCAACTTTTTTTATGAATTGAATAGATTGCAATCTTGCATGTTTGGCCTCTTAAACCCTCTAATCTTTAGCCTCATGGTAGTATGCTTCAATCCCCTTGCGAAACTTTTGTTATTGGTCTAATTATACACTTTACATGTTTTAGCGATTCACATGACATCATCAAATGATACAAGTTTTAGATAAGAATCTACAATACATTAGAACACCCTTGTTGACAATACTTTACTCGACATCATCTAGGGTTTCTCGAACAATGTGATATCTCACAAGGGTACATTTTTAATCCCTCCCCTCTTACTAAGACTACAAAATATTCTTGTTAATTATGATCAATACTAAGTATATAAACAGTGATTTCAAACTCAGAAATTTAATTACTCTGATAACTTTATGTAAGACAGAGTTTGATTTTCGGGATGATAGTTGACAGATAAGTCACTCTTATTGTCACTCTACGTAATCTAAAAAAATATTGTTTTGTCCCAATTTAAACAACTTTGTATTATATATTTTATTTTATTTATTTATTTTGGGCCATAATTAGGATTAAGTGGACCATCAAGTTCACTTCCTACAAACAATACAACACTAACAAATGTTGTTGGGCCAATGTGACCCAACCAGTTCTGTGTCCCTCGGCTAATTTCATCTAATGCAAAATTTTGAATAGAAATAGAGTTTATGAATTTATTTATTTATTTATTTTGAATTTGCAAATTTTTTCAACAACCTTTAAAAGCATGTGGGCTATTAATAATAAGTGGGTGTTAGGTTCATGGCAACAAGAGATAGGGTGGCTGCCCATTTAATTGACTCATAGGCCTGCTGCCTACCCCAACATAGCTTAACAATGCAATCACTACATGTCATTTTTATGTACCAAAATGCACAACCATCCAAATTCAATTTTCAAACCTCTCATTTAATCTTTGTTTTAGTCATTTAAAGAAAAAACAATAATATAGGAGTATAGTTCGATTGATATTGTTATTAGTATAATATATACGATGATATAAAATTGTGTATGTTTAAACACTCGATACATTTTATTTATGAGTGTTAAAGGATCTAAACCCACTATTTAGTGAAAAGGGAGGGTGTCAACTGAAAACTTTAATCACCAACTCTAAAGATCGTTGACGGTCACAAACTAGTAATGTTTTGAAAAAAGTATCAAAATCAAATATTTTAAGTACTATTTAAACTCGAGAAGGATAAAATTCGTCTGCCCCTTTTCGGTGCCCCTACATATGCCCCAACACTAAAAAATACTACAAAATTAAATTCTAAGCCCTAAATTCTAAATCCTAAACCCTATACTCTAAAAAATACACCCTACCCTAAATTATCTAAACCCTAACCTAAAACAATAAACCCTAAAGTTAATTTGAGCGTGAGGAATATGTAGGGACACCGAAAAGGGTAGAAGATTTCCATCCATGATAGAATTAAGCTTGAAATCTTAAAAATTCTCAAAAACCTCTTTTTTACCATAAAATTTAGGTCTCTCGAGTAATTGTATTTTATGTCACCGAATACTAGGGATGGCAACATAGCTGGTCCGGCTAGATTTTTAGCCGTTCCGAAAATTTAAAGTTTTAACTCGATTTACTTGAGTTTGATATATTTTTAACTTTGACCTGATATAATAATAGTATTACTCGATCTCGAAAGTTTAATAAAAAACTCGATTAAACCCGGCTCGTCCTGAAGAAAAATAATAAAAATATTAAATCTAACATATAATAAATATATATATATATTTATATTTATAAATAAACCGAGTCAGAGCGGGTCGTAGAATTTCCACCCCAAACCCAACCCAACCCGACTCAAACTTCTTTAAAAAATCCGACCGACCCGAAAACCAAAAATTAAAAAAAATGACCCTACTGAATCGGATCGGGTCAAAATCCCAAGTTTTTTTCCCATCCCTACCAAATACAAAAAATATCTTTCTTCGATTATCATTTGATATTTTACCAACAAATTTTAGTTAATTCTAACAACAAATAGCCTATAACTTCTAGAATAAAAATCTATAAAAACCCTTCTCAAACTGCCTAAAATTACACCACTCACCACTTCCAAATTGGCAAATTTTGGCTCAAACATGTCCTGTCGGCATCGAACATGGACAAACAATTAAACAATGTCAAAACAAGGACATCCCATTTTTGGGCCATAAATTTTGATATATCATATGCTATAATCAAATTAAGGCACCTAAATTTCATAGCTTTACAACCAAAAAGCAAAAGAAAGTTATTACCAGACAAGAATGCCTCCCCAACAATTGACTTTCTAAATCAAATCCCTTAAAAAATGAGCCTTTTATTCAAAGTTTTGATCTTGGCCTTAGATTTCCTTGAACAACATCTTGCCTCCATACCCTAATTTCAATTTGTTGTACAAACAAAAGGCATTTAAAGTCTTGTTGTTCATTGTATTTGCCAAAAATGCATCATTTTAATGATGTACATGAAATAATTTTGTAATGAAAAGAATAGGGACAAAGAAAATGACTCAAGTTTCCTTCGGTTTGTGTTGGTTGTGTGGTAAACTTATGGTCTTCAAAGGTTTAGGTTACATCAAATTACATGTTCAAAAAAATGTGTAATTCTAGGGTTTCACCTAATGGCTTATGCAATTGTTGAATAATGTTCGAAAATTTGCCCGATTCGTCCGTTTTACTAGGGGTGAGATCGATTCGGTTTGATTGGGTTTTTTTGAATCATCTATTATTCAATCCGGTCTGATTTTCGTTTTTCATATTAATTTTGAATTATGACGGTTTTTTAAATTTATTTTGACTAAACGAGTTTATTTTATGGTCTTTGACATCATTTGAGAAACATTCAAAGTTTTTTTTGATTAAATACAAAGGTATTACATTCTCATACCAGGATTCTAACCTATACAAGATATGACAATATTAGCATCCTTAGCCACTTAGCCGATTAGTGAATCTCAGAAAGATTCAATGTTTTTCATAAATATTTCTATAAAAAAATATTTTCCTAGTTAATAAAAACAATTAACAATTATTGTACAATATTCTAAGTTATTTTCACTATTTGAAATATAAAGCTTATTTTTACATAATAAAAGTTTGTATATAAATTAAATAAAAATAGAATATGATTCATTTCGAATAATCACAAATTTTGAACTTGTAAACTGTAAAACATTCAAAATCTACTATTCAATTCATTTTTTTTATTTTCTCTTCCTTCTTGGATCTTATTGCTTATAACTTAAACTGTGAATGAAGCATGATAGATCATATCAGCCAGCATCTGATAATACCATAAGAATCAATCGAAATAAAATTCAAATCTCGATTCACATTCTTCGGATTAAGATTTTCGAAGTATATAATCTTAAAGCAAAACAAAATTTAAAAAAAATGCTAAGAACCAAAAAAGCAAAAGAAATGATGCAAGTAGGGATGTGTATTGTTGGTAAGGGGGTGTGGGGAGGGCAAGGATTTGACCCCTTTTGTCTAGGACACATGGGGTGTATATATAAGCATGTGGGAGATGTTTTGGCAATGCCTCTATTGTGTAGGGAACCCCTCCACCATTAACTTTTGCTAAACAATAACATGTACCATTCACAACATCACGTGGAAGGTTATAACATTATATATATATATGACCCGAAATTCAATTAGAACGAGAATTCACACATACATAAATTTATGTATGTTAAGACTCAAATTTGATTCAAACTATTATAGTTTGACACAATGTTTATATTATTCAGGAAAAAATAAACGTTTAAACATGTTCGATTTTATATTTTGTTATAGATTGTATTAACAAAGTACCAACCGAATAAACTTAATTGATGAGATTTAAAATTTTAAAATTGACCGAATCTAATTATGGAAATCTAATAATTCATATGACTGAACCTCTAAAACAACTTTGAATGACCTGAAATGATGTATAGCCCACAGAAATTCGAAAACCCTTTATACTAATACAATGTATCAAAGGGGTATTTTATTCCAATCCCTTTCTCTTTTGGAGACCAATTTTCGGGTAACGAATTAAAAGTCAACAATTCCCCATAAAGTGAGTGCCATATCTGTTTTTCACAATAATAATAAGGTAACTGCTAAAAATAATATTTTAATCTTTTGATTAAAATTATGGTAAATAATAATCTAAAAACAATTCGTTTAATTTAATTCTCAAAATTTTAAAAATATGACGTTGCACTCTTTCACCACTTGTCGCATTCTATGTTAATGTTTATCTGCTTAATAAGTGAAAGATGTAATAGTTCGACAGGCACAATTACTTCATTACGATAGAAACCATCTACCCCTTTGCGGTGCTCCTACTTATGCCACTACACTCAAAAATAGGTTTAGGGTTTAGGGTTTTATGTTATGGTTATGGTTAGGGTTTAGGGTTTATGGTAGGTGTGTATTTTTAGGGTATATGGTGTAGGATTTAGGATTTAGAATTTAGAGTTATGGTTTGGAATTTAATTTTATTGTATTTTTTAGTGTTGATACATAAGTAGGGGCACTGAAAAGGGACAGGGATTTTTTATCCACTTCATTACTGGACAATCGACAAAATAATGAAATATACGTAGACACGGCCACTTCACTAATAGAATTTTTAAACTTAAATGATTAAATTTATTAAATTATTTCAAATTATGACGAAATTAATAAAATCTATATATCTTGAACTAAAATTGACGAAATTAAGATCTTGATAGAGTCCACACATAGTACAAATTAAAATAAATTAAATTTATACCATAAACTTACACATAATATTTACACATGATGTGACTCGAACAATAGTACTTAAAATAATATAATTGCTTTTGACATACTGCAAGATTAAATAAAGCTTTCAGATTTTTTTTACAAATAAATTTGAATAAAGCATTGATTTTATATTAAGAATAAACCTAATAATTAATGTTAAATCATTTTTAATGTACTTACTATTAAAAAAAAGGGAGTAAATTTTCGTAAAATAAACAACTAACATAAGAATTAGTTCATTGAATCATGCAAATGGGATTTTTTTAAAAAGTACATCAATATTTAAAAAAAAAACAAAAACTAATTTATTTGAACTTGTGAAATTATGGGAAGGGGGAAGATGCTTTGAACAAATTGTGATTTGATTGCCAAAAGACAAGGTGACTTAACATTCGTACAGAAAGAGGGAAAGCATATCTAGCAATTTAATTTCTTTTGATGTTCATGAACCTTCTTTGATTTACTTTATTTTGTAAAATTTTAGGATTAAATTTAGCTCGATTGATATATCAATGGTACAATAGTCAGAAAAATGTTTGATAGACATAATATAATCAGACAATAAAAAATATGATAATTATAAATAAAATTAATATTTGATGTATTGATGATATAAATTAATATATGAATCGAATGATATTACATCATTAAAGTAAATCTAATTTTAATTTTTTTGATAACGTGTTATCATTTAATTCACTACCAATTGAATATTGATGAAATATAAATCAAATCGAATATAACATGTATATGAAAACTTAAATGGTTAATTTCACCAAACACCCCCCAAAGTATAAATTGTGTTCTAAATTGGTCCCTACAGTTCAAATGTTATATTTGAGTCCCTAAAGTATCAATATCTTATCATCCAGTTTTTTTTTAATATGGTTACTGAATTTTTATTATAACCATAGAAGATATAACAATTTTAACGCATCCAGGAAGAAAAAAAATGGGACTAATCTACTCAAATTTCTTACAACCCAAAAATAAAGAAAAGTGATTTTTTATCGAGATAAGCATACCATCAAAATTCAAAAGCTTCATGAATCTCCTTGTCTCTATCCAATCGAGACGCATAACAGATGAAAAAGGAGTGGTGAGCGATCCAAACTATCAGGCATAATGTTCTGCTATACAAGACTGATTACATCGGCAAACAACCATCAACCGAGTGAGGATCTAACTTTGCGTGGCCACCGAAAAATCATAATCAGAAATTAACTCCGATTAAAAACTCTATGCGAGCAACGATCGACCGCTAGAGTATGCTGAATCATGCCACAAAGAGAGATGAAACAAAACCAGAAAAACAAAGAAAACATGTCACAAAGACAAAAGAAAACGGGTGCCATAAAGGCAGAAATTCTTATTAGAAATAAAACAAAAGACATAAAAGCAAAAAAATATAAACACCGATCGACGACCGACAACCAAAAGCTAGGTGATTGCCGATCGCGGCTAACGTAAAAAAAATGAAGAAACTTGCAGGCGATGCAGGGTTGTTAGAGAGAAAAAACTAGGATAGGTTTTGTTTTAACATCATTGTTTATCATCCAGTTTTTTTCGATCTATGCAAATAGTTTGATCCATTCGATGTTTTAAATATTCTTCGCATCATGTTCGAATTGATATTACATGAGCGGTTAATCAGGATCTCACATTTAAAAAAAAGTATCATTAAAATTTGAGAGGACTAGTTTTTTTAACACCTTAACTCGAAATTGTTTGTGTGACATATACAAACGTATTTAAAATTTGATTCACTTATTTTTAATATATTGTAAGTTATATTCGAGTTAGCATTTAATGGTCAATATAATAATAATGGATGAGGGTGAAATTATTTGCATAGAACCAAGACTCATCTCTTGTAAAATTGATTCAAAATTATTGATTGAATAAGCCACCAATGAAGCATATACGTAAAGTTTGATTGGATATTTGGATTAAGGTAAAGCCACAAATATTGTTTTTAAAATAATATTTTTTTGGGTTCTTAGATTTGATTATAAGCAAAAGGGATTTGGACAAATGGACTGGGGAATGGAGGAATTTAATGACAAGCAATGATTCCAATACAGGTCAAGAATAAATTTTCAAATTTGAGATGATATTATAGCTACTTAATTTAAATTTATTTTTAATTTAATATTTAGTCGATTGCAGCACATATTCTCAAACTATAACAATCATTATAAATTGGTCCGCCAAATTTTTAAGTATTTTGATTTTCATTTTCAAACTATGATCTCATTCTAAATTCTCTCTCAGACTTTTAAATATTTCAATTACATCTCTAAACTATGGACTCTCGTTATAAATTGGTCCCTAAACTTTTTGACATTCTAATTTCATCCCGGAATACTTGTATATGCTAATCAAATCATATGTTAGTAAAATTATATAAAAATATTAATTGTTATGTAAACGTTGACGTGTATTATGTAATAATATGGTATGACATAAACGATAATTTGAGGATGAAATTATAACATTTAAAAGTTTGATGGACCAATTTAGTATGAGTGTAATAGTTTGAGGATGAAACTGGAACATTCAAAAGGTTAGGGACCAACATAGAATGAGAGCTATAGTTTCATGATGAAATTGAAACATTCAAAAGTTTAAAAACCAATTTAGAATAAAGATCATAGTCTAAAAAGATTCTTAAACGGTTATTGGACGTTTTGGTCGTCTAAAAAAATCTTTTCAATATAGTTATTATCATTAATAAAATTTGTCATTTTGACCACTCAAACATTAAACCTCTAACGATAACCGAATGTACACTCACTGCATACACTCCACATGTACTACTAATCTATTTTTATTAAAATTTATCATTTTGATCACCCGAACGTTAAATCGAACCTATTGAGCCGGCCGGCCATCTACAAAAACTATTCTCATTGAAGTCAATTTTGGGGCATAGGAGTTAACCATTCAGGGTGTTGAATTTCAAAAACAAGGGGTGGTTTGCCCCGGTTTTTGTAGACCGGGACAAAAGACAAGAAGTTCGATATTGGGACATAAATCATTTCCACTTCTTTCTTATTATTTTATTATTTTTCAATTCTTGTCCAAACTATCATAGCCTCTAATGTAGAAAGGAGTGATTGGATTGTTTAAGTTTTGAATATTCAATTTCACACTTTAACATATTCCATCAGGGACTAATTAAGCTATTATAGATTAAATTATAATTTTTGTCTCTATATCTCATGGTAATATGGATTTTTCTACCATGCGGCAGCTTAATATGCGGCTAATATACGGCGTTACCAGAAACATGATTGTGTATATAATGTAACCGGTAAAGCGGTACCGGATATGTGGATATCAAATGATAAAACCGGTAAAAACTACTAAAAAATGATAAAATAATGGTAACCGACAAATTTAAGTAAAAGGTCAGACATAATAAAACCGGTAGCGTCTAATTTGTTATAAGGTATATAATGTATTCGGTAACGCGGTACCGGATATGTTATATTCGAAAGTTTCCATACTTTTGAAAAGTTTTTCGAAACTTTTTATCAATGGTTGAATTTGAAAGTTTCCATACTTTTGAAAAGTTTTTCGAAACTTTTTATCAATGGTACCGCATATGTTGAATTCGAAAGTATGCATACTGTTGAAAAGTTTTTCGAAACTTTTTATCAATGGTACCGGATATGTTGAATTCGAAAGTTTGCATACTTTTGAAAAGTTTTTCGAAACTTTTTATCAATATATGGATACTTATATTAAATGTTTGGATACTTCTATGAGAGGTAGAGATACTATCGAAAAAGTATGGAAACTTTATAAAAATTATGGAAACTTCTATTAAATCGTTTATATGAATTAGAATCAAGAAAATAGTAGTGCATCAGATAGAAAGGAAAAGATTACAAAATGAAAAGATTACAAAACGATATGGCAACGGAAATAAAAAGAAATTGAGAAGAAACAAAAGATTGATCTTCTAATATTTATGTGCAATGCAAAGACCAAGCCGGATTGTTTCCAATATCATGTAATAGAGTTTTATGATATTGGAAACAATCTGGCATGGTCTTTGAACTGCACATAAATATTAGACCATCAATCTTTTCTTTATTCTGAATTCATTGTCCCTTCAAGCCTCCTCCCTTCAAGTCCCCCTGCCACCCATGGAACTTGTTCCAGCACCAGCTTGCTGTCCAACCATCTCTGCATATGGTCGCATCTCAAACTTGACCTTTTGGTTGCCTAATGAACAAATTTTTTTTGCATAAGTATGAGCAGCAGAGTATCTTGTTATTAATAATAGAAGAAAATGATAGAGAAAACCTTGGAGATGGTGGTTGAAGATGTGTATGTCTTCTTTTTCAGCCATGTAACCATATAGTTGGCGCTGGCTGGATGGAGGGGAAGGAGCATGACGTTGCCAAGCATCTAACCCGAAACCTTGGGCAGCAAACTGGTTATGCAGACGCTGAGCATCTAAATAACCTCTTGCTGCGCTCTCAAAAATTAAAAGGCTCATCCCACGATGGCCTCGTGGACCATATGAATGGCGAGCCTTGGCAACAGCACCAAAGGATCTGAAAGCGTTGAGAAGGTCTTGGTTTCCCATGCCAATCCACTGAAGCAAAAAATTAAAGAAATTAGAAGTTAAGTATTATAATAGTAATGAAAGCATAATTCAGAAGTTATATAACTACCTTCCCCTCTTCATCTGTATGAAGTTGTGTGTTCCTAATCATCACCATGGGTGGCCAGAGTATTTGGTGATGAGCTTCCTGGTGGCTTGAAGGCGGGGGGAGACAATAGCAGCATCATTACTCAGACCACGCCATTGGCCTGAAGCGTTTTGTTGAGGTTGAGGTTGAGGTTGAGGAGTGGCCGAAGCACCCCTTTTTCGTAATTCCTCGTCCAACGTCTGAGCAAGGAGGCGATGGATTTTCATCTTATCTCCTTTTTTGGTTTTTGCATGGGTGAGTAGGGACTGAAGGCCAGAAAATGACTTAGAGGCACCGGGACCTCCGTGGCATGCTGGACACCGCCATGTAGTAGTAGGGTCGTTCATAGAGTTCATTCGATCGAAGGCCTCGAAGAAACTCCTAAAGAATTTGCTGGATTTCAATGCCTCGTGGCTTAGTTGTTCGTCATTATCAGAATCAGAATCAATGTAGAAATCATCATCACTGTTTGATGATGTGTCGAATTCAATCTTCCTCTTTGCGAAAGACTGAGGAATTTTACCCGAACTTCTGCTTGAACTCATTTTATAATAGAAGATTGTGAAAGAGAACTGATTATAAAAGCAAAGGAAAGGGTTGAGTAGATAAAATTGAAGATGTTGTGAAGAGCAAAATAGAGGAGTTGTTAATTTATAGGCAATTTCCGTTTGGGAGGGAAAGTGATAATGCATGAGACTGAAAAGGCAGAGATTCGTTCGTTCTCCTCTTTTCCCGGGTTATAGAAAAAAATGAGGAGAAGGTACATGAACAGAAACGGTGCATGTGATACATTGGAAAGACGCGAAACTGAAAAGGTAGAATCAGATTCTTTCTTCTCCTCGTTTTCCGGGGTTATAGAAGTAAATGTGGAGAAGTAGGAGCAGTAAACGGTTGCATGCGTGATACAGGGAGGTAGAAGTGAAAAGACACGACACTGAAAAGGAAGAATCAGATTCGTTGTGGGGATTAAGGGTTTCAGCTTTATACAGGAGGAGCAGTAAACGGTGATACAAGTGAGAAATGACATAACACTGGAATGCAAAGTTGTTGAAGTGTATAATGAAACCGCAATGAAACCGGTAATAAAAAACCGGATACATTGATGTAATGAATAAAGAATACAGTAAAAATAAACCGGGAACATGAATGTTTTAAAGCAAACTTATCGATAATTCCATTAAAACATGGAAACAAGTATCGAAAATCTTGTTAAATATCGATATTTGTGTTTTAAAAGTATCGAAAATCTTGTTAGTTATCGATATTTTCGAAGGATATTCGTAGCGGAACATTGATTTTCTTTCAAAAGTATCGGGTTTTTTATTAATAGCGTGTAAATTGTATCGAAACTTTTTGTTCTAGTAAGGTATGGGAATCCGTTGTTTCTTAAAGTATCGGTATTTGTATGGTAACGTTAAGAAACTATCGATATTTTCGAGCAGATTCGCTAATGTATGATGGAATTTAACTGCAGTATCGAAACATTTTCAGATAGGGGGAATAATGTATCGAAATTTTATTTGGAGCCAGTGGACAAGTAAGAGATAAAGGATGAAATAAGACGTCATATAACATAATTATAAGATAATTTCAGAAGTTTATTGTTAATCTGAATCATCGTAGTCAGTGGACACGTCTGAACTTAGGTTTAGTTCTTCGATCAGCTGTTGTTTTCTTTCTCTACGCCTGTACATAAAAAGTTGCAGCTCATCCGCAGCCGCATCAACATCCGGTGAAGACGGTGCGCGTTCAGTGTTTGGATCAGGTTGTACGGGTGCAGACGAACTACCTTCGCCGGCGTTGACATCGTCAAACTTAACATGTAAATCGACGTCTGCAGCTCCGACGGAATTGAGGCGGTCATACATGTTACGAACGTCTGTTTCGTTCGTAAGCTTCATAACGTAGTGTGTTTTGTTTGCAGACGGTGTTGGGATTCGACATTCCATGGAAGAAATTTGTTTGTCGCCGTGTTTACTAACCTCGATTGTTGTCAACTGTATTAAATCTTTCAGTGACATTTTGGTGGTGATTGTTGACTGAAAAAAAGTATCGAGAAAATAAAATGTTGCCTGAAATTTGGCCATAAGGTGAGCAAAGAGTGGGCTCGGTGTTTAGAGAGAATTTGGAATGAGTAAGTGATGGTAGAATTGGTGGGTATTTATAGGAAAGCAAAACACCACATAAGTAAATTTAACTGGAATGAAAACTTTAATTCGCATTTCATTTAACAATACTTTCTTTTTACAATAGTATAGAAACATATTTAGTAAGTTGGAATAATGTTGCCTGAAAGTATCGATAAAATTTTTCGTCCTGTAAAGAAAGAATCGAAATTTTCGAGCAGATTCGGTAACGTATCAGGGAATTTAACAACAGTATCGAAACATTTTCAGAAAGGGGAAAATTGTATCGAAACTTTATTTACAGTAACCTATGAGAATTCATTGTTTCTGAAAGTATCGAAACATTTTATCGTGAAGGAAAGAAAGATTCGATATTTTCGCGCAGATTTGGTAATGTATCATGGAATTTTACAACAGGATCGAAACTTTTTCAGTAGAGGGAAAAAATGTATCGATAATAAAATAGAATTTATTGCACGTTAACTTTGTAGGAAGGAAGAAATAAATTGCTCTAAATGCTTTCAACCACCATCAACCACCATCAACCACCACCACCTACCGAATTTAGTACCTGAAAATGAAAGCAACACAACAGAAGTCATGTGCAGGAAAAGTTAGGACCACTTCAACCGATCGTGTTTAAGAAAATGGAAGATATTCCATCCAACGATGTTAATGGTAGCGGGAATTTGCAAGATGAGAAGTTGACCGTTGATGATTCGAAACTGTTGGTAGGTCAGCTATTCTCTTCACGAGAGGAAGCTTGGAATTTTTACAAGGAATACGCAATGAAAAAAGGTTTTAGTGCACGTCGAGGAACATCACGGCTGGATGGCGAAGGGAATGTTAAGACACAAGAATTTTGTTGTTCAAAAGAAGGGTTTAGGTGTTCGAAGGTCGAAAATGTTAATCGTCGACGTGCGCATACGCCAGTCACACGAACAGGATGCAAGGCCAAAATCGTTGTCACAGCAACAAAAACAAAAGATCAGTGGGTTCTAAGTAAGTCTTTCCACGAACATAATCATGCATTGTGCACACCTCTTATGACACCATTTATGCGTTCAAATAGAGGTGTGACTGAGGCTGATGTGGCTGAGGCAACAGCGTTGAAAGATGTTGGTGTTGGGACATCAAAGGTAATGAAATATTTCATGAATCAGGCAGGGGGATTTCGTAATGTTGGATTTACTAGTAAAGACCTGTACAATGCACTTGATAGAGGTAAATCAAAGGAGCTTGTCAATGGGGATGTGAATGCACTCCTTGACTACTTTGAGTACAAGAAAGATGATGATCCAGGGTTTTTTATGACATACTCCACAGATGAATCAGGGGCATTGCAGCATCTTATTTGGGCTGATTCAACATCGAGATCAGATTACACTTGCTTCGGTGATGTTATTGCCTTCGACACAACTTACAAAGGTAATTACTATGCACGACCAATTTTGCCTATTGTCGGTGTCAATCATCACCATAGCACAATAGTTTTTGCTACTGCGATCATAGCTGACGAAACGACTCAATCGTTCGAGTGGGTGCTGCGAAATTTTCTACAAGCCATGCTGAATAAAGCGCCTCTTTCAGTTGTGACAGACGAGGATAGGGCAATGCAGAGGGCTCTCAAATGTGTTTTCCCTTATGCTAAGCACAGATTATGTTCCTGGCATCTATCTCGCAATGTACAAGCTAACATTGGTGACCCCAAATTTAGCACAGCATTTAACAGATGTATGAGGTCGTGGTGGACAACTAGCGAATTTGATAGAGAATGGTCTAGGATGATTTCCGAATTCAACGTCGAAAACCATCCATGGGTGATAGAGAAGGGAAATACTCGGAACTTATGGGCTCAAGCATATCAAACGGGTCATTTCTTTGCCAATTTGCGATCCACACAAAGAAGCGAGTCCTTGAATGCTGCACTCGGACGTGCCCTGATACAGAAGAAGACATATGTAGACGTAGTTCGTACAATTGAACACTATTTAATTCGACAAATTCGTATCAACGAGTTGGAAGCAGATTGCTTAAGTTCGCAGACAACGCCCTACCAGATCACCAAACTCACAGACCTAGAAAGCCATGCTGGTCAAATTTATACGCGAGCATCATTTGGTTTCTTCCAAGAAGAACTTCAAGAGGAGACTTTGTACCGGATTGACGAAAAAATTCAGTCCTTATCAGATGAGTCTGTACATTTTTGTTCTGTCAAAGTACAAGGAAAAGAACATTAGATTTGACGTATCTTTTGATGTTGTCTCGGAAACCGTCACATGCTCGTGTAGGAAGTTTGAGACTGTAGGAATTACATGTTGCCATCAACTGCATGTTCTGAAGCACTTGGATTACACATGTATTCCAAAGTCCTTGATTCTAACTCGATGGACGAAGGAGGCGAAGGCTGCTGCACCAAGTTTCCTTGACTTCAATGTAGCACCTGAAGTTATGCAAATGGCACGGTTCGCGGCCCTACGTACAACGTCAAGTCGGTTGTGCTACATTGCATCAAAGACAGATGCATCTTTCATAACCGCAAGAGATGAGATGAAAAGACTAACTGCCGAATTTGAAAACTCGTTCGGTTTGAAAGATTCAAGTAAACGAAGAAATGTTGATAATGGAGTTCGCGTTGGCGACCCTAAACGAAGACATGGAAAGAGAAAAGTTGTCCAAAAGAAGATCGTCCAGAAGAAAAGTAGGAGTTGCTCTTTCTGCAATAATGAGGGACATAACAGAGTAACGTGTCCTAAATTAAAGCTGGGTCTGGATTCTTTTACACAACCTACCTCGACTGACTTTTTTGCTAACGATGCGGAATGGTCCTACGGCCCCGCAGATGAGGATTATAATGTAAGTTACTATATGTATTCTACAACATATTGTCCGCAAGTGTTTGTTTATGGTTAATTTTAATATCAATCACTTCTTTATGTCTCAGGGCAACGAGGACATTTGGAATACAGCAAGTTCCCATCAACAGACATGGAATACAGCAAGTTCCCATCAACAGACATGGAATACAGCAAGTTCCCATCAACAGACATGGTGACTGCATACATTCAAATGTGTAAAGAGTTACGATATAACATTCAAATGTGTAAAGAGTTATTTTTTACAAATTCGGGTACAGTACTCTGGTCATTCGCCAACTTTTCCAAAAATTCTCGGATGCTTCCGCCCTTTTCTGTGGATATATAAAAATAACCCAAATTAGCAGACTCTCCTGTCAACATTTTCAATATATAAATAAACCAATGGAATTAGTCACATATGTAACTGTAATACCTAACGCATTGTCGTTGGAAGATGATTGGTTATAGGGAGGCGGACATATGTAGGTGTATTCCTATAAAGAAAAGATAAATTAACAAAATAATAGCCATTGATTACGGATTTAATAAATTGAATGTAAAAAATATTACTCACTGGATTATGCCTCATTTTCTCGGAGGAATCATCCACCAACAGTGTATTCTCCTCTTTGAATTGAGGATACTCATTCCAAACTTGATGCAAGTCTTTGCAGAAGGTGTATTCCTCTTCCTCTATGCACTTTGATTGATCCTGTTAATAGTAACTTGTATCAGTCCAAAATGTAAGAATCATAACAAATTCAATTACCAATATGTAAGAAGCATCTTACCCAGATGAAAAAATATCGTTCATTTTGTATGGGTATTTTGTTAAGAGCAAGGTCAATGTTATGCCTGTAATCGTGAACAATTACCACGATAAACTTCAAATTATTTAAGAGGTCAACGTTAAATGTTAACAATTTGGATCATAACGGTGCTTACCTCAACTTAGATGACCATATTCCAACAAAAAAATTCTCTAAACAAAATTGCATAAATTCTTCTACACCTGGCCTCAGTATAACATCTACAACATGAAAGGAAATTAAACATAATGGTTTTCTTTATAGCCGTAAGCAGATTTACAGAAATTTAATTACCTCTGGGAGTTTGTTTTGTATAATATGCAAGGACTCCGTTGACATCAAAAATGACAAGTTTTTTGTTCTGTGTTACAGAAATAATATATCTGCTGGGGTCTTCACTGTCATCATCATCTGAACTGCGTACCTCTTCATCATTCTCCTCTTCAGGCACCGTATTATCCTCTTCACGCATCACTGGATTGTCCACTTCTGTTATAAGCATGTCAATAGTCAAATAACCGAATGTCAAATGTAAATTGAAAGGTTATTTTACCTATGGGTTTGTATTTGCTTTGAAGCCATTCATTACGGAAGTTGGAGAAGTCAGCACGAACTGAGGAAATATCTGCTCGCATTTGGCCGATTTGGTGATTAATCTCGCCAAAACGAGCATCCATTTGCTCGCGGAAATGAACCATGTAATCCATCACAGACTTCATGGTAATGACCCCTTCGATCTCAACTTCTTGCATCCGCTCGTGCTGTTCTGCTTCAACGTTCTCCACTTGGTCGTTGCCTTGTTCTGCCCCAATTAGACATTTGTTTATCCAACCGACGTTTTCAATAAAATCGTATCCCGCTTTTGTCAAGGTAATCATGTCGATCTTCCTGGATAGTCGAAGAGGGCAGTCAAGATTGAATTGCACTCCTTCCTTCCTCAATATATGGCAAATTATGCATCCATATGGTAGTGAGGTTGTAATGGAAGCACCCTTCTTCACTATATGTAGCATTGTCTCATATATCAGTTTTGCTATGTTTGGAGCGGTTCTTGATTCATATTTAGACAACCACCAGTAATCAATATCTCGAATTTCTGAATATTTCCCACCGGACGGCCGAAGAAACCAACTGACAAGAAAGTGGAACAATCTGCCCTCCGCACCAAGGCGAGTGGGAGTATTCCGATCCACACGTTTCATGGTAGGATCTAAAACATGTTCATCGGAATCTCCTACATTCTTCACTCCTATACCAGCAGCAATAGATGACGCATCTATATATATGTCCTTACCCATGACATGAGTCGTAAATCCTAAAATTTTTCCCGAACCAGGATGCCGGTCTAATTTTGCATTACTATAGAAAACTCTAACAAGATTGGGGTAATATTTTGGTTCTACACCAAGCAGTTCCAGCCACCCCCAATCTGTAAATGTATCTTTAAACCCAAATTTGTTTTTCTCATCGAAGAAGAAGTTCAAGTCAATAACACGTTCTGGACGAATCTTCCTTGTTTTGAAATTGCTATCATATGTCAGTTTCTCATCGGTGCTTCTAAAGTTTTGCGATTCAAAAGACAAATTTTCTTCAGAAGAACTTGAACTTACTTGACTAGCAGACCTTGATTTCGAAGATGAATTTGTCTTCGAAGCAGAAGCTCTCTTCCGTTTGAGTGCCCCTTTTTTGGGTGCCCCTTTTTTGGGTGCCATTACAACTGTTATATGCAGAAGATGATCGGTTACTCCATAATCGTGCAAAACCCTAACCCTAAAGTACGAAAAGTCAGTCACTTTTACTAACCTGTAAATATGATCGTAGAAAAAATCCTACTAATCGACCTCGTCGCTGTTGATTTTACCCAGGTCGTCGTTGGAGTTGAAGAGATCTCTGCAATAGTATCGAATAAATTTCGTAAATGAGTGTTTGATTTAAGTTAAGTGCTGGTTTAAATAGAAATCCCGCCTAAATTTCCGATTTAGATTGTAAGTATCGATAATTTAATAACGAAGGAAACAAAGTATCGATATTTTCGAGGATTGTTATTACAAGGATACATATATTTCGTATAAAGTTTCGATATTTTTACTCATTGCGACAGAAAAGTATTGATAATTTAATTCCAGTAAGCTAAGCAAGTCCGTCTGTATGAAAAAGTTTTGATAATTTAATAACGAAGGAAAGAAAGTATCGATATTTTCGAGGATTGTTATTATAAGGATACATATATTTCGTATAAAAGTATCGATATTGTTACTCATTGCGACAGAAAAGTATCGATAATTTAGTTCCAGTAAGCTAAGCAAGTCCGTCTGTGTGAAAAAGTTTCGATAATTTATTAACGAAGGAAATAAAATATCGATATTTTCGAGGATTGTTATTATAAGGATACATATATTTCGTATAAAAGTTTCGATAATTTTACTCATTGCGACAGAAAAAGTATCGATAATTTAATTCCAGTAAGCTAAGCAAGTCCGTCTGTGTGAAAAAGTTTCGATAATTTATTAACGAAGGAAAGAAAGTATCGATATTTTCGAGGATTGTTATTATAAGGATACATATATTTCGTATAAAAGTTTCGATAATTTTACTCATTGCGACAGAAAAAGTATCGACAATTTAATTCCAGTAAGCTAAGCAAGTCCGTCTGTGTGAAAAAGTTTCGATAATTTAATAACGAAGGAAAAAAAATATCGATTTTGTCGGGGATTGTTACTCTAAGGATACATATATTTCGTATAGAAGTTTCGATATTATTACTCATTGCGGCAGCAAAATATCGACAATTTTATTCCAGTAAGCTATGGCATTGCGTGTGTGTCAACAAGTTTCGATAATTTAATAACGAAGGAAAAAAAACTATCGATTTTAAAGGGGATTGTTAATCTAATGATACATATATTTCGTATAAAAGTTTCATTATTTTTACAACAGTATCGACAATTGTATCCTAAAGGAAAATAAGTATGATATTTTTACAAGAGTAAGCTAATATGTTAACATAATTTACAACAAACTAACTATGATATCATCATTTACATAGTGAGAAAAAGTATGGTAACATAATTATCTTTTCATACGTCCCAGGCAAGCAGTTGTGAACTTCGCTCTCCTTCTATTACAATCGTGATTTATGAGATCGTTTAAAACTCTCGGACGATCAAAATCCCCAACAACCTACATTCAAAATAGGAGTCAATGTCAGTCCCAAATTTTTTTTAAAAATGTAGTCCTTTTCCGACCACTTACCAAATCATCCGGTGACCTCCTTTCAGAAATAGCTTCCATCCACATGACCACATACATTCCGCAATCATGTCCGTTCTTTTGCACCTTTGTCTTACGGACCACGAATTTTAAATCCCTCGGTGGGACCTTAATCTTCCCAAATTGGGCAGAAAACGCCTCGTCCTCACTAAATTTCTGAAAACATTCCAATTGCGTAAAAAAAATAAATACAATTAGATTACGAAGAATTTATGCATTATAAATTACAAAATGTATCGACACATACTGTTTTCTTGGCTTGCTCCACTCTAGTCTTGTGCCGGGGAGATCTATGTAGACTATCAAGAAACGATGCTACACGATTAACCATATCCAACACCAAGAGACACCAATGATTATTCGAATCGTTTATTGGCATGAAGATCTACAACAATTGTCACACAAGATATTAGAACATTTATTGTTATTATTTAAATACTTAACAACATGTAAGCAAAAATATCTTACCATGTCACAGTCGGTGAGTTTATTATGGCCCATCAACGTTCTAGAATAGAAGTCTACAAGAAACGGCGCATTTTGACCGTCGCTTATGAACGCGGTCTGCATTTCAAAAAACAATCTCCAGTAATTGACCAGCCATGACCAAATTGGACACGAAAATGTGTAAAAATGTAACTTACCACAAATTCGGATGGAAGATAGCAAATCTTCCGCTTCATGCTAGGATTCCTCATCGACTCGTAACCCAATATCCAGCCTTTCAAATTAATGACCGGACTTATTAGCCATTCCCCGGGTTTTAAGCTGCAAAGGTCTCCTACTGTGCCATGTTCGAGCCCGTAATCTACGATGACATCTCTATAGAAGCAATTTTTTGTATTAATTTTTTCACCACATTTATTTAAATATCACTCGCAAAGCAATATATATAACTTACCCTGGTTCTAACAAGCCACTATTCCAGACATAATCACACATAGCAGCCTCGACGTCATCAATTCCCTTTGGTATTTTTACTTTTGTAACCTACGATATATCAATAGATATTAGCCGCAACACAATAATCAAAATGGATGTCATTTGTATTATTCATTTTACCTTTTTACTCTTCTGCTTCTTTGGTGCAGGACACCCTGAATCGAGCTCTAAATCTATTGCATGAGCTGGTGTCCTCGTATCTTCATGGTGGACTTCTCTTATATGTTCCTCCACCCTCTTACTCCTTTCTTCGACATTTTCTTCATCATTTTTTATAAGTTCTTCATATTTAGCCTCAACATAACTCCTCTTTTTGTTTGTTTCAGGAATTAAATCTATCCCCTCATCCAATTCTTCCTTGAATTCAGGAGTTAAATGTATCCCCTCATCAATTTTTTTGTTTATTTCAGGAATTAAATCTAACCCCTCCTCCAATTTTTTTTCCACCGTTTCAATCACCCCCTTTAACTCACCCCTCAATTCCACCACTTCTTTAACAACACCATTACACTTTTCCCCTACTTCCCCCTTTAAGCTCTCCATAGCCTCTTCGATTCTGGATTGTCTTTGCAAACAATCAGAAACGAGTTTTTTAACCTTCGCCAACTCAGCAATCAATATGTCAAATTTACTTCCCCCTTCATTCACTTTCAACTTATATTCTACCTTCTCCTCTTCCTCCTCTTCCTCCTCTTCGTCCTCTTCCTCCTCGCCAACCTTCACAAATAAAGTACATTATTAGAGCATCTTTCTTTTGTAAGTCCTTAGTAATCTATAAATACTGAAATTATCATTACCTTCTTTTTCGGTAATTCCAACTTTAACTTTGCCATAACTCGAACAACTTCTTCCTTGCCCCAGGCAGTGATGTGTGCCACTCCGGTTTTTCAGAATGTCGGCACAGAAGAAGAATCTGACCAAAAATCATACAATGCAACCTGCATTTTGTATAAACTTTATCATTTTCTATAATAACTACTTACAAAGTTTTCTAAACCAATACCAATATTCAACTCGTTTACCTCTAAGACAGCAATGCATCCTTTGAGGTATGAGGGGTTTTTGGACTTTTGAAAAGTCGTGATTGCATCAATTATTTTCTCATACACATATGAAGCCCAATTTAATTCACCTCTAAACCCGGAGTCGCACAATAACTTCATACTATCCTTGCTCGGGGATGAATCACCCGTTGGACAAAGGAATACTCCGACAATGTACAATAGTACACGGGCCTTCAGATCATCCCCTTCATACTTGCCGCTTTTTATGTCGTCCTCAAGTGTAGCAAATGACACATTAGACGTTAGGCCATACTTCTGCACAAGTAATTTCCAATCCTCCGTGTTTATAACTTCATCCACACTCTGGCCTTTATTCTGTAGCCCCAATACGGCTTCAACAATTCGGACACTAAAATGAAATGAATACTCTCCGTATCGCACATCACACTTCTGCAAATCAAAATCTCCCATCAACAACCGACACAATTCCCTCCGAATTGGTCGGTCCTGAATCCCAATAAGAGATCCAAACCCCATTTCTTCCAACAGATTTGATTTACCCTTCGCTTTCAACTCCTCTACTATGTGGTGCACTCGTTTTATGCTACACCTAGTCGACACTTCCTATGTAAATAATATTCATATAATGTCAGAGTTTTAATATATCATTTATAAAATATTTACAACTATAATGAATACCTTCTTCTTCTTCTTCTTCGCCTCATAGTTTCCTCTAGCATTTATGGACAACATGTTGTATGGTTGCTTCTCAGTTGCACTCATCGTGTACCATTTCTTCACCACCACGTCTCTCACCTGCAAATTATACATAAACCATAAACAATCAAAATATTCAACCTCCAATATATTCACTATAATTTCAATTTACATACCGAACCGACAGTGTAAGTCCCACAATCCCTCATCCTCTGCAATTCGTCAATACTGTCATCATAGGAAAGTTTAAATGTTCTTAAATACTTTCATCCAATAATAATTTACAGATTAATTATTTCACAATTTCTACTTACTAGAAGTACAGAAATCCACCCTTTGGTCTCTTCGGATTTTCCTCCCTATCTACTCTCTCCGCCTCCATTTGAATCGTTTCAGTCTCATCTTGAACAACATCTTCATGATCCTTAGAACCCATCTCGCTTCAGTTTTCTGACACAAGTATCGATATATAAATTCTACCGACATTATTACTTTCTACCGATAAGTTCTCAGAACAAAGTTCCGATATTTAATTACTAAATATATTTACACATTTTCGACCTATATAGATCAAAATTCCGATTTTACTTCAACATCACTAAACCCAAAACATTATCCCCAACTACCCAATACTACATTACCAAAAAATTAGGGTTTCGACAATATACATTTTACTTCAAAGTCCTCAAACCCTAAACCTATCCTTTCGATTCTGATACAACAAATTAGGCTTTCTGTAAATGCAACCAAACTCGTGTCGATTTCACAGCAACCAAACTCGGGTCGATTTCAAATACTCTCCTCTTTTAGGTTTTCTGTAAATGCAAGCAATACAAAGGATACTTTTAACCGGTTATATCATTATGATATATATAATCGATAAAATTCCCAAAAGTTTCGATACGTTTTTGAATTGTGTCGATTCTTTCCACACCAAACAATAAATCCGGTAAAGATTTACCGGTTACATTATATGAATTAATAATGTACTCGGTTATGTTTTACCGGTTAGATTATATGAATTAAATATCGATTCTTTTCTGCACGCTCTTAATTAAATATCGATATTTTCGCCATTTTTTTTCAACAACGGTTACGTTGGTGTTCAAAAGGTTTCGATAATGATTTAAAAAGTATGGATAATTTCGAAATAATATATCCGGTATGTTTTACCGGTTAGATTATATGAATTAAATATCGATTCTTTTCTACACGCTCTTAATTAAATATCGATATTTTCGCCATTTTTTTCAATAACGGTTACGTTGGTGTTCAAAAAGTTTCGATAATCATTTAAAAAGTATGGATAATTTCCAAATAATATGTCCGGTAAGATTTACCGGTTAGATTATATGAATTAAATATCGATTCTTTTCTGCACGCTCTTAATTAAATATCGATATTTTCGCCATTTTTTTCAACAACGGTTACGTTGGTGTTCAAAAAGTTTCGATAATGATTTAAAAAGTATGGATAATTTCGAAATAATATATCTGGTATGTTTTACCGGTTAGATTATATGAATTAAATATCGATTCTTTTCTGCACGCTCTTAATTAAATATCGATATTTTCGCCATTTTTTTCAACAACGGTTACGTTGGTGTTCAAAAGGTTTCGATAATGATTTAAAAAGTATGGATAATTTCGAAATAATATATCCGGTATGTTTTACCGGTTAGATTATATGAATTAAATATCGATTCTTTTCTACACGCTCTTAATTAAATATCGATATTTTCGCCATTTTTTTCAACAACGGTTACGTTGGTGTTCAAAAAGTTTCGATAATCATTTAAAAAGTATGGATAATTTCCAAATAATATATCCGGTAAGATTTACCGGTTAGATTATATGAATTAAATATCGATTCTTTTCTGCACGCTCTTAATTAAATATCGATATTTTTGCCATTTTTTTCAACAACGGTTACGTTGGTGTTCAAAAAGTTTCGATAATGATTTAAAAAGTATGGATAATTTCGAAATAATATATCCGGTATGTTTTACCGGTTAGATTATATGAATTAAATATCGATTCTTTTCTGCACGCTCTTAATTAAATATCGATATTTTCGACATTTTTTTTCAACCATGGTTACGTTGGTGTTCAAAAAGTTTCGATAATGATTTAAAAAGTATGGATACTTTCGAATTAAACAACAAATTAGGCGCTACCGAATATATTGAAATTCGGATCAACATAACCGGTAATTTTACCGGTTTTGTTATAGTCCAAATGTCCGAGTGCCCATCCGCTCCAACTTAACAACAAATTCGGCGCTACCGATTATATTGATATTCGGATCAACATAATCGGTAACTTTTACCGGAAACATGATCTTTAACCGCTCACCGCCCTAGCCGGTTACGCCGTATATTAGCCGCATACTAGGCGCCATACCGCAGAACCTCCCATGGTAATATATGTTCATTTTTCTTAACTATTCGATAAGTTATCTCTTAGAGATAACACCATTTCCTTTTCCACTAAAACCCTTGGTTCAATCTCATAATTTTTCTTTTTAAATTCCACATCAGTTGACAAACGAAAATTTTAACAATTGGCCATGATTGGTAAATAGCTTTTTGAGCTAAAATTAGAGTTTTGAAGTATTTTTAGAGGTTTGACCGGTCAAATCCGCTAATTTGAATGTTTGGTAAAAAGAACTTTTTTGAGTTAGAGGTTTGGATAAAAGACTTGTAAACCTTATTATGACCGTCCCTCATGATAATTATAAAAAAAATTCATTAAATAACATAATTTAATTAACTAATAAAATTTAAAAATAATTTTATAAATAATAAATTAATATATAAATTAATAAATATAAATATATTTAATATTTAATAAAATTATATTCAAAATATAATTTTATAAATTAAAAATTAATATAAACATCTAAACTTAATAATTATTAAAAATATAATTTCACAAATAAAAAATTAACATGTACACTCTCACATATGTTCAGTAATGATATTAAAAAATTAATTTTCATAATCTAATTAATATTAATAGATGCAAAATATTAATAACTATTAAATTATTCAAACAAATATCATATATAAGCATATCTTTATATGTCATTTTGTTTGTTCAAATAATCAAACAGCTATCAATTAATTTTACCAAACACTTTTATACAATTAACTAATGTAATCTGCTAATCAAATAAGCTAATGCAATAAGTTATCCACTATCAGCTATTGTAATCCGCTAATTGCCGAACAGGGTCAATATTTGTGATTTGGACTAATGCATAACATTAATAATAGCGGGTGGGTCAAAATATATTAAACAAAGTATATGTGGACTAAACCTTCAAATTAATTATAAGACAGAGGAAAAACCCTTTTTTTTGTTTTTCAAAGTATTCATTAGAACGAGTCTAATGACTAATTCTTCGTGTTTTGTTGGCTCATACAGTTGTAGACCTTGATCACAAGTTTTAAAACTACACTGCACATGAGACGAGGATCGAGTTAAAAGATACTATAACCAAAAAGTGAAGTGAAGTGAGATTCTTTGCATCAAGTTCATATAGAAAATGCATGCAATTGGGATAATGATAACCATCTCCAATGAAATTAGGTTGGTGGGTATGTCATATATGACCAACGACCAAGAAAACAAAAAAAAACATGTAGAAGCCAGAAATTCAATGGAAAACACACACATTAACTTTGGTTTGGTCAGAGTAATTTCCAAGAAAAGAAAGGAAAAATGATTAAGACAAATATGTGATTAGTTAGGTGCATGAGTTGTCTTCTATGCTTTCTTTATGTACATGCCCTTAATTCTCACTTTTGGGAATATCAAAGTGATGAAATCCCTTTGTTTTTTTATTATTATAAAAAAATAGAAAGAATAGGTTGTAAAGTGATGTAATAATATTTGATGAGAACGATGATATCATGCTTTAAATTTGTGTACAATATTCCTTGTTCTAACCTAACATAACACTTAACTTTTATCCCTTGTGTCTGCAATTATATTCTCTCTCTTTATGTAAAATTGTTGTTTATGTAATAATTTGGAGATATTGTATTCCAAGTTCATTGAATTCTATCTTGGGGTTCCCCAAAGGTTTCAAAAACTTATTTTGACTTTCTTTCTGATATATAAAGAAAAAGCATTGTTATTATTTGCAATCAAGAATATAAAATATTTTTAAGTATTGATATCTAACTCATTGACTGACTAATCTCGATTGGATATTGTAGAGGTCTAATATGGGGGCAATTAGGGCCGTAATTGAGACGAGACAGATCGCGAGCTACTCGAGCTCGACTCGGTCAAAACTCGACTCGATTACACTCAACTCGAGCTCGAACTCAGCTCGAGTTCTTAACGAGCCAAGCCGAATTACTTGATACCAGACTCGAAAAGCTCGCGAGCTACTCGAAAATACAATATACTAAATTTTTTATTTTTTATAATTTAAAAATAAATTACTAAACTTAAAACCTTAAAATATAAACCCTAAACATAAGTCTCAAACCCTAAAATATAAATCTTAAAGTCTAAACCCAACACCCTAAAAATAACAAGCTTTTGTTTATACAACTTGTGTATCAAAGTTTTTTCTTGATAGGGCTTTAAATGAGATATGACATATGGCGAGCTATTCAAGTCTGACACGGTCAAAGATTGGTCAACACTTGACTCGATTGAGCTCGAATTAAGCTCGAACTCGACTCAAGTTCTTAATGAGTCGAGCCGAGCTCAGATTTCTCAGGCTCATTTAAAATTACTCAAGCTCGAACTCGACTCGAAATCTTAACGAGTCGAGTCGAGCTCAGCCCTACTCGAGTTCGACTCGGCTCGTTTACACTTCTAGGGGTAACCCTCCCAACTCAGTTTTTTCCATTCATAATTCCAGGATTCAAACTCTTAACCTTATTTAAGGTGCATAATATATGATCCCGCTAGACCAACCGATTGTTGTTGGTAAGAATATAAAATAATTTAATAAAACATTTAGTTCAAACCTTAGAAATTAAGGTCAATTGGCCCCAAAGTCCTTGTACCGTCCCAAAATTAAATTGATCTCTAAATTTTAAGGTGTTTTAATTAAGTCTTCAATGTACCAATTAAGTCTCGACAATCTAACAATCAGTTTCGGTGTAAAATGCATGTTCGAATCTAACATGGAGTCGTGGAATGTGTTTAAAATATATGAATCAAATCCTAAGCACATGTATACATACCGTATGGATAATTCGAATATAATGTGTTTAAAAACATAGTGTCACTCAGGGGCGGTTCAAAGGTTTACCGTTTATAGGGCCCCGTGCAGTTTATTAAAATTAGACCATTTAATTTATAATCCCAAAGATATATTATAAGTTTTTTAAATATATTTTTATCTTAGTAAAAAATATATTATGGGACCCTTTAAAGTTTTTTTTCTTGTAATTTATTAAACTAAAATTTTACTTTTCATATAAATATTTAATTCAATTCATTTGGGGTCATTTTTTTTAAGACGTGCGGTCGCTCATCTCGCACATGTCACTAAAAATTAAAAAGCAATTCTTCTTATTTTGTCACGTGGAATATAAGTCGTTAATGCGGTAGATACAAAATTATAATTGAACTTCAATTTGTTTTAAAACATCAATGTTTTTGTCAAAAATAAATTATTTTATTTTATGCTTTATAAGGAAGGAAACAATAAATTTTTAACTATTACGTAATGTAATAATGCATTATTATTATATATAATATATCAACTAAAATAAACGTTATAATTTACGTGAAACATTTCGCCTTCATATTTTTGAAGAAGAAATAAAATTGCAAGTGTAACCATAAATTTTATAATTTGATTGATAAAAAAAATAATTTTCTTTATATTTTATAGGAATATCAACAAAAATCTACAACATAACGATAAATATTGAAATATTCAGATAAAATTAAAGGTTTTGGATACATACGAACACGTCTATGATATAGAACAAAAATTAAAGCTCATATAAATGATATTTCATGGAATATGCTATAGCAAAAAATGATATAGACTCGAGTTTGTAGTGGCTCGTTTTCTTGAATTTAAATTAATACATTAGTTTTCTTTTTATGTCTGATTGGAGGAACTTTTCTAAGATCTGAATGGTGGAAAGTTTCATCGGCACAAGAGAAGTAATATATTGAGAAATGAGTTCCAACTGACGGCAGAGGAGGAAGATCGATGAGAGAAAAATTAAAAATTATTTGTTCAATTCGTGGACTTCGAGGTATTTTCTGGGTAAATAGAGGTTATATTCGGACTCAAAGGGATGGGTCGAATCAACTGGTGTTCGACGACGATGAACGACATCCACGTCATAAAGCTATAAAAAGTGAACGGAGGAGTGATAAAAAGCGTTCAGTATCTAAACTTCAGTGAGTAAATTGAACGTTTTGAAACTTCAGTGACCGAAATAAATTTGCGAGCAAAGTTCAGTGATAATTTACATAATTTACCCTGAATTAAAAAACCAAATCCACGCGCGTGTAAGTAAACTCATTGAGGTCGGTGAATCACGTGCCTCACGTTTGGATATTTTCCCACCAATCTTGACCGTAAGTACTGTGGAAAATACATTACATTGACTTCCTTGCCATCCGTACGATTTGGTATGGATTTTCCCAAGGCTTCTAATTAAATTTATTTGTTTAATTTTCATATTTTTGAATAAAATGAAAACTTTTGTTTGATAAATAATATATATGATTAATGTGCTAATTAAAAACATGTACTGATATAAAAAAAAACAAGCATGAACTAAATTTTCAATTACATTTGTATTTTCTTAATCATGAATGAGAAGATTTTCTAGGGTAAGAGTGTGCAAAATCGGATTCAGTTATCTGTTAGTGAATTATTTTGATTAAACAATAAATTCAGGTTGCTCAATTCTTAATCGTAAAATGTATCAAATAAATCAAATAATCGTAATTAACTAGAATATTTAGTTGGGGGCCTTGGGGCAATGGTTCTTACTAAAAATATTAAATGTAATAATATGGTAAATTTAATATTGGTTCAATTACGATAAAAGTGCAAAAATAACAAAAATTAAAGAATTGGGGCACATCATCATTTTAATCTTGTTTGTGAAAAAAAACTTTCAACAAATTTGACTATTTTTAAAAAAATAAATATTTTGAAATAGTTTTAAATTTTTAAAGATAAATGATCAATGTTGTATGACACATTTTGATTGATTAAAAATGTCATATTGCGTATTCTGAGACTGTTTCACGTTTCATTCGGGTGAATTTAACACCATAAAACATTAGAGTGAATTGATTAACAAAATAATACTTCAAATATTAAACTAAGACAAATATTGTTTAAGTACTGAAATGAAAAATGAGATATAATTCATGAGGTAAAATGTACATTAAACCTTATTTAATTCATAAAACTATCCACTTCAACTATAACTTCCTAATTTTCCCACTTTCAGTTCACCTATAATTTCCTAATTTCACTTTCTTCTCATTTTCAAAATCTCACCAATATCGATTTATAAGTATTTACAAAAAAAAATTACCTCATTTGCCGACTTTTATGTAAACTACACTCGATACCACTAAACTTTAGGCAATATATTGTTTATATCATTTAACATTCAATTTGTTCAATTAACATAACACTAAACTTTAATTTTGGCTTCAATTATATCATTGGACTGTTAAATCTTCAACCGGATAGTGACGTGGCTGACGATGAACTCACTTGGATGTTATACCAAAATGACGTCGTTTTGTATAATAAACATAACAACAAACATATTATATCGTATTGCAATTAGGGGTGGTAACGAGCCGAGCTAAGCCCGAGCCTGGCCAGGCTCGACTCGGGCTCGAGGCTCGCTGAGCTCGGAAATTTAGGCTCGAGCTCGGCTCGAAAACAATACTATTGGGCTCGGCTCGGGCTCAAAGCTCGTCAAGCTCGGCTCGGCTCAAAGTGAAAAATTTTGCTATAGCCTATTTATAAAAGATTCGTTAAAAGTCTCTTTCATAACCAACACGGAAACAAAATTCAATGACCGTTAAGGGAAAAAAGTGCCAAAATTAGATTAATTCAAATAATCAATAAATATTCTTATAATACAAACACATAATTAAAGAAAATACAAAATCAATCAACAACCAACTAAAGAAAATGTCCAATTTATTTTAATTAATCAAAATTCAATGACAGTTAAGGGAAAGAAGTCGAGTTCACTCGAGCCGAGCTTTGACCGAGCCCGAGTAGCTCACGAGCCGGTCAGGCTCATTATCACCCCTAATTGCAATTAAATCAATCAAATTTAATAATAGGCAAATAAAGTGAATTATCAAAATGATTTTTCAAGTATTTATCTTTAATCCATCCAAATAAAGAAACTCTACAACTTGAAGTACATGTTGTCAACACCTAATATGTGCAACGAATCTGCCCATAAATTGCTAGCTTTGTTCATGCACGCAATGAATGACTCAAATATTTGATATAAGAAACCTTCTCATCATATCCTTTCTTTTATAGGAAAATAAAATAAAATTTAGAAGATCAAAACTTGATTATTAGTTTGTCAATAACTATATAAATTTGATATTGTTTTTAGTTTTGATAAATATATTATTAGTGAATAAAATTATATAATCTTTCTAAAAGTCAAAATATTATATACACATTAGTTTATAAATACACTTGAGTAAACACATCTCAATATATATATATATATATATATATATATATATATATATATATATATATATATATTAGTTTGCTATGTCAATGGTATAACATGTAAACTTTTGTTGCATGAATTTGTTCAAGTGTCATTATCCCATGACAAATTTTTAAATAAGCGAACATGCATGGCGGTTTAAAGATTTTTGGGGCCTTGTGCAATTTATTAAAATAAGGCCTTTAATTTATAATCAGTAAGATATATATGTTTTTTTTCTTAAAAAATACCTTAATAGAAAATATATTATTAGATTATCCTCTTGAGCATCAAGAAATTGACTTATAAACATCTAAAAATCAAACATTTCCACTTAAAAGGTGTTGTTCTTTTTGCATGTTTTAAGTTTTAGATAATTGTTATATATATACACATAATTGTATACGTAAATTAATAGTTTTTTACAAATATATAATTTAAGTTCTTTATTTTTAGGGCTCTTTTCTCTTTGGGGCCCTGTGCAGTCGCTCATATTACGTACGCTTGTCCAGAACTCCATTGCAAAGCTGAATTGAGGTTTGATTAATTTAATGAAAATAAGTTGTTAGGAACAACAAATAATATTGTGCCCCATTTGTATTCATGTTCGTGTTTAAAGTATTACGAATTTATATATTTTAGAATAGTATCTGAATTTTATTAATCACTATAAAAGATAATACAATACAATATATCAAAAAGAGAAAGAAATAGACCAGTTCATTAAAAGTCTTTTACAATGGTGCAAAAAAAAACTAGACACTTCCATCGAGATTAGCATATTAAAATTCAGAAACCATCCTAAATATATGTGTCTCTGTCCAAACGAGACGCTTTACGGGATGGAAAAGGAGTGGTGAACGAACTAAGCTATCAGGCAGATTGCTTTGTTACCTAGGTTTTATTACATCGATAACCAACCATCAACCGAGTGGGGATCCATCTTTTTAAGACTATCGACAGAACCATAATCAGAGATTAGCGTATCAACAGAACTACAATCAGAGATTAGCGTCGTGAAGGTCTCTGTACGAGCACCAACCGACCGCTAAGGTATGCTGAAATCATGCCACAATGACATATGAAACGAACCACAAAAAAATTAAAGAAATTGTGTCACAAAAATAGAAAAAATGTGTGCCACAAAAATAAAAACTTTTATTAACATAAAAATATAGACTAGATGCTTAACAACCAATACTAAAATTGGTTGTCGACCGCGGAATAAAAAGCAAAGTTGAAGGCGATTTATATTTTTTACGTTAATAAGATAGTAATGTTTTATTGTGTTAATGCAATTTTTAATATGGTGTTAATAGTACTATAAATTTATATATATTAATAATTCTTTTTGAATGGATTTTAATATATTTAATAGTAATAGGGTGATTACAAGGTAGTATCTGTATATATGTATTCTTAACCTTTTGACAACGCATACATATCTTACAGACAAAGCGAATTGAACTCGAGCTTCTCAGGATGAACATCTTCCGCTTTTTCACTAGGACCACTTGTTGGGTTCCATCTCGTATTATACTTACTTTATGATCATGATCCAATTTTAATTTGTGCCAATTTACCTAATAATTAAATTAGAACCCAACAAGTGGTCTCAATGGAAAAACAGATAATGTTCATCCTAGGAGATCATAATTCAAATTGCTTTGTCTGCAAGGTGTTTGTGCATTGTCAAATGATTAAAAAAATGTATGAACAAATACCGTATTGTAATCATCTTTAGAGAAAACCTAATAATTAAATCACTACACCTACATATGTATTTTGGATCAATCATGACCGGGCCGAGTTAGAAATTAAAGGACAAAATATAAATTTAAAAAAAATGGTCTATAATCTCTAAACGATGCCGACAGATTTTTTTTGAAGGAACATAATTTAAATTCAAACAATAATAAATTAGACATGTTTTATATTGATATAATATCATATTTATAATCTGATTTTCCAAGGGACGTGTTATAATTCCAAATAAAATCTTGGCATGTTGCAAAAATTATCCATTTCGCTTTCGTTTGGGTCATGGAAACGGCAGGTCCAGATATTTTTTCCTTAGTCCGTGCAAGTTTTTATTTTATTATATTTTATTATTATTAATTAAATAAATTGGATGGCAGGTTAATTAATTGGCAATTTAATTAAATTTCGCAAACAATAAATGCTTAAGGCAAATGCAAATCGCAACTCCTTTATAAGCGCGTATAAAACACTCCGTTTCGCTAGGATGTAATTGGATACCAATAATTAATTAGTCTAGTGGAAATTTATAATTAGTTCCGTAACTAGAGATAAAAGATTGATCATGAAATATCAATAATTAATTAGTCTAGTGGGACAGTAAAAATCTAACTGAACACAGTGACCTACACTAATCTAAAAGCTTAATTTTATAACGCGCCGCACGCGCGCCTAAATCTTCACCTTTTTCGACCTAGCCGCCGTGAAGCCTCAGCTGAAGGTGCGATTCATCAGCCCCGTCGGTGAGATCAGGTCCAGTGACGTGGTTGGAGCTGCCCCTCGTCCTGCGTCTATCCGCCGCCGGACGTCAGAGAGAACGACCCCAGCTCCGGTTTGCTTCAGGGGTGATCCAGCGGAAAGGAGTGGAATCGTTTAGGCGGGTTTCTGGAGGGGCTCTACCATCTGAACGGTGGGTGTCAGACCTTTATGCGGCTGCCGGTACCTGCAGTTTCTCATCGGCTGCAACGGAAATAGTGTCTCCACAGGTTTTCCGATTCTCTTACCTTCCCCAGACTGTCTGCTTATCCCCGTTTCTGGTTACTCGATCCTGTTCTTCCCCATATTTTTCCCCGCATCTGGTGACTTAATCCCATTCTTCCCTCGCATCTGCCCCTGCTTCTGGTGGACTCTCCCCGTTCTTTTTTCTTTTGGTGTTGCTTGCTGGAACATATTGGACTTGCCTTGTTTGTTCGTGAGTACGGCTTGCCGCTTCTTGTCTTGCCCCTCTGGTTTTTGGTTGCTGACAGGTTCTTTCTACGGTGGGTTCTCGGGTTGTAATCAGTGTGGAAGGGAGGAGTATATCTCTGTTGTTTTTGCAATGGCAGTACTAGCTTGGAATGTGCGCGGGCTGGGAACAAAGGAAACTGTTAGGGCGCTCCGGGACTCAGTTTTCAGAATCAAACCGATAATCGTTTTCCTAAGCGAAACAAAGCAGAAAAAAACTTACTTGGAGAAGATTAGAATGAAGATGAAAATGGAAAATGTCTTCTACGTTGATCCACGGGGGATTGCGGGAGGCCTAGCACTATGGTGGACAGCAGAAGTGAACATCAATATCTTGCGCTTTGACAGTAGTTACATCGACACAGAGATCTCCCTACATGATGGCGAATCTTGGTTCAATACCTTCATTTATGGTCCTCCGTACCGTGAGGAGCGGAAGGCGTTTTGGGAAGGCCTATCAAGTTTCAGAGAGCCCGGTCAGGACAAGTGAGTTATCATGGGTGACTCTAATGTGGTAGTAAGACAAGAGGAAAAAGAAGGTGGGAATCCAGTGAACTCGAATGATTCTCTATGATATGAAGAGTTTGTCAATACCTCATGCCTTATTGAAATGCCCATCAAAGGTGGGAAATTTACCTGGTTTAACCAGAGAAGCGGGGAGCAATCCATTCTTGAAAAACTTGATCGCATCTTATGCTCTGCGGAATGGAGTCTAAACTTCCCCAAGGCGCTTGGCATAATGGAAGTAGCTATTGCTTCTGATCACGCCCCGATTGTTCTGTACATAGCGGGTCTCCCCAAGGCACATAGAAAGGAGTTCAAGTTCGAGACAAAATGGTTGCTGGATGAGGAATGTTCTCAAACCATATCAAAGGCTGGAATATCTCCTTGGGAGAAAGAATGTGTTCCAGATTCAGAAGAAAGATTCGCAGCACAAGATCAGCTCTTCTGAAGTGGAACAAAGACAAAACGAAAGCAAAACATGAACAAAAGCAAAGATTAATGAACAGAATCTTAGAGCTCCAAGGTAGAAAACTCACTGAAGCGGAGCTGGAGGAATTTAAAGGGCTCCAAATGGGGAGATAGAAACACAAAGTTTTTTCATGCTACCACTCTTCAGCATCGGAGAATGAACTCGATTGTCAAGATTAAAAGAGATGATGGAGAATGGCTGGAAGATACGACGGAAATTGCTGATCATCTTTTGCAACATTTTCAGGCAGTGTTCACGCGAGATCCATCGGTAAACCCTAGTCACCTCCGGGATTATATCCCCAGCCTTATCACGCAAACCATGAATGATGCCCTTAGTAAAGAAGTGGAGGAAGAAGAGATTAAAAGGGCGGTTTTTGACATGGGAGCAACAAAGGCCCCAGGACCTGATGGTTTCCCCGGATGCTTCTATCAGAATTTCTGGGACACTGTGAAAAATGACTTAATTGGTATGGTGACCAATTTCTTCATAAATGGAGAGCTGGATCCGGACCTGAACAAAACTAACATAGTGCTCATCCCGAAAAAGCCAAATCCCACCGAGGTTTCACAACTAAGGCCCATCAGCCTATGTAATTTTTCAGTGAAGGTCATTACCAAAATTTTGGCCTCTCGACTAAAGCCTATACTCCCGGAGATCATCCCACAACACCAATCAGCTTTCGTAAAAGGAATATCAATTCATGATAACATCATCCTAGCCAATGAAGCTTTCCACGCTATAAAGCGCACAAGGAAGGGAAAAACAGGCAAAATGGCCTTGAAAATTGATCTGGAAAAAACTTATGACAAATTTGACTGGGAAGTCCTGCGGATTGTCATGGAGAAGATGGGCTTTTGCGAGTGGTGGATCAATAGGGTCATGATATGCATCACTACAGTGTCTTTCTCGCTTGTGCTGAATGGCGAACGCATGGGGGATTTCAAAGCGAGTAGAGGCTTGAGACAAGGAGACCCTTTATCTCCCTTTCTATTTACTCTCATTTCCAGCATCCTGTTGTGGATAATTGAAAAGGAAAGTGATGAGCAGAATTTCCAGGGACTCAGAATAAAACGAAGCTGCCCAATACTTAGCCATCTTCTGTTTGCCGATGATTGCCTTGTGTTCTCAGATGCCAATACCGCGAATTGTGAAGGCATTTTAAATATTCTCCGGGTGTTCCAATCGGCTACAGGTCAGACAGTAAGAACAAAAAAATCGTCTGTTTACTTCTCCCCTAACATGAGCAACCGGAAAAAGGACCACCTCACGAACGTGCTGGGATTTCGGCTAATGGAGGAAGATGCTCGATATCTCGGGCTCCCCTCCTTCTGGGGAAGAAGTAAGAAAGAAACTCTGGCCTATATAAAAGAACGTGTTCAGAACCGGTTGAAGGGGTGGAAAGCTAGATTTTTAAACAGCGCCGGGAAAGAAGTCCTTATCAAAGCTGTGGCTCAAGCCATCCCTACCTATGTGATGCAATGTTTCCTCCTTCCGGTTACTTTCTGTGACGAAATCAGCTCAATGATCGCTAAATTCTGGTGGAACACCAGCGCTGAAAAGGAGAGAAGTATTCATTGGATGAACTGGCGAGATCTCTGCAGACCAAAGGATAAGGGAGGTATGGGTTTTTGCGATCTGCGAATGTTCAACAAGGCTCTGGTAACCAAGATTACATGGAAGATGATTAAAGAACCTGAATCCCTCCTATCTAAAGTTTTTCGGGGAATCTACGTCCCAAATGGAAACATCCTCGACATCCCTAAATGCTCAAACCCATCTTGGGCATGGTCAGGGATTCGCGAGGGGATTAAAATTATAAAGAATGAAGCTCTTTGGAGAGTCGGTAATGGAAGAAGTATTTCTACCTGGTTCGATAACTGGTACCTCAGCTCCAGAACTACAAACCAGCAACTGATAACCCAACACCAGTTTCAACACTCTCGGTAAGCTCCCTGCTAAACACAGATCAAAGGACGTGGAATGAACAGAAGATCTACAATATTTTTTCTCCGGGGGAGGCTGAAGCGATCTTGAAAGTGTCGGTTGGGGGTCCTGACATACAAGATTCCTTCATCTGGGTCGGAAATAAGAATGGAGAATACACGGCAAAATCAGGATATCAGTTTCTGGAGGAAAAATCGCTATCTTCTGCCACTCCGTCTTCAAGTGATGATCCCAGGACAAAAAAGGAACTATGGAATTCTGTTTGGAAGTTGGAAGTCCCCTCCAAAATCAGATCCTTTCTTTGGCGATTATGTCATAACATTGCACCGTCAAAGAGTGCTCTGAAAGGACGGATGCATGGCCTGTTAAGAGAACCAGATCTGTGTTCCAGGTGTGGATGTCTAGGGGAATCGGTGGAACATATCTTATTCTTTTGTCCGTTTGCTCAAGCAGTTTGGAAAGCGTCCAATTTCAGCTACTCACCTTTGGATAGAGGCTTCCCGGGTTTCCCCAAGTGGTGGATCAAGATAAATGAGCTAAAAGCCTCCCCACTATTCGAAGACGGACATGAGCATATCGCCTTCCTTCTTTGGTCTATTTGGAAATCAAGGAACAGGCTGCTCTTCGAAGGAAGAAAGGACTCCCCCTTGGACGTGTGGTTGAGAGCTGAGTACCACTTCACGGAGTTCTCCCAAACTGCGAGTAGAAAAGAGGTCGGCAAACAAAGCTGTGTGAAGGAAGCAATGAGATGGGTTCCACCGCCACTTGGCACGGTAAAAGTGAACTGTGACGCGGCTTTTGATAGGAATACTGGGAAGGGCTCCCTCGCTGCAATTGTCAGGGATAGTTCAGGTTCCCTCCTTATGGGTTTCTCCGAACCTTGTTTGGCACCGAGCGTGTCAGTGGCGGAAGCCCTCGCCATCAGAATGAGGATTTCAATGGCGAAAAGCTATGGCTACAACAATATCATTGTTGAAGCGGACAACCGAGCAGTAATCCAAAGAATAAACTCAAAGTCTACAGCTTGCTGGGAGACTTCAGCGATCGAGGAAGATATCAAGAGGAAAGCACTTTCCCTTTTGTATTGTTGCTTCGAATTTGCACCTAGAGTGTGTAATCAGGCAGCCGATTGGCTCGCAAAGTTTGCAAAAAATCAGCTGGGTCCGATGTTGTGGACCCCTGATATTTTCCCCCCGGAACTTTTCATGTAACCTTCCCTTTGTTATTATAAGTTTATTTGGTCAAAAAAGTCTAGTGGGACAGTGCACTAAGATTTGGACTCCTTAAACAAGATTAGGGGTTTAAATTCTGACGTCGTGAATGGAGCAAATTAAGTTGAGAGGAATGCTCCCATAGTGAGCCTCTCTAATACTTGATATGTATTTAGATTAATCAGCCAATAAATTGAAAACCAGTAGTTAAACAAAAAAAATGGTCATGAAATACACTTCATTCTTGTAAGTAAAGATAAAACCTGGTCTCATAATTGAGGATAAAGTAAACAAGTACTACACCACATCTCATAGTTACTTAATTCGAAACTGAATTATTATCATTTTAAACAAGGACACTAACATTAGTTCCAATCGAGGTTGCTTTAATTTGGTCGAATACTTGTATATAATTTTGCTCTTAAATAAAAAAAGGTAAGATTTTTTAGATTAATTTAGGGTATACTACATTCAAGGTCACTTAACTATGAGTTTAGTAACAAACGTGTCACTTTTCTTCTAAAAGTTACAGACAAATCACCCCGTTAATAAATTGTTACAAACATATTACTTAATTTAAAAATTATTACAAACATGTAATTTAATTAACACGATGTTATGAACAAGTCACTTTACATCTAATAGAACTTGGTATAATAATATTTTTGGTCCTTAAAACTCATGTAATCTATCAGTTTGATTCTGATTCAAAAGATTAAGACCAAATCAACAAAATATATAAACATTGGAGTTAAATTTATTAATATGTTTTATAACTTAACTACGAGTTTAGTGACAGACGTATCACTTTCTTCTAAAAGTTAGAAACAAATCACTCCGTTAATAAATTGTTACAAACATATCACTTAATTAAAAAATTGTTATAAACATGTAATTCAATTAATATGTTATAAACAAGTCACTTTTCTTTTAATACAACATGGTATAATAACATTTTTAGTCTTCAAAACTTATGCAATCTATCAGTTTGAATCCGATTAAAAAATTAAGACCAAATCAACAAAAATATATAAACACTGTGAGTTAAATTTGTTAATATGTTTTATAACTTAACCTTACTTTTTCTTGTTTTGTAACATTCAAGATTCTAACAATAATTTTTTTTATCTAAATGATCATGGTTTTAATAATATAATTATATTTGTTCTACATATAAAGTTTTGAATTGCTTTGATATTTATATTGATGGAGAAGGTTGTAAGTTTTTTTTAAATAATACAAATGTCTCAAATTTTGACCGGCATGATTTACATAATTATAATATAAAATATAATGATTGGAATAAAATTAGAAACACTTTTTTTAATTGAAAAGAATCTTAAACAGAAGAGCTATATACGCTCGCCACGAGCATAAGAAGGACCATTGACATCACGCTCGAGCAAAGACTGAATGGTTGCAGGGGATTGCGAAAGCAGCTAAAGCTGGTAAGGCGTAGAGGTTGCAGACTTCGACAATGCATCGGCCACTTAATTGCACTCACGAGAGATCCAAATGAATTCGATGTACCAAGCTCGATTGCATAAATTATAAATGTATTTAAATTTACAATATTATTATTATATCATTTTTGTTTAATATCTAAACTAGGTCTAAATATAAGTTTCTTAATCACCTAAATCAGAAGATTATTGAGCATTTGAACATGCTCAAATCCCGTAACCTACAAGATGCGACACTAGGTCGTTTAAATAAATGCTTGCAACTCAAATTTGGTTGTATATGGAGCAAGTTGATTTGATAGGGTTTTCCTTTTATGAAACTTTACGATATTTGATCTAGATTAGTAGACTAACCGGTCGAATATTGGTGATTATAAAAAAGTGAATTAGACCACAACTCATTGCATTATGAGTATGTTTATAATTGGAGCACCATGTTTTTAGTAAGTCACAATTCGATCACTCTATTTACTAATTGTAACAATCTATTCATTTTGTAGTTAAGTGTGTGATAGACTTTAACCTTTTAATTACGATTACATCACTCTATTTACTGATTGTAACAATCAGATCGCTCAAGGTAACTAAAGAGTAGTTTTTCATTTTTTGGTGGCTTAATAGGCAAATAGGTGTCCAAACTATGCCCTTTTTCAGTTAGGTGCCCAAACTATTTTTCGGGTTAAATTGAGACCTAAAGTTTCACTCGGTGACCCATTTAAGGTTCGCCGTTAATTTTTTCCGTTAAAGGACACGTGTCATCTCCTAAAAATTCCAAAAAATATATTAAAAATAAATAAAACAAAATAAAAATATATCTTGAATTTTTCAAATATTCCCAAAACAGTCCCCAAATCCCTAAACCCCCAAATCCGACCACTCCTGCCGGTGGCGGCCGCGTTGTCAGCGACAGAATGAAGCGCCCTCCCCTTGTCGAACAACCCACACGCCGTCTGTCGCCCCTCATGCTGCCATTCGATAATTTCATCGATTCGCACGACGTCAATCGATTTTCGGCGACGAGATGGTGGGGAAATGGTTGCGATGGTCCGACGACCGATGTGGTGGGCGGCGGCGAAATCGACCCAAATCATGATTTAGGTTTTGGGGTTTAGGGATTTTAGAATTTGGGGTTGTTTTGTAAAATCTGGAAAATTTAGAGATTTTTTGAAAATCAATTAATTTTATTTATTTTTAATATAATTTTAGATTTTTCTGTAGGTGACACGTGACATTTAACGGTAAAAATCAACGACGAACCTTAAATGAGTCACGAAATGAAATTTTAGGTCCCAATTCGGCCCGAAAAATAATTTAGGCACATAACTGAAAAAAGCATAATTTAGATACCTATTTAACGGTTAAGCCTTTTTTAATATATTACATCACATATCATTATATTATGAGTAAATTTACAATTAAGTCAACTTATTTCAAATAGTCATGGTCAGGCCACTCTATTGAGGCTGCCAAACAAGGGATTAGGTATTTGAACCATGTTGGAAATTTAGAAAGAAAAATAAAACGACAGTTACCGCACGCGCCTTATAATGAAAATGAAACGCAGGCAAATGTGGCAACAAACGTCCAATTTAATTTAAAAAATAAAAATATAAAAAAGACTGCAGAGATTAGATTGGATTTCAGCAAAATGATAAAAAAAATCAAAACTTTAAAATAAGGGTTATCTTCACCAGTGGTCCTTTTTGTTTAGGGTGTTTTATTTTGGTCACCAAAATTCAAAAACGTGTATTCTGGTCCCTAACGTTACAAAACGTTTATATTTTAGTCACCCAACCGTTAGTCTCCGTTACTTGGCTAACGGGTGGCTGACATGGCTCGTTAAAAAAATAAAAAAAAACACGTGTTTAGGCCACCGCCATTTTCACTCACTCTGCTACTTTCTCCAACCCACCAAGCTGTGTACTTGTCTGGGTTCTTCAAGAAATCGACAACCTCTTGGAGTTCCAATTTTTCCTGGTTTGCTCCAGCGACATCAGCAAAGGTAACACCAGTCTCCGGCACTTCCTGGAACTTGGATTTGGATCGTCCAAAATCCATGGGACCCCCAAGACCGCCGGGGCCACCTGGACCACCTTGTGCCCGACGGAAGAGGAAGAACAATCCGGCGAAAGCAAGGACAGGGAAGATCAAATTCCCAATAAAATTGAAAAGCCCATTACCGGAATCACCCTCGGATACCGAAATATCGACGCCGTTCATCGCCAAGATGTCGATGAGGTCAGGGTCATTGGGGACAATCACGGTGGCTCTACGGCCATCAACGGCGGAGAGTTGGAGGACAGAACCATCTTTGCTGAACCTCACCCTCTCCACTTTCCCCTTCTTGACCGCGTTCAAGAATTCGCTGTACCTCCATTGGCTACCATCCGGAAGATCCGAAGCTTGAGATTGAGGCTTGGGAGCAGTTAAGAGGAGGTTTTGAGAAAAGGGTGACTGGTTCGACGGGGTCGGCTTCGTCGACTGGGCTTCAATCACCGACGGAGGTGTCGGCGGCGCGTTATCAACGGCGAGTGCTTGTGGGGTCACGAAAGAAAACAGCAAGGCAACTAGAGTGGCCTAAACACGTGGATTGGAGAAAGTAACGGAGTAAGTGAAAATGGCGGTGGCCTAAACACGTGGATTTTTTTGTTTTTTTAACGAGCCATGTCAGCCACCCGTTAGCCAAGTAACGGAGACTAACGGTTGAGTGACTAAAATATAAACGTTTTGTAACGTTAGGGACCAGAATACACGTTTTTGAATTTTGGTAACCAAAATAAAACACACCCTAAACAAAAGGGACCACTGGTGAAGATTACCCTTAAAATAAATAAATAAATGGAAAGGAAAATAAAACAAATCTTTTTGGGTATGAGAAGGACGTTTTGGTTCAAAAGGGCGTCTAAGTTCTCTTCATGTAAGAAAGTGGGTCCCCTCTGTTTCTCTCTCTTCCCCTTCTTCTTCTTCTCCTCTTTCTCTCTCTTCATTTTTTGTTTGCTTAGCTTTGTTATAAAACCAAGGGGCTGCTTGTTTGGTGAAAAAACCTTAAAAAGAGACCCCAAAACCAGACACACTTGACTCTAAACCAGTGTTGTTTCTGTTGTTTTTTTGGTCTCTGGTGTTGTTGGTTTTGTTTCAGTTGTTGAAAAAAAGAAAAGTTACAGGAAAAGATTCCAAATTTATATACATTTCTTTGGGTTTTTTTGAAACCTGTTAAAGTGATTGAATTTGGAACGCTTAAAAAGATTTGAGCTTTGGGGAGTTATCAAAATCTGTGTTTTTGTTGGCTTTGCATGTTGTAGACAATCAAAAGATCTGAAAGGCGGTTTCTTTTTACTGCCCTTCTTCTGGTTTCTGGTAAGTTTCTGGGTTTTCTGTTCTTCTTCTTTTTGTTTCATTTCTGGGCTTGATTCTCAGCCTGCATTTCTGGGATTTATCATACGAAATGGGTTGTTTTTGTTTTGGTTTCTGGGTTTTTTCCTGGGAAAGGTTGTTCTTTTTTATTATTATTTGAGGTTTTGGATTAGATTGTTTTTTTATTCTTAATATGCTAATTCTGGGATGTTTAGTGTGTTTAGATCTTAATTCAATGTTATAAATTTCATATTTTGGTGGGGTTTTTTTTCTGAGAGTACTAAGTTGTCTTTCCATTACAGGCAATGAGAATTGAAGTTTGGGATTATAGTGTTGTAGCTCGAGGGAGCTGTGTTTCGGATAGAGGCGAAAAGTGTTTCGAAATTACTGGGAATTTGTATTAGTAAATGATTTGAATGAACAGGTAGAAGCAGTTCATTTGGATGCAATGTTGAAGGCATTAGCTCCCGGGTTGTTGATCTCTTCGCTCCTGATATCGGTTTCCGCCGCCGATAACGGCTTTCCGAGGTGTAATTGCGACGACGAGGGGAGTTTCTGGAGCATCGAGAGCATCTTAGAGACACAAAGAGTGAGCGATTTCTTGATCGCCGTGGCGTATTTCTCGATCCCGATTGAACTGCTTTACTTTGTTAGTTGTTCGAATGTGCCGTTCAAATGGGTCCTGTTTCAGTTCATTGCCTTCATTGTGCTCTGCGGATTGACCCATTTGCTCAATGGCTGGACCTATGGTCCCCATCCGTTTCAACTCATGTTGGCTCTCACTGTGTTCAAGATTCTCACCGCGTTGGTCTCGTGTGCGACCGCTATCACGCTTATTACCCTCATTCCCTTGCTTCTCAAGGTGAAGGTGAGGGAGCTTATGCTGAAGAAAAAGGCTTGGGACCTCGGGCGGGAAGTCGGTCTTATAATGAAACAGAAGGAGACCGGTGCACACGTCCGTATGCTAACACAAGAAATCCGTAAATCGTTGGATAGGCATACCATTTTGTACACAACAATGGTGGAGTTGTCCAAGACATTAGGTTTGCAAAATTGTGCTGTATGGATGCCTAATGAGATCAAGTCCGAGATGAATCTGACTCATGAACTCAAAGGGAGGAACTATTCGTATAATTTTACCATTCCGATTTCTGATCCGGATGTTGCAAGGATTAAAGCAAGTGATGGAGTGAACATTCTTGATTCTGACTCGGCCCTTGCCACTGCAAGCAATGGGGAGTCTGGTGAGCCAGGACCCGTGGCTGCTATTCGGATGCCAATGCTTCGTGTATCCAATTTTAAAGGGGGAACTCCCGAGCTAGTTCAGACATGTTACGCGATATTGGTATGTGTTCTTCCGAGCGAACAAAATAGATCGTGGAGCAACCAGGAACTAGATATAGTTAAGGTTGTTGCTGATCAAGTGGCTGTTGCGCTGTCTCATGCTGCTGTTCTTGAAGAGTCTCAACTCATGAGGGACCAATTGGTCGAGCAAAACCGAGCATTACAATTGGCACGGCAGAATGCTATGAGGGCAAGCCAAGTTAGGAATGCATTTCAGAAGGTAATGAGTGATGGAATGAGGAGGCCAATGCACTCGATTTTAGGCTTGCTTTCGATGATGCAGGATGGAAATCTGAATAATGATCAACGGATTATCGTTGATTCTATGTTGAAGACCAGTAATGTGCTATCGACCTTGATAAATGATGTGATGGATATTTCAACAATGGATAGTGGAAGATCCCCATTGGTGAAGAGATCTCTTCGATTGCATTCCATGATAAAAGAAGCCGCTTGTCTTGCCAAGTGCTTGTCTGTTTATAGGGGTTTCGGTTTTTCGATTGAGGTTGATAAATCGTTGCCCGATCTTGTTTATGGTGATGATAGGAGAGTTTTTCAGGTGATACTGCATATGGTTGGGAATCTATTAGATGGCAACAGTGAAGGCGGAACGGTAGTGCTTCGGGTGTTCTCCGAGAATGGCAGTCAGGAACTGAATGATCAGAGACGGGCTGCATGGAGGCACAGCTCTTTGGATGGAGATGTACATATCAGGTTCGAGATTAGGATCGACAATAGCAACTCTCTGTCAGAGGGTGGCTCGACTTCGGAGGTACAGATCAGTGGGAGAAAATATAGCAGCCATAGAGCCGAGGAACGGTTGAGCTTCAGCATTTGCCAAAAGCTAGTGCAGGTAAGAATGCTAAATTGTTTACCGAGTCTGCATCGTTTTTTTATCATTAGATTATTGCATGTTTGTTATGTTATACTTGTGCTATGTAATGCTAAGGCTTTTGATGCTTAGAACATCTGAAACTGAGGTTGATTTCGTTTCGAACATTTTACGGGGTTGATAGTTTTATAAGAAGTTGCTATGCTAGAGGTGTTAATTTTGTTTCTACGACCGATTAGTGTAAATTTTTCATGATTTCGGGATTAATTTATTTTCATGATTTCGAACAAACATGTAGCTGATGCATGGGAACATCTGGGTGGTACAAAATCCTCAAGGTTCTGCTCAAAGCATGGCGCTTGTTATTCGGTTTCAAGTCCGACCATCCATCAGTATAACAATAAACGAGTCTGGAGAATCTTCAGACCAGCCGTGCTCTAACTCTCTTTTCAAGGGCCTGCAAGTTTTACTTGCTGATGACGACGATGTGAACCGTGCTGTGACTCGAAAACTGCTCGAGAAGCTGGGATGCAGTGTTTCTGCCGTGTCATCCGGATTCGATTGCCTCAGTTCTATCGGGCCAGCCTCCTCTCCTTTCCAAATCGTCTTTTTGGAGCTTCAGATGCCCGAGTTAGATGGATACGAAGTTGCAATGAGAATCCGGAAATTCCGAAGTCGTAGTTGGCCTCTGATTGTTGCCATGACCGCTAGCGCCGAAGAAGATATATGGGAAAAATGTTCGCAGATCGGGATGAACGGAGTCATTCGAAAACCAGTGCAGTTACAAGAAATCGCCCTTGAGCTCCGGAAAGTCCTGATGCAGGCCAACAAAGTTTAAACCACCAAATCGCTGCAGCCTCGAATCTTCAATTCCTCACCATGCTTACTGCATCGACATGTTACAGCACACATCGTTTAAGATCGAAATGGTATACAAAGTTATCTCCCTTTTCTCCCCGGCTTAAAGCGCTTGATTTCATGTGCGAAATTGCATAGATAGTTTCCGTATCTAATCGATAGCTTTCGTTAGAATTCTCTACAACACAACACTCTTAATAAAAATAGATCACATGCACAGTGCAGAAAACTAGATTAAAGATTAAAGTTATTGCAGATCTTAAAACAGTTGCCTTGAACCGTGTTTCCGATTTCGTATATGTCTCGTACTCATGTCCGAATATGTTTTGCCGGGATATTATACACACAAACAGCCTAGGAAGCATGTGAAAATACAGTATATAGCAATGTCATTTGCCTTGTACCTTACGCGTCAGCCAACTTTGTTTTAATGCATGAACCTGCAATCTACCTAGAGCTGGAGAAGAAACATAACTATTATTCGAATTCGAATAGGATCGGATATGAATATATATTCGATACGAATGTTTATATTCGAATGTAACCATCTTAAACGTAAAATCCCAGAATGCAGACAAAACTTAATTCACAAGATACGATTGAGAAAGTGGGAGAGAATGTGGCCATTTATAGCTATAGCTTTTGGTGTTGTTTTCGTCTGCAAATTCATGCATGAACCCCTCACACTTTTGGTACGTATGATATGGACCCATTATTTTTCCTTTTTTTATTCAATCATGTCATGCCATGTGGACCACTTTCTTATTCTAGTAATCATTTTTTTTATCGAGACCACTTGATGATATCGAGCGTTTAAACATATTTAATTTCACACTCTGTTGTATATTGCACCAGTGAAATATCAACCGAACTAAAATTGACCCGAATCTAATATCATCATGTATAATAAAATGGTATATTGAAGCAAGTTGACCAATGGAATAAATTTCAGCATTGGAATTGTCGCATTTGCTAGCCGTCGCTTTTACTCCCATCAACTTCTGAAAGTTGTAGGAATTGTGTTCATGATTAGGTAAAAGACAAATATTGGGTTGCTTCATTTCCACCACCAACTTGATTTCTTCACTTTATTTATATCAAAAATATTATTTAATAATAAAAAATTAATTTCTATTAAAACATAAAATATTTATTCATTTACAAATAACGATTTAAATTTCTAAATCGATTGAATTTAACTCAAATTAAATTTCTTTTCTTTTCGGATAATCGAGGTTTGATCTCTGATTTTAAAAAGCTCAATGTCAAAATAAGTTTTTAAATTATCCCATTTTTTTCTCTTATGTGCCTAATTTTTTTGTCATTTAAGTGTCCAAACTATCATTTTTTGTCAAAACAGACGCCTCAGTTAACCTTAAAAAGGAGAAAAACGATAGTTTGGACACCTAAAAGGAATAAAAAAATAAATACTTAAAAAAACAGGATAATATGGACACTTATTTTGAAGTTAAACTTTTCAAAAATTTAAACATTCTATCAACATATCACATAACTATTCAAATCACATTTAATATAGAAATGTGATTTTTTTTTAACTATAACTAGGGATACCCGGATTTGACGGGTTCCACCCCGACCCAGCCCAATATGGTGAGTTTTTTAATGAAAAAATCAGGTTCGGTTGGGTCGGGTTTTTGTTAAGGGTAAACTTGGGTCAGGTCGGGTTCGGGTTTAGAGTGAAAAATATCCGACCCGAGACTAATAGTGTAATTTTCCCCTAATTTTTTAAGGATATTTATAATAACACCCCTCTATATATATATATTACAATTAAGTCTTTAAAATTGAATTTTTATTTATAATTTAGTCCTTTAAATTATAATTTTTTACAATTAAGTCCCTTAAAATTATTTTTTACAATTAACTCCCTAAAATTAATTTATTTTACATAGGTCGGGTCGGGTACGAGTTTATGATGTTTATTTTCGTGACGGGTTCGGGTGGGCCAAAAACCCGACTCGTGCTTATCTCTAACTATAACTCGACACAATTCATGAATCCGCGATTTGCAAATTCTTACCAGTAAACTGAATATTCATATGTAATCAACAATTAGCTGGTTTAGTAGGACGAGACACTAGATTTTAAGTAAGACCAGAGATTTAAATTTTGATATTGTGAATGTAGTAATTTGAGTTAGAAGGGTCTTCCTATTTCATAATACCCGATTCAGATTAGTCGATCAATAAATTCAATACCAATGATCATAAAAAAATTAAATAAATGTATATATTATATATAATGATTTCATGGTCAAAATAAAGAACATATATAATGAATCTAAGGAGAAAACTATGGCACAACTTGCTTCAATATTTTTTGGTTAAAAACCAAGTTGGGGAATATGATTTTGTACTATTAATGGAGAAAAGTGTAGAGCTAGGGGCTCTGAACCGTCTTATTTTCCAAATAAAAAAATGAATAAAATACAAATAATTTTGTTCTTTTCATGGAATGGAAGCTTAATCTCTGTATGAAGCAAAGCTGTACTGTCAATTAAATAATACAACTTTTAATTTTTTTTCATTGGGTTTTGGTTGTAAGGATTGGCACCATTCTCTAATTAGGAATTTTTAGATCTTATGCACGCACTTGTATTTATTCAAATTAATTGTAAATATTTTTTATTTGGTTCGAGTTATTCAAGTTTTTATTTAAATTTAATTGTAAAAATTTACAATGTTATAGTATTGTTTGGTTCTAAATTAAACGGCTTTACATAACTATATACAATATGCATATATATTTCATCACTTTTTTTTATATGTGATACATATATCAAGTAAAGCTGAGAGACTTGACTCGAACTTAAAAATCAATCCACTAATTCCTAAAAAATTAATTTATCCGATTCTTATTTTATAACTCAAACTTTTTTAAAATTTATTTCGAGTCGAATTTATAAAATTACAATTTGAATTAAATGGGGTCAAACAAATCATTTTTAATTGAATCGAATTTTACTTACTTGTATTAGTATATGTATTTACTTCAAAGGGTAATTATAATATTCAAAGGGGATTAGATTTGAAAGTCCTTTAGAATATAGGGAGCGATCCATAAAGTAAATTTGGAGTTTGCTGTCTCCATGTGGCTTCAATTTAATTATTTATTACCGAACATCACGGCTAGGATCTAGGGGCTATGTTTGCAATAAGAAATTGGAAAAATATTATTTAATTACTATTTTAATTATGATTAATCAGTGGGAATCGAAAAGTTTTTAGTTAAAACGTGAGAATAGTAGCATGGATTTGCCCATAGTTTTTTTGGGGGGTTTGATTAATCTGTGTCTATAAATACAGGTAAAATCCATTTAATTAGTATAACAGAGATTCTGTAGCTAGTGACAAATCTAAAAATATATTTGAGAGTTGACACACGTAAAATTTTAAAATTTCAGGGTAAGCATAAGTCATAAATATTACAAAGAGTTAAAGATTAATTCATATAAAATTTTTAAAAATAAAGATAAATATATAAATTTTAAAAAGTTCATGGGCCATGAAGTTATTTTAAATATGTGAACAACTCCAAATAATTTGTGGCCTAAATAAGTCAATCTTTTAGTTATTTTACATTGCTTAATTGGGCCAAAGGAGGGATGTTAGCAACCCAATTCAACGTGGGCCATGAAGTTTCTCTGTGCTGGGCTTTGTTTTAGCCCACTAGGAAAATCAAGAAAAACTCCTAATAAACATGCTCATTTACTAATTATAAGTAATTTATTAATTTTCAATAAGCTCGTTTATCATCAATTGAGTTTTTAAATTTTAACAATAATAATAAATCAATTTATTAATATACTTTATTTTATTTTGATATACATTATGATAAATGTAACACATTTGTAATTTTATTGATGAAAGTTGGTGATGTCAGCCGCGGCAAAATTAAATTTCTTGGAGGGTTAAAAATATGAATCTTGCATTAAAACACTTAAATTTAGTTAGACAATTTTGAAAGGACTATAACTGTAATTTAGCCATTCGAATCAAAGGGGGGGGGGGGGGGTAAAACTTCTTCTTACCCCTATATTTGCCCCTAAATGAAAGTTAGGAGTCTAAAATATATGTATGAACTAATTCATTATTTTTAATGACGGAATTGAATAAACTTAATTACCACAAAACCCGAAAACAAACTAAATGTAATAAAGTTAAAATAAATAAAATCCCAATAAATACTATAATTCGAATCAATTTTAGATTTTCTCTCTTTATCTCGACCGACCCTAAGAAATATTATTAGTTCATTAATTACAAATAAAAAATAGCCAAAACTCCGGCTATGAAATGTCATACAGTGATGAAAAAATTGTATTGAAGAATAAAAAAACACCATTTAATTACCGGCTATCACTTGATATAGTGAGATGAGAAGTTAGATTTTTTTAAACAATTGAGATATTCGAATGTGATATTATAAATGAAATAATTTAGATTATAAAGATTACCTTATAATAAATTTCTATGTCGAACTTTTATTAATGTTTATAAAACAACCTTTTAATTATAGAACAGAACCATGATTTTATTTTAAGAAACATGGGAAAATAACTTGATAATTGGAGGTGGCAAACGGGTTATTCGGTTTGGTTTCAGTTCGGGTCATTTCGGGTATGATTATATTTGGTTTAAATTCGGTTTGAGTCTGGTTCGATTTTAGTTTGGGTCAATGGTGATTTCGGTTCGGGTATGGAGTCAAGACGTCAGTTCGGTTGACTTTCGGTTCGGCTGATTTTGGGTCGATAGGAGCTCGATCGATTTTAGTTGAATTTTCAAGCCGAGTTAGGTTTTTCCACCTCATATATGACTTTATATAACACGTATATTGACTTTTTGGTGAGTTGTGCGACAGTTCACATCTAATATTTATTTATTTATTTTAATATATTTTCTTTATTACTAGTTGCTTAGGTTCGGTTCTATTCGGTTTAGTTAAAAATCGGTTCTAGTACATTCGATTCAATGAAAAATTGATTCGGGTCTATTTTCGGTTCAACTGAAATTCAATTCGATTTATTTCGATTTTCGGATCAAATTCAAATTACCTTGTACAAGTCAATTTGAGTTTTAATTCGGATAAATCAATTTGATTCTTAAATCTCGAATCAAATTTGTCAGGTAAATTCACAATTTCCAAGCCAACGTTCAAAGTTATTATCAATAATGATATTGTTTATAATAAATTTTTATTTTATAAAGCCGGTAATAAGCCCCACTTTGTGTCTGTATTTGCTTAATTGTTTGACAAATTCAAATCAAAGATGATGATCTGTCCTTTTGATTAATTAATCACTATTGTTATCATTATTTGGGAGGATTTTGAAATGTGGAAAATGTGACTTAATTATTTGGTAATGCTCAAGGTCAAATGTGTAAGATTAAGACATTACCAACTTTATTACATTTGAACATTGAACGTAAACATGTATCATGTTGGTGCTATTTATATGATATTAAATCATTATTTTTGGTGTGATTTTATATTTTAATTGAATTTAATAGTTAATTGACTATTATTTTTCTTGTTAAAAATATTTATCTATATTCAAGTGCATAGTACATGATTGCATGCATGATGCAACTTTTAAACTAGACAAATTACAAATTATAATCCATTCATGTTAGCTTAATTAATTCCCTCAATTTGCTCATTTACACTTTGCCTTCTCATTTTTATAGTTAATTATACATTGCCCACCTCTATTTGGTTTTATCTAGTTAAGCATATAATTAAGATTTTATTATTTATTTTAAAAGTACATATGATGACATTTGGGATTGTTATAATTAATCCTAGCCCTTCATTTGATATGTCCGGTTTCGATTTCCTGGTGGTAGTGCATGCTTTTTATTTGTTTTCTTATTATTAATGATTATTTTTGTCGGAATTTCTTTTTCTAGAAAACGGAAATAATTGTTTTTGAAAGAATTTTTTTTTCTTCCTCCCGCATTTGATGGAGGGAAGCAATGGCCACTAAAAGAAGTACACGTTGAAGAATAAGAAAACCTGACCGATCAACATCTAAAAATATATATGGATAAAGTACACAAATGGTTACTAAACTATCCTAAAAATATAAAATGGTAACCAACTTTAATTACATAATGGGCTTTAAACTTTAATTTTTGTTACAAAATGATTACTAAGCCGTTATCTGTCGTTAAGAAAATGACGTGACATTTACAAAATTTAAATAATAACACATTTAATCTTTCATATTTACACAATCAATCAATTTAGTCCTAATTTAACCCTCATTTTATGCATAAATTGATTGAATGTGTAATATTGAGGATTAAATGCGTTGTTATACAAATTTTCGTAATTTCCATGCCACCCAGCCAACAACAGTTAACGGCTCAGTGACCATTTTTTAACAAAAAACTAATGTTTAATGTCCATTATGTAACTTTTAAAAGTTTGATGATCATTTTGTATTTTTAGGATAGTTTAGTGACCATTTGTGTACTTTACCTAAAATATATTTTGTGAACATGTCAATCACGTCATTCATGATCTCGACTTGTGAAAATCATTCACTTTATTTTTTACATATTATTTTTTCACGATAAATTTTATTACTATTTTCAAGGATAAATTTTATTTTATTTGCATGAAAACATGAAATTGATACCAACAACTCAGTTGGTCTATCAGGATGAGGCGCTATGTTCCTTAAACAATGTTAAAAATTTGAATCTTGATGTTGTGAATGGTGAAAAGTGGGTTGAGAGAGTCTTCCCCATAATAGGCATATGCAAAATCATACTTTTGATTATGTTTTACCGGCCCAAAATTTAGGGTAAAAACTTGTCTCCGACTTGACTCAAATAAAATAAAATCACTTTCCCATTTTGTTCAATAACATAGAGAGTTAATTAAAAAAATAAAGAAACGAGACATTATAATAATTATCTCAATTTTATTCGACAATATAGAAATATAATTGAATATATTTAGATATTATAATAATTATCCAAAAATATTTAGAAAAGAATTATACTACTATCCCTAAACTCAAACCCACTCCAACTTCATCCTCAAAAAATATGACCCAATCCGACTCTAAATTTTCAAAATAAAAAATTTTGACCTTATATAGTCGGGTCAAAACCTGTCGAGTTTGAGTTAAATGATCATCCCTAAATACACTATATACAAAAATAATCTTCACAAACAGGATTGAGATGATAACATGTATCCCTTAAAAATCTAAAAAAAAGTGTCATATGTTATCATCCCAACAATGCTTGGGAATTTGTTTTTCTTTCAAGTGACATTATACCCGATAATAATTTATATAAATAAATTATTATTTGATACACTATTAGCAGAAAAATAATTTCACAAGGGGTGTTAAGATGATAATAATATCCCATTATTTATTTTTTTTTTAAATTTAAATATACTTAAAAATACACTTGACATTATCTGAACACTACTTATAAAATATTTTTCATTGATGGTGTATCAAATAATAACTCTATTATCAACAAGAGTTAGTGCAACAGAAAGACACATTACTCTTCTAAAGAGAGAATTCAGCTTCGAACCTTAAAAATGACAGACTCATAAATCCCGGACATAAACTATAAAAAAAAAATCAAATTTAAGACTACAACCCAAATCAAAAGGATGACGTGTACTCCACGACAAAGGGAATTGGTGCCAATAGCATCAAACATGGACTTGAAAGAAAGCATATATAAATATATTCAACAACAAACAAATAAATAAAAAGTTACAAAATCAAAACTTTTTTTTTTGGATTTCTCTTGAATGATGTTTGCTGCTGCCCCACGATTAAATCTTATATTAGATTTAATCACTCAGTTAAAATAATAAAATATGTGGGTGGTCTACATTTCATTAATGCAAAGACTTGATTAGTGGATTCCCTTTCAAATTACAATAAGCTAATTTGGCTTTTAATTATTTCACGGTTTAAAAAAATCCAATCCAACTTAAGTAATCTTAGTGAATAAGAAAATAATATTTTTATGAAATTTAAATTTGAACAATTATATTTGTAAGATTTATATATTTTTTTTTCAAAAAAATTAAAAATAGAACATGTACTATCAATCTATCATGGACTGTGTCCCTAACAAGTGGTTAGAGTGCCAACATTTGGAAAGGCAAATGGATTATGGAACCAAAAGGAGAACATATATTTGTTTTAATTGGTTCTTTGATTAATTAATATTTTAATAATGTAATTATTGAGTAAAAATGGGGTCCATTCGATGTTGTGGCTTTAGTGTTGGAATGTTGTGTCAAATTGTTCAAATCAGGGTATTTTTTTAATTAGGGATTATTAAGTGTGACATGTGAAGAGGGGCCTCTATGTTTTTTTGACTTGTTCTTTTATATATATCCTGTTATGATCCATCTGAGCGTGTTGATACAACGTTATGAACTTAAACATTATTTTATAGATTTAATATACAATTTATTTATTATATATGTAACTAATATGTACATAGCACGAAAATTTGCTAGGGTTAACTTTTCTCTCAAATTTAGTGCGGCCTTCATTTTTCTTTTTTCTTTAACATTTTATGGCCGAAGGCGGCATTAACCTTAGGGTTGGTTGTCGACAGTCGGTCACCATCATTAGTTGTATTTATTTGTTTTGTTCTTTTATGGCCGAAGGTGGCATTAACATTTTATGACACGCTTTTTTATTTTTATTTTTTAGTACGTTTTTTTATTTCTTAGCATGCTTTTCTTCCTCTTGACACGTTTTTTTGTTCTTTATTTTTTGTTAGGGCTGGATTTAACATCGCCACGACTGATCAAGATGACGCTCTTCTAATTTTCATGTTGATCTCCCTGTTTTTGGACCCTCGATTTGGATCTCAATACAAGTTTCGTTAATGTTCTTGTTCGCGATTGAGTTGTGGTAATAAATGTGTTGTCAACGTGCCTCAATTCTGTAATATGCATTTTTTTAATGTCGCTTGTTGATGGTTTTTACCTTCATCGTCGAGCTTTGGTGATGTGTATCTGCTTATCGTATAATTTTTTTAATATATTAATGTAATTATACGATAGTATCTGTTTATATTTTTTTTCTTTGCTTCTAATAATGCACACACTTTTTGTATACACCAAATTAGATTAAATTATCCCGTTTAAAAGTTAGTATATATTGAATAAACTATACAAACTTCAATTATTTATAGGTAAGAATACACACACGCTTCTCTTTAACATTAAAAAAACTAATTCAAATTAAAACTCCCATAAAAGATGATAAAAACTAAAAAGTGTGTATTCATGCATAATACCGATGGTATTATATGCATTGCACATTCTACTAATAGCATAAAATAATAATATTATTGAGCTTGTTTTTACTTTACTACAAATTTAATTGTTTAAGACATGAAGACCCAGATATATATATATAAATTAAACCAAAAAAAGAAGAAAGGCATGAAAATTAGGACAAGTCCTTCAAAGTTCAAAGCAGTTCATCACCTGTGGTAATAAGTGAGATTAACCAAACCATAAAGAAGATATTAAGAAAGAGTTTGTACTCAATATTAATATAATAAAAATAAAAAAATATCTAAAAAAAACAATTTAAAAATAGTGTATGAATTCATCTTTTATTTATGATTGCAAACAGAACAGATGCAAAGTCAAAAAGAGAGAGAGTTCTAATATACAATGAGATCACCAAGTTTCTTTTATCTCCCTTTCACCTGCTTTTTCTCGGTTCAAATCTCTCTATTATTTTTTACAGCTACAATATCTGATTTATTGGTTGACTAATTCAAATCAGATATCATATATACTTATTATGGGAGCAATCCTCTCAATTCAATTTGCTCTGTTTACAACACTAAAATCAAACCTCTGATCTAGATTAAGGACCTAATGACTTATCTCGCTAGACTAATAGATAACTGATTCAGAACTCTCTATTTTAAATACAAATTAGACACTATTTTAAGATGATGGTCTTCCATATTTATTAGTAAGGTGGTCTCCCATGTGCCCAACCATAGGGTTCATGCCCTAGTTGCCCTCCATTGGAGAGTAGATTCGGAGGCAAATTGTATATCGGAAGTGAAGATGAATCGGGCATACCCATGTGCGAGCCGCCGCTACTTCCGATTGTCGGCGGTGAGTCAGTTGCTCCTCCGCCTTGGATCTGTCCTCCATGTCCGGCGCCGACGACTTCTTCTTCATCTTCTAAGGGCAAGCGTTCGTAAGTTGCATTGGAAAACGTCGCTGCAATGACCATTACCGGACCTGCTGCGATAAGTGAACCTACGACACTTCCTCCAACGACTTGTCCTTGACCACCGGCTAGGTACACGGTGAGCCCCGTCGAGCCGGGAGGAGCCGGTCCAGGAAGAAAAGCACCGCATAAAGATAAAATTTCGAACCTTCCATGAAGAGCAACCACCGGACTGGGTGCTGCAGGTTGTCTTAGGGTAACGTTCGCGACCAAGCCGCTGCCGCTAAGCACGCAAACCCCGCGCTGTCGTCTCCGAGCGAATTGTGCTATGCTTTCGGCTACATCGGTACCACTCGCAACTTCCATGACATGACTACGGAGCGCGTTGGGGCTGTCCCTGGTCACGAAAATAGGCGGTTTGGGCTTGTTCTTGGAGCCCGGAGGACGGCCTCGAGGTCTTCGGTTACCGACCTCGACCGCTCCTTCGTTAGGCTCGTCGCCGGTGTCTCTATCTTCTTCATCATCGTCATCCCCTCTATTTTTTCTGGCGTCGTTCATGGAGATTTCCAGGTCACGTTTGTTCAAGGCTGGTGAGTTGCCTGCCGGGTCCATGCCCGGCAGACATACCTGGTTAGCCCACCACGGATTCGCCAGCGTTGCGAATTCGAATTCGAATTCAACACAGAGAAAACCAGAACGTAAAGATAGAAGAGAACGAATTAAGCTGCGTGATGAAGATGAATCAAAGAACCCTTGATACCATCAAACACAGAGAAAGTAAGAAGAGAGAGAAAGAAAGGAAAGAGAAAGAATAAACTAAAGCACTGAGAGATATTAAAAATTTGCAGTATTTAAAATAAGAGAAGGGAAAAAAGATTATTACAAAAACTTAAAGACAAGATTGGCTCAAATGTTCCTTTCTTCCCTATCTTGGTCGAAAACTGTGGTGTGTTCCAATATTGTTTTTTATTATACATGGTTAATTACATTATCAAGACAAATATTAAAATTCGAATTTATATAATATGAGATAACTTTAAATAATAATAGATGTCCAATGATGTACTAATTCGAATTCATAAATATCAAGTATAAATTTTGTAATGTGTGTGCATACAAAGGTCTCGACCAGTGAAACGTGTTGTTTGGCGTCATTATTTGGTACATATAGAAGCAAAGAAATGCCTGGGTTTTTTCAGGTGAGGTTGTTCAACCGAAGGAGATTATTGCGCAAGCTAAAGGTATGGCACGGTCATGGGATTTGGCTCATCGAGGGGTGCAGCGCGGGAAGCCGACTGCTGGGATTGTTGCGCCTAGAGTGCCGGCTGTTTGGTCTTGCCCGCCGTCGGGTTGGGTAAAGCTCAATCCCGATGGGCTCATCGTTCGGTGTCAGGCGAGTCAGCCTGTGGAGGAGTTCTGCGATCATCGATGGGTGAGTGGATTCTAAATTTTTCTAAATTTGTGGGTATTTGTTCAGTTCTTGAAGCGGAATTATGGGGAGTATTAAAGGGACTGCAACGAGCATGATCTTTAGGCTTGCGGCAAGTGTGGATTGAAGTTGATAATGCCGATGTGGTTAGGATTTTGAAAGACAATGATAGGCGGCACCGGTATTGGCCGATTGTGCATAATATTGGGCGATTATTACGATTGGATTGGGAGATTCGCTTGAGTCGTATTGGTAGGGTGGCGAACTTGGTAGCTGATGCTTTGGTGAAATATGGCTTAGGCCTCGATGGTGGTGAGATTTGGTTTGCGGCATCGCCGGTTATTGCATGTCAGGCGTTTCAGTTGGATTGTTCTCATTTATCTTTTTGATTTTTTATGCTTTTTAATGAGTCACCTAATTAACTACATCTTTTTTTATAAAAAAAAAATAGTATTTTATAAGATAGAATTTTAAAAATAATTTATTATTTCTTAAATGAATAAATATCAAATACAATATATATTAAAAATGGTATTTTATAAGATGCCCAAACTGTAAACTAGGTTGACATAAGGACCTAATCGATACATACAAATACTTAAGAATCTAATTGAAATGTTTTTGACGTTCAAGAAGCCATTTAATATTCAAGTCGTTGTTTGAGGATGTCTAGTACAATTATCCCAAATAATAATACAATCTTTTCAAGCCATTTTCTTTTCTTTTGCTCTAGGTTAGGCCTCAAGTCTTCCCCCCCCCCCCCTCAATTTTCATGTATTACAATTATATGAGGTTTGCATATATAATTTTGTATAACTGTTAAAAGTAGTTTCAGTGCCTAGAAAATATTATAATCTAATTAAAATATTATAGAATAAACATAATATATTTTTTTGAATATGGATTATATTCAACAGCGAAAGAAATGCAAAGGAATCACACCTTTTACAAGAGAAATACAATGCATAACAAAATAACAAAATATAAAGGTGTGAAAGACGTTCAAATACCAAACCTAACACTGTCGAAGAAATCTTATGAAATAAAAATACAAAAAATTATAACTTTGCCTTGAGTGCTCTTTGAATATAGCAAAAATTCTTCCACTACTTGTTCTTGGCATGTCGGCTCAATCACAAAAGGGAATCATAACATGTATAGAACGACCTCCTTCGTTAAAAAGCGCTCGTTGATACTCGTCACTTAAACTCATAACTGTCAAAAGACAGACTACTGTCATGAAGACAGACAAAAACTACTAAAAAGCAGACGAAAAAACTGCCACCAAGCAGACAAAAGAACTGCCATAAAAGCATATTTGAATAAGAATCTGATAAAGTAGAAGAAAAACAAGAAACTAACTTGAAAAACAAAATATTCATCGAAAAAAATAAATTTTATTTATGTACAAAACCAGCAGAACGACCAAATACTGCCGTCGATAAAAAACGATGATAAAGAAGAACTTAAAAAAAATTGTAACCGTCTCATAAAAATTGGAGAAGTTGAAAGTTTGAGATATTCAATTTAAGTTTGAATATAAGTTTATTTAGAATAAACATAATATTAAATACATGGATAAGTAAAATGTAATGCTTTTTTTTTTATCAAATATGTTGTAATAGTACTAACAATTACTTTAGTGGGATGTGACACTATATCTCTTAAGGAATGTTAGGAGTTCAAATCATAGTGTTGTGAATATAGTAAATTGAGTTGAGAAGGTCATTCTATAATGGACTTTTATAGTACCCGATTCAAATTAACTAACTAATGAGTTAGAAACCGATAGTTAGATAAAATTTAATTATTTTATGTTCTATCATGAGCATAAAATGTAAATATTAACAAAAACATTTGATACAAGATTCTATTCTTATATAATATTATTTTAAAAGTATTATTTTCTTCCTTCTGCTATTTGGACTTGGTATTTATTTATTTATTTATTTATTTATTTAAACAATTAATACCTATAAATATGAGAGGGAAAATTTGCTATTAACCTTAGTCCTTAGCAATGTATGTAGTCAAAGATAGAATGATAATAGATCATTAAATAGGTTTTTTTCAATAGCAACATCATTGGTTTGATCCCCAAAAATGGGAATCATATTTGGTAGAAAATGAAATTTAAACTTAAACACTAACGAGTTAAATAATCACAATTTCGAATATGAACAGTAAGATAAATATAAAAAATACTGAAATATAAATAAATAAATAAATAAATCTTTTTTCATTGCCTCCATTTCTTTCACATTTTAGATCAAAAATTTGTCTGCTGAAATCAACATTAACACTCAAATATGGGGCTGCCTTACGATTTGGAATTTCTTACGACGGGCAACCGTACCAGCCGACGGCGAGCAGCATTCGATTCTCAAGAAAAGAAACAGGATTCCGGAGCCTTGACTGATTCGATTGTTGTACAAAAACTAAATATTTCTCTAACAAAGTATATGATTGTAAGCCTATGTTGTAATAAAACAAGAATTGGTTATACTAAAAATTACATTGGCAGGTGATAGTCGAAAATGTCCGTCTTCATTCGATGTTCGGCCTTTTAGCTTTTACTATCCCCGAAGGGACCGGACATTTTCGACATCACCGGCCAATGTCGATCCAATCCGTGCAGACACGGACCACCCTGTGTTATGGATAGAGCTATGGCCTTTGCATGGAACAAAAAGAGAAACGCTTTGGTTAGCAAGGACCACTGTTAATGTTGCTTTATGCTTTTAGAACTCAACAGCTTAGATCTAGAAGACCAAAGCAAAATCTTCGGAATTATCGACCGACTGAGTAGATTGCGAGTTTGAGTAGATTCAGGTGCAATATCTGTTCAAGTCCGTTAGTTAGGGTTCGGATTCGAAGGAATCCAACTAAATTCGACCTGACCCGCCGGATAATTCAGTGCAAAAAAGCAGGCACTCAGAGATAAAGAAAGCATGCAATTTTCAGGAGTGCTTAAAACCAATGATGCTATGCTTCATGCATGCTTCAGACACTTTCATGTTTCCTTCCTTTCTTTAAGGTACAGCATGCTAATTTGATGCCAACTTTTCAGAAACAGCATTCTATAGTTGATGTTCAAGCCTTTCGTGTCATCGAGTCGAATGTCGTATCGGAAATAACTAGGAATACGAGGAAATGTCTGTATCGACTAAAACATCAATCATGCACCATCAGTCCTCAGAAAAGTATTTCAATCAGGACTGTAAGTTAATCGAGTTCGTTAGTCTATAGTATACGGAATCGAAACTAGTAAAGAAGGAACAGAAAGAACATATACATAATCTGTAGAGAAGGGACATACTTTTTCTTTTATAGATTAATCGAAATTATATACTTCGGAAAGGATGACATTTCATACCTAAAATACTACTGCAGGCTTCGATTACGAAACGCCTTTCATGTGTGAGTATTTTGTTGAACCTCCGTCCGTCTTCACGGGACTACGAGGATCAAAGAAAATACCCTACATGGCACTACATGTATTCATAATATCTAAACAATGTAATCAATCAAGATAAGAATTTCTGCACTGCAATTGCCACTCCACACAGTCCTCGAAGTCGAAACTGCTGGCACAATCCAGCAACACGTTTTGCTGATGTTCGTAGCGGCATATATAATTCAACCCGACTAGAAGCTCGCAGATGGCTGCTTCGGTCTTTTCCCTATCAGCAAAGTACAACGTCTGGAGAAGAAGAACGTTAGTCCGAGTAACGATTTGCTGCTGCTCGAAATTCCGCTCGCTTTGCCATCGAATCATGTTATGTGCCAGTGGTGCAAGCCAACTTAATATCCCGTCAAGAGTTTCTTTCCAATCGTGAGCCAACGGAGCATCGTATATCGCCAAGTTCTTGACATAGGACTTGAGATTAGTCCTCAGAGACAGTCTCAAACTTGTTGGTAACATCTGATACAAATCGTCTCGAGCTTCTTCACCGACCAAATGAGGGTAACGCAGCAACTTCTCGATGACAATTATTACATTAGCATAATGCAAGGCAAGAGCCGAACCTCCCACGGTGGAGGGTGTAGCATATAGAGCTAACCTACTTTTAGGACCAAATTGTGCATTACTCAACACACCACAATTGGATCGTCTGTGATCTCCGTCTGTGATCTCCGGCCGCTCTCTCTTCAGCTGCTCATTTGCAACACTACAACAACCTGAAATCCGACTACCTCGGTCATCATACTCAACGCTCCGATCATCATCGTCATTGTACCTCGAAGTTGAACTACTCAAACTAAGGCAATCAGTGAAAAGTCTTCCGGGAATAGTCCCACAAGGAAAACCGAAATCCTCCATCCTACTCAACCCGATTTCACCCTTCCGAAAATCGATCCCCCGGTGCTTCAAACTCACTCCCCTTTTCTCCACCACACCTACATTCCCCAACTGACCACTCCCAACACTACTACTCTTACTAAGAACCCGTTTCGACTGCCTAGAAACAACATCGACTCGATCCGAAAAGTGCCCATTAACCCTCCCAAATTCCCCAAAAACAGCAAGAATCCTAGCAAAAATAGTACAAACAGTCCTAGCCAACAACTCAACAACCTTATCAAATGTTTGGTTCCAAAGTGAAACATCCTTAAGATGCCTAACATCTTGTCTCTGCCAAATCAATTTCTGCTCAAAAGCTCTCTTACTTTCCTCATGTGGGTTTGCTTGAAACTTCTTAGTAGCTTGTTCTAATTCATTCAAAACCTCCATTTCATTATACAACTTTGCAGTCAAATGAACATACCTTTCCAATTTCCTAACCATTCCCTCCATATCTTTAACTAAAAACCCCAATGTTCTAACATCAATAACCCCATTCATAACATCTCCAAAAACATGTTCGAAACCTTGCAAAGCCGGTTCATTACATTTTTTGCCTAGTCTAGACACAACAGTGGCAACCCTGTTTAAGTCATCTAGTTTTTCAGCTAAAGCAAGTGAAAGAAGGTAATTCTCATCAGCTGAAACCAACTTGGAAATGCCTGGGGATTTCAAGATCTCGGATTTAAGCTTCGAGATCTCGGGTTCAGACAAGGATTTGTGGAAGTGGACGGTTTTGAACATGACATTAGCAACTTCAAACGACAAGATTCCAACAGTTTGGGGTTTTTTGGATGTGGGGTTGGTTTTTTTGGAAACATGGTCGAGAAGAAAGGCGTGTTTGAGATTGGAACTTACCTGGTTTCCCATTTTGAGTATCCAAGTTTCTGCTACCATTGCTGAAGAAGCTTGGGATGCTTTAAAGATTCTGACTTTGGGGTTTCAATGGCTTCAAACAGGGATTTTGATTGAGAATTAAAAATGGGGTTTTTACAAACAACAAGAATTGAATGAAAAAGGAGAAGACTTTGCTGTTTTTAAGTTTCATTTGAAAAAGACCAGATGATGGATGGTAGTATTTGAACGATCCTCTTGGTTTTACCATATATTTATTCGGATTGTTTTTTTATATTTTAAAAAATATTTTTAAGAAAAAAATAAAAAATCATTCACATACCTTTCGAGAGGTTCTCATAAAAAAGAAAATGTTATTATTTTTAGGGTAATTGTTCTATACACAAGCGCTTGTGGAATTTTTTTTACACAAGCGTCTTAATTTTAGGGGTTAGAGACTTCGTTTAGGGTTTAAAGTTTAGGGATATAAGTGTACTAGTTTTGAATTTAGGGATTGTTGATAGAATTTTGGGTTTATGGTTAAAATTTAGGGTTTATAGGCTAAAACCTAAATTCCTACCCATATTACCTTAAAACTAAACCCTAACCATAAACCCTAAATTCTAGCCATATATCCTAAATTCTAAACATGAACCCTAAATTCTAGACATTTACACTAAAACCCCTAAACTCTAAACCCTAAACCCTATAATTGAAGCGCTTGTGGAAAAAAAATTTCCACCGTCAGTGTATAGGATATTAATCCTTATTTTTAATAGATTTACTTTTTTATGAATTTTAATAGATTTAGGTTTGAATAAGTTGTTTACTTAATGTGCATGTACCCTATTAAATAATTAAAAAACGAATAAATATTATCATAATTTATAAGATCACATCATATACTAAACAAAATTCATAAATTATTATTAAGTAGAGAATGTCACAAAGTTGGGTATTTTGTCCGGTTAATTTTGTGGGATTTTTTATCTTGCGAAATGAGATGGTTGTTTTTTATTTTATGAACTAGAGATGTTTAATTATAAATTAAAAGTCGTCTGAAAAATACGATAATTTTAAGTAAATTTATGAAAGAAAGTCGTCTGAAACAGCTTAAGACAAACCATTTTTAAATTCTTTTATCGTTGTTTAAACATCTCTAATTCGTAAAATAAAAAAAAACACTACTCCATTTCATAAGATAAAAAGTCTAACAATAATATTATCTTGAAATATTGCCCACAAACATGGATAGACCGATGGGTTTGGCGGGGGCGGTCGTCCCCCTAAAAATTTGAAATTTCTATACAACTTTTAAAAAATTTAAAATTTTTCTATGTATTTTCTATTAAAAATTTATTTTCACCTCCAAATTTTATAAGTTCAACCTCTAAAAAATTTATAGGTTCACCTCTCAACCTAAAGTCCTACGTTTGTCCCTGCGGCCACAAAGTTGTTATTATTATTATTATTATTATTATTTAAAAAATAGTTTTCCATAATGAATGAGACAAAAGAAAGTGATTCTAATACCATATAATAAATAGCTTGAGATATGCATTCATTGCGTTGAGGGCTCACTTTTATGTATTTTGGTTGATAAGACCACCTAAAAGATAAAGAATTAATGAGGGAGTAGATTTAACCACAATTATTTTTATAAAAAGATTGGCAATTTTTAACTTGAAAAAAATATATTATAACTTTTATGTTGTAGTTGTTAATATTCGAATTTAAATTTATTAATACACAAATTAATTAGATTAAATTTTATTTATTTCAAAATATTTTGAGTGGGTGAAAACAAAAGTGAAGCAAAGTACACCCAAACCAACACATCTAGAAAGTAGTTGGACTTAATTCTAACCAAAAAAAATATTACAAATATTTTCAAACAAAGAGCCAAAGAACATGAATGCTTTGATGTAGCCACATATAAAGGTAAGTGCATTAGATTTGTCATAAATGATTAGTTAGTTTTTATATTATCGGTATTTGATTTATTAGTCGAATAATTTAAATATGATATTGTAGAGGTTCATTATAAGAACGATTCTCTCAATCTAATTATCTTCATCCACAATGCCAAGATTTGAACATCTATTTTGCTTGAGAGACCTAATACTTCACCTTGCTAAAAAGACTAATAATTAGGAGTTATTTTTTTAAATCGAACCCAAATAATTTATTTGATTATCTAAACATTCTCCAAAAGGAAAAAAGATTAAAAATAATAATCATCCAAAAAGTCAATTTATGAGCAAATTTCTATATGCATACACACCAATGGAGGGAAATGTAGGGCAAGAGGAATGTTGATTGTGGGACCTTTTAAAAGAAAACTTTCAATTGCAAGTTTGAAAACTATGGGATTGTCCAATTGTTAGAAGATTTAGGTGTTTACTTGCTCCTCATAAATGGTATTAGTTTACCAAAATTGATAAAAACTTGATGGTGATTTGTTAAATTAAGTTATTCTAAACAAATTTAAATCAATGAAGTTATTGGTATGATCAAGAATGGTCTATGTTGTTTAAAATTTTATTGACACTAAATTTCATGCACAAATTTAACAATCCCTTGAGCAAACACATTTGGTCGGCTGGTAAAGTTTATTATTTTTGTTCTCTCATATTTCTTTAGGTCATGGGTTCTAGACCCACCAAAAGAGTTCTCCTTTCCTTAGGATTAGATTAAAATTAAGATTTATCAAAAAAAAATTGTGCAATCCCTTTTTTTCATACTTAATTATGTTAAAATAATCTTATATTGTAGTAATTAAATAATGGGTAAAATACACAAATGACATTAAACTATGTTAAAATAATCCTTTTCGCCACCAAACTTTCAAAGGTTATAAAATGATCATTAAAACTTTGATTCGGTAAGCTTAAGGATCATTTTATAACAGTTCAGTAAGCCTATATAACAATTTTGTATATTTGAAAGAAAAAAAAATCTAATGGCAATCTCATAAATGAATCAAAAGTTTAATTATCGTTTTGTAACATTTGAAGTTCAATGACAAAAAAACAATTTCAACATAGTTAGTGATCATTTATGTACTTTACCATTTAAAAATTAATGTGATGATTTAAATTAATAATTTGTATAATCAAAAGATTAAAAAATGGAAGAATTAAGAACTAATCTCTTCTTTTGGCATTCAAGCTACTTTTGATAAAAACACAAAAGAACACCCTTCTTTTCCACATCTTTTTTATCTTTTCATTTTCCCCTATGTAATCCTTAATCACATGCTTACATTGGGAAATAAGAAAGATCATTCAATGTAAAGTTTAGTATAGCAACATTTGTGTCTTGTACTTGAAAAAAGAGAGACAATTTTTGGTAAATTTTACTTATTATTTAAGAACTCGATTCAGTTTAATTTTATATATAATCAGAATCATGTGTCTAACCGATAACAAGAGTTTAAATAAAAATAAGATAACTGTATAATGAAAGGACCCTTAATTTAACTTGTGTACTTGTTAATTCATACAATTAAAAAGCACTTAAATGAAGTACTCCTTTTTCAAATTATAACTTCTAGTAAAGCACAATGATTAGAATCTTGGGTCTAAGCTTTTAAAAGGAAAAAATGGATGAAAAATGATCATAAACAAAGGGGGGGGGGGGGGGGGGGGGGGGGGAGGAATTGTCAAAAGTTAACCAATAGTGGAGTTGTTAGCTTATTGAGGACCACAAAAACTAGCCACGTGGGTTAGCCAACCTAACAAAAACGGGTCAATTTAAACTATATTTAACGTATGATATTGTGACAAACATATTTAATAAATATAAGGAAACATAAAGAAAGTATTAAATAGTCCGGTTCACCACGACATCTGTGGTCTCAGCTAATAAGGTCCATTCATCTTATAATAACTTCTAAATAATTATTCACTTTTTATTTACATGTAAGAAAAATGTGAAGATTCACTTTGAAAAAATTGAAATTGATAAACTTTATTGGTTGAAACTACGGATGATGTGGTGAGCCGAGTCTGTTAGTTTTCAATACACTAATTCTTATCATTTGTATAAGATTTAAACTAATTGAGTCTTAATTTGATTAATAGTGTTGTTAGTATAACATTTAATAAGACATTGATTCGAACGTACTTAAACACATAATATCATATATTCACATAATTATATATATATAAAAGAAAGGTTTCCCATGTTTCTTCCACTAATATAATTACATGCCTAACTAACATATAGACTGGCTCCTTGTTTATGACCATAAAGTTGAGAATCATGTTGCTTTTCTTTTTGTACTTTGTTGGGAATTGTTGCTAGGGTCCCAAGAACATTAAGTTGAAGAAATTGGACCATTTTTCTTCTTTCTATTCTCGATTCGATTATTTATATTTATTATAATCACTAACATTCAATTCATTAGTTGATTAATCCGAATCGGATACTGTAAATGTCTATTACAGAGATAACCCTCGCAATCTAATTTAGTTCATTCACAACGTCATCTCTAGCCCTGCTTAAGAAATTCAATAATTTATATATCTATATTGTAATTATGCTTAAGGAATTCATGTTGTGTAAATTTCAACGTGTCCAATACAATTAGATATCCTTTTAAAATTTTATGTTATGGTCCTTCTCTTTCTTTCTTCTTAAAAATGAAAATATAAAATCATTTAATTTACTACCCAAGAAAGGGACTAAAAACAATATCAACAAAATCATGGGTAATTTTTTTTTATCAAAATCAAATTTACATGAAAAAAGAAAATATTTCTCGAATTTCAATCACAACATTATAACCCTTCACTATTATTGACAGGATGCCATTTTAATCCTTCTCAATTATATCTAGTTCAATTTAACCCTTGTTAAATGATTTTTTTACTTTAACCCCAAAATTTTACACTTCTATTAATTCGGCCCTTAAACCCTCGAAATTAATGCCATTCTTTGATCGAAAGGGGGACCCTTTTTTCTCAACCTATCCATTCAACGTGTGAGAAAAGAACAAAATTTAGTGGAGAAGATACGTTACGTACTCTCCACTGCTTTTCGCCTGTATTTTTGTGTTTGGATTTGGACTCTTTTTGTAATGTGTAAGGAATTTTAATGGAGAATTTATCAAACATTTTGATGCAAAAGTAATAGTGAGTGTCCCTTTCATGGATGTTGATAGTATTTTTTCTTTTTTGAATTCAATGAGTAGTCTCGGTAGAAAAGAAAATGATGTTTATTCTAGAAGACTCGAGTTCAAGCAATTTTGTCTGTAACGGTCAACATGTGTGTGTCTTATCAAATGCGGAAGAAAAAATATGAACATATAAATATAAAGATTATTATCCTATACACTGGCGGTGGAAACTAAATGTTTCCACAAGCGCCTTAGTTTTAAGGTTTAGAGTTTTAGGTGTATGGATTTAGAATTTAGAGATAGTGGTCAGAATTTAGAGTTTAGGGTTTAGTTTCTAGGTTAATATGGTGGGGGTTTATGTTTTAATATATAAACCCTAAATTATAACCCTAAACTGTAAATTTCAAACACAACCCCTAAATTCAAAACACGTACGCCTAAACCCCTAAACCATACACCCTAAATTAAGTCCCTAAAACTAAGGTGCTTGTGAAAATTTTTAGTTTCCACCGCCGGTGTATCAAATAATTACCCTAAATATAATACCTTATAATCATCTTAAAATTATTCGGGAGTTCGACCGAAGATTATTCCATACATAAAAGGATCTAATGTCACATCTTATTATACACCAAAATTAAGAGGGTCAGAAAAGGACTTCAAGCCCCATAAGTAATCAAGCCCAAGTGCCGGCCCAACCTTTTATAATAAAAAAAGAAATAATAATAATAAGGTCGATAAAACTTTATCTTAATTGACATCGTTATTATTCAATATTTTGAAAGTTCCTTAAACGTACAATTGTCTCCTACTTAAGAGTTGAAATTATGAATACTTTTTTTTAACAACACAAATTAGATTAAGAAATCACAATATATCTGATTTATTTACATTTTTAAAATATTAGTTAATGACAAAAATGAAGCGATCGAGCAAACTCTGGTATATTTTACTCAGGAATTTAAATTACGGTCTCGATTCTCGAACATAATTTTAATCGAATCGTGTTCGTCATGGTTAAAAATAAATCTTATTATAATTTATGACAGTGAATATTAACAACCAATTGAAACTGTAAAACAATAATTATAACATTATGCTGTGTTCGTTTATTTAAATCTCTGATTAAAATAAATCGAAAATTTGTGTAATTTGATGTATTTGAAGAGAACTCAGAAAATACAAGAAGTAAGGTAAAGACTTAATGTCACATGGATTTAAGTCGTCCGTTTTAGACTCATCCATTCAAATATTCAATCTAAACTTTGATATCCAAAAAATTTTGATATTTAATTTTTTTTAAATTATTATCCAAAATTTCGAATCGCATTCGACAGACAAATATTAAGATAATGAATTCTATATAATTTGAAGAACAATACTTTTCCAAGTTCCAACTAATTTTGATTATTATAGCCTTGACCATTCAAACCAGATCTGGTCATGGCAATACCCAGAAAACAAATCAAGTCGGCACCTAATCCATTTTACCATTTCTCTTATTTATTATTGTCTCCTTTGAATTGAAATGTCAATTCCGTTTGTTACCTTTCATTTTCCGTCACTTTCTCACTTCCCAAACAGAATAAAAGAATATGCTAAACGAAATCGAATGGAAAAAAAATGCAAAACTGTGTCGAATCGATCCGTTCGAAACTTAAAAAGAAGTATAATACTTAATATGAACAGATTATACAAAAATGGTGACGTGTTGTACGTTGAACGAAAACACGCTCAACAGACGCCGTTAGATCTAACTAATTTTTTTTCTTCGTCTTGGTATATGCAACTAAACCGGCACAAACGACGGCACCAACGGTGACGGCTCGTAACAAAACGGCGCCGCTGGATGCTGCCACATCTTGAACACAAGCTTCTCAGGCTCCGTTTTCTGGATCTGTCGCGGCTTCTGTTCGTGACGAGGTGGCTCTTCCCTCGGCCTCCGATCAATCGAGGGAGGCGAAGAAGCGAGCGGAGATAAGAGAGGGATCGCAATGTTCCAGCTCGAAACCGGACTGATCTGTAAGGAAGCCGGAGCACGGCGTTGAATTCGGCTGGGCTGCCGCATGGCTCCACCGTTGGCGGCGGTGATTTTCTTCGGCGAGGTTGACATGGACGGTAATCTAGGGTTTCTGGCGAGAGTAAAATAATTTCTTTTTTCTTTGTTGGAAGAGGGAAATTATGAGAGTTCCAATTGAAGCGTGGCTTTTGTAGGGTTTTTATAGGAAGAAGAGGGGCGAGTGGAGCGCACGTGACAAGGATTAGCTTAGCTGGCTGTTTACCCTTTACGGCTTGTGTTTGGCTCAATTTTTTTCTTTGACTTTGACTGAATTTTTTTAGAATATTCCCTTTACTTGCCTTATTTTTTTTCTTCTTTTTTTCTATTTATTTTTTAAAAATAGTTTCTATTGATATATAAAATTTAGCAAGAAAGCTCATAACAATTTAAATTTTATTATTTACCTCGAAAATGTAATATTTCTCTTTTAAACAACACAATAAAAACGACTCGTCGGGTTACGATTGAGCCTGACCCCACAGCTCGCAACTAAATACCGGTAGTAGGGTAAGGTCAGTGTTCTCAACACGCCACTAGATTTGGACCACCCAATAAAGATGAGCAAAACTCGATTTACCCGGAAAAAAAAATCAACTTAACTTTGAAAAATAATAACTTAATTTAACTCAAATTATAATTTTGATAAGAACTTAAAGATTCGGCTAGACTCAAATTTTATAAATTTAACTTTAAAAACTTTCAAATAGAATTCGTAATTTAACTAACTCGAAACTTTTTTATTCAATCCTACCACCCAACGCGAACGCCTACCTGGACCATATATACCAATAATGCTTCAAATAGACGTTGCCACAAATATTTCATCATGATATTGTTTCTTTAATTGTTTAATTTTGAATTTCACCCCTCTAGTATACAAAAACAGAAGTTAGTCCCTTTAGGAGCTATATTAGTATATTAAAATCTTTGAGGAGTTAATTGTTAATTTTCCAAAATTGGTGGTAAAACCGCCATTTCAGAACCTTCCAAAGAAGACTAAACCGCCATTTCAGAACCTTCCAAAGAAGACTAATTGCCATTTGATATAATATAACCAAAATTTACAAAAATGGGCTTCAAAAGGACTGTACTAAAAAGAAGCCCCCCCCCCCCCTAAAAGCAGTTTTTTTTTTCATTTTAGTCCCTCTTAGTTCACAAAGTTAAAGGAATAAATCATCTGAAAAGCATTTTGAGCTCTTCAATCCTAGCTGATCTGACTTCTTCATCAGTTAAAGCACCTGCAATCATCCTCTCCTTCCTTGCCTGAACTTGTTGCATCCTTTCTTCCACTGTTTCCTGGGATCATCATCATCGTCATTTGTCCGATTCGATGAATTTTACCGAGAAAATAAGAACATGTCAAAGTTGACAGAAACTCACCTTAACAATGAACCTTCTAACAGAAACTGTTCTCTTTTGTCCGATTCGATGAATTCGCATGATTGCTTGTTCCTCGACTGCAGGATTCCACCAGGGATCCTACAAAGGGTTGAACATAAGAATTTGATTCTCTTGTTTTACATGTTTCGAAAAAAATGTGGAATTTTACCATTAGGAAGACATTAGATGCTGCAGTTAAGTTCAGTCCTACACCACCAGCTCTCAAAGACATCAGCAGAACCTACAAACATGAAAAAGAAGGTTAAAAGAATCGATTCGATTCGATTTCTAATCAGAATTTTCTTCAGCTGGGGATTTACCATTTTCTCTTTTGTGTCATTGAACTCTTTCAGAACTCTCTCCCTTTGTTTTTGAACCAGTTTCCCATCAAACCTTAAGAATCCAATTCCTCTCCTCTTTAATGGGATCTCCAAGAGGTCTAGAAACGATGTCCATTGGCTGAACACGATGCTCTTTTCACCGGAGCCTGACCGGCAAATGCATTCTAAGCACTCTAGAAGCTTTGAAACCTTTGATGACTCTTTCCACTTGTTCTCAACATCAACCCGGAACTTGTTTTCAGTTGGACATGTAATGAGATCAGTTTTCTTCAGCACTGTCCTGCAGATTGGACATAATCCGACTACTGGTGTCCGCCAACTCGAGAGGAGACATTCCCTGCACATCCTGTGTGCACAAGGTGTGAGGACAGGATCGTCTGCAGACTCCAAGCATATTGGACATTCTGTGTTTTCACCCCTCCGGATACCGTCCACAACTTCTTCAATGTATGCTTTGGTTGGGGCATTTTGATTCGGAGTGATGGAATCGGAGTGAGTTTCAAGGAACCTTCTTGCAAGTTTGTTCAAGTCCGAATACTGCTGCGAATCAGCTCGACTGCATATATCCCGAAGCCAAAAAGAAAGGTTAGAAAGGGTGGCTGCAACATTGCCTCATTCGAAGTTCATGAAATGCATTACTTACCTCATAACAAGAAAAGGGTGGTTGCAACATTGCCTCAATCGAAGTAATAGCTCGAGAATGGATGCATAATTGTGAAGAACCTTGCCTTGAGCAACAAATTGATCAAATTGAACCTGTTTAAATCAAACATAGATGTTTTAGCTTCGAAAATCAAGAAATTGTTGTGCGAAAGAAGTTTGTACACATACTTTAGATCTTTTGAATAGAGCATCATAGAAATCGCGCTCAGCTTCCGACTGCTCACACTCAATGACTTGGATATCAGTAGGAGGAAGAACAAGAATTGGCCTAAAAACATCAAATGCATGAAACAATGAAACATCGAGATTTTAAATGATGATTTTCGGTCAGCAGGAACGAAGAACCGAAGGTTGAATGGAGCTGAGAGGTGCTCACCTTCCTTCTTTATCCTTCGTTTCCTTTGTTCTTCGCAACATCAGCAGCCTTAATATAGCTTTGATCCATTTTAATCCTGTTGGATTACCATTCTCATAAGGCCCTTGAATCTTCGCCTTCCACCTATATAAATGCAGACGACATCACGAACAGAGAAATATATAGGACTATTGCAATCATAAGGTGCCAAGTAGAAAGAACTTGTTTATACCATGCCCAATTGCACCATGGTTCCACATGCAAGAAGCACAGAAGGCTATAGAGATCTTCCAAATTGTTCTGCAAGAAACAAGGACAAAGAAAAAAAATTAAGCACATGGCTATCATGGAAGAGTTAAGCATTAAGGGCTAAAGCAAACCTGAAGCGGGGTTCCGGTGAGACACCAACGGCAGTGTGCAGACAACGCAAAGCAAGCTCGAGCTCCTACTGTTTTTGAGGATTTAATTGTATGAGCTTCATCTAAAACCACCCTATACCAGTCGATCCTATGGTAAATGCTGTTCTCGGCATCCTATATCAAAATGTCCACATAATCAGTCTTAAGAGTAACTTAGAACTTAAGACCATCAAAATAAGTATTCTCTTACACTTTTATAAGCAGCAGTTAGGACCCCATATGTCGTCTAGACCACATCATGCTCGGAGATCACCCTGGGATCATTGGTTCTATCACCGCCGTAGTGAACAAAAATAGATAGCGTTTCAGGCCTTGAGTGAGTTTCAAGTTCATCCTGGAATTTCACTAGAACACATTAGATACCGCATAAGGCGCATAACATTGAACCGACTGTTTGAGTAAAGAAATCACCTTCCACTGGCTTAACAAAGCCATGGGACAAACAATAAGAGTGCCTCCCTTTGCTCTGCGTGGAGCATTTCCATAAGCATCTTTCTTGTATGTGGTTCTGCTATCATCAGCTTTTCCCGAAACAGTTTTTTCATTATCAGGATTTCCTTTACCGAGCCTTGAAAGGATTAGAGCAATTGTCATCACAGTCTTTCCAAGACCCATTGCATCCGCTAGAATCTGCGAATATACTTGTCTAGTTAGAGCTGAAAAATAATCTCATTGCCAGGACAATCCCAATCTAATGTGATAAATTTTGTGCGGAGTAACTTACTCCTCCTCTCGCCATCTGCCTAGCACTTGGGAAATGAACTGCGGCTTCTCCGGAGAAGACATTTACATAGATTGAGGAAGCCCTTCTGCAAGAAAGCATGCACACATTCATGTTACAGATTACCTCACTAAATGGCTAAATGTTTTATCAAAGTTCACAATTCAAACAACATACGTACTCGTCACATATGCGATATGCAGACCAGCATGGATGAAGAGTTTGTGCAGCTTTCTCGGCATCAATTCCTTTCTCCCACTGAGACATCCAGTAGAGAGCTTGTTTCTGATACGGCCTCAAGTTACACGTGAGTGTATGCGGAGGCTCCATTTCCTAAAAGATTACAAAAGAATAAGAAAACATAGACTCATAGAGCAGAACTTTGTTAGTAAATTCCCAAACCAGATGCTTCGGAGTCCCTTACCTCCAAATTGTATGTGTCTGCAGCACCAACAATCTTATTCAATGATTTTTCTGAAATTGCTTGTTCATCTTTACCCTGCTGTTGACAACCCCTCATTCGCTTTGCCGCAGGCAAAGCTGCTGCCACGTCACCATCCTGTCATAATCAACAAATGTTGTCAATTTTATGTCTGTCAAGCTCAATCACCGGTGACGAAAGCCAATGTGCAACTATGTGCATCAACTAAATACACATGAACTTCCATGTAGAACCTATACATAGACACATGCTAAACCAAGAACCTATACATACACATCAACTAACATGCAAAGTTAAGACAAAATTAAACATACTTCTATACGGAGAACACGCTTCCCGGAATTCAATTCCTCTGGAGTGAAGTCAGCCTGATAGTGAAGCAACAAAAACAATTTCACACATGATAAACCACAACAATGTTATAGCAAGAACCATAAAGTATCATCAAACCAGATAATCGGGGGAATGTTAATGCACCTTCTGATATGGTTTTATTTTAAGGTATCTGAATAGATTAAGCAAAGGGCTAAGCGTAGACTCCATGTTCCAAGGTGCATCAAACATCCAGGGAGACTGATCACCCGATGCGAATACCGAACTGTGAATGTAGAAGCTGCCAAACATGATAAAACAGGACAACATAATTAGCCATCACCCAACATTATTACAATCAGTAAGAAAAAGATAAATCAAAATCTCACCTCACAAATAGCATGATTTCTTGCATTATACTAAGTGTTGCTGGAGCAGCTACACATCGACCGATAACTTTAACCTTAGTCGAATATACAAGTGGATTCACCCATTTTGCCCAATCCATCGGAAGCCGACCAATCTATATAATTCAATAATTCAATAACAAAAATTAGATTAAACAAACATTACTCTTTATTATCTCAAATTAAGTACTGGTGAAATAAACTAACCTCTCCACAACGCTTAGTGGAAAATCGAACAATGGACTGAAGCTTGTGGCTGGCTCCTGGAGAAGGGAAAGTGAAGTAAACAATCTCATTATCCAACAATTTGCTGTTCCCTTTTGTTGTCGAAACAGCACTAACTATTGTCCTTCCGACCAAAAACCAGTCTGGGTCCTCGGGGAAATCCCCATCTTCCACTAAAACACCATTCACTCTCCTCTCTTGAGGTAACTCTTTCTTTACATCGACCAGTTTCTGTGAACATTCGGAATCAGATTCCTTTTTCAACAATGGAGGGTCTTGAAAAACCTCTTCTTTAATCTGGGTTTTGCGAGTCTGGTCCAAAGATTGAACCTTTGGCCATAAATGTTCCTTCTCGGCCGCTACTTCCACCGTGGGAATCAAACCCAAACCTGGCTCCTCCTTCACTTTAACCTCCATGGGAGCGCCACTCTCGAGACCCAAACCGGGCTCTACCTTCACTTTCAAAAGAGGCTCGTGCTTCAGTCCAGCTAGAACCGGCTCGGATTCTTCAGACGGACCATGGGAGCCGATCAGGGCGGTGGAAACACGAAAGCCGGTCGCGGTCACCATTCGATTAACAGTATTTGCTCGGAGACTTGAATCAGGGCCGTCGGGGTGCAATTTAACGACGGAAACAACGTTGTTGTCCATGGCTGATTGGACTTGTTGAATCCTTTTGGCTTCTACAGAGTCTATATCCATGGCCTCCATATCTGATTAACTTAATACAGATATGAAGAGGAAAACGAAGAAGCAATATAGCTGAGAAAGCTGGGATTTTGGGGGGTTAAAATTGTGGGAAAATGAAGGGTTTGGGAGGGTTTAGTATTACATGGAAACTAAGTTTGGCGCGAAACCTTTCTACCGCGCTGGGATTTTCGCGGTTAAGTTTTTTTAATGAAGTTTCAGGCGCCAAGGAGGTGGGTTAAAAAGGGTAAGAAATTTTTATTTATGATTTTACCAAATAGAGGTTACTTTTTTATCTAATTAAAATTTTATGATAAACATGTTACATTCTTTTAAAGGAAATAATTTAGTCATTTTATTAAATTTTTGTGACATACATGTTATCATTGTTAGTGAGGTATATATGTAACCCCCTTAGCCCGGTCTAGACGTTTGACCCGAACTACGAAGATTATACGGGGAAAATCAAAGTCAACCCGAAAGTCAATCTTGATTAACGACCCTTTTTTATTTATCTTTTTCTAAATGCATATTAAGCCTATGTGATTTCACAAGAGTCATAGGAGAGAGGGACACTTCGCTCGGATAACATTTAGGGACTCAATTACGCGATTTACACTTTTAGGGATTAAAACGTAATTTTTAAAAAATATAAGGACTTAATAAATTTTAAGCTTACCATTATGTAATTAGTCATATTACATGCTTCTCTGTCAAATTTCAACTAAAAATGACATTCCAAGCTCAAGCAATTGCATACACAACATTCGGGACTAAAATGTAAAACATGGAAACTTTAAACAATTCAAAATCATCATCCAACGGTCAACCGTTTCGAAACACCAAACCTTGTACCGAAACACCCATATCAAAATAGTGTTGACCGTTTCGGTACTCGGGTGTGTTCCGAGACCAGTATCGGAACAGGCCTCTCCAGTAGCCAAACTGTTCTGAAACGCTATGACCATTACAGGCCTCCGTTTCAAAACACGTAATGGTGTTTCGATACACTCTGCACTGTGACAACAAAAATTACTGGTTTTTCATACTCGAATCGACCCCGAAACATGCCACATCATGCATACATCAAGGAAACATATCAACAATCATCATAACGAAGCAATAGCCTAAACATAGCAACCAACACATAACCAAAGGCACTAAAGGCATACTCCCTAGTTTACAAAAATCAAACCAAGTCAAAACTCCAAAGGCCGTTTACAATTCAAGTATAATCAAACCAACATGCTTAAAGTAAAAGAAACATTCTCAAACATTCGAAAGTATAATTTTCCACCCATTACCTCTTATTACACTAAGGGTGAACCACATACACTTTTTAGCAAAAACTTTGGATTCCTCTTGCCCTTGAGCTGCCTCCAAATGTTCAATTTTTTGCATTGGTGAAACAAACGAGCGTAAGCATAAAGATTAGTGAGGAACGCTAAACAACATTCATCACTGCATAACTTAAGTTTACAAAATCATCACTTTACAATACGTGCCCTTTACAAAGCAAGTCTTCTCAAGACTTCAATGCACTTTTGAAACCTGATGCACATATGCATCAATATACAACAACAAATAAACTTTTTCTCATGCTTTAACAAGCATCACAAGCATTCTTGCATCATACACATATTTCTCATGTACTCTTGCGTCACTTAAAAGTATCTCATGCTTCACTTAGATCATTTACATTACATTGGCTTTCAAGTGATAGTTTACAAATCATTTCAACACAAGACACAATCGGATACGCGGATTACCAGCGTTGTCCCTCACGCTTCATACAAACTACCGAACTACACAAGGTGGAGACAAATGACACAATCACAACCTCTAAACACTTGTGATGAAGACTAATGGCACAATCACAACCCCTCAACATCACTCATCGGTAGTTGTATAATTCCACTAACGAGAGTATGGGACACATACACAAGACTCACACACGGGACTAACCATTTACCGTTGTGATCTTAACATCAATCGTTATAGTACTTGGATGGAGATTACGGCACAATCACAACCCCTCAACATCCAAGGCGACTTTATTCACGGTGCACCCATCCTATAGCCGACTAACTATATCCGATTAAAGTAACCAAAAATCATTTCATCACTTGCCAATATAATCATTTTATACACATTAATCCACTGTTTTTCAAGCATAACCACAATGTCATTTCCACAAGCATACATGCTTAAAGTCATATGCATTTTCAAATGAAAACCAATGATCACTTACCTAGTGCATCCTTATCAAAGTGACATTAAAATTCAGCATTAGACCATGCTTAAAACAGTAAACAAATCCACTCTTATATCAAATGCATTTTCAACCAACTTAACACATCTTCAAAAGAGGGATTACCGAAACACTTACACTTGAGCTTAGTTAAGTGTATCAAGCTTACACTAAGCTCCCAAGAGCACGCTCAAAGCGTTACAAAAGCAAGAAATTGTATTTCCACTCATCGGTACGCGAAGCCTTGTTCACCGACACGAAAATTACACCTCCGGAGCTTCCAAAAGCACCTCGTTAGCTTCCGGATCAAGATCCCCTGTTTTCACAACATCAAAACAGAGATCTAAATGCATTAAAATACATTCTAACACCAGTAACAATCCTTAGATTCGTTGCCCACTCAAACAACACCAAAATACCCTTTCAACACAACCGAAAATTCAATCGATTGCCTCCTAAACCAAGCCCATCCATCATGCAACACTTCCAAAGCATTAACAACATCGAAACACATCTAATCAACATCCTAACACATCATTATACCTCCAGCCAACAAGATTCCATCATTCCACCCCAAAATCACACTTAAAACTACCAAGAAACTCAAGGATATCAAGAATTTCGGGATCTATGTTATTAGCATATCCTTTTAACATATAAATCAACTTAAAAATCAATTAGAATCAACACAAAACAGTGTCCAACTCATTAAGTTCGAAAATTAAGAATTACATCACAATTTTGCAAGATTTTTCTCTTAACTATATTGTACAAAAGCTCTCTAAAGATTCTAAGATCTTGACTCCCTTCTTGAAAATAGCATTTTCCATAGTTTTAAAACTTTACAATTTGGTCACTACTCAAAATGTCCACTTTTCAAAACTCTTTCTGTAAAATTGATTTGACCATCCTCTTAATTATATTTTTATAGGTTTTTACCAATTTTATCACAATTTTATCCTATCTCGATCCTTAATTTCTTAAAATCACCTTACGTGATTCGAACCGTTCTCGACCGGTCCGATCCGATGTCTAAAACATCTAGACCCAAAACCAGGGCGTTACAATATATTTTGGCTAATTTATGTTTATTTATTTGTTTAAATTAAAATCTCTAGCTTTATTCATTTTGGAGTTAGAAATTGAAAATGAGTTGTTGGGTTGCTTTTATTTTTTTAGTTTGATTGGATTTTAATTGAATTTTACTTGTTGAAATTTGTGTAGTAAAAATAGTATATTTTTAGAGGATTTACTAAGGATTTGGTTGTAAATTAGAAATTGATTTGCTTTAGCTTATTCAAGATTCTAATTTTGTTCATATAAAAATTTCTAATTTTGTTATGTTTTTTACATTCTATTGGAAATTAGCACATTTTCTTTCTGTGTGTGTTTATGGAGAATTTGAATGGAATGAGAAAAAATGATTTGTTTTAATTTCAGGATTGAAAAATGAATTTTTAAAAATTTAAAGGTGAAATTAGAAATAAACATGTTTAGTAATGACCATAATAATTAATTTTTAAAACCAGGGATCAAAAATGTACATGGGATAAACGTAAGTGGCTATTGTAGTAGTCTACTTTTATTTTTTCTGCTGCCAAATCAGCAAGCCGTCAACGTTTAACGGCAATAAATGCCTGGGTGACCAAAAGTTTACACCTCGAAAATGTAAGTGACCTTACTGGTCGTTTTTCAGAATCGGTGGTCAACTCTATAATGAGAGAAACATAAGTGACCATTTCAGTAGTTAACCCTTGTTTAATCGTAAGAATCGATCCTAAACTTGCAACTCAACGTAACATAAAGTTTTGATTATAAACTTTGTAATATCATATACTTTACCTTATTTCCAAGATTTGGAGGAATACAAAGTTGTGTATAAAAACCATAGTCTGTTGCCTCTCAAAACCATTCTCTGCTAATCTCAGACACATAATCACATTTAGAGTTGAAACAGAAAGAAAAGAAAAATGGAGATGGAGGCTCGCAACTTTGGGGTTGATAAGGCTTGTGATGCTTGCATGCTACTCATCCTTGTTGTTGGCCCAGTCATTGTAAGGGGTGCGAACTATCACGAAACTGAACTGAATGATATCATATCCGAAATAACTAAAACTGAAATAACTTGAACCGAACCCGAACCGATTGACCCGTTTATCAGTACCCCTCTGTAAATATTTTCTACTTTGATTTAACTTTGTAGTTCCAAAAATGCTCATCAACAATATTAATTCTGTTTTTTATTTGTTCCATTTTCTACAAGGTTCAATGGGGATGGATCCAAGTAGCAGATCCAATTAAAAGGACCTAAATAAACATAGTTGGGCTTAACCAATCAAAGAAAGACCCAAATTCTAGCTTGTGTGGACTAGATCAGGTTTCTCCCCCTTTTAAAACGGTGACGTTTCATGGTCTCTTCCCAAAGTTGCATTATTTTCAAAGGTTCCACTTAGGGGTGATAATGAGCTGAGCTGAGCCCGAGCCTGCCAGGCTCGATTCGGCTCGAAAACAGTGTAATTGAGCTCGGCTCGAGGCTCGCCGAGTTCGGAATTTTAGGCTCGAGCTCGGCTCAAAAACAATACTATTGGGCTCGGCTCGGGCTCGAAGCTCGTCATGCTCGGCTCGAAATGAAACAAAATTGCTATATTTTGTAATAAAAAAATTTGTTAAAAGTCAATTTCATAACCAACAGTGAAACGAAATTTAATGATCAGAAAGGAAAAAAGTGTCAAAAATTAGATTAATCCAAATAACCAATAAATATTTTATAATACAAACACATAATTAAAGAAAATACAAAATCAAGCAACAACCAGCTAAAAAAATGCCCAATTTATTTTAGCTAATTTACTTTTAGTTGGTTTTTCCTAATTTATTTTATTGTTTTTCTTTTGCTAAACATATTACTTTTAGTGCATATGTAGATTTCGAGCTTGTTCACGAGCTTTTCGAGCTGAGCCTGAGTAGGCTCAGCTCGACTTGTTAAGGTTTCGAGCCGAACCCGAGCCCAAGTTGAGCTCACTTGAGTCGAGCTTTGACCAAACTGAGCCCGAGTAGCTCGTGAGCCGGTCAGACTCATTATCACCCCTAGTTACACTCTACTACTGTAAAATTGAATTAATTTTGGGATTCCGGGTTTCAAAATCCATAGCTCGATTTCTATATCTCACTATAGTAAATATGAAAATAGCATGTTAAAACCTTTTAAGCGTTTTGAATCGTTAAGATAATCCCCAAATATGTTATACATGATAATTTAGTCCTCTCACCTTGCATGGATGAATGTTTTGGTGCAATATTTGCGTGTATGATTCGTTTTAGTTTCGATTTCGAATAATATTAGTCTCTGATTAATCGATTTGACATATTCATTTCGATTTAAGTTTGAGTCGGATTTAAAATGTTATACTTATTGGTGTCTTAGTTAGGTTTAGTTGATTATAAGACTACATCAAAATTTAATATTTTATCATAAGTCAATACAGGTCACCTAAAAATTTAATTTCAGTATTCATTATGTACATAAAACTTCAAATATATCTCAATTATAACACGTGATCCTAATATTATATTTATTAATATTAATCAATGATTATAACCTATTTATATCGAAAAAATTAGTCAGTCGTTTAGCATCGAAACTTGTAAAAAACACAAAAATTCAACCTAAAAATATTATCAAAAATTTTAATATTTTAAGTTATTGGACAAATTTCGAAACTTGTCGTCTTTTAACCGCACCCTAAATGTGCCGCACCTCATACCTACCTTAAAAACATATAAAAAGTCTACGGAAAACTAATTTATTAATTTCTTTCAATAAATTTTGGATCCCAAAATCCCAATTGATTATGGTAATATAAAAATAAAAAGTGCTTAGCTAAGATCTATTTGTCATGTTTTGTTATTATTGTTGGCTTTTTTAAGTGGAAATTATGCCCTGGTTTCATGCTATTTTTTAATAAAGAAAACCGAAAAGGGGCTATGTGCACTTATATTATTCACTCCTTTTCAACGCATTCAAAATTTAATATTTAAATTACTCAAACAATGAACTCACCAAGTGATTCAGGTTTCACGTGATAAAGAATGATATGCTATTTTTAAGTGATTCGAATGCAAACAACGTGTATGTGAAATTATTTAAATTAAGATTAGACTAAAATAATTCCACCAAAAGTTATTTTTTTAGAATACTCAAATTGGAAAAGTTTTGTTTGCAATGAGTGCATGAATTTTTTTAAGGACATGACATATACTATCACGAAATCATATTAAAAATATTTTTTAAAAATAATATTAAAGTTATAAAATAAAACTTAAAAAATATATATGAATCTATTAGTTAAGTGCAATTTGTTAAGCGTGGTATTTCTGTCCTTTAGGGAAAAAATATTACCACTTTCCCGTCAAATGTTTTTTTATAACAATTATATCTAATTTATTAGTTGATTAATTTGAATTTGATACTATAAAGATTAATTATAAGAGCGATATTCTTAATTTATTATGAGATGACTTTTTAAATCTAATTTGCTTCATTTTTTTTGACAAATTTTAGGCCTCATTAAAAACCCTCTCCCTATTAGAGAGGGAAAAGAGTACCCCACTACATGATTTTTATTCCAATCTGAAAAACCAACTTACAAAAACGTCTCCAGATAAGCTAAAAAAAAGGAAGAATACAGTCTGCCTTAATCCAACAACATAAGGCTGTCCTGACACCTTTGTACCCTCCTGTGCAAGAATTTACCCAATTCCTTTTTTTGCTAACCCATCGGCTGCAGTATTACATCCCCTAGGAATCCATCTAATGAACCATCCTTTGAGTTGGATGAGGGACCTAAGGTCCAAAATTTTATCCCAACATAATTGGAGGATTCACCGAACCATTCAGCCAATCCATTACCGCCTTGCAGTCTGACTCAATAATTAACCTTGAATCTGCACTCCACTTTGACTTCGAGAATAAACGTACTCCCATGTAAATTGCTTCCAATTCTGACAGAGCAGGGGGACCTATGGCAATGGCGTCGGAAAACTACAGCAGAGTAGAGCCATTTTCACTTCGAAGAAGCCCACCAATACCAGCAGAATTTTTCTCCAAAGAAGTGGCCCCATCTACATTCAACTTCAAAAAACCTTTCGGGGGGGGGGGGGGGGGGAGAGGGGGGGACCCACTTCTTCGAAGAATTATCTACCTTGTTCCTTTGTAACAAAGCGTCCGCCAAATTAAGATCACAAAACAGAGCTTCCATAGAAATGTCGGGGTTATGGTATTTTGCTTTGAGCCACGCCACTAACCGAAACTTAATCAAGGCCTGCAATTGACTCCAATCCATCGTCGACCCTTTGAAAACAACATCATTCCTATAAAGCCACACTGACCATATAATAGAAAAAGGAATAAAACAGATTCACTTCTTCGAGTTAAGCCAACACGCGGCATTCCAGCTTTCTACAGCAACCTTCGGATCCTCGTGTAAGACCAAATCGACACCCAAGTACCTACAAAAAGACATCCAAATTTTCCAGACCCCATGACAACTGAAAAAAAGATGGCAAATAGATTCAGGGTGGACTCGGCATAGGGGACAAAGATCTCCATCGGGTAGATTGACACCCCTCTTTCTTAGTTCCGTTCTCACTAGGGCTCTTCCATTCATCACTAACCAGAAAAAAGCTTCCACTTTGGGGGGTGCAAAACCAATCCACACATTTTTCTTCCAGAAATCCACTCCACTAAATTGTAAGTCGAGAGCTGATCTGAAAGACTTAACAGCATAGCCACCGTCATTGGCCCCTTCCATCGAACCCAGTCGTGGTCTAAGCCTTCTTTGGAGAACGAATTGAGGCAGTTGATTAAGTCATCCCATTTCCGTCTTTCCCAATCAAAAACTTCCCTTCTTAGTTCGATGTTCCAAGACCAACCAGACGGATTTTTTCTTCCTACTTTAGCAACGGCACAGTGCTTAGACCTGGCCAGGGCAAAAATACGAGGGAAGCGTACCCTTAAGGGGATTTCGCCACACCATATATCCAACCAAAACCTGACGTTCTTTCCATCCCCAACCTGTATCACCAAATTTTTGCGTAAAATATCACCAAATCTGTCCTCCATAGTAAACGATTTCCAGATCTCTTTCCAAATCCACGAGCCATTCATAGCCAAGTCCGGACTGGGCAGTAAACAGTTGCTAACTCTAGGATTCTTCGCAGCTATAACCTTTCTCCACATCCCATTAAGATCATTGCCGAATCTCCATATCCATTTCCCGATCAGCGCCCTATTCATTACTTCCAGATTGACAATACCAAGACCCCCACTATCTAGTGGCGTACAAACTTTCCTCCAATCCAACCAGTGAATCTTCGACTTGTCTTCGTTACCCCCCAAAGGAATTTAGAAATCAACCCATTAATTTTCTTATAAATAGCCACTAGCATCTTGAAAAGGGAAATAAAATCCACCGGTAGACTGTTTAAAACCGATTTAATAAGCGTGATCCTTCCCCCCAAAGAGAGGAATTTAGATTTCTAACCTCCCAATTTTACTGAAAATTTTTTTAGCACCGGATCCCATAAATGAGCTGAGTTTCGGTTCGCTCCTAGAGAGAGACCCAAATACTCCGAAGGAAAGTTGTCAACTCTGCAACCAATTTTCCTCGCCCACGAAGTCAAAGATTCCTCCTGAATATTAATTCCAAACATTCTGCTCTTCAAAAGGTTTAGCTTCAATCCCGAACATAATTCAAAAACTCTGAGTACTCTTTTGACATTCCGGGCCTGTAATTCTTCCCCATTGCAGAAGATGAGAAGATCATCTGCAAATTGTAGATGGGATATTTCTACTTGCTGATCCCAGTTTCCAATCTTAATACCGTTGAAAAGACCTCTCGAGACCTCTTTCTTTAGCATCAAATTCAGGGCTTCCCCCACTAGATTGAAAAGTAAGGGTGACAAAGAACACCCTTGTCTAAGCCCTCTTGTGATATCGAATGCTTCCGTAGGGGAACCATTCACCAAAACGGAGATGGAGGCAGTAGAAATACACTTCTTTATCCAGTTACACCAAGTTTCACTAAAGCCACAAGCATGAAGGACAATAATCAAAAAATCCCAACTTACAGTGTCATAGGCCTTCTGAAAATCTATTTTGAATGCAATCGCCTTGTGACCCGACTTTCTTGCATGATCTAAGACTTCGTTAGCTACTAATGAGCAATCAAGAATCTGTCGACCCGGGATGAATGCAAACTGAGACTCCCCCACAACCGAATCCATAACCACTCTTAACCTCTTCGCTAAAACTTTCGATAACAGCTTATATATTCCCCCGACAAGACTGATAGGTCTATATTCGTCTAAGCTTTCCGGATTCTTGGTCTTGGGAACTAGCGTTATGAAAGAGTGGTTCACGCCTTTATCCCACCCCATGCCTTTGTAGAAATCATCGAAGAAAATCATGATGTCTTCTTTCAGATCATTCCAGAATTTCTTTATAAAGCCCATTGTAACACACGGGTTTAGGGGTCGGGTGAAAATAATATTTTAATATTATTTGGGCTCGGGTTTATAATCAAAATGATCCTTTAAAATTTCGGGTTTCAAAGTAAATGTTTGAAATGAGACCAAATTGATTTAATTGCAAGTTGAAGAGCTATTTAAAGAACAAGGGAATAGCCATTCATTAATGGCCTTTTGGTAATTTACCCATTTTCTAATTTAAATCCCCCTTTATACAAATAAAACACCCTTTTACTATTCATCATCTTCTTCTTCAACGGGTTTGAAGAGCTCCTTCCCCCTTTCACTATTCCATCTCCTTCCTCCCTCATTTTGGCTCGGTTTTGAAAGGTAAACACGTTTTCAACTTGCTCTCACCTTCCTCTTTTCAAAAGTACAAGTAACTTTCATTTTCATCCATGTTTTAGAATTTGGATTTTTGGGAGTTTTGAATAAAAGTGGTAGCTTTATGGTGTTTAACTTGAGATTTTGATTTAATATTGATAGATATGGTGTTTATGAATCTAATGGTCCAACATATATGATTTTTATAGTGTTTTAAATGAATTCCCGAATTTGGGTTTTGGTGGGTTTTTAGGAGGGTTTTTAGTTGAGTTTTGGGTGTGGTTTGTGTTGGAAATTGAGGGTTGATGTTAGGGTATTGGTTGGGGGTCGTTTTGGAAACATTTGGAAGTGTTAAATGTGTTGAAATCACAAGTTTTGGACTGTGCAAAGGGGCTGCTCGGGAATGGCTTTTTGGGGGTTGTTCTTGGTTCGAAAAACAAGTGTTTGATGTTTGAATTTCATTCCGGGTTTGCTACATTGTGTTGTGGACTGATATGAGGTTAATTTACTTGTGTTGAGGCGATTGGAAGCAAGGATTTGCGTTGGTAAAGCGTTGGGATCGAATCCGGATGTGAGGAGGCTTGAGTCGGCTTTGCTTGTTTAGCTTAAGAAAATGAGGTGAGTGGTTAATGTTTTAAATTGATTTCAAAGGTTGGTTCAAGCATGTAGATGTGAAAATGTTTTCAAGTAATGTTTTGGTTCAAAGATGGTTTTGAAAGAATTTAGATTGAGCTTGAAAAGTCGAATTAAACTCAAGAGTAAGTTGTTGTGAGTTGGCTCTTTAATTTTTCCCTTTTACCATTTGTTCTCATTACTTGTGGTGATGTTTTGTTAAGCATGAAATTTAATTAAATTGGGAAGAAGTATGATTGCTTAATATTATATCGTTGATCATGTATGATGGTATTAATGATGTTGTTGATATGCCTTGTAAGGTGTGAGTAAGTTGGTGCAAGTTGTGCACGAAAATGGTGAGTAAGACCATTTGTGATTTGGTAAGATTCCAAGTAGTAAGTGATGCCTAATTGTGGATTTTGTTACATCTTGATTTGGTTGCGCATGATATAGTGAGTACATGTTGAATGATAGTGATTGCATATCGTGTTGCATGGTTGGTGTCGAACCTCACGTGATGGTTGTCGTTGCTCCGGTGATGTGTAGTCCCGCCGGTAGCGAGTGGTATAAGACTCTGGTGATGTGTAGTCCCGCCGGTAGTGACTAGTAGAAGAGTACTTTGATGTGTAGTCCCATTGGAAAACTACTAGTCGAAACGGTGATGTGTAGTCCCACCGTGTGTGTTTTGGTTATGCTTGTGCATGCCATGTAACGTCCATGTTGTATCTCACTATATCATTGTCTTCTTATTGTTTTGTTTTAATCTAGGATTATGTCCTCATGCATACCATGAAGTGTAATGCCATGTTAAATGCCTATATCGTTGAACTTTGGTTGAACTTGCATGATAGAAGAAGGATTAGGTCGTTGGATGATTTGTATGCGTTGATCTTTACTTTTAAAGAAATCTTTGAACCCTGCATTGTCGTAGTTATGTTTTAGAGCCCCGCTCACTAAGCTTTATGCTTACGCTCTCCTTTTTCCGACGATGCAGATCTTTAGCTGGAGTTAGCAATGAGCAAGATAAGGGTGTCCAAGCGTGTGGTAATTGCTCAAGTATGGTTTATTAAATAATGTAGTAGTTAAGCAATGGGATATGTTTTGATGTATGTCGATATTGGTTTGATTCTTGGATGCCTTGTTTGATCTATAAATATCGTTGTTGTTGCATGCCTTGAATGTCTATTTGTTTGGTTGCTAAGGCATGAAATCTTACGTGCTTGGATGACCATATATGCATAGATTGCCCTTTGTATGAATGATATGTATGGATGCCTTGTTAATTGCTTGATTGCTATCTATGGTTCATATATGGTTGCTTAAAAATTAGTATGTGCAAGTCTTACAAGTGTTAATACATGCCTTTGGTCCTTCGTAAGCTCTTATGTATGTCTATGCATGATCTTAATGTTCTTCATAGTTAGGAAGTCCTTAGGTTGGGCAGTAAGTGATCCCCTGCACTAAGGTTTCGAAACCATGGGTAAGGTTTCGAAACCTTTGTAGAAATCTGGGCTTCCAGACCTTACTGCCAACCAAAGTTTCGAGACCTTTGGGTAAGGTTTCGAAACTATGGTCAAAGGTTTCGAAACCTTCCCCAAGGTTTCGAAACTTTTGGTGAAAATTGGGTTCCAGGGGTCACTGCCAGCCAAAGTTTCGAAACCTTGGTGAAGGTTTCGAAACCTTTGCTTAAGACGGCACTGAAATTGACGGTTATATGTTTTGAAATCCTTGCGTTTTGGTCCTAAACTTTGTATATGCAATTGGATGTGTTTGAGATGCCCGTTTGAGTTGAAATTTGGCAGAGATGCATGAAACATGATTAATTTCATGTTGGTAACTTAAAAACTGATTGAGTCCCCCTAATTTTCAGATTTTATAATTTGGTCCCTAAACTTGTAAATTGTGCAATTGAGTCCCTAAATGTTTTCCGTTCGCTATGATTTTTGAGTATGTTGATTGTTTGATCAAATCTAAGGTTAATATGCATTTAGATAAGTTTTAAAAGAAAAAAAAATAGGGCTGTTAACCGAGGGGGAATCCTTAAGGGGTTTTCACTCGGTTTTCCCCGTGTAGCTCACTCGGACCGGCCATCCGGCCAGACCGGGACGAGGGGGTTACACCCATATTAAAACCATCTGGCCCGGGAGCTTTATTACTATTCGAATCCGCCAACGCTGCCCACACTTCTTCAACCGAGAACTCCCTAGTCAGGATAGAGTTCTGTTCCTGACTAATCTGTTTGAAATTTAGCAAACATTCACTAACTTCCAAGTGGTTTCTGAGATTGTAAGAATTAAGGAAATGATCCCTAACAGCCTCCTTAACAAGACTTGGATCGGATACATTGCGTCCACCCTTTTTGATGCTTCTGATAGTATTTAAATTCCTCATTTCCGAGGCTATCAAATGGAAGTATTTAGAGTTTCTGTCACCTTCTTTGACCCACCTTGCTCTAGATTTTTGCCTCCATATGCTTTCCTCATGTCTGTATAGTGCCCATAAATTGGATCTACAGGCTCTGATCTGATCATGCACCACCGAGCAGTCCAGACCGCTCAGAAGTTTATTTTCCAAATCGGCAATCTGGTTTTCCGAAGACTCAATCTCCTTTCTGATGTCCACTCGATTCCTTAGGGACCACGATTTCAGAGTCTGTTTAGTCCCTTTAAGAATAGCCCCAATTTTCACGTTTCGCCCTTTCATCTTTAAGCCCCTTATTCTTTGTCTAACTAACTCTTCAAAACCAGGCTCCTCATTCCAATAGTTGAGGACCCGAAAAGGCTTCGGGTCCCAATTGCAACTATTAATAGCGAGTAAAATCGCATTGTGGTCAGATATCGATTTCCCAAGTAACTTCTGAGATACATCTGGATAGAGTGCGATAAAATCAGCCGATAGTAAAAACCTGTCGAGCCTTACGAAAGTATGAGGATTTCTATTGTTGCCCCACGTATATTTTCCCCCTATCAGCTGAATATCAAGCAAACCCGCCTCTAAAATGAAATCTCTAAACAATGAGATCAAGTTGTTATTAACAGTCAGACCCATCTTCTCTTCGGCATCTAGATACAGATTGAAATCGCCCCCTACCACCCAAATTGCTTTTCTTGATTTCAAGAAATCCAATAACTCTCCTATAAACGCTGGCTTTTCCGAATCAACCGACGCTCCATACACATTCACAAAACCGAAGACCTCTCCAGATGATGTAAGTGACCCAAAGACAGCTATAAACCTTTGATTTACCACTATGTCCGAAACATTAAGCCAGTTCGAATCCCAGACGCTTAAGAGCCCCCCGCTGATCCTACTGCCGGAGAGAAAGAGAACTCAAACTGACTCCCATGCCATATATTTTTAACCTCCCCCATAGAAAAACTATCGACCTTAGTTTCTTGGACAAATAATATTTTCGGTTTATTCTTGAGCACACAGTACTTCAACGCTCTTTTCTTCTTAATCATTCTAAATCCCCTGATGTTCCAGCTACAAATTGTGTTCATCATGATAAAAATTTTATAAAACCCAGCAGAAATAGCACCCTAAGAGCTTCTTCTCAGCTCCCCTTCCAATTCACTGACTTTGTTCAAGACATCCCGATGACCCCCTTTAAAAGAAATTTCAAGCAAATTACTTACCTCCCATACGGATTCTGCCTCCAATCCCTCCTCCGAGACTTCAACCCCTAGTTTTGACGGCACCGGAGAATCACTTCGAACAATCTCTTCCGAAACCAGTGAATCCCTCACAATCTGTCTAAGACGCCTCCTGTTGCAAGCCCTAAAGAGACTGAATAGGGCGGGAGGTTTCGATAGCACAGTGGGATTATTAGGTAAACTGCAGGAGGAGGAGCTCCCCGATTTCCAAACTAAGAAACTATCCAGGGAATCTGGTACGAATTCCATTACAGCTGATGAAGAAAAACTCCTCCCTAGAAGATTAGATAAGTCGGGGGAAAATTCCAGATTAAGATTCCCATCTGGGCCAGTAATTTCGTTATTAAAGCCATTCTCCTTAGAAAGAACTAAGGACTCAATGGGCCCCAATCTCTCATTACTAATATGGTCCACCGGCGATAACCTCTCTATTGGGCCCATATTGCCCAAAATACTGGTATCTACTTCCACGTGGTTAGTTGATTCATCCCAGGAATCAACATATGCCTCATCATTGCCAGCGTGATTTATATCAATGTTGCTAGTAGCACGTACATTCCCCAGAGAAATGGGATTTAAATGATCTCTAACATCATTCTCTCTCCTTTCTAGATTTCGAGACGAGACATTAAAACCAACCGGCTCTTCGTTGCATCTCCTGAAATCATTCCGGTCAGCCGATCGCCACCCTGAGTGGCCATCTGAACCACTCACATCAAAACTGTGATCATCCGCCGTCTTTCCTACATACTCGTTATTCCCGGAGCCACTACCAGATTCAAAATTTCTATATCCATTTTCACCCCCTCCAATCTTCAATTGGACACAGTATGAATAGCCCATCGACTTCAATATGATTTTGCCTGGGAAGTTAAAGGAATTGACTGCTCTGATTGTGATTATAGCTCTATCTAACAGTTTTTTCTTCATTGTACCTTCACTTACCGAGATGAAACTGCCCCACCTATTCCCCAAAGTTTGAAAAAAATCCCTATGCCAACAATATAGAGGAACACCAACTAATTGTATCTTAAAGTAATACTGGGAAACCCCATTCAACATCAACGAACTGATATGCTCGAACCAGTAGCAAAGATCCTCTTTCTTATTTTTCCATACATCATCCATAATGAGTTTCGATTTGAACATCACCACCACCGAATCGTTATCATTGCCCCATTTGGCAATTTGCACTTCAATATTGTCATTACCTAAAGCCCTTTGAACGAAATCATGTTCGAAAGATTGCTTCATCAGACCAACCAAAGAGCAGTTAAGCCATTCCGTATCTTGGACTGGTAGTCGAAAATTCAAAATGTCCTCCTCCAGGCTAGCGTTTACCCCCTGGGATTTTGGGTTGACATCAGGATTGTTCTTGTCAGAACAAACACCTTGCTTGTTTAATAATGCTTCACTATACGTTCTGTCATCTCTTCTGCCATGGTTTGCATGATTAGTATTATACGTACGCCGTCCCTGCTTGTCACCGCCAACTGGAGCTTTCCCTGTATTCCGTCTCCTGTCACCAGACACATCTGCCAGTCTGGGATATTTTGCCACTGAAACCTTAATAACGAAACCATCAAGTCTAACCCCGTTCGTAACCCCAATGATCCTCCGCACATCCTCCCTCTCCGCCACAGTGGTAAAGGCGAAGGTTGTATCCTTATATTTCGCTTTCTGGTTCTTTACTGGGATAAACACCCTTTCTACTACTCCGTGGTTGCTGAACCATTCCCATAATGTTCTACGAGAGATTCTTTTGCTTAGATTGTCGATGAAAAGAGTCTTACCATTTCCCCACCCCTGGGAACGCTGTTGTTCGCCGGGGAAAACACCGGGGAACCACCGCGTCTCTTCAGCTACTCCTGCTCTAGAACCTCTCTCCATGGTCGATGAACTTTTTTTAATTTGCTTCATTTAAAACGTTAAACTACTATAATTTCACCTATAAATTCTAGTCGCTCTCCACTACCAAAATTCCTTCAACCCTAGTCGTTCTCTACTTTGATCAATCCCTTTGATCGGTGGTCGACAATTAATTTTAGTATTGGTTGTCGACCACCGAATCTATTAGTTTTCTTATTTTTATTTTAATAAGAATCTCTTTTTCTGTCCTTTTGACACTTTTTCCTCCGTCCTTGTGACATATCTTTGTTTTTGTTTTGTGGTTTGATTCATATGTCTTTATGACATGTTTCAACATACCCTAGCGATCGGTTGTTGTTCGCACAGAGATTCAATCGATGCTAGTTTCTAATTTATGTTTTTGTCGGTGGTCACTTTGAAAGTTATATCCCCACTTGGTTGATGGTTGTTTGCCGATAAAATCAGTCTTGGATAGCGGTACTTTTTGCTTGACAGCTTGGATCGCGCACCACTCCTTTTTTCTTTATGCGTCTCGTTTGGACAGAGACAGAGAGATTCAGGAGGCTGGTAAAATTTGCTGGTATGCTTATCTCTATAGAAATTTTCATTTTTCTTTATTTTTTAAGTTATAAAGATTTTTTTTTATTGTTTAATTCAAATATTCTTCTTCTTAGATGCATTATAATTGTGATTTTTCTATGAATTTAATAAAAAATGAGTGGCTTCTATAAAAAACGTTAAACTACTAAATTAACTTTTTTTAATTGAATAAATTAACGTATTATTAGTTCCTACCAAATATGTGTAATTTAATGGTTATGGGGGAAAATTTTATATTCAAATCAATAACATGCTTCTAGAATTACATGGAAAATGCCAAATTGGATTCACGTGGTTTCACTTTTCGAGGATATCTTTTCACACTTTAAAATTTCAAAAACACTAATTTTATTTGTTATAAAAAAATGAATAAAAGACTCCTCATGTATTCCATGAGAGACCAATATAATAAAATTAGATTTATTTTAATATTTATATTCAAACTTTATGATTATATTAAATTATTAAGGACAACAAAATTTACTTTTTTCAACATAAAAGTAAATACGTTAAAGAGGGAACTAATCATTCAGTCTTACCAATATTTTAAACCAGATGTTTAAACTCGATTCGACTCGAATAATATAAGAGTTTAGTAGGTAGTATTATATGTATAGCCATCGGAGTTGTTGTCGTTGGCTTTTAATCTTTATATTTTATTGATTTGTAGCTACCAACCTCACCCTCCAGATCAAGGAAAAAGATTCTTATTCTTATTTTTATTTTTTAGGGTCAAAAGGAAAATTATGTGAATATGTGATCAACATTTGATTAAAAATAATTAAAGAAAAAATCTTAAAAGGTCCCATTGTTACATATTTCCATATTATTGGGGGGGGGGGGGGGGTGATATTGCATATTGAGTGAAATTATTTAAAGCAAAGTTTTATAGACAAAAACAATAAATAATTTAGAAATGAAATTTAATTTTGATGTAGCAAATAAAGTATGAATTCCAAAATTTAAATTTATATTTAGGAATGGAATTTCGGGAGACATGCTACATTTATTTTTGGGTAAACTACATATTTAATATTCATCTATTCTTGTGATTATGTTCTGATTATACAACTTGTTTTTAGTAAAATCATATTTAATGTTACGTTTTGTTTCTATTTTGATACTTCATCGTTAAGTTTACGTTAAAATTTAACAAAAATTATGACATAGCATGGTATAATAGCATCGAAAAAGAAGCCATATGAAAACTTGGCGGTAGCTATGAGCAGTTGTGGTGGTTTCTCAAGAGAGAGGGATCACAGGTTGATCAAATTGATAGAATTTTAAAAATTGATCGTTAGTTTTATTTTTTTAATAAAAATTAGATCTCGTTAAAAAACCTTTCATAATCAAACCTCAAAAAGTAGAGTTCGACCATTAGAATGAGGAAAAAAGTGTCCTTATTGATAGAGCATATAAGTTATACGACTAAGACTACTATTATATCATGCCATGTTATAATTTTTAATAAATTTTAATAAAAATTTAATGGTGAAATACCAGAATAGAAACAAAAGGTGTGCTATATATGATTTTGCGAAAAAAAATCAAAACAGAAACACAATAATCAGTAAAATATTAAATAGATAATTTACTTATTTTTTTTCTTTTAATAATGAAGGGTGCAAATAATCATTTCAAGTTTGTATTACATGGGATCCACTTGATGTTAACGAAGCACAATTTTCTTCCGTATGAAATTAGACTATATAATAAATGCAACTTTCCCAAATATAGTACTATTTTCGAATTGCACGAACTAACTTGTCTCAATAGTTAAGTGAAAGGTTGTTGTTCTTAGAGATTACGGGTTCGAACACCAGCAGCTGTAGCAGGGTGATTGAGCATGCATTGTTAAATGATTGAGAGTATATTACCAGAACATATATTACTTGTAGTCACCTTAGTTTTCAAAAACATGTACTATTTTCGACTTGATGGAAAGTAGTTGAGATTAGACTTCATAAATTATATATATATATATATATATATATATATATATATATATATATATATAATTAACATCCGATGTGATTTACATATATAATATAATTGACCTCCTTATGTGATTTTATATTAGTATTTGTTCGATTTTTAAAACCTTTAAATAATATATGCAAACCAAATATTGTATTTTTTTATTTAGACCACTCAAGAAGAAAAAAAAGAGTATTTTTTGGGTTAACTACTAGGATAGTCACTTATGTTTCTCCTAGTATATAGTTGGTCACCGATTTTGAAAAACGACCAGTAAGGTCACTTACGTTTTCGAGGCGTAAATTTTTGGCCACTTAGCCGTTTGTTGTCGTTAACCTTTGATGGGAGGTTGATCTGAAACGAGAAAAAGGATAAATTACCTAAACAGTCCCTAAACTATTACTTCACTCCTATTTTAACCACCGAAATAAAAACAGTTTGTATAATTACACATTTAATTCTCCACATTTACAATTTTTTTGTTTCTTCTTCATCTAACTCAATCTCTAATTTTCTACTATATTAATCCTCAATTCACACCTTATATTATAATTCATTACCGTATATATCCATGTTTCAAATAATGTTTGTAATCCTCAACTCAATTTTTTAATCTTTCAAAAAATCCCAAAATTTTGAAAATTTTAGAAAGTAGTCCTCAAATCCCTAAAATTACCCAAACCCAAACCCCTAAATCACTGCCACTTCCACCGTCGATCGTCGCCCCTGACTACACCACTTTGGTTTCCAGAGCATGGCAATCATTGACAAGCGTCGTGAACTGTCAATTAAAGAAATAATTAAAGTAGAATAGTGAGAGTAAGGTCGATCCGCAGTGACTAAGGAGTTCCCAATATAGATTTGAGTTGATCTTTATCAAGCAATCTACAAGTGACAAAAAGGGGGGCGATTTTAGTGAAATAATTCGAGAAGATTTTAAATAAACAAAGTAAAAGAAATAATTGAAATCGATTATGATGAGAGTTAGCCTCTAGCTTTGCTTCGCCTCAACTTGTCTCTATCACTGAATGGGATATTACTTCATGTTCTTGTAGGTTACAATCTACAAGGCTCAACCCTTGCGACTTGCTTCTCTATGGTAAACTAAATTTCAAGGCCAATCCTTAGAATCCAATTTTTGTTTGATTAGCTTCGTCAATCGATGCTAACACAAATTTTGCGCTTAGTGCAGGAAAAGCCCATGCTCGGATGATTTGTCTCGATGAGAATCGTATCTGAGCATGATTCCCCTTAGTGTATCGCACTAAGTTTGTTCTTAATGAGTTGAATCTGCTACAAGCCTATTCTCGTCCCCAACGATGGATCAAAACCACATTCAATCCGATGCGCGCTTTTAGAATGAAGTAATCGTGATACCTAAAGGAAATGTCGATTGCCAATCCAATGTTACGAAAAATCAAGAAAGAAGTTGAAGGTTTGAAGAACTTGTCTATTCTCACGAGGTAAGTAGGGTTTATCTTAACTTTTGGCTAATGGTGAATTTAGCTAAGCATAGCTTGCGAAGAAAACATACTTAGAGTTTTTGAACAAAAGGAAGGTGAAAGAAAATTAAAGTGGAGAGAAAGGAATATATTAAACTCCAAAGTGTAAATGAAAACAAGAACAAATGATAATTTGAGTCTCACCCCAAAAGGGTATTTATAGCATCCTAAAACCCTAAAAAACCTAAAAAAGATAGAAGATAATTCCTAAATTATTTAAATAAAATACAAAAGATAAATCTCAAATTTAAACTTCAAATTCCGGCTGATAAGTTATCATATCTTGGATGATAAGCTATCAACTGTTGCTGACGTGGCATCTTCTAGAAGACGTTGACGTGTCGTCCAGTCAGCATGTTCACGCCCACTAATCCAGTCATGAGTCCAGAAAACGTGCAGAATCTAGTCTTTTTTAATATGTTTTCCAGCCATAAAGTCATGCACAGAAAAGCACACAATAGACCACAATTTAGCACCACAAATCAACCATTTAAGCGTAATTAGCACTAAAATATTGGCCAAACTAGCTACCCATCAGTCATTTTCCCCAACACGACGTCACCGAAAACAGAAAACGGCATATAATCGAACGTCATACAATGATCGACAGTGAAAGCGGTTGCAATTTTAAGGTTTGGGTAATTTTAGGAATTTGAGGATTGTTTTATAAATTTTCCAAAATTTTCGGATTAAAGATTAAAAATTATGTTTTTTTTTCATTAGATTGATTTTAAAAAATAAAAATAGTGCCACATAACGAGCATTGCTTGATTGATATTTTTTAACATTCCTTTAACGGTTTAGCACCTAAAATTATAACGGTTGAAATTTTGGGCATCTATTTTTACAAAAAAAAACAAACTTTAGACACCGAAAGTTCAAAAAAGGTATACTTTAGGCACCTATTTTGATTTAAGCCTTTCGAATATGCTATGCAAACATTGTTGCACGTAAATTGGGCATTATTTTATACTGAACCATATTAAGAATTACAAACATAGATATATACGTTGATGAATTATAATATACGGTGTGAATTGATGATTAATATAATAGAAAATTAAATATTGAGTTAGCTGAAGAAGAATATGGAAGATGGTGAAGGAGAGAAGAAATAAAAATGTAAATGTGGATGATTAAATGTGTAATTATACAAATTATTTTTATTTCAGTGGTCAAAATAAGAGTGAAGTAATAGTTTATGGACTGTCTAGGTAATTTATCAATTTTTATTATCTCATATCAGCCTCCCGTTAACATTTAACAGCAACAAACGGCTGAGTGGCCAAAAGTTTACACCCCGAAAACGTAAGTGACATTGCTGGTCGTTTTTCATAATCGATGACCAACTTTGTACTCAGAGAAACATAAGTGATCATCCTAATAGTTAACTCTATTTTTGTACATATCTACAATAATAATCACAATGCTTTAAAACGTGGTATAACAAATTTTAAACATGAATAAATTTTTTAATAGTCTCAAGGTGATTACAAGTTAATATATATTTATATTTTTAATCCATTTGGTACACACATCTTTCAGACAAAGCTGATTGAACTCAGATCTCTTAAGATAAACAATATCTTTTTTAAGTGAAACCACTCGTAAAGTTCACAATGAAAAATGAATTAAGTGGCTTAAAATGAGACAATATTTTATATATTTTAATTGGGGCAAAATGACAATTTTCTTTTATAGAAAGCCAAGTCGGTGTGATGGAATCAATTGACACTTAACTTAGTCGGTCCATTATACTAGAAAAAAGAATTAAATTTATTATTCACGTAAAAACTTTGAATTGATTTATATTTCTATCGTTCCAATCGGAAATATTATCTTTAATATATATATATATATATATATATATATATATATATAATGAATGTTTTACATCAAATATAATTACACATTTTTTAATTTTATTCCAAACTTAACATAAATAACTTATAAAAAAATATATAATTTCACCCTTCTAGTCAATCTCATACTTCGTCTTAATTTCATTTTCTTCAAAATAAATAATCAATATTTGATTTCACAGTCATGTTGTAGAAAAAAGAAAAGATTATATTTGATATTATATTAAATTATATTTAATATTATATTAAATTATATGTATTGGGTGTCAATATGGTATTATTGGTGGACAATTAGTGCAATTGGATGATTATGTGAAACAAAATAAAAAATGAGGTGGGACCCAATTATATTAAATAATCAAAATGCGTTTTGAGGAAATTTGGAACCCAATTAACAATAATAATAATTATTATAGATGACGAAACACTGGGACGAGTCTTGATAAAATAAATTAAAGAGATCTATTTAAATTTTTCGAGAACTTTGAAAGGTCTAATTTAAAATTCTAGAGGTTTGACCAAATATTTTAAATTTTTTGAGATTTTATCAGAAATTTTCAAAGTCTTCGAAGGGACCAAAATATTTAAAAAAGAATTAAGAGGCCAAATGTGAATTGTCCAAAATTTGAGGAGGCATGACCCCTCTGGACCTCACCAGCATCGCCTCTAGTGAAATATAATATTATTTATTGAGGGATTATTCAGCAAAAAAATTCTAAATTCAGGAGCAATAATAAATTATATATGTTTTGCAAGGGTTTAAAAATAATTTCACCATTGTGTAATTTTATGTGATTTTTCTCATTCAATTTATCAAAGTTATTTACAGTAAAACTACCATTTAATCTCTCTCTTTTGTTTAGATATCAATATTTATTTCATTAACAAACTAATTTTAATATGATACTGCAAACGTTCATTATAAAAATGACCCTTTTAATTTACTTTATATTATTCACAACAACAAGATTTAAAGCTCGATATATTCCGTTTACTTTTCTTTTTTGGAAATTGTCGGGCTCCATAGAAGTGGTTCATTAGGGCCAGGATCTAGAAGAAAATGTGTAATGACGTTCATTAATTGGACTCCGATGAAAGAGACATATGCTTTTATTATTATTATTATTATTTAGAAGAAAATGACAACAATCAATCAACTAGCCGCTTGTGACGAAATTACTTTGATACAATTGCCACTAATTCCAAAAAGTAGGTTAACGTATCTTCACCCATATTATTTTATTCCATTTGTTTATGAGTAATTATTCGATTGACGGTGGAAGTTAAAAGTTTTCACAAACAACTTAATTTTAGGGTTTATAAATTCAGCTTAAGGTACAAACTTTAGGGGTTTAGGTTTAGTAGTTTATAATTTCGTGAGTGTAAATAGAATTTATAGTTTAGTGTTAGTATTCAAGGTTTACATGTTAAACCCTAAATCTTTACTATATTACTTTAAATCCTAAATCTTAACCATAACTACTAAATTCTAACCATTACCCTTAAATTATAAAGTCATACACCTAATTCTTTAAGCCATACACTCTAAATTGAGTCCCTAAACCCTAAAACTTGAGCGTTTGAGGAAACTAAAATTTCCATCGCTGATGTATTGGGTACAAATCCTTTTATTATATAATTTCTGATCTTTCAAAAAGAGTTAATTATATCTTTAATTTCTTAAAATAATCGAACAATTGTTTTTACGATAGAAATGTCGGCTAAAACACTAAAATTTAATGGTGCTAGTATTAGGGGTGGGCAAGACCGGGTACCCGGCTAATTTGTTTAAAATTGGTCCCGGTTCCGGTAACCACCAGTTCCTGAAAACTAAAATCAGTCTCGGTTCCGATTAGACCGGGTCCAAGATTTGAAGAATCGGTCCCGGTACTAGTGGGAACCGGTACCAATATCGGGTACCCGATCAATTAGTCTATTATTAATAAAATTTGAGCAGTAAGGGGAAAAATTCCAACCATCAATAATACCATTAAATAATAAAGTTAGAATATTGTAGGTTTGAAGGTTGAAGTCTTAAAACGAATCATACTCATAATATTCAAACATAAAGAGAAATAAAAGAGCACCTTCAGTTGTTTTCAACCTCTTCAACGCCAATTGGTTACAGACCAGTACCAGGTACAGGTCTCGGTCCCATTGGGTACCCACCGGGTACCGGGTCCAAAAAATCAGGATCCAGTCCCGGTCCCGAGTGCAACCGGGACTTAAATTTTAGATCCAATCCCGATCCCACCAGAACCAATTATGGGTAAAAATCTCCCAGATCCGAGACCGGAACTGGGTAATCGGATTTTTTCCCACCCCTTGCTAGTATAACATTCTATAAGTATTACGTGCTAAATTATTGTTGATGTATATGAGACAAACAATATCATATTAACATGAAGTAAGCATAAATTGTCACATCAACATCGTTACATTTTTTATATTTTAATTCAAATTAACAAAAAAATATAAACATTGCGAGATAAAATTACCTAAATTATAGTTATTTGATTTGTTTTTTGAATTTTGTTTACACGAATAATCTAGTACAAAATTCAAACCTAATATTTTTGTCCAAGTGACAACTTGTCAAATTTCCTAAATAATTATACCTCTTGAAGGAGGTTTCGAAAATTTTGCCAAACCGTACAATTGGAAGACTTTGCTTATAGAATTTCTTTTTTTTTTTATTTGATGTGAACTTTGTGTATACGTAGCATGTGGAATCTGTGGTCTCGAATATGGCCTTGTGTCAGTTTTCATAATTTCTTAATTCAAACCCTTACCTAAACAAATAAATTAACACAATTAGACATAATTTATGTGTAATTAGATTATAATTATAGTAAATTAAATAACATATTATAAAAGATTTTAAAATTCTTAACTCTTTAATCGTGCTATTCAATTAAAACCTTATTGGAATTAGTGATATTGTCTTAAGTTGATTGGACATCAATTTGGTTGGGAAAAGACTAAAATATAGTATTAAAAAAAGCTTATGTAAGAAATTGAGCCTTATAATTTAGACGATAATTAAGTAATTTCATTCGTAAAATAACATCTCAATTGAACTCTTATTTGAAAAATAGAGAATTAAATAAGTTCTTTGTTTGAAATAACGTCTCAACATAGCTCTTATGTGAATACCATAAAGGGATGATAGTTCTCTGCTTTTTTCGGTGTCCTTACTTATACCTCATGTTTAAAATTAGGTTTATAGTTAGGGTTTAGAGTTTTAGGTTATAATTTATGGTTAGGATTTAGGGAATTTAGGGTATGATGTATTTTTTAAGGTATAGAGTGTAGGGTTTAAGATTTAGAATTTAGGGTTAGAACTTAGAATTTAATTTTATAGTATTTTTTAGTGTTGGGGCATAAATATGGGCACTGAAAAGGAGAGAAGATTTTTATCTGTATTAAAGCATCTGATTGGCTGAAATTTATTTTTCTTTAAAAAAAATAAAAGTCTAAATATATAATTGAAATAACCGTGAATATATAAAATTTCTAAAAAATCCTTAAAATATGAAAGAAATGAAAACAAATTTTAAAAATATTAAATAAACTATAACAACTCTAAACAACTTTAAAAAATCTATAAGAAAATCTAAAAATATTAAAACATAAGTATAATTGTCCTTGTTATAATATTTATTATTTGTAATTATTTTTAATAGTCATCGATATTCAATTTATAAAATGACTAATTCAGATCAAGTATTGCCGACTCATTATGATTTATGAGAAAGACCTTCCTAATTTAACTTGCTTTCATTCACAATGTTGTGATTCAAATATTGAGCATTGTATAAGTAGTCTAATAGATTATAATTTTTCGAATTTCTTATAAGTCTTTATATTTTCTGGTTTACTATGTTTAGAATTTTTTTTTATTTTTATGTAAATTTTAAAGACTTTTGGGAATTTTTTTTGAATTTTTATAATAACTATTATTTTAATTATTCATAATTGAAAATAATGTTGTGTTAGTGTATATGTTCGAGTACGACAAAGCTTAGCCAACAACCAACAGAGTCGCAGCCCATGCGAGGCAAGGCTGTAAAAAAATGGCACGTGTTTTGCTTTATTTAAAGTTAAAGTGAAGTTGGTAACAATAATATATCTATATTGTTATAAAACCCGAAAATAAACTATATATATTGAATAATTAGAAAAATAGATTTCTAGCACGAATCAACTTGCCTCATGGGTTAAGGAAATAGTTGTTGTTCATAAAGGTCACGGGTTCGAACACCAACAGCTGCAATAGGGTGATTAAACATGCATCGTCAAATGATTGCGAGTATATTTAGAACAGATACTATTTATAATCACATTAGTTTTTTAAAAAAAAGTGTTTCTGCATCTCGTATGAATTTGAATTCTGACATGGAAATATAATACCTCACTGTTTTATAAAAAAAATTATATGGTATCAAAAAAATGATTCTATGGAATATCCATAAAAAATGAGGGCTTATTTATACAAGTTACTATAATTTAAGGGCTTTTTTTTTACATATAAGCCCACTACAAATAAATTATGTTGAATATAATTATTTTTTACCGTTCTAATTCAATTATAAAAAATATTTTAGTTTATTTTTAAATTTTGAAAAACTTACACAGAAATAAAATTAGAATCAAATATTGAGAGGGCGAACTGTATATTAAGCAATTACACAAAAAACTTACAATTTTTTTTTATTAATTAATGGTGGCTGAAAACAGCAAAAATGTGTATATAAAGGGAACAAAGTTCAGACCAAGCATCATTCACTTCCAAATTCAAAGGGACTGTTGAGAGGAGAGTGACATTCATTTTCTCATTGCATTACATTAAGTTTAAGGCAAAAGAAAATGGTTGTCACAGCAAGTGAGTCCAATTATGACCGGAAAAGTGAGTTGATGGCTATCGACAGATCGAAATCCGGGATTAAAGGACTCGTTGATGCCGGCTTAGCTAAGCTCCCTCGAGTTTTTGTGCATGATCACTTGGATCTTCAGATCAAATTAGGGCCTCCCCCTGCTGGTGTTCATATCCCGGTTATCGACTTTGCGGGTGTCAACACTGACTCCAGTCGACGTGCCGAGATAATCGACGAAATCCGAAATGCGTGCAAGAAATGGGGATTCTTCCAGCTCGTTAACCATGGGATCCCCGTTACCACCTTGGAAGAGATGATCAACGGGATCCGACGGTTCAACGAGCAGGATCCCGAGGCCAAAGAGCAACTCTATTCGCGAGAAGAATCGAAAAAGGTGACATTCAACACTAAGATCGACATGTCCCAAGCTTTGGCTGCCTATTGGAGGGATACCCTAACTTGTGTCATGGCCCCTAATCCCCCTGCGCCCGAAGAAATCCCCGAAGCTTGCAGGGACATATTGCTCGACTACACCAACAATGTGATGGACTTGGGGCACACCCTTTTCGAGTTGTTATCCGAATCACTCGGCCTAAATCCGAACCACCTCAAGGACATCGGTTGCACCGAGGGACTCTACGTAATGGGACATTACTCCCCAGCATGCCCCGAACCCGAACTCACAATGGGGACCGGCATCCATACCGACAGTGGCTTCCTCACCGTGCTCCTCCAAGACCAAATCGGCGGCCTCCAAGTCCTACACGACAATCAATGGATCAATGTCACTCCAATTCCCGGAGCTCTTATAATAAACCTCGGAGATCTGCTACAAGTAAGACAATGAATTCCTATTAATGTACTTACAACATGGTATCACCTTGGGAAAGAAAATTAACCATCAACTTGTCTTTTCCCCTGTTTTGCAGCTGATCTCAAACGACAAGTACATCAGCGTGTACCACAGGGTACTGGCGAGAAACATCGGGCCAAGGATATCGATCGCCAGCTTTTTCCGAACATATATTCAGCCGGAAAACGCATTGAGAATGTACGGTCCGATTAAGGAATTGGTGTCGGAAGATAACCCGCCGATCTACAAGGAGACGAACGTGGTCGATTATTTCAAATTCAAGCACGTAAAGGGTGTCGAAGGGACCTCGGCACTTGCACATTTCAAGCTCTGAAAAACCTTGAAGATTCCATGGATTTAAGGTTTTTTATTTTTCCTGTAGTTGGATCTTGAAGATTTGCTTTCATATGTGTGAATAAATTAAATCCCATTACAGGGATTGTTTTTGATGTATGTTTGGCCAAAAGATGAATAGAGTTAATTAAAAGATGATTGTTGGACTTTCAACCATTCTTTATATGTTTTATTTCGATCGATATCAGCTTGTATAGTTGTTGTGACCATGAACGAAGCTAAAATTTAAAATTAGGGGTAAAATATAAATATTCAAAAATGATAGATAAATTCATAAATAATTTATTTTCTAACCTTTTTATATATGAAAATAAAAGTTTTTGGGGGGTTGGAGGACAATTGCTCCTCACACAACCCATATACCTTCGTCCCTGCTTGTAACGATTAGTGTCAGTCTCTTTTAAATATTATAAATATTTATAATTAAATTTAAACATAAATTCGAACAACTTGACTCGTAAAAATTTCAAATAAAATTTAAATGATAAAATACGACTAATTTAAAATCCTTTTACTCAACTTGACTTGATCGAATACTTACTCCTATATTTTTTGATAAAAGATGGATTACTCTCATACGCCTCATTACAAAATCTCCCTAAACCTAAATGAAGGAAAAAGATTACACATGGAAGTAATTACAATCAAAGAATTCAAACGTCTAAAATACCTAGAGCATAAAGCCAATAAAACAACTACAAACCTAACAATTCCTATCCAAATCCTTATGAAGAAGCTGTAGAATCGAATCTAGTGGTACAACAAAAATGTAACACCTCTAAATTTTCAGGAATAGCGAGTTTGGAAAGGTCATCTGCAACCGTATTTGCCTCACGTGGTGTATGACTCAACTTCACTTCTCAAGACCGTTGTCGTAGATCAAATAAGTGCCAAGCCAAAGCACAATTCTCAAGCAAATCTTTATTGATCCGTAGAATACGAAAAACATCCAAACTATCAATCTCAAGAACGATTCTTCGAAAACCATGAGTCCATACGATCAATAAACCTAAATAAGCACCCCATAGTTCAGCTTCAAGAACCGAACAAATGCAGATGAATTTCGAAAATCCAAATTTTCATAAACCATTATGATCACGCGCAACACCTCCACACGAGGCAAAACCATCCGTTGTACATCGAGCACCGTCCGTATTGATCTTAATCCATCCATCCTCCGACAACGACCATACAACACGACTACTCGATCTCGCCATAGGATATGCATGGATCCTCCGGGAATTAGAAATCGGCTCCAAAGAAAGTGCAGCCAAACGTCTACTACGTTCTAAGATGAGATCTGGATCCTCTAAAGGGCTATCAAAAGCTACGACATTTCGACTCAACCAAATATTCCAAATCACAACACCGAAGAATAGATCCCAATCTTGTCGCTCACCACCAAAATACTTCGGATGCGACAAATTCATAACAATTCACTCTCTGATAGGTAAAGACATAAACTCATTTAATTTATCTTGCTCAATAATCGCTACTCATACCTGGCAAGCATCGGGGCAAAATCTCAATACATGATCAATATCCTCCACATCGTGACCACAACTACGACATTTACTTTCAGAAGAATAATGTCGATGGTTTCGTTCCGCATTCGTCATAATTTTATTACAGCACACCAACCAAAAAAAGATACGATTTTTTTGTAAACGCCTAAAGCGATGCACAACACTCCATGTTTTATCCACAACCATCGAACCATTACCCAAACGAACCTTATAAGTAGATTTGATCGTGAATGCCCCAGAGACCTCACCCGACCATGCTACTGTGTCTGCAGGGAAACACCATCGCGACACAGGCACATCGGCCAAGTGCAGCAGTACCGAAGCATGGAGTATCGATTGCAATACTTCTCAGTTCCACGAACCATCTGACTTAACCAAAGAAGCCACCGATTGGCGCATAATGCTTGGACCAGCAGACTCGGATACATATTGAATCAAAGGACCAAGCCCCTTGATCCATGGTTCATACCAAAAATCAACCCCTTGCCCATTGTCGATATTCCAATGCACATTGTTGCGTACGTCGTCTCAAATCAGGCTAATACCCTTCCACAACCGTGAGCTACAACATCGATATAACTTAGTTGGGATTTTCTCCATGCATTTGTATTTACACCGCAACAACCGAACCCAAAGGGCATTCTCACGTACAATTAATTGGAAGGCTAGCTTCATTAAAAAAGCCTCGTTCTGTGTCTAAATACGACGTAGGCCAAGACCTCCACTGTCAATCGAATGACACACATCAGACCATTTGACAAGATGTACCCCGCCTTGGTTCGAAGTGATGCCCCAAATAAAGCGACGAATTATCCGCTCAATCATGTCACACGTCTTCTTAGGCAGAACCGCTGATTGCATAGTGTAAGAAGGAATAGCCGTCAAAACAACCTTAGCTAAAGTAATCCGACCAGCTAAGGATAAAGATTTCGCCTTCCACCCACACAGTTTCCTCTGTAGTATATGTATCAAATACTCATAAGAAGCATGAGTAACACGTTTATGGCGGCACCCCTAAATATTTACTCAAATCATCAACTTCCCGAAAACCGAATTCATCAAATATCACCCTTCGGACGCTAGGAATCACGTTTTTTGAGAAAAAATATAGTAGTCTTAGCATTACCCACCTATGTCCCGACACTTGGCTAAACTCATCCAGAACTTGCCGAATGACCTCCATTTGATCAACCGAAGCTTCAACAAATAAAAGCATATCATCGACGAAAAAGAGATGTGAGATTTGTGATCCATATTTTCTGACCATAAACGACTTCCATTTTTTCTGATTAATAGACGATTGGATAGCTTGTGCAAGCCTTTCTATACATAGAAAGAACAAATATGGGGATAGCGAATCACCTTGACGCACACCACAAGATGTGTGAAAAGACTCCGTTAGAGAACCATTTCAAATGATTTGCATGGACACCGAGGACACACAATGCATAATTAGAGCTTTTAAATTAACCGGATATACCCAAATCACTTAACGTATCCGCAATGAAGCTCTACTCCAATCTATCATATACCTTCTCCAAATCTATTTTCATGGGCATCCACCTTACTTTACCAGCCATTGAATCTGATAAAGAATATATATTTCTTAAACAAATGCTATCTTATTAAAAAAGTCATTGAAAAAAAATTTAATAAAAATATCTATTAACATTATGATGTATGACAATTTTATTCCCAATATTTGAGAATTTTAAAAATTATCTAAGCCTTAGAAACTGTAAAACATTGTTTGTCAAAGGAAAAATGCACCAAAGACAAAACTCCTATAATTTCGAACATAACTTTGAAAATGTGCTACCAACTATTTTCTTTTTAATGATTATATTAGCACTATTAATGAAATCAATAATTTTTTTTGAAGGTTTATAACGATAAAGGCCAAAATAAAAATAAGAAAAATTAGTGTGTCAGAAAAAGAAGCAAACAATGATATTAGCTTGTATTGTTTCAAATTATAATTATATTGTAAAATTTTGAAAGACTACAATTATGTGCTCCGATGTTTTGTTTGATTGAAGTTAATTATTTTTTGAGATATGTGCGCTTGTTAGCATGTGAGAACGACTTTGCATTAAAATTCTCACGAGTCATCTCCTAATGAGTGAAAAAGAAGAAAAAAAATTACGAGACAAAGTGGTTGGCAACAGGATAAAGTCATAATTTGAAGTTAGAGAAGACAAATTATAAATATTTGAAAGTGAAAGAACACATTTATAAATAAATTATTTTTAAAAAAATTTAAATAAAAAAATAAAAGTAATTTTTTTTTTCGAAAGTAGAAAGGGCTATTGGCCTTCCCCACCCTCATATAAATCCGTCTCGGAAACTAGTGAATAATGATTACTTTGCCCCAGTCCAACCAGCATTGGTTCGCGTTGGCTGCTGGAAGAGAAGGTTAAAAAAATAGGGGATAAAAGATGTGAAGAAGAAAAAAAAGGGGTTAAAATTGTGAACAAAAGAAAAATAATGAAAAAATATAAAAAATGTATCTAAAAAAAGAAGAAATGCGCATGAGACATGCTGACGACATGATAAGTGTAGAACGTTACATATTATTAATGTTATTTGTTCTTTATTTTTAAGTTTGTTTTTTTTATTAGGAACTTCATTAGATTGAAGGCAAAATATTAATGTTCATTAGAAGTTTTAGCAGAAATTGTGGGCACAACCCAAGGTAAGACGCGATCCGAATCCGATAAAGATAGACCAACATTATCTAGAAGTTAAAATCAGAATTATCTAGAAAATAATGTTTGGAAGATAAATATAATATTATCTAGAAGATATAACAGCATTTAAACGAGAGCTACATGATTGAAATTAATTATTTTATTTTTTATGATAAATTTATCCCTTATTTTATCTTCGGTTCAAAAGATTTGTTATTTTATCTCTTTAGAATCTTTGGGCATAAATACCCCTCTAAGTTCAACATTTAGAGAACATGTTAAAATTTGTTATTCCTTGGTTATTTTTACAGAAAATTTATTTTCTTTTCGTCCTTTTTACTTTCCTTTCTATTTATTTTATGCATACCAAAATGCTAAGCATGATTCGATCCATACTTAGACTGTACTTAGTCTAAAGATTTGCGATGACTAAATCATAAATCGTTAGATCGTTAGAATTCAATTTGCGCTTCTGTTTTGGTGCTAACGACGACAGATGTGGTTAGATCTGCAAGAACCAAATTTCAAAAATTGACTTGCAAATTTCGGTTAACTAGAGAGAGAAATTAACTGTAGGGGTTGGGCCCAGACCAACATACTATCTGGAAGAGAAGGTTATTTCGATGATCGATCAAAATTGAGGCTAATAAAGCCTAAGGCTAAACCACCACAATTGAATTCTTTATTTATATTTTACTGCTTTTATTCAATTTTTATTTTTACTTAATTATTTATTCTAACCTCTCTATTTTTATACAGTAAAATTTTCTTAGGCCATGTGAATCGTCCTACATTTTCTATACCACCTTTCAATATTTAATTGAAAATAAAGTTATTTTTATTTTACAATTTCGAAACTTGTCATGACACATCACACACGAGCACAAACATGAATCTAAATTTGTATATTTTTCAATTACTTTCTTTTTTTCACGCTCTCAGCTCTCAATTTTTTCTCGTTCACAATTTTTACGCCCTACTTTTCCGAATATTTTTTTGACCATTTCCCCGTAATTAAGGCGTACTAGATGAGTATCTGGTTATCAAATTTCCCTATCACATGAGAAATTATATCATAGGCCCGGCTCGCCACGTCATCTATGGTCCCAACCAATAAAAAACATCCATTTCTTTAATTTTTTCCATGTCATTCTTTTACCGAGTGAATCTTCACTCAGATTTACTGTAAATTAAATTAAAAAACACTTTTTTACCAATTGTAGATTCACTCGGTAAAAGATGATATGGAAAAAATTAATGAAATAAATGCTTTTTATTGGTTAGGACCATGGATGACGTGGCGAGCCGGGCCTATGATATAATTTCTCCTATCACATGAGCATCTCATATGATTTTCCACAGTATGTTTTAATACTATTCCTTTTACCTTCTTTGAGGCAGGAATCAAGATTTAGGGTCCGTTCGGCGCAATTTTTCTACTTAATTTTTGAGAAATTCTATCGAAATACTAATTTTTATTTTTATTAACTTGGTCTCAAACGCAGCTTTTGAAAAAATTAAAAAATTTTAGTTTCTCTTCAAATAGAGCTTCTTTAGCCAAACCAGAGTTTTAAAAGCTTGATCGAACGGAGCCTCGGTGTTAGAGCAATGCCAAATATAAAAGGATGTCTAAAATAAACATTAATTATTTTCAAATATGCATTTCTATATATGGCCAAAAGGTAAAGGTACAAAGTTGCATGCATGTATGACCAAATATGTGTAGAGTTAAAAGATGGTAGTTGGTACCATATGGTAGATGGTAGTTTGTCAAATTTAGGGTTTAAACGTTTAATTTAATGTTTAAATTTTAGGGATTTAGAATATAAATATTTAAATTTTAGATTATATAGTTTAGATATGGAGGATGTGTGTTTTTCTACACATATGTGTATCAAAATATAACCTTATTTGTTGATATGTATTGTTTCAACAAAATTGAATGCATTTTTTTTTGGAAATTATCTTGAAAAACAACCCATTAAAGATTATGTTGAAAAATACCCTTCCAACTCACATAAAGTAACCTTATATTTAGCCAAAAGCGAGTTTTAAACTCGCGCTCAGCTAAAGTCAAGTTCCGTGTAAAAAAAAATTGATAAATTAATTTTTTTATTTCTTACATACTCAGTCAACACAAAATCCGCGTTTAAACTTGCGTCAAATCGTCGATAGTCACTACCTTCAACTATTATTATTTTTTGAAGTAATAAGCTGTCGTAATGATACAGTTATGCATACCAACGTGCTAGTAATTATTTTCTTTTCCACGATTAGATGTCTATTAGTGTAATTAAATATTTTAGTAATGTAATTTTTTGATTTTTTTAATATGTTCGTACGTACAAATAAAAATTAAAAAACAATAAACATTATTCAAGATAAAATAAACCCAAGGAACAAATAAAATTAAATAATTTGGCGACATAAATATTTATCAAATCTACTAACGTGTGGTTTCTAAAGTGTTCTGGACCACTTTGTGATTTTTAAAAGTGGTTAAGGTCATTCATACTAATTAATACTTCTATGGTCTCACTCAATATGTCCTGTATTAAATTTTTTAAAACTCAAAAATTTTAAATTTTGATTATAATTATTTTAAATATTTTAATTAATTAAATTTTATAAAATATATATTTTTAAACTACTTGTTTAAAGGTTTCTAAAATATGTTTTTTTACATTTTTATTAGTAATAGATTTAAAATAATAATGAGTCAAAGTTAATTTTTTTTAAAAAAAATCAACACTAGACCTACTGAGACATAAAAGTACTAGATCTCTTTTAATAAAATTATTAATTCTTTTCTCTCTCCCTCATGTTTATTCTATTTTCAAATAATTTATTTCAAAAGTAAATATACTCATTAAATTAAAAACAGTTAAACGTGTTTTAATTGGAAATTTTGAATGATAAATATTAGGTTTAAATATATATTAGGTATCTTTTCTCACAAGTTTGTATTAATAAAGTTTTTCTCCCAAGTTAGTATACGTATTAGACATTTTTTTTTAAATTGGTATCAAAATTTATATATTTTATTAATTTTAAGTCTTAAATCGAAATAATTTAATAAATGTAACTCTATATATATTAAAATTCTATCAATTTACTCTTTATTATTCTCCTAAATTGTTTGTTTTTCTGTCATAAATGTATTACTTTTGTGGTATAATAAAAGATTAAAAGTACCTTGTTGTTTTGTAGTATAATGCAGTTATCCAACTGCTGATTTGATTTGATAGACTCACTTGGCTACACAATGTAAAAGTACTAAAAATAGTCGATGGAGTTAAGGTTCAGATTCCAACTTGAGAGCAAAAATAATTTTGTTTAGCAATCAATATGACTTTTATCGATGAAAAAAGCCAAACGTGATCACCATATGTCTTGTTAAGAAAAACTCCTCCACATTAAAAGGGAAGCAAACTTTTTTAGATACCAACTTAAAAAAAAGATGTCCAGTTCAGATATCGAAATATATTTAACTTTGAATATTACAATTTCTTAAAATTTATATATGTGTGTAGACATATCATTGAAGCACGTCATATGCATGGGGATCCTAGTAGTCAGTGGCGGAGCCACATGTTTGATCGGGTAGGTACGTATCTACCATGAACTTTTTAAGGTTCGCACATTTGATTTTAATTATATTATTTTTTATGAATTAATCCTTAAATTTTATGATTTGTGCTGACCCTAAAAAAAAATTTTAGATCTGCCACCGCTAGTAGTGGTTGTTGGAACTTGGAGGTATTGATGCAAGAGAAAGATCTAAATTTATTATATCAAAATCCAATTCTATTTATTTTCCATGGGGGGAGGTAGGTAGGAATAGTATGAGTGGAGTATAAATCCTTAAACTAATGGGACCAAATTATAAAATCCCAATATTTATTGTTTCCTATCACATGGGAAAATGGGGAAGGTGAAATCAAAGTACTAAATCCAAAACTAAGCCACCTACCCCTTTGAACTATGTGGATGAATGTCCACATGAATCAATTATGCAAGCCACTTGATTCTTTTTTAATGGCTGGTGGAAAGTATGATGCGAATTTAATAAACAAGTGTACTAGGTGTAGTATACGATAGTATTTCGGTATCTGATTTGTTGGTCGACTAATTTGGATCGAATATATTGATGCTAGATTTCTATATAAAGTGAGCAAGTTTAGTCAGTCCAAGCATCATTCACTTCCAAAATCAAAGTGTTTAGTCATTGTTGAGAGGAAAGTGACATTCATTTTTCAGGGGAAAGAAAATGGTTGTCACAGCAAGTGCTGCACCAGCTGAGTCCAATTATGACCGGAAAAGTGAGTTGATGGCGATCGACAGATCGAAATCCGGGATTAAAGGACTTGTTGATGCTGGCTTAGCTAAGTTGCCTCGAGTTTTCGTGCATGATCACTTGGATCTTCAGATCAAATCAGGGCCTCCCCCTGCTGGTGTTCATATCCCGGTTATCGACTTTGCTAGTGTCAACACTGACTCCAGTCGACGTGCCGAGATAATCGACGAAATCCAAAATGCTTGCACGAAATGGGGATTCTTCCAGCTCGTTAACCACGGGATCCCCTTAACCACCTTGGAAGAGATGATCAACGGGATCCGACGGTTCAACGAGCAGGATCCCGAGGCCAAAGAACAACTCTATTCGCGAGAAGAATCGAAAAAGGTGACATTCAACACTAAGATCGACATGTCCCAAGCTTTGGCTGCCTATTGGAGGGATACCCTCACTTGTGTCATGGCCCCTAATCCCCCTGCGCCCGAGGAAATCCCCGAAGCTTGCAGGGAAATATTGCTTGACTACACCAACAATGTGATGGACTTGGGGCATACCCTTTTCGAGTTGTTATCCGAATCACTCGGCCTAAATCCGAACCACCTCAAGGACATCGGTTGCACCGAGGGACTCTACGTAATGGGACATTACTCCCCAGCATGCCCCGAACCCGAACTCACAATGGGGACCGGCATCCATACCGACAGCGGCTTCCTCACCGTGCTTCTCCAAGACCAAATCGGTGGCCTACAAGTCCTACACGACAACCAATGGATCGATGTCACCCCAATTCCCGGAGCTCTTATAATAAACCTTGGAGATCTACTACAAGTAAGTCAATGATTTCCTATTAATTAATCATCAACTTGTCCAAATTGCAATTATTTATATATCAACCTGTTTTTGCAGCTGATCTCAAACGACAAGTACATAAGCGTGTACCACAGGGTGTTGGCGAGAAACGTCGGTCCGAGGATATCGATTGCTAGCTTCTTCCGAACATATATTCAGCCGGAGAACGCTTTGAGAATGTACGGTCCGATTAAGGAATTGGTGTCGGAAGACAACCCGCCGATCTACAAGGAGACGAACGTGGTCGATTATTTCAAATTCAAGCATGTTAAAGGTGTTGAAGGGACCTCAGCTCTTGCACATTTCAAGCTCTGAAAAACTTTGAAGATTTGAATGTATCTAAGTATTTTTTTTTTGTGTCAATAAATTAATTCCCATCTTAGGGAATTAATGGAATTAACTACCTAGTCACTGTATTTTGTGTTTTTATTTCTATTTTCTGTACTACATTATAAAGTGTTTGCTTGGCAATATATTTTTCAATTTTGGATGGAATTTTACTTTTGGTTGATTTTAATTATTTTTTACACGCGTCACAATCTTAGTTTTAATTCACTCGATCATTAAGTCGTACAACACTAAAAAAAGACTCTTTCTGATCAAGTCAGTTTTATTCTCGAATAATTTGGTCAAAACACGCAAATAATATATATGTTGATATACGTAAGGCGCAAACTTTAAGGGATCCATAAAGTTATGGTCCCTAAAAATATTAATTTTCTTGGATAGTCAGTATTTGTTTATATATATTCTTAACACTTTGACAATAGGTATACACTTTGCAGATAAAACGATTTAAACTCGTGTCTCTTATGATGAACATCATTCGCTTTTTCACCGGTGTACTTGTCAGATTCACTAAAAAGAACTTTTTTTTTGCTCGGCAATGTTATATTTTATTGATAAATTAAAGGCTATCACGCCTATCCCTGAATTGTGCGCCTCGTTAAAAACCTCACTAAACCTATGTGGAGGAAAAGAGTACGACACAAAACAGGTAATACAAAAAGAACTTTTAATGTATATATATTAAATTGTTTAATTTGATCTTATAAACTTAACTTTTTAAACAATCCTAACAAATAATATTTGCAATTCGCCATTGTTTATATTTATTTATGTCTTCAGCATGTGTTCTGATCCACGATATCATATTGCTTTATTAAATGAATTGGGCACCAGCCATTATTCAAGTGTCCAAATTAATTCACATGTTTATATGAAATTAAATTCTTTGTTTAAATTTGAATCCTACCTAACTCAATTCAGTATTTAAAAATAATATATTACTAACATTTATAATATATGTGAATTGAAATAAAATAAAACACTTTTATTTCTGAAAAGAAAAATTCAGATCCAATTGTTTCTTTTTTTTTATTTTAATTTCTCAGGAAATTTATCGGAATAAGCACAGTGATTAGTTTTTATTGGTTCACGGAATATAACGTTACCTTTGAAGGTAAGATTCCTGGAATGATTCATTACTTGACATATTACTGAAAATGTTACAGTACTTTATTTGGTTTGTTTGACAAGAATGTAAAATTAGAGTGTTTGATTGATGAATTATAAGATTACCATAATGCATATTTTACAAAATTATCCTTGTGATATATATTTTTTTAATTGGTCAAACTTCAAATACCAAAGAAAAATATTTACATGAAAATTCATATAAAATATAATTTTCTATTATTTTTAATTTATATAGTTTTTCTTTTATAAAGTTGTTACACAAATAATTGAATCTAGTTTTTAATGTTATAGTGCATTAAATATTTTTGAATTATTACGATTATATATTTGAAAAATACAAGAAAAAAACAAATTCATAAACTTATATAATAATCATTACATTCACGATTAAATCAAATATACTAATAATAAACTATAAATACTATATTTATTTATTTTATTACTCAATTTGCATTATTTTTAAAATAAAAAAATTATTCTTTAAAATCTAAAATTTCAAACAAAATTTATAATATGATTTAAAATTGAATAAAACAGATTTTATCATATAAATAAAAATATTATTTTTAGAGAAGATATAATATTAAAAATTATTTTTAATATTTATTACTTATTTTTTTAACGAAGAGTGTGGTTATATATTTTATTATGCAATAATTTAGGTTAGGTAAGAAATTGTTTTGACATATCAAGACAAAAAAATATTGTTAGAGAAATAAAAAATAATGATTTATTTAAATACAAAATATTATTTTAAGGGTATTTTAGTCTAAAGTGATAGGAATTGTGTAATACCTAAGAATATGGTGGGAATGACATTTCTATCATTTTGAAGAAAATAAGCTACTATTAGGAATATAGTAATACCCCATGTAGGGAATTCCCAGAACCAAACGTGAGTATGTGATTTCAGAAAAAATTATTCCCCTTAATAATGATCTTTTTCGCGAACCAAACGGTCGCGCAATATTTTATTAGTCTATATAAGATGTATACATATACTCAAGGGCGGAGTCATCCTTTGAATTGGGGTGTCATTTTTGGGAAACCTATTTTTCTTATATAATTTGTATATAAAAAATTAAAAATATGGACAAATGACACTCATTTTATGAATAAAATGACATCTTTTTATAAATAATTAATCATCTTTAAATATCGTTGAAGAAAATGACATCACTTAAATATATTTCTAACTCCGTCCTGTATATACTACATGTTAAAGTAAAAGTTGTTATAATATCACTTAAGTCTTGTGATTCGAGTCGAGTCTAATTAATCGTCGTGAAGATGATGGACTTTTTGAAGCAAATTTGCCAACTTTCATTATTTTAATTAAAGAAAAACATGATTAGAGCCACCGGTGTCTGCCCTTCCACAGCAATGACTTAAATGATTAAAGTTGATATGTCGAACCCACAGCCAACTGTTCTTGACTCGATGCTTATGGAATCCACAATTACGTGAAAATGGGTAGGTCTGGGCCTGAAACCAAACAGGCACAAAATGGGCCTGCTTGATAAGCCATTCGGGCCAATCGGAGAGCTGATATCGAACCCGAATCCTCCTCGATACAAAGAATTCTTGCTAGAGAATCCATATCCGAGCACCTGTGTGTGTGATTTTAAAGAATTAAAAAAATATATGAACAAATACTAGCATGTCAGTTTGACGAGCTGTTCGGGCCAATGAAAGAGTTGATATTAAAGGTGAATCCTCCTCAACAGGGACGGACTAAAAATTTTATATTATAAATGCGGAGTTTTATTTTCCCAATGATGTTATTTTTATATAATATTTATTCATCCAAATGAATCCCATCATCCCACAATCCCCCAAGGTTTTGCCTCAGTTATCTCAATCTTTGCCCATACTTGCAAGCACATGGGTGAAAAAAAACAAAGGCTTGGGTGATATGTTATTTCTCCATTTTAAATAGTATAGGGACTAATAGAAGAATTTGACCATCAAAACAATAGGTTTTTTTTTTATATTTTTAACGATCTTAAGGTGATTATAAGGTAATATCTGCTCATACAAACTCTTAACCCTTTGACAATGCACACCCACCTTACAGACAAAGCGATTTGAACCCGAATCTCATATAAACACCATCTGTTTTTTCCCTGGACTTTTTGAGTTTTGGGGATTTTTATATTTTATTACTTATTTTATGAATCTATTTGCATTTGTTTATTCAACAGTCTGCCACCAGAAATGTTGAAACATTGAGCTGCTGAAGTTTAAAATTTTCCTGGTTATGGAAAACAAGTAGAAAACCCTTTGACTTGACCAGGTGAAAGACATTGAAAGCAATCCCCCATTCCATTTACAGTTTGTTGAATACAATATCTAAACATTATCCAGATCTTTCTCCACTCATAAATCGAATGATAATTTATCGTTCGAACTCACATCTTTTTGTATATTACAATAATAACGATGTCAATCGAGTTGAGAAGTATTTGCGCTTGATTAGATAAGGTTTGCTAAATTGGTAGTTTTTACAGGCTGGAATTTCAAGGGTACTTACAAAAACAAGTATTAGGACCATAACCAACTTAAGGGCAAACCATATATTCCTACTTCAACAACCATAACATTATTAGGCAATGGGAGTTGGTAGCTGTCGGATTCTCTGAATTAAATTGAATTGAAAACGTTCCTCTTCTGTCATTTTCTTAATGAAGTATTTATGTTCGATATTTATTTTTTATTATATATGTTTGTAGAAATATATACTCATATTTAATTCTTACACTCAACTTAGAACTCATATGGGCGGAAACGAAGAACGGAGAGTATTTGGCTAAGTTGGGGTATCGCTTCATTAATGAGAAGTCTAAATCAATTTCGGACCCTTCCTCTAACAGCTCTCCGAATGATAACAAAATTCTATGGAATTCCATTTGGAACTTGAAGGTCCCGTCTAAAGTCTGGTCCTTCCTATGGAGACTGTGCCATAATATAGTGCCTACCAAAAGTACACTCGCGGCTCGTTTTCATGGGAGATACCAGGACTCTAACCTTTGTCCTAGGTGCAGAGAACAAAAGAAAACCAGTGAACATATCTTATTTTTCTGTCTGTTTGCACAAGCGGTATGAAAGGCTTCTGGCTTTAACTATCTACCATCCGCTATTGGTTTTCCGGCTTTCCTAAATGGTGACTAAGGTTAATGATTTTCGAAAACTGAAGGATTTTGAGGACGGTTGCGCTCTTATTGCTTTTCCATTTTTGGCTATTTGGAAGTCGATGAACGCCTGAGTTTTTGAAGGACGGAGTGACCTCCTCTGGGATGTATGGTTGCGTGCTGATCGAAATTTTAAGGAATTCTTCATTGCCGTGCAAGTTTGTCCTCCGGAGAAGCCTCAACTTCCTACGGAAACGAGGTCTTGGTCCCCGCTTCCTGCCAATGCGGTAAAAATTAATTGTGATGGCGCTTTCGACCACCAAACAGGTATGACTTCGATGGCAGCTATTGCACGCGATAGCTCTGGATTTTTTTTACAAGGCTTAACCGCACCAGCAAAAGCCCCACCCGCTATGGTAGCAGAAGCTCTTGCTATCAGGCTAGGAATCTCTTTGGCCCTCATGAATGGCTTCCCGAACATCTTAATCGAGGCAGACTGTCAGACCGTAGTCGGAAGGCTCCGCTCGGGTGCCCTTTCTGATTGGGTTTCTTCAGCAGTTGAAGAAGATATTAGATCTTAGGCTAAATTTTTCTCTTCTTGCTCCTTTTCTTTTGTTCCTTGATCTTGTAATCAGGCTGTGAATTGTTTAGTTAAATTGGCTAAAGACTACTAGTTTGCCATCTCGGGACCTGACTTACCCCGTCCTAGCGGGCGGTGTTGTGATTTGGCGTGAAATGGGATCTTTTCTTTGAACAAAATAAATAAATACAATTTTTCAGTAACATTCCTGTCTCTTGTTTCAAAGCAAAAATAAGACAAAATTAACAAAGAACTTTATAAAATGGAAGTGGTTGTTTAAGACATCAATAATGATGGTTATAATCATAGTTGTATATACATTCAAGTCATTAAAATATATAAACTTTATAAGACTCGAATTCAAGCAGTTTGTTTGTAAAATGTGTCTTCATTATCAAAGTGTTAGAAAAAAAAACAAATATTACTTTGAGATCACATTATATACTCAAAAAATATATACGTATATAAATCCGAGATAGATTCAAATAAAATTTGAACATCTCTATGTCACAATTCACAAATTAGCCTCTATGTTCAAAAAAGAAAGAAAGAAAATGCAGAACCCTAAAACTCTGGTTTTAAGGCTCCAAATAAACAGGTAAAAGTGCATTTTTGGACCCTCTGGTATGACCAAAAGAGAAAAAAGACCTTTTCACTCTGCTGCTACTGCAACCTTCAATGGGGCTAAGCTCACTCGCTTGCTGCCGGTCCCGGTTCGATCTAATTGCTTCTTGGACGGCTAAAAACAGATGCCGATCGGCCGATGAATCCATTGAAATTGACCTTCTTATTGGCTGAATTGCAAACTGTTCATCTTTGTCCCTAATGTCAATGCATTCATCTCCCATGCTGGTCCCCTTATGGAACTTCCTTCTTTTCTTGTGCAACAATCTTTGGTCCAACTTGCACGTCGAAGGACTAATTGAACGAGTCGATAACTCCGTCAAGTTCGTCGTGTTCAATCTTTCTTGCGCACCAAGCAACGTTTGATGAGTGGAACGACTATTACCTATTTCGATAACCACGAAATCTTCATCGCCATTAATGATGGTCTCGGTGTATGGATTCGGATCTCGCGGGATTGAGCTCGGAGCAACGATGGGGGCAACCAGGAACCGACCGTGGCTCGAGACGCTCGTTCGACAAAGCGGACAATTCGCATTGTTTTGAAGCCAAACATCGATGCAATCGATGTGGAAAACATGGCTGCAATTCGGTATCACCCTCAGCTTCTCGTCGTCCTCGAACTCGTTCAAGCAAACAGCGCATTCGCAAATGCTTCTCTCTTTCAAATCCTTATTGAACCGAGATATCGGGATTTGCCTAATGACGGATTCATCAAGCCCTCCGTGTCGTCGTTCCGTTGCCGGCGAGTACGCCATTAAAGGGTCTTCTTGTCGTCTCCGAGACAACGAGAATCGCCTCAAAAGATCAATCCTTTGCCAATTCAGACAACACTTGGTGACGAAGATGTAATAACTTAGTAACAAGAACGCTGTTGCTAGAATCCCCAGAACGGCAATGGCTATAATGGGGAAACTTGTGTCGGATGAATGGGAATGAGACCCCAAGACCGAGTTCCCGGGACTTGTGGTCGGTGAAAGAGCTTGAGAGAAGCTAGTTTTTCTTACAAGATCCATAGGAAAACAAAACAAAACAAAAAACAGTTTTTTTTTTCAGACAATGCAGAGAAAAGGGTTTACTTGGATCTTAAAAATGTGTAAAGAGAAAAACGGTCAACTTTTGTCATTAGTCCTTATAAAATACATAACTTACAGATTTAGTCCTTATACCTAGTTTTGTCAATTTTAGTCATGTTATTTTCGAATTTTGAAATTTCAATTCCGACTCAAATAATAAATGGACTCTAAGAATAAAGTAAGGGAAAAACTTTGATATACAAGCTGTGTAAACATTAGTTTATATATGATGGAAATTATCTACCCTTTTTCTGTGCCCCTACTTATGCTTTCATGCTCAAAATTAAGTTTAGGGTTTATGGTTTAGAGTTTTTAGGTTAGTGTTTATAGTTAGGGTTTAGAGAATTTAAGGTATGGTTTATTTTTTAGGGTGTAGGGTTTAGGATTTAGAATTTAGAATTTAGGGTTAAGACTTAAAATTTAATTTTGTAGTGTTTTTAGTGTTGGAGTATAAATAGGGACACCGAAAAGGGGCAAAAGATTTTTATCTGTTTATATAGAGCTTGTTAAATTTAATGTCAGGGATTAAATTTAAGATTTTAGAAAAGGGTTTGTAATTTTTTTTACACATAATTGTGTATTCCCATAAACTAAATGAACTTAAAATGATTAAATTAGAGGGAAAAAACCAAATATGCAACTTACACGTAATACAAGTATTGAAGATTTAAAATTTTAAAAGTACAAAGACTAGTAATGGTCCAAATTAGAGTAGTGAGAATAAAATTTATCAAATTAATGTATATAGACTAAAACATGTACATAACTAGAATCAAATTACATCAATTTAAAATGATAGAGATTTATTAAGTATTTAATCTAAAAAATTGGAGGGGTGGCCAAAGTCTAATTCGACTTAAGTTTAAATTGGTAAGAACTTAAAATGTTATTAGAATAAAAAATTCGAGAGGAGCAAAAGCTCCCCCTAACTCTATGTACATCCGTCCCTGGGACTAAATCGATAACTTATGTATAGTACAAAAACCAATATAAGAATTTAACCAGAAAAAAAAACTTTATTTCAAAGAAGAAAAAAAACTTGGTTCAGACTTTCGGTGTCTCGATTATTGAAATTATTTTATTAAAAAATATTATTTTGATTTAATTAATTAATCAATGAACAGCAGGTATGGGGGAATAGAAAATTTGGGAGTAAAAATCGAATGGATTGGCCCACTACAATCAATGATAGTTTGATATGAAACGTATGTATCAAGTTTGGGGACCAACTATATCAATTTTTTTACATTTTATTCAAATATAAGATAATATTTATATGGATTAATATCCTATACACTGGCGGTGGAATTTTTTTATTTCCACAAGCGCTTTAATTATAGGGTTTAGGGTTAGGGGTTAGGGTCTAGAGTTTAGGGGTTTTAATGTAAATGTTTATAATTTATGGTTCATGTTTAGAATTTAGAATTTAGGGTTAGAATTTAGGATTTAGGGTTAGGGTTTAGTTTTAGGGTAATATGTGTAGAGATTTAGGTTTTAACCTATAAACCCTAAATTTTAACCCTAAACCCAAAATTTTATCAACAATCCCTAAATTCAAAACTACCACACTTATATCCCTAAATTTTAAACCATAAACGGAGTCTCTAACCCCTAAAATTAAGACACTTGTGTAAAAAAAATTCCACAAGCGCTTGTGTATAGAACAATTACCCTATTTATATTTAGTTTTGAATTTAAAGAAAGTTAAGTATATTTATATATTAATGTTCAAATTTGAGTAACTTAAGTAGAATACGTCACTTTTTATTACCGTACTATTTTTTGGGTTCATGACCAAAATAATTACTCGGACCAAAACATATAACATTTAGGCTGTGTGTTTTTAACATTGTTACTCGGACCAAACTAAAATGTTATATGCTTTAATAACATTTTAGGTTTGCCGTTTTTAGTGGTTTGTAGGCTGTCACACAACAAACTCTCCATTGAACTTATTTGTTTATTTATTTTGTTAACTATTAAAATTATTTAAAATTAATCATGTTTTTTTTATAATTATTGGTATCTGATTCATCAGTCGATTAATGTCGAATTTTATAGAAGTTTATTATGGGACGACTATTCCAACCTAATTTTCTCTATTCAAATGATAGATTCAAACCTTTAATCCTAATTAAAGACCTAACGCATTATCTCGCTAGGCCAACTGATTGTTTTTTTTTAATTTTGATGTTGCTCTTTAAAAATTATTAAAATAAATAAACAAATAAGTAGGGGATGATTAAAAGTACCCAATAATACAAGTAATAATTTAAGTTTGATGAACTATATAAAAATGTAGAATATTCCTTATGAAATTATATCAACTCAAAACCTAATCTAATGTGAAGACAATTAATAGGAATCAATACAAAAATGTTGGCATCATCCATTGGATGTGTAGGTTTAAGGATTAATGGTTAAAGAAAAGGAAACCTTTTAGACTTTTTTTTCAACAAGTCCTTTTTGACTTTTCATGCATTCATGAATTATAAAATTTATAGAATTAAAATATAATTTCATCAATGTAGTGGTTTTTATTTTATAGTTTCTAAAATGATTAAATATTATTTTTTTTGGGGGTCAAACTTGTAATTTTAACTATATGTTTTATTTAATAATTGTCAATTAATTTATTGGTTGATTAATCAAGATCAGTTAGGTAGAGTCCATTATATGAGCTATTCTCCAATTCAATTACGCCGTTCACAACTTTAAGGTCTAAATTTTTGCTCACAACTTTAAAGTCTGAATTTTTGCTCTTACTTAGGATTTAGTGTTTCATCCTACTAAATCAACTGATTGTTGTTTAATTTTACCGTATATTAACTTATAGTTTTATAATTTGTTATGAACATAATTTTTTTTTTCTCACTTTTATGAGGACTATGACCCCGCCAAACCTTTAACTTTGCATCCATAAACGAATTAGTCCAACTTAAAATTATAGCAAAATAGTAAAAATTATAATTTGGTCCTCCCAAAAATATGATTTTATTATCTAGTCTCTAAACCATAAATTTTAAATTAATATAATATAAAAACATATTTTTGACCTCTTAAAAAGTTAATTTAATTTCATTATAATTTGTCCCAATATTTTAGTCCAGCTTCGTCCTTGAAAGAGGACAAAACGTCTAATTTAAAGTGAGAAACGAGTATCATTCTAAGACTAAATTGAGAATTAATTTAATTTCCCCAATATTTGAACCCTTTGCATTTAAGTCAAAGGAATTTCTGTAAAGATTAAACATACGAGTGATTCTTTCGATCTATTTTTTTATTTATAACTTCAAGATTTGAATTATACGGTTTCTTGGTGGGGTCTTCTTTTACAATAAACTCAAATCTATAAAACTTTGTCATTAATTTAAACGATGATTTTTTATCTTAAAAGATTTTGATTTAAGTGATTTATTTATAAAAATGTATACGTTATCGAAAGATAAAAAGTTACGAAAAAATATAAATAGATATTTTTAAAATAAAACACTATCAAATTGATAATTAAATTAAAATTAAAATTTAAACTCAATATGAACCCATTAAATTCAAATTTAATATCTCAATTTTCAAATTATATATAAAAACACTAGTCAACATTTAACGTGACGAAAAAAGAACAGAACCGACAGTCTATCTTGTATTTGCGTGTATGGAAAAGTTCTCATGTTTTTCCTTTAGTCAACGATTGTGAGCCCCAACAATTTTTTTTATCAACAGGAAATATATGATTTTATTAAGGGAAATCATATAATTTGAGGCATGGTCATAAGCCTAATTAAAAATTTCCCTAAGCTTAAATGGAGGAAAAGAGTATCATATGATCATATTATACAACGAAAAAATAAAACACCGAAACAACACTCTGAAACACAAAACGTTCGAACCAAAAGTCAACAACACTCCAATGTCAATCCCAACAACAAACACCCAAAGCCAAAAACAACTCCACTCACCCAACACCCCTCGCAACCGAACCAGACCACCCACGACCACAACCTCTCACAACCCCACACGTTGCAGCAAAATAATACCATGTCGTAGCTGCCAACCATGACGCCCAGCCAAGGCACCCAACAGCCACACAATACTGTGGCAAGCCAAATGTCGTGGCAAGTTAAATACCGAGGCAAGTCAATTGCCGAGACAACTAAGAACCCCACATTGACAAATCCACCCGAGAGTCCAACGTAAATTCAGTTTCCAACATCTCACTCTGTGCCAAAAATGTTTTCCAACCAACGGAACATCAATCAGTCCATCTACTTCAATAAAATCAGCAAAGGTCGCCATCCCTTGCCTACTTCCTTCACAATTATACATTTCCTCGCTCAATCTTACAACGTTAAAGTCCCCCAATTAACCATGGCACATCAACACTTTCAAAAACAGTACGAGCAGTCCCCCAAAGTCTAATTGACCCTCTAACATACAAGGCACATACACACAAATCATCCTGCATCGCCACGCCTCACTCACCCAAGAACCCCATATCGTCAGCAAGTTCGAATCCATGAAAGAAGCCTCAAATTTAAATCAATTTTCCTCTCATACAACCATAATGCCTCTCGACCTTCCAACGGAGGGTACAAAAATAAAAACATACTGTTGAGTGGATCGAAAGATCGATAATTACCAAGAGGGGGTGAATTAGAAATTTAAAGGATTGTGAGTGGAAATTGGCAAATTAAAAATGATGAACAAGGGATTTAGAGTGGTTCAAGTTCCAAATGAACTCTACATCCACTACCTTAGTCTCACTAAGGATTTGCAACAATTTCACTAAATTGATCTTCCCCTTTTCTAGGACAAGGAGGCAACCCTTTACAATATCGGTTGATTTTTCTACCCAAAAATCAACCCAACCCTCACACAAGAGAACAAAGAAATTTGTAGGCTAATTAAGTATCTCTCAATACAAATGATAGCCCCAATACAAGCACTCAACCCAATTTTACAAAATATGAATGAAGAACACAAATTGGGATTTTTACACAAAGTGGGATTTTTGCTCAATTGCTTGAATTTGATGTTTGGATGTTTGCTTTAGGTTCAATAGTTGTTGCTGATGCTTTTGGATGTCTCTTTTATACCTTCTCGTTGATTTCTAGCCGTTTGGGTGGTTGGGAACATAAATGGAGCCGTTGGAACCCTCTCTTGCCACCATAAATGCAGTCTGCACCAACCCGTTTCGGAACACGGGGAACCTGTTTCGGAACAAACTAAAATAGAAAGAGCCGTTGGGGTGCATTTAAGAGCCTGTTTCGAAACGCCTTAGGGCCGTTTCGAAACGGTTTTGCCACTGTAAAAGGGTCGTTTCGGAACGGTCCTAGCCCGTTTCGAAACGCCTTAACGGTTTTCAGAAAATCAGTTAAAACATACAACGGTCATATTTTTCAAAATAAAACCTAGCCCTTGTTTCGGAACGGGATTGATCCGTTTCGAAACGAAATGGCTACTGTCAAAGGGTCGTTTCGGAACGGGCTTGATCCGTTTTGAAACACCCCTTTTATATTTAAAAATCTGAAATATTTGAAATAATTTAGCCCTTTTTAAATCCAACATGAAGAACAGTTTCGAAACGAGTTGTGCCGTTTCGAAACGGTTGCAAGTGTTTCGATACACGTTTCGGAACGGTGGTCGACAGTGGTGAAAATGTTTCGAAACGCCTAAGGGCCGTTTCGAAACGGGTACTTGAAAAACACTGCTTTGGCTTGAAACACTTAGAAAAAATATTTGAAAATGTATGTTTTTAACTTGGGCATAATACTAAAATTATATAGGGATATTTTAAGGACTTAAAATTCGTTTTGACTTTTTCGATTTAGTCCTTAGGTTTTTAGTTATATCAAAATTAAAATATTTGTTTCACACATACTGATTTGAAGGCAAAATATAACACACCATCGCCTCAGAAATATCCTCTAACTTTGTCTCTTGGACAAACGTCATGTCACATTGATGTTGTGCTAACAATTCTCGCAACACTTTCTTCTTTGACAAGGACCCTTCTTCCTTACATTCCATGACAACACCTTCATAACGCCCAACTACTCCTCCCGATCTCCCTTATCAAGGATCTCCACAATGTCCTTGATGATCGCCTCCTCGTTCCCTATAGTTGAAACACCCAAGAATTTACCCAATTCCATCGTGGCTCGAGCCTCACGCAACAAAGCTTGTTGTCGAATGGCATACGCATATCCGCTAAACGAATTTGCTATTGTCCCCCATCCCCTTTGTGTCATCGCCCTTTCCCTCCCTCAACCCCACTCGCGATTAGAAGGCTCAAACGGTACAACATCCTTCAACACAGACCTAAAGTCCTACGTGTTATCAACACTTACAAGATTAGAATTATCCAATAAAGGCTCAATTGGTACTATAAACCCATCCTCAATCGGCCCACCTTCCTCGAGTTCTAACGGTAGAGAGACGAACTCCACTTGACAATCCATCAAATTCGAGTCCTTTAGCCCCAACCCTTTTTCAACCTGGCATACATTGTCTAATCGTGGCATCATACCCATCTCCTCATTCGTCACCCAATCTTTAGATCTAGTCTGTACTTCGACCTCCCGATTTTTTGAGCGTTGCTGCTCAATCCACAATTCATTCGATCTCCACCTCATAATATCCCCACTATCCAAACCATTACGATTTTTCTCTACCCTCTCAACCTCCCCAATTGGAACACTAGGCTACTGACCTCGACTACTAACTCCACGTGTTACATTCATATGTTGCCTACTACCCTTCTTCCCCCAACTCGAAGCATCATCCTCACTATCAACATCTGACCCGCACACCCGCTCACAGTGAGAACATAAATGATCACCTAACCTTGGCTCAAATTCGACAACCCGAATGCAAAACTTCAAATCATGTGCCTATAATTATGATAACTCACCAATACGATCTAAGTTCTCAATCTCAATCAGAATATGGCCTATTTCAAAAGAATTCGGCTCTAAAAATGAATCACCATACCGAATCAAACTCCCTCACATCAAAGTTATATTCTCGAATGTTACCTTCGACTACAGATGTACAAGAATTCCAGAGATTGCTAGCCATACCCTCCGACTCCCACTCTTAATGACAGGCTCCCACTTCAACACTTTAGAGAACCATTTATCCAAATCGAAATTCTCCAACACTGTCGATCACGCCAATCACATAAGAGAAAAACCTACAATCTCTGCATCTTGCAATTCCTTTGCCAATGTCGCAATTTCCATTGACACCTTACACCACGCGATCTCACAATTTCGCATGATCTTAATTTTGCTATCATCTCCACTCCCTGCACCATTCTAAGATTTGCTTGCCTCATTGAAACACTTATCTCGTCCGCATTATCTACCTTATATTGTCTCAAGCGTTCCTTCATCCGCAGTAATAATTTCACGTAGCTCCTCGAGCAAACAACACACTCAGTCGAGCCCCATAAATCTACCCCCATTCAACCTCTAAATCACCCTAATCACCGCACTCTCCGAAGCCATACGCACAAAACCAAATCTATAGCCATTCTTTGCTCTTTTGGATGGTACAAAGACATTAAGAACTTGTCCATGGTGATCAAAACCTGCCAAACATCTTGCCAATGTATACGATCCGATAGGTTTTCCACATAAAGAGTCCAATATCGTCGTTGACTGTTCTTTCTCTCCGACGGCGGCGGCGGCGACATTTCCTTAAAGTTTTAGGTTGTCATATATTATGTTAATAAAGTTGTTATAAAAATTGTTAACTGTTATAAAACATTGATGCGTATTATGTAATAATATGATGTAGTATAAATAATAATTTGAGGATAAAATTGAAATATTCAAAAAGTTTGGGGACTGGCTTAGAATGAGGGCCATAGTTTGGAGATGAAAATGTAACATTCAAAAGTTTGAGGACCAATTTAAAATAAAAATCTTAGTTTGAGGATGTATAGTGCAATCAACTATATATATATATATATATGGATAAATATTCTATACACAGGTAGTGGAAACTGAAAGTTTCCACAAGCGCCTTAGTTTTAGGGTATAGAGATTTAGTTAAGGGTATAAGGTTTAGGGGTTTAGGTGTAAGAGTTTAAAATTAAGCGATAATTGTTTAAATTTAAGGTTTAGGGTTATAATTTAAAGTTTATAGGTTAAAACCTAAATTCTCACCATATTACCCTAAAAACTAAACCCTAACCTATAAACCCTAAATTATAACCTTAAAACTTAAATTGAAACAACTATCCTTAAACCCTAAATTTAAACAACTATCCCTAAATTCTAACATCACACACCTAAACCCCTAAACCTTATACCCTAAACTAACTCCTTATACCCTAAAACTAAGACGCTTGTGAAATATAGGATAAATATTGTAACCCCCTTGTCCCGGTCTGGCCGGATGACCGGTCCAAAAGGGCTACACGGGGAAAACCGAGTGAAAACCCCTAAAGGATTCCCCCTCGGTTAGCAACCCTATTTTTTTTTCATTTTAAATCTCGTCTAGATGAGTAATTAACCCTACGTGATCGAACAACGGAATAACATAACCAAAACAATCTAACGAACCTAGAACCACATCCAAAAGGCAAATTTTCAAGTTTAATTGCAGGGGTATCGATACACCTAAGGGGTGTATCGATACGCCTTGACTAAGTCAAAGGTCAGAGTCAACCCGTGGAGACCGTATCGATACACCTTGGGAGGGTATCGATACCCTCGTCAAAGGTTGACTTCTCACGGTCAACGCTAGTTGACCGTACCGATACGCTTGAGGCCGGTATCGATACCAAGATGGACAGTGGCTCCAGTGGCCAAAATGGTATCGATACGGATCCCCGCGTATCGAAACGGAAGGCCTGAAAAGGGAAGGCCGTATCGATACGGGTCTAACCGTATCGATACCCCTGCCCTGCAACGTCTCCTTTCATAAATTGGTAACATCATGCAAGGTTCTAGATGCATACTTAGACACCCCTAAGCACACACAAGCATACATACATCAACCATAATCAGGACTTAACATGAGGGCATTTAATCCAACGATAACATACCAATCAAGGCTACATACAAGTCTACAAGAAGCATACTTAGCAAGCATAAGACATCCTTCACAAAGTAGTCAACATAAGGCCTACCTAGGCCAACATCATACAAGTTCAGGCATAAGCAATTAAACCACATAAGAAGCATAGATCATAATCCAAGTAGCAAAAGCATAACACACAACATAAGTTTAGCAATTTCAAACATAACCTCCTAAGGAGTTTGGCCCCAACTCCTAACACTCTATTCCCCATTGTCTAGACATTATTACAAAAGTAAACCATACTTAAACTTGCTTGAGAACTCCCAAAGGCTCCTCCTTCGCCCTCTCACCTCCCGAACTCTAACGATCTGCACGTTGAAAACAAAGAGCATAAGCAACTAGCTTAGTGAGAGAGGCTCTATAATTCACAACATGTAGTTTTCCAAAACATGATTTATATGCAAGAAAACAATGGATGCATAAGGGTCTATCTCAACCACAACTTTTGGTTTGCACAAGCACAACCAACATACACTTACGGTGGGACTACACATCACCGTTTCGACTAGTGGGTGTCCAATGGGACTACACATCAAAGCACTACCCTACTAGTCACTACCGGTGGGACTACACATCACCGTAGTTTAGACCACCATCACGTGAGGCATGAACTCAACACGACTACAACATTGACAACTTAAAATGCATTCAATGGTCACAATGTATATACAATCAATTTGTCACAACAACTTATGAGTGGGGAGACTTACACACGGGTTTAGGCAACCATTCAAGGTGCTACCCAAACCCCAAAGGAGTCCATATCAAGTTCAATGCAATAACCAATGATCCTACTCACCGTTGCTACCCAAGAGAAGATTGAAGACCGAGCTCAAGACTTCGAATTCCCCGGATTTGCCCCTGAAGCTTCACCAACAAAATTCCTTGCTTCTAAGCATTCCAACACCAAGCAAACAATCTCAAGTCAGTCCATGTTCTAAAATACTCAACCCGAATTACAAACCATTTACAAGATATCAATTTTCTCATGTAGTACAAGCCTAAAATTCCAAAATCCGAGCAGCCCTCAAGCACCCCTTAGAACCAATGATTTCAACCTCCAAACTACTCTCTAAAGCTCCCAAAACAAAGCTTACATATACCCTAACCATTGGCCCTCTCATTTCCACATAGAACACCCCCATATTTCAATCCTAAACCTCCCAAAAACCTCCCCAAAACTCCATTTCGGGAATTAGCATAAAATTCTTTAAAAATCATATATAGTGAGTCTCATGGACTACAAACAACCCCCATACTAACAATAAACCAAAATCTTTAGTCAAAGGCCATAAAGGCAACATTTTTATCCAAATTCCTCAAATTTCCAAATCTCAAAAACATGCATAAGAATGAATATAAAAGGTGTCAACACGTAGAGAATAATGTGGGTAAGTCAAAAACGAAGTTACCTTTGCAAAACCTTCAAAGATGAGTAAGATATTGAATGGAATAGTATTTAGGAGGGGTGGGGTTCATGTTGTCGTTGGGAAGGGGAGGATAGGGAGAGGGAAGAAGATGACTCAAAAGTTTTATTTTAGGTTAGTTTAAAATCAAAGGTCCAAAGACCTAAATGCCCTTAATGAATTAAGGGAATTACAATGGATGACACCCATGGCTATGTGGGCTTGTTTAAAATGTAGTCCAACTAAATAAAACCCGAGGCCCAAGTCATTATTTTATTATTTAAAATTTGAAATCGAAACCCGAACTATTTTTAAATTAATATTTTCACCCGACCCCTAAACCGGGGCGTTACAAATATTGTATACAAGGCGGTGGAAACTGAAAGTTTTCACAAGCGCCTTAGTTTTAGGGTATATGGAGTTAGTTTAGGGTATAAAGTTTAGGGGTTTAGGTGTATGAGGTTAGATTAAAACCTAAATCTCCACCATAGTATCCTAAAAACTAAACCCTAACCTATAAACCCTAAATTATAACCCCAAACCTTAAATTGAAACAACTATCCGTAAATTCTAAACCCCTACACCTAAACCCCTAAACTCTAAACTAACTCCATATACCCTAAAACTAAGACGCTTGTGAAAACTTTTAGTTTCCACCGTCTGTGTATAAGATATTAATTATATATATATATATATACATTTTCAAAGTTATTTTAGCTCGTACATTTTTTCTTCCATCATTGCTACGCCAAGGTTACCTCAGCCTTTCCTTAAACTTGACCTCTCATTTTTTTCCCATTTTCTTCGCAACAATTTGACCCACTATTTCTAAAGTATAAGACTGGTCCCAAATTTTTTCATGAGAAAAAAAATCTTGTGGTCTCTTTAAATTTTCCAAATATGACTATTCTAATAAAATTATAGGTTCAAATCATAGAATTTATTTATTTATGGTACGTAAATATTTGAAAATGAACTTTTGTATTAAAGGAAATGGATTTAAATTATTAATTAGTCGAGTGATCAATAATATATAGTTATGTTGTCTTCATCTTGCATTAGTTTGAATATCAACATTTACTTTAAAGATAAATATCTCTTTACTTAATAAAAAATGACTACAAATATCTAATTTTTAAAGAAGTAAGCCAATTCAAACCCAAAATGTCTATGTTTTTTTAAGAATTTTTTTCTATTTTTTTTCTCTCGATGGTTTAGGAGGGTAACGCCATCAACCTTTGGCCAAACTTTGCCATAATCCTGTTATATTCTCCTGTTCTCCATCTTTTTTTTCCTTTTAAATCTTTTTAGATTTTTTTTTTTGCATATTTGAATTTTCTTTGTACTTTGGTTCAAAAAGCCTTTTTCTTATCTAATAAAAATAGTGGATTATTATATTGCCCCTTTTTTAAAAAACTCTTATAATCCGCTTTTTCTGCTCTTATAACATATTTTCTTTCAGGGTTAGATTTAACATTGCCCCTCCAATTGACGGTTATTTGATTATTATATTGATCTACCCCATGTTCTGAACCCTAAGATTGTTCTCTTGTATTGATAGGTGCTTGCAATCACAAAAAATAGTTCGTGATTAAATTGCGGTAAAAACTAATTTTACCAACGTGCTATTATTCTTATATATATTTTTATGTCGATGTTGATGGTGTTTATTCTCCACCAACGATATTTATATTTGTTTATGTATTATTTCCCCAAGTTGTTTGATTAGATTTTAACCATTTCCTTCCGTTCAAAAAAAGTTTTTAACATTTTCTTATGCTTTAGTGGGTTATTTATGCACTTCCGTAATTTTAAGAAAAATCACCTATTAATATGATTAATCAGCTCTAGTTTTATAAACTCTTATTATAATATTATCGTATTTTTTCCTTATTCACTAAATCTAATGGTTATTATTCGTAAAAAACCAACTCAACTGTTGTAATGGGGGGTGTTAAATTCCTAACTGAACAACATTCGAAAACATGTTGCAATAAATGCAATGTTAATAGAGCACATGGTGGGGCCTGGAAACAACAATTTTAATTTTAATGTAATTTTTTACTGTGAAAATATAAACAAAAACACCAATAAATGAGATAGAGCTATGAGACAGAGCTTTCTTACTTACATGGTTTAGCTTGGGTTTAAATCGCTCCAAGCGTATGATTTTAATATATTTCTTCCAACAAAATAGTATCGTTTTAGATTAATTTAGGCTTTAAAACAGTTATATCAAAACGTCATCGTTTTGACTTAACGGTGACGTTAAGAGTTAACGATAGAATGACATTTTCGAGTAAAAAACTAATGTTCAGTGTTAAATTTAAATTTTTTTAAAGTTCTGTAATATTTTCGAATCAGAGATCACAATTCAATGGTATTTGTTGTAGTTTACCCTTTAATAAATTAGAAAAGAAACCTTAAATCTTTGATTTGCCCGGTGAATGAGTTACACCATCGAAATATCGATAGAATTCGATACTGCTAACCAACTAAGAATGGGCATTGTTTTAAAGTTAAACCACATATTTTTAATGGAAATCAAACGTGAAAATTCGATGTTTTAGGGCATTTTATTACTAGAACTATGAGTATACATTTCACCGTGTTTAAGATAACAATTGCTTACATTTTATTTTTTGATAAATCCTAATTTTAATCTTAATTTGACCTTGAGAAAAGGAGAAGAGAGTAGTACTCTAAAGATAAGAAGAAAAGTACTCTTAATGAGTCTAAAATTCACGACTTAAAAAATACAAAAAAATAAAAATGAACAGCTTAGCCAACCGCCCAAATATACTTGTTCCAATTGCAAACATTTAATTCTCACCTTTTCCATTTCTTCACATGCTCAATGTTACAATATGATTTTGTTGATAATTTGCTTGAAGACCTTCTTGAACTTGAAGAGAAATATTTTTTTTTGCTTTTTTTATGTGTGTCTTTCTATGCGTTAACACTAATAACTAAACTATATACTTTAATTCTAATTTCTAAACCATAAATTCTACATCATAAACCCAAAAATTATACACTACATCCTAAACTCTATTTTTAGTGTTAGATCATAGAAAAGGCACTAAAAAGTCAGCAAGTTTTTTTTTTCATTGGCTTCTTAATATGAATAAAATTCATCTCCCCTTTTCTATGTTCCTATGTATATCACACCAATAATTTTATGTCTTATTAATAATTATTATTTTTATTTTATTGATAATATACGTAACATAAAATTATTAGTGATATATATATGGACATAAGAAAAAAAGTACATACAAATTATATTCTCTTGATATAAGTAACTTGAAAGTCTTTCTTGAAATTTAATTTCACTGTCTAAATTATAAAGAAGAAACACATTGAAGTTGTTTGAAATCGCATAATGTTTTCTCCTTTATTAATTGAATAATTTATAATTATAAGTCGAGTTGATAAGTTTTATTTTATAATTCAAGTTTTATTTAAATTTTTTTATTTAAATTATTCGAGTCGTCATATCAGTGTGTAGATCTCGAAAAGTTTCGTGAGTTAAAAAAATTCGCATGAATTGAACACACCAACACAAAATTATGTTGTTTCAAAATTTTGGAGTCACCTTATTGTTGGAACATAAAATGATTTAATTTAGTTTTTTTACTTGGCAAGTATAATTTTATTAAGAGATGTCAATGCTATGACCCAAATTTCATACAAAATAGATTATTAATATGATTTAATTGTCTTTCTCAAAACGGTGAGTTTTGTGTCAAATTTTTAAAAATTTCACTTTAACTATTATACTTTTATATTTTTACATTTCAAGTTGTTTATCGTTAGATGACTAACAATTTTCAACCACAAGGAGTCTATTTTGACTCAAAGTAAAATGTTGAGGGTTAAATTATTTCAGAAAAGATCCAAATAGACTATTCATCAGACGTTAGAGACATTTTTTAGCATTATGCCTATTAATAATAAAAAGTCACTTATCAGTAAATACAAAGACCTAAGTAAAGAAAAACAACTAAGAAAATAAACGCGAAAAAGACCAAAGTGACTATTCATTAGACGTTAGACACATTTTTTGGCATTATACCCATTAGTAATAAAAAAGTCACTTATCAGTAGATACAAAGACACGAGTAAGAGAAAACAACATCATCGGTACCAATGACTAAAAAAATAAACGCGAAAACACACCTTAAAGAACACCATTGAAACAAATAACTCCTCATAATATTGAGAGATAATTGAATTAACATAAGTACTCTTTTTCTTCGTTTAGGATTAGAGAAATTTTTAACAAGACTTATGTCAATAATAACCTGTATGATTCTTCCTAATAAAATTATACTTTTCCGAGCAAAAATATAATTGAATTAACATACATATTACATTTCTTTCTTTGAAATCTCTAAATCAAGACTCGAAAGATATAATCTCTAATCAGCTCTTATTTGTACAGTAAACTATCGAGATCGTGGGGCAAAGCTAATGCTCGTAGCCTGATTTGTGCTCGTGCGGAGGCTTGTCTGTTCGTCTCACAACATTTAGAACATTCTTTTCCTTGCCATGGTCTGCTAGAAGGCTGCGCGTGGGGATTTTGCGGTGGCGCGTGATCAGCGGTTGTCGTTCCCGTGGTTTCTCGACGTAGAATATGTCTCCGTCCTTTCGTACCTCCGATTGTTTGAAAACCCTACCTTTGGATGGTTTTATCATGTTGGCGAATGGACTCCTTGTTGGTGGTTTCGCAATGACACTTGCCGGTGGACTTATTCCGAGTTCTTCCAGTGATCTCCCCGGCTTCTCACCGGCGAACGGACTCTCTTCTTCAACGTCTTCTTCCAGTGATCTCCCCGGTTTCTCCCCGGCAAACGGACTCTCTTCTTCAACGTCTTCTTCCAGTGATCTCCCCGCTTCTTCTGGTGCCAGTTTCTCACCGGTGAATGGACTTTCTTCTTCAACGTCTTCTCCAAGTGATCTCCCCGGCTTCCCCCCCGCTTCTTCTGGTGCCAGTTTTTCACCGGCGAACGGACTCTCCTCTTCAACGTCTTCTTCCAGTGATCTCCCCGGCTTCTCACCGGCGAACGGACTCTCTTCTTCAACGTCTTCTTCCAGTGATCTCCCCGCCTTCTCCCCCGCTTCTTCCGGTGCCAGTTTCTCACCGGCGAACGGACTCTCTTCCTCAACGTCTTGTAGAAGGTGCCTCCAACTAGGTTCACGCAGCCGGACCGGGAATGGTTCCCATGGCTTCTCACCAAAATATGGAATCACGTACGGTGGTTCATCGTCATCACGGAATTCATCGGCTAAAGCTGGAACGGCGGCGAAAACAACCACCATTCCAAGGAAAAACAAATGCAGGCAAGATTTAGACATGTTTAAGATCATTTTGGTTTTGCATTGCAACAAAATTGGTGGAGTTGATTCCCTTTTATAAGGAATGGAATGGCGTTGAAGCCATCTCTTTACCACACATGTATGCATGCAACTCTACCTTTGCCATTCTATTTTGAACCTTTCTCTTTTCACAATCCGTAGGACACGCCTATACCATAAATAGGGTTATATTCTTTGGGTTCGATTATTTCTATCTGACTTTATTTAAGAGATTTAGAGTCTCATCTCGCTTGACCAATTGATTGCTGGTAAAATAAAGTTATATTTTGAATTCGATACATGACTACAAAGTTTATACAAGTTTATTAAATTTAGGGTTGTTTGGGGTTTAATGCTTAGATTATAGAGTTTAGAGTTTAAAATTTAGAATTAGAGCTTAAGGTGATTTAGGATTTAGGGTTAAAGAGTTAGATTTTAAATCTTAAAAAAGAGTTGTGTAATTTTTTTACATATATTGTGTATCAAAACATAACTCTAATAATATTATTCATTAGTTTTTTTTTAACAATTACATATGAAATATTATTGAATTCAACAAGTAGTCCTACTAAAAAACATATGATATTTATCTTAAAAAACTTAAATTTAAATTGCTTTATGTGTAAGTTGTGTGGGCTTATTAATAAACTCTTGCATTTTATATAAATTTACGCATAAATATTTAAAATCTTAAATCATCGTCAATCCTTAAAGTCTTATCGACTATTATTCGATAAACTTATATATAATGACTATCCCCTAATGATCAAACTCACAATCTACCTTTTTATTAGAATAGGTGAATGGTCTAATATTATTAGATATTTTTTTATGGAAATCCTATGCCTTTTTTCCAGTACCTCTACTTATGCCCAAACACTTAAAATTAGGTTTAAGGTTTAAAATTTTAGGTCAAGGTTTAGGGAACTTAGGGTAGGGTGTATTTTTAGGGTTTAGGATTTAGAATTTAGGGTTAGGGCTTAGAATTTAATTTTGTCGTATTTTTTAGTGTTGGGGTATAAGTAGGGACATCAAAAAAAGGCAGAGAATTTTTATCCACTTTTTGTGGTAGTTTATCGTTTATCGATGCAATCAGAACCGTTAACAAAACAATCTGCATGATTAATTTTCTTTAGCTCCAATCGTACATCAATATAACGTCCAATTAGTAAAGACAATGAGATTTTCATGGGACTTGGTCACAAGGTTCTTTTTATGATTTGAGTGTATAATATTTATTGTACTTTCCTTATTTTTAGTGAAATTTAGATAAAGTTAATTACACTTAATGCCTAAATGATTAAAATTTTATAAAAAAACAAAAACGTAAGTGACTATAATGTTACTTTTTGAATTTAGTAAGCAAAAATGAACACTTATAAAACATAAGTGACCAATAATGTAATTTACCCTATTTTTTAACATGCCAAAACATAAGGTTAATGATGATAAACATTCTAGTGGCCATAAATTTAGACAACAAAAACCTAAGTGATTACAACACTAATTTTTTATAATTGGTGAAAAAATATACACTTATTAAAAAAACCCGTTTAACATGAAATGGGTTATACATCCTGTGTATCTTATATATTTTTATTGCAGTGATATGAAAATTTTTTATATTATATACTTTATTTTTGACCTCATTAAATAAAAATTTTAACTCCGCCACTAACTTTATAATTATGCATGATTTTAATTCTTTTGAAATGGGTTTCTGCCTGTTTATGTGTTGATTGTTGTATATGATGCTAAGATTTGTTTCTGAAAAAAGGTTTCAAATTTAGTCTTCTTATGGTTTTTTAATTGATAATTAAATTGAATTTTATTGTAATTTTAGCTGTCAAAGAATATTTGCTAATTAAATTTATATTAGTTAAGAAATTATATAGAATAAGCAGGGACGGACGCAGAATTTTATGTAAGGGGTGCGAACTATCAAGAAGCTATATTAGAAAGCTAGGAGTGCAAAATTGCAATATTTTAAGAGTGTAGAATTAAATTATCAATAGAAAATATAAAAGAAATATATAAAATATAGGGGAACTTAAAATTTTTAAGGGGCAACTGCCCCCCCCCCCCCCAACACCCATGTATTTGTCCCTGGGAATAAGGTTAATTGGTGACCAAGTATTTGATTCTATAAATATAAACTACGTTACATAGATTTGTATTATAGAGATGTGAGAGTGTTCTGGAAACATCGAATTTGGGATATATCAGTTTTTGGATACATGTAATTTTGGTTTCCTAAATTATCCATTAGAGTGAGCCCAATGATTAATCGTGTTTTACTGATCCATATAGGAGTAGACGTTAGCCTAGTGACTAATTGTGTTATGTTGATCCCATATAGGGGTAAGACATTGACCACAAATTTTAAGTTTGCTCCATGCTCAGGGCGAAGATCAAATTTATACTCTTTGTGATTTCTACATGTAGACAAGACCAAATCAAGTTAAATCTTGTTTTTTCTGTGGAGTAGAAATATTTGCTCTTTTTCAATGCTCCTATTTATATCTATCATTAAAATTTTGGGTTTAAGATTAAAGTTTAAGGTTATAACTTAGTTGAGAAATCTAAGTGTAATGTAAGTCATACTGAATATGTTTCCTTTATGCTGATTGTATCTCAAGATGGTAAAGGAAACATAGTACCACTTGCTTTCACCATCGTTGAGGCAAGACGCGTGAGAGTTTGGTCATTTTCTTTCAAGAATTTGCAGCACATTTTTTAGAATGTCCAAAGTTATTCTAATCTATTTCTGAATATATTTCAATTATCAGTTTTGTCCAAATTACTGAAGAGAGCCGACAAACACAAATCAAAATCGAATCAGAACCAAACATCGTAAGAAGCTCTTAATTGTTTTTTTTTCTTTCAAGTTCATAAACTTCCTAAATGGCTACATCCTTAAGAAAACAAAAACATAGGGATATATTCTTGTGGCTGCCTTTAAAAACACAAATGAACATAAATGAGAAAAAATATTCCCTGCGCACCAAGAACGATCAGTCATGCATGTTTAAACAACAACAATATGAAAATCATAGTATCTCTTTGCAGGACGGACCTAAGACTTTAGGTTAGGGGGGCGAACCTATAAAAGTTTAAGGGGTGAAAATAAATTTTTAATAGAAAATACAAAGAAAAATTCTAATTTTTTTCTAAATCATATATGATTTTCAAAATTTTAGGGGGCGGTTGCCCCCACCAGCACCCCTCAGTCCATCCCTCTTTGTACTTTTCCAAAAAAAAAATATTCTCTTTCACTTCCCCTAGAAGATCAAAGCATGTAAGTGGTGGAAAGACCCTTTTTCCCTCGTTCTTTATTCTTTTATTCTTTCTCTTTTGCTTCATTTATCTTCTTGCCTTTCTCTTCTTCTTTGTTATTTGGTCCAAGGGGTTGATCTTAGTAGCCATGGAAGCTCGAGTTCTTGATGCCATAATCTATAGGTTGCTTGAAGTTAAAGGCAAACCAGGGAAACTAGTCCAGCTTTCTGAGTCTGAAATAAACCAGCTTTGTCTTGTTTCTAAAGATATCTTCTCCAGGCAGCCCATTCTTTTAGAGCTTGAAGCTCCTATTAAGATTTGTGGTCTCTTCTTTTCCATCTCTATGTTCATAATTCTGCATCAATTTGATTCTTTTGAAATGATTTTCTACCAGTTTATGTGTCACTTCCTGTATGATGCTATGATTTGTTCATAAGATGTTTGTAACTTTGTGGATATGTGTTCAGTATTCGACATTTACATCCGAGTTTATATCGTTTTCGACTTTTCGTGATCTAGGAGACATTCATGGTCAGTATTCTGATCTCCTGAGGCTGTTTGAGAATGGTGGTTTCCCTCCTCGTTCCAATTACTTGTTCTTGGGGGACTACGTAGACCGCGGAAAGCAAAGCCTCGAAACGATATGCCTTCTTCTTGCATACAAGATCAAGTATCCTCGGAACATTTTCCTCCTGCGGGGCAACCACGAATGTGCTTCGGTGAACCGTGTCTACGGATTCTACGACGAGTGTAAACGGAGATTCAACGTGCGGCTCTGGAAAGTGTTCACGGATTGTTTCAACTGCCTGCCTGTGGCAGCTCTGGTTGAAGAAAGGATATTATGCATGCATGGCGGACTTTCACCGGAGCTCCGCTGTATGGATCAGATTAGAAACATAAAGCGGCCTACCGATGTTCCAGAATCTGGATTGCTTTGTGATCTCCTATGGTCTGATCCTAGTAAAGACATCCTGGGATGGGGTCCGAACAATCGGGGAGTTTCCTACATGTTCGGTGCCGATAGGGTGGTCGATTGTCTCAAGAGGCTTGACATCGACATAATATGTCGAGCACACCAGGTCTAACTGCGTTTCACATGAAACATATGTTGGATTTCTATGGCTCTGGGTTCCTCTGTCTCATTCTGTGATATCCATGCTTGTAGGTCGTTGAAGATGGATATGAATTCTTTGCTAACAAGCAACTTGTAACCATATTTTCGGCCCCGAATTACTGCGGCGAGTTTGACAATGCCGCTGCCATGATGAGCGTGGACGAGAGTTTAACATGTTCTTTCCAGATATTAAAGCCGGCGGATAAGAAATCAAAGTCTTCCGGTTCCGGATTTGGAACCTTAACTCCAACTAAGTCATCTATCATTCCCAGTATAATCAAGGTATATTCAAATCCATGCCATATCCGAATATATGCCGAAAATAGGTGCACTAAAAGCAAAACATATTAGTTTTTTTCTGGTTTTATGTTTGCAGGAGCCGGAACCGGAGCCGGTGCAGGAAGAGGGGTGTCGTTTGATGTAAGATTTTTAACTCTTTAGGACTGGAATTTGTTGCTTCTTTTGGATCCAAGACACAACCAGGGTAATAAAGAAACAAGCAATGGACAGAAACTAGAAAAGCCAAGAAAGAAGAGAAAATAAGACCAGAAAAAAATGATACTTCTGAGGTGAGTGGATGAGAATAACAACTGCAACGATTCGAGTCGTCGTTTTTCCGGGATTTTCCATGCTGTTGTTAGGGATAAGAAACTATAATCTTAGTGTAAGTTTTGCTCATTTATTGCAGGAAATTACACATTATTGTTGTTGGTCATGAACATGAAAACACACTAATTCAACATATATATATATGTATGCATGTATATCATGAGCATAATTCGTGACACCCCAGGCTCTTCGCCGAAGGCTTAGGTTTGCAGGTTGGCTTATGTATTAGACAGATAACTAAATAGCATTACTTACCATTCTTGTTGGAAGTCTGTTCCAAGTTGATCTTTTCTTGCACCGATCGCTTCGTATCAGAAGATTCATACTCCTGCAAAGGCCTGCCATCGGACGAAGAACAAGATTGGGGAACAGAGAATGACATTCTGCTAATACTTTGCCTCTTCGATGCTGAAGATTCGGCTGTCGAGCATAAGTCTTCTTCTCCTCTAGAGGTCCCTGCTTGTTTATTGTGATTATTCGGTTTATCAGCAGACAACCTTTCTTCCACAAATTTTGCTCTCTTCCTATGCAATGAGCCATTATTGCCATTTTGAAATGATGGAACCTTCTGATCGTTAGATGAGTATGTCGGACAAGAAGACTTTTCTTTTAGAATAACTTTCGGGATCGGAGACGTTTCAATACCATCGGAATTGTCGAAAACTTCTTCGTTCATCCCATCCAAAGTTGCAGCCTTTGCAGCTGCTTCCGTTTCCCACATTTTAAATATGGCTTCTCTCAGATGTTCTCTAGCTGTATCGATATCTATTACAGGTTTTGGATAGTTTAACCCCAACTCCACTCCGGCAGCTTTAAGCACCGTAAGAGGTGCATCCCAAGGATGATGGATCCACTCGGTCGGCATCCTCGCTAGCTCTGGAAGCCATTGCCTTACATATTCACCTTCAGGGTCAAAATTGGCCCCTTGAATCTGACTCGAAAAATCAGCTTCAAATGAGGTTCAAAGATGGCAAAAATACTTGTTACTATGAAGATACCCTAATAACACATAATGCAAGTTCTTTTTCGGGAACTCGACGTACCTGTGGGCTGTCTAATCGTTCTAGCTTGTGACCATCAGGTAAGCTGCCAGAGATGTACTGCCAACCGAGAATATCGCATTCTAAATCCGCATCCAAAAGCGTGTCCCAGAAATACTTCATTCCCCATCTCCATGGAAGAAGGAGAACCTTCACCGCAAAACTTGAAACGATAACTCTTATTCTATTGTGTATCCAACCGGTTGCCCAAAGCTCCCTCATTCCAGCATCCACCAACGGATACCCCGTCCGACCTTGTCTCCAAGCCTTAAAACGGTTCGCATCCGCATGCCAAGGAAAGTACTTCAAGTGGCTCAACAACGATCTCTCGTGACTGAACGGAAAGTTGAAAGTAAGGTACCGGGAGTACTCTCTAAGCCCGATGGCCTTTAGAAAATGTGTTACACTCTCTTCCCCTTGAGTGTTATGTTCTCTTCTCCATAGTAACTGTTTCATCCATGCACTATGGAAAACTTTCCTCACACTTAGCTCCCCGAAATGAAGATACGGAGACAAAAGCGATGTGGAGTTGCCCCCGACCTTAAGCCTACTTCTCGAATAGTCGGATAGGTTATGTTCAATAAACTCAGTTAGAGCCTTATCGGCGTTGACCCAACCTGGAGACCATGCTCTTCCTAACAGTGCATTGCTAGCCTTTTCTGTTTCGTTTTCGAGGCCCAAATCTTCAATAGAGCACCTTTCTATTGTTCCTGTCACTAGCAAGGAAACAGTATAGCAAACTGGTTACTCATTTTTGCAACATTCATGTGTTTGTGTGCGTATTTTGTTCAAACCGAACCGGATTATATGTTATTTTGTTCGAAGTTACCTGCAACTGGCAGCAATCTCCATGGGGGAAGAAGTCGAATGGATTCCATTTGCATGTTCAAGCACTTGTCCCAATATGCGTCGAAGGTCGTAAAAGCTTGCCCCTTCTCATCATATATCTCCCATGGTTCGTATAACAAATCTCCATTATAGCTTTGCACGGAAATGCCGGCCTCTGCCAGTTTCTCTTTGATGTTATGATCTCGAACCAACGAAACCGGATCTGGGAAAGAACAGCAAACATAACACATAAGCATCTGCTAGTAATTAAAATTACATCATCAGAGGAATCAGAATATACCATAAAGATGGTTAAACACGACTTTAGTCGCGCCGGTAGCGTTGATGCAGTCCAAAAGAGCTGAAAGAGTACTATGGGTCTTGATCAACACAAATTCAGAACCAAGGGACTTCAAAGACTGCTCCAAATGAGCAAGAGATTGCTTCAGCCACCATCGCGATACTCGACCGGGATAGAACTGCTCTTCCTCTTTGGGGCACCATATGTAGACCGGAAAAACGCCGCCGTCCTTCGCGGCAGCGGCCAAAGCAGGATTGTCATCAATCCTAAGATCCCTCCTAAACCAGACTATTGTCTTATTACTGCTACTTGTACTCATTTTGAAACTAACAACAAGATCTTTCCGATGAGACCGATTAAGCTTACGAAACAACTCAAACTCGAAACAAAACACAGATTTTCTAAGCAATCCAAATTACCTGTTGTTTATGTATCCAATATATCCAACCAAATCAAACTTCAACTAAGCTTTGCCCTACCTGTCTCAATGAACCCCCAATTCTGCCAATCAAAAACATCAGAAGCTTACAAAATATTTCCAAAGCAAACAACCTCTGCAAATCCTTAAAAGCAGTATATATATATATATATATACAGTGGAATATCAGATTTTCTAGCAGTAAATATACAGATCTGAGAACCCAAAAAGAGAAAAAGAGTGATTCCCTTACTAATTCTTATTAAAGAATGATATCCACAGACAAAGGCAACTAAAACACACGAGGGTTTGTGTTTGTTTATCTTTTAAGACAACCAAAGTACCAAACCAAGATTAAAAAAACATAAAAATCAAAACTTGACAAGACCCAGTTTTTTTTTTACCCCCATGGAAGGGGAAAGCTAGAAACTAAGCAAAAACAGACAAAAAATGAATTGAACAAAGGGAATTACCAATGTCTTTATGCCAAAGCAGCTGCCTTTGTGGATCCTTTGTATATGTCAAGATCACGTGGGGACTTCTAATGGTGGAATGGCATATCTTGTCTCAAGATAAGGTTTTTGTTTTTCCTGTCTTTCTCCCTGTCTGTCTCATTCAATTCACACTTTGGTCATGTAATATTTCTAAATGGATTGAGATCATGTAGGAAGAAGAAGCAACTAGCCTAAATCCCAAGTTTTGTAAACTGATTTTTTTAGTGATTTGGAATCCATTTACACGGAACTTGATTGCTTGAATCAAAACGTTTCTAACTAGCTGCCATTTTCTGTGATCAGACAAGAAACTAGAACAGTTGAGAACCTTAAATTCAACCTAATTCCTAACCCCTTTTGTCATGATCTGTAACAAAGTTTGCTTATTTTCATGCCTGTCTCTCTCATAGTCACATTTGCAACTATTGTCTATTGTCTACATGTGATAAAGTTTAGGTGAGATTCTGTTGTTAGTCCCTGTGTTTTGTATAAGTTGTAGATTTAGCCCCTATGCTCTAAATTGGTTCCTATGCTTTTCGAATTTTGAAGTTCAGTCTTGACCATAGTTACCCGGAACGCAATACGATACAAAACGGGGAACGAAAATAGGAACGCAGAATATTACCTTATCGAATTCGGTATGATGAGATGGGCTACATAATTAATTATACTAATATTAAATCCTTGGATTAAATTGAAAATTTGTAAAACTTTTGGGGTTAATCATAAATTTAAAAAGTTTTGGGCCATTTCTATGAACTCTAAGTGCTCAAGGGCTGAACACCTAATTTTCCCTTTGAATTAAGCCTAAAAGAGAAGGGCCATATATTTGAGTTTGTTTTATGTTTTAAAACTCAATCAGCAACTAGGGTTTGTATGTTTTAAATTTTTGTCCTTTCATAGACCGTCTCTTCTACTTCTTCTTTCTTTCTCGTCACTTTCCTCAAAACCAGTACAATTGTTCTGAATTGCGTCACAAGTCGCGTCTTGCGCCGTTTCGTTCTATTTTTAGGTCGTCGTTCTCGAGTCGTCGATCGGAGGGTCGTTCGGCGTTCTTGGTAACCATGGTCTTGACTCAAACAATGCAAGGATAATATGACTAAGTTACGTAAATTAAAAATTGAAAATTTCAAAAATTAAAGGCCAAAAAATAAATCTTTTTAACGTTTTCAGAAAAATTAAGGGGTTTATTGAAAAGTTTCTAAATTTTTTAGTAGGTTTAATGAGAATTTTCAGAAATTGTAAGGGACATAATTAAAAGCAATCAAACTTTTTTGAGACAATGGAAATTTCTAAAAGATTTGTGGAGATAAATAAAATATTTGGAGGGGAAAGCCCTAGACCCTCATAATGGTAAGAGAATAGGATCTAATAATAGTAAGATTTAATTGAACAACTTAATGGTTGTAGTTTGACTCGAGATTGAAATTTATAATTGAAAAACAATAGATTAAAAATAATCAAATTAGAACCTAAGGACTAAGTATACAACTTACACAAAAGGCAAGGACTAACAACAAAATTTGACCTAAACAAGTCAAGGGTGATCCAATTTATACCCTCAGGCTTAGTTTCCACCTAAAACTCAGCGACTTTTAGGCCATCTTTGTGGACTACCAGGGCATCATCCATCATTTTCAGGACGGTAGCAAATATGATGGAAAACAAATATGATTATTTTTCTCAGAATTTAAATATATGATATATTCGAGTCCGTATCGGAACAACATAACTAGCGAATACCGTCTCGTCTGTTTCGGTAGAGTGGTTCTTTTCAACCACCAGAACTCTTCCAATGAAACAAAACCAGTAGATATCAAACAATATATAATTCAATAGCATAAGGCATATATGAACATCATGACAAGTGATTGAAATGAAATTTCATTAATTAAGAGTCGGATATTCGTAATAACACCCTATTTTCACCTGAGAAGCATCATGTCAATGAGGAGCCCAAAGTTCCGAACCCCGGAGCTCGAAATCAGCTTCCTCAGGTGTTATTTTAACAACAATAACATGTGTGTATTGTGATACGGATAGATGGCTGCACTTGGTTAGTAACTAACTTAGGCACATGAGTTCCCTAAGCATGCTAAATCAAGTACGAGATTCAACACTTAACGTGCACGCTCTCTAATCACCTCGAGATCCATCTCGGTTGGGTCGGTTGCCTGGATTTCATAATGAATGCCATCCAATTCCCTTCTGAACTGGGCCTTGGATGTTGCGTAGAGCATCTTGGAACGGATCCTAGAAATGGAAGGAGACCTACAAGAGAACACTGAGTCAGCCTTGTGTACAGAAGACCGGAGACGATCGAATAACATTCACACTCCGGGCTTTATCTTACAATTCAACAAAAACATCTGTCAGTGGTACAAAAGGAAAGCTCATTCCATGATTTTCTGGCCACTGCTTTCCACACTCGTACAACTTGACTTAATGAACCTTAAAGAGAAACCGAAGCAGATATACTTGACTTGATATTCTATTAGATAAGCTAGTAATGCACCAGAAAACAGGATCGATGATAAAACATGGCGTAATCACACACAACATGGAGAAAGATGTGTTACAATCAAATCAGACTCGCTGAGTTATAACGCGGATGCAGCACATGATTTTTCACAGAATCGGACTATTCTTAAATGGAAAGGGACACTGACCATGCAATAAAAAAGATTTTGCTCTTCTGGCAGTTCTCGGAAGTCACAAAATCAAAGTCATAAACTGCATAGCGGCAATCAGCCTCGGGCAAGGAGGCAGTGAAATCGTCGTAGCTCTCGGATGGACCTCCAGTCTTTTCAACTACAACCTCCTTTTTCTTCTCATCAATCTTAAAGATCACATATCGGAACACCCTCTTCCTCTGCAGCTCCAGGTACGTGCTTTTGCTGTTTTCAGCCACTCCCATGCCAGATGATGCATTTGCCTAAAAACCAGAAACAAATGCTAATTGTTCAATGCTTACTCTACTTCTACTATAAAAAAAAGAACATTAATTTTCGGAAAACAAAAGAAAGATCTGTTCGATGAACTCTATAAGAACAGGTCTAAGATGCACAAAGCGAGTGATTCGAGCGAAAAGGTTTCACAAATTTTAAGAAAATCAAATCTGGAAGGACACAAAACAATATTTTCCCACACAATCCTTAACTTCCAACTCCATCACTTTTCACAAGTGCTATAAATTCCATAAAAGAGATGAGGATAATGGCATGCAAATACAACAATTTCAAGTTCATAAGTAAACAAAACAATAAAAAAATACTTCAAAAAGCCTAATCCTGCTACCATTACAATTGGCAAAAAAAAGCTTTTTTAAGTACAAAATCAAATCTTTTGCTGTTGAGATAACTTCACTAGAACTAAGCTTCGCTTGTTTGACATTCTCATTGATTCTAATTACTGAAACTGTAAAACAAATACAATCTAATAGTTTATTATTTCATTAACCCAAAATGAAATACTAAAAACTAAGATATTCATGGCAAATTCAATCTCACCCCAAAAACAAATTATACCCATATAATAAAAAACTGAATTTTGTTTAAGCTCCAGCATGAAAAACAGAAATCAGCTAGTTTTTAAGCTAAAACAAATTATACCCAAATAATAAAAAACTTAACTTTGTTCAAGCTCCAGCAAGAAAACCAGAAATCAGCTAGTTTTTAAGCTAAAACAAATTATACCCAAATAATAAAAAGCTTAACTTTGTTTAAGTTTCAGCATGAAAAACAGAAATCAACAAGTTTTTAAGCTAAAACAAAGGGAATCAAAAGAACCCAAACAAGATCAGATCTAAAAGAGTCATAAGAAAAGGGAACTTACTCCGCTGAAAGACATGGCCGCCTGAAAATGAAGAAAATAGATGGGGACGGAGAGAGAGTTGTTATGGAGAAAAAAATTAGTACAAGTAAAAATAAGCAGCCATCGGAAAGAAACTATTTTGAAATTTTAAAGGAATAATCTTTCTTTTAGGATTAAAATGGAAAATGTTTTAAAAGAAAAGAGTGGCGTGGCGTCTCGATATTTTTTTGACAATGACAGCAGCCAGCAGGTGACTCAATTATTACCACTTTCATCTTTTGGTCGTTTTACAAATTCATCACTTATATTATATTTTTATTTTAAATTAGTCATCAACCATTAAAAATGTAAGAAAGTTAATGATATAATATGATATATTATAATTTGGATGTGCGGTTTGCGCTTGTGTATAGTTTTTCACGGTGCTCGGCTTTGATTTGCGATTTCTGGTGGTCTTTCAATAGCTTAATCTACTTTTATGGTTCGTTTGTTGATGCAGTTTGTATCTATTTTTCGTTCGAGTCTTTTGGATGGGTTTTTAACCTTGAAACTTTTTCATGTATGGTCCTTGTATGATCTAAAGTGGCTAGTTTTAAATAAATATCCAAATTATGTATTTAGTTTACGACGATAGTGGTAAACCCTTATTGTAATTTTGAGTATTTTCTCGCTTAATAAAACTAACTGCTTCTATTAAAAAAAGGGGTAAACTACACCACATACCACTCAACTATGGCCCTTGAGTCGAAAATGTCATCAAACTTTAAAATCATTCAAAACTATCACTGAACTTTAATATGTGAGTCGAAAATGCCACTCCACCGTTAATTCAAAGCGATGTCGTTTTGGTGCGGCTATTTTGAAGCCAAATTTAGCTCAAAACAATGTTGTTTTGTTGAAGAAAAAATATTAGAATCATGCACTTAAAGGTTTTAAACCCAAGACATTTAAGAAAAAGAACTAAGTCTTAACCACTGAACCAACATAACATTATGTAAACTTTTACCATAAGTATTATGTATCTCAAACTACTTCTGATTAATTCAAATTATTTTATGAAATAAATAGCATTATAAATAATATTAAAATATATTATTTGTATATGTAAAATATATAAAAATATAAGTATTGTATTGTTTTTATTTTGCATATAATATGTATAATATAAATATATTATTTTAAAATAACTCCAACATATTCATAAAAATAATATATTTATATTATAAATATTATATAAAAACTGTAAACTGTAAACTCTAAATCTTAAACATTTAACTACAAAGTCCAAATCTCAAACCCGAAGTTTGGGGTTTATATTTTTTTATATTATTTGTAATATAAATATATTATTTTATGAATATTTTTTTATTTTTAAAAACAATATATATTTTATTAATATATGTAAAAACAATATATTTTATATTATTTATAGAATAATTTTTTATAAAATAATTTGGTTGAACCAAATAGATAAGTTTATATAATTTAAATAAAAATATTTTATTTTTATATTATTTTTACATTATTTATAATATAAATACATTATTTTAAAAAATATAAAATTTAAATATAAAAAACTCTTAAACTTTAAATCCTAAACACTAAAGTTTAGGATTTAAGTTTGAGAGTTAGGGTTTGTGGGTTAACAATTTAGGATTTAAAGTTTTTATATATTATTAATAATATAAATATATTATTTTTATAAATATTTTGGAGAAGGGTTTAAAAATAATATGTATATATTATTAATAACATACAAAAATAATATTTATATATATATACAAATAATATATATTTATATGTTAATATTATTTATTTTATAAAATAATTTGAATTAATCTGAAGTAGTTTGAGATATATAATATTTGTGGTAAAATATTATATAATGTTATGTTAGTTTAGTGGTTAAGATTTAGCAATTTTTCCTAAAGATCTTGGGTTCAAAACCCAGACATTTTCGACTCACATTTTAAAGTTCAATGATAGTTTTAAATAATTTTAAATTTCTATTCGTATTCGGACAACAAAAACAGAAGATGGAAAAGAATCTTTCCTTTTCTAACACCAAAAAATTATAAAAGACTTTATAAAAAATATCGAGCTGCTCATAAACGTATCAAGTCGAGTTGGGCCTTGCTCGACTTAACTCGCTAATATCTCGAGACGAGCTCGATTTCGAGTCAAGTCAACTCGAGTCGAGTGTTAACCGAATTTTGACCGAGTCGAGCTTGAGTTGTGTACGAGCTGCTCAACTCAATAAACACTCTTACTCTAAGGGAAGGAAGAGAAGTGCTCATGATGGGTTTAAAATCCATGACTAGGGATGCTTATCGAACGAGTTGATCGCGAGTTGAGTAGTGCTCGACTCGTGCTCGTTAAAAAATCTTGTTGCTCGACTCGTATCTCGTTAAGCTCGATAAATTTTTGCTCGACTTGTGTTCGTAAAAAAATTTCGTTGCTCGACTCAACTCGTTGCTTGTTAAGCTCGCCAAAATTTTTACCTTAGTTTTTTTTTTTAAAATATAGGTAAAATCTAGTGGTACTATTAGAGATTAATATAAACATAGAAACTCAAGAAAAAAACATGAGATCTGAGGAGATAAATAAACGAACTTGTCATGACCGAGTTAGAGATAAAGTCAATATTTAAGTGTGAGATTATTTTTATTATTATTAAATAGATGGACATTCTCATACTGAGACTCAAACTCATACAAGATGCGGCAATATGAGCATCCTTAGCCATTAGGTCAATCAGTGGATCTCAGTGTGAGACTCTTTCTAGTTTCTCAACAATCTTCAATGCACAATAAAAGAGAGAATACCTTAAAATTTTTGGAGTTTTAACTTTTAATCGTATTTTTTATATAAAAAGTGGAAACTGAATACTTTTCTTCTTTTCTCATTTTATACATAATGTAATAATAAAAGAATAATGAAGACTTTAATAAAAAAATTAATTTAAATTCTTACTAATACAAATTTATTTTTTAATTATTGAGAATACAAAATGTTTTGGAAATTTGAAACTAAAATTTTATGGGTAAATTATCTAGCAATTCACTTAATTTTTTAAAGTTTTCGACTGATATTTAAACTTCTTGGAATATAATTTTTTTAAGGTGGCCACCAAAAGAATCATAAAATTATTTAGAAAAAAAATATATAATGAGCTGCTCACGAACTTATCGGGTCGAGTTGGACCTTGCTCGACTTGACTCGCTAAGATCTCGAGTCTAGCTCGATTTCGGGTCGACCGTTAATCGAATTTTGACCGAGTCGAGCACGAGTTATTTGCGAGCTGCTTAACTCAATAAGCACCCCTACCCATAACCTAAAGAAATATGAGAAACAAAGATGAGCATCTCGACTAATCGACCAAACGTATTTCCTCTAAAAATAGTATTAAACCTTAGAGAGCTACCTTCCTATATTTTTATACTATCTTGCAATAAACAGAAGATGGAAAAGAATCTTTCCTTTACTAACATCAAATTTTAAAAACAAAAACCACCAACCATGAAGACCAAGAGATGACTTGGTGCCACCATCAAACCCTTCCACATGGAATCTTCAAATATTAAACAGATCTTTCTTCAAAACATTATGTTCCATGGAATTCATCATCTTCAGCCAACAAAACGATATACAAAACAGAAATAAATAATGAAATTCCATCAATTTATCTGCAAATAACACAATCAAACATTCATTGTATAAACCAGACATGAAACATCCTCTGTCTGTGTATGTAAGAAACAGAAAAGGAACAAAAAAACACAATCTTAATCCAATCTATACAAATATCAAAACCCCATTTTTAGTACCATAACAAGTAACAACACACCCCGTTTCAAATTTCAATCATATCAGTAATCAAACAACCTGCAAAAACCTCACCATGTCTTGCATTTAAAAAGACAACAAGATCAGCTCATCTCCTTGTGTCCTGGTGGCAAAGGTAGATATTTATCATCTTTTAGGACTCGGGTTCGAGCACCGGTAATACATATTGTGTGTGACGTCATGTACTTCGAGCCAACATCTCCTGGAAATCGAGGTCGCTTCGTTCCTTCTCGAGCTTCCTATCTTCACGAAACTTGTATATGAACTCGTCGGCTCGTTCATCGACTCCCCTTAAATGCGGCGATTTCGCAACCACGGCTTTCCATGCATCTTCAATACTATCAATACCGCTACTCTCTTCCACTACTTGGCTTCGTCTGCTCGTCTCCGCCGCCTGCGGTGGCTCCTTGTGCTTTGCTTGCAATTGCATTGACATAGGCTCACCATAAAGCTGGTCTATGTATATAACTTTTCTGTTCCTAGGCTGGTTTTGGTATGTGTAAAGGTAGTCATAGTTAAACCGGCGACGCCGGCCCGAAAGGAACCGTTTCTTGAAAGGAGCAAAGAGATGGAACGAGCAGAACTCGAGGAGGCGACGAGTCGTGGATTTGATCGAATTCACGACGTCGAGGGCTTCGAGTTTCGACTTCACTTTGACGGTGAAGCTCCTCCAGGCCTTTCTGGCTGGTTTTAGCTTCTTTGCCAAGTTCAAACGAGGCATTTAGATTGTTTTAAAACGTTGAAAACAGCAATGATGGGTTTAGAAAAAAGATTTATCAGTGTGTTTTAATGGAAGAAAAAGAGGGATTGGTTCATCTTTGGGTGGGGTTGAAATGGACTTTTTTTTTTTTGCTTTTTCTTGTGCTGGAAGGAACACCACTTTTGAAAGCGTGGGAGACAATGGGATTGAGTTGGGGGAGAGGTTTCTTTTATTCTTTACAATGGCATAGGCAGAGCAAAGGGATTCTTCTTTGAACTTTCGGTGGTATTTGGAGGCCAAACTTGTTGGGGGGAGCAGCCTTGGGACCTAAGTTTTTAGTGAAAATGTTGATTGAAAGCAATGGCTTTTCATTGCTTTAGTTTAATCCCATTTGGTATGGTTTATCTTATTGGCTATTGACCATTAGGTTACAATTAGACTATTGACTATGAGTCTATTGGAATATCTTGGATGGAAATCTTCTGCCCCTTTTCGGTGTCCTTACTTATGCCTTAGTCATAAAATTAGGTTTAGGGTTTTAGGATAGGGTTTAGGGTAAGATGTATTTTTTTAGAGTATAAGGTATATGCAGCTTTATGATTTAAAATTTAATTTTGTAGTGATTTTTAGTGTTGGAGCATAAGTAGGGGCACCAAAAGGGCAGAAATTTTTTATCTCAATATCCTATATTTGTTTCAAACTAATAGAAAATTTATAATGATATGTTACTTGAAGGGTAAGATTTGTGTTCGAAAAACTTTAATGTGGTTAAAGTCTTATATGCATATGTATGAGTTTTCAGTTTAAATTTTATTCTGGTTTAATCTCATCATACGTAAATTTAATCATACTAATTTATCTGTACATGGAACCCAACAAGTAATTTTAATAGAAAAAGTGATGATGTTCATCTTATAAGACCCGAGTTTAATCGTTTTATCTACAAAATGTGTGCATTCATTAAAATGTTAAAAATATTTACATACAGATACTACGTTATAATCATCTTTAAACTATTAAAAAAACTAATTCATTTGTACATGTGTAACTTCAAAAGAAAATTCATAATGAGATTGAAAAGTTTTATTTTAAAAAAAACCATAGCGATGGAAAAGTTGAAATCCAGCTAAATTGATTCACTACGTGTAGTTTCCCCCTGGTTGAAGCAACTTGCTTTGATATAGTAATCATGGAAAAGTTTAATCCATGGTAAAAAGGGGAAAGATTTGAGATTGTTTAATCATAGGGTTTAAAAATAAGTTCTTATTTCTAACCACCCTTTATTTTATTTTATTGGTCAATTTCTTCTATTACTCCTTGTCCTATACACAAACTTTTGGATTTACTCCTCATACTCTAATTTGATACTTTTAAGGTTAAAGGGTCGAATTTGTCTTTGTACTAATCCGAAATTAGCAATGTTGTCCTTACTTTTTTTCTCTCGTAATTTTGCCCTCAAAGTCAGTAAATTGCAACAATTTTGACCATTAAATACTGATGTGGCAGTTAACGGTGCTAACGAGGCAAGTTTGCCATCGAAGTCATTAATTGCAACATTGTTTGCCCTCAAAGCAATTTTACCATTGGTTTATTTAGTTTTTGAATAAAATTGAATAAATAATTTGATTTTTCGAGTTGATCTTTAACAAATAGAATATATGAAAAAAAATGATTAACGAATTGATGTAAATATCCTTTAGGTCTTTTGTAGTTTTAAAAATAAAAAAAAGGAAAACTCTCACAAAAAAGTTAAAATATTCTTTAATTTTAAAAAAAAAATTATAAACTTAACAAAAAATAAATAAGATATTCAAAAAATTATTGAAAATAAAAACTAATATAAAAATTAAAATGTATTAGAAATTATAAAATAATAAACTATAAATATAAAATTAAAAGTATTTATAAAGTATTAAAAATTTGAACAATTTCATCAAATTTTCTTTCGCGTTTTGCTACATCAAACTGATACTCATTAATATTTGATAAGTTTTATCACTACTCTAATGAATGGACGATTCCTTTGAAAATATGTTCAAGAAATATTAGTTGACTTAGCATAACCAGAAATAGTGGAAGACTTTTTCAATGAGTTTTATAAATATTTTGAACTTTTGATTTTTTTATATTTACAAATATTTTTATGTTAGTTTTTATTTTCAATAATTTTTTTGAATATCTCATTTATTTTTATCAAACCAAGGGTAAAATTGCTGCAATTAATGACTTCAAGGACAAAAATGCATGAATGACTTCGATGACAAATTTGCTCCGTTAGCACCGTTAACTGACACGTCAGCACTTAACAGTCAAAATTGGTCAAATGGCAACATTGATGCAATTTTCTGACTTTGAGCGCAAAATTACGGAGAAAAAAAGTAAGGGCAACATTACTAATTACGGATTACTATAGGGTCAAAATTGACCCTTTAGCCTATTTTTAATAAATGTACTTTTCAAATTCTAAAATTTCAGTCATAACCCAAACAGTAACTATGAAATCAGTTAAAACCAATCTTTTTTTTTATCGAATTAAAACCAATCTATTAGCCTTTATGTCATGCCTAAGTTGTATATATGATTTATGTTCTCTAATTTGATAATTTAAAACCTCTTTGAGACTGAAATTTCAAAATTCAAAAAACAAAATGATTATAATTGGCCAAATTAAAGTATAAAGACTAAACTCATAACTTATGTATAGTATAAGGACTAGAATTTAAAAAAATACAAAAGATCCCCACAATCTATTGCTGCCGTAAGCCAATAATCCAATCCCCAACCGCCCGTTTTATTACCAACTGCAGTGCCTTGCTGTGGAAGCTTGCTATTTGTTTAATTGTAGCACTTAATTAAGTCCCCTAATTAACAATTAGACGAGGAAATGGATAACATAATCCGGATTTTACGTGTAGCTTTTAGGACAGTTTTTGGTGGATTAGATAAACTCCCTCCATCTTTTTCAAAAACCTTTTTTTAATAGAAAAGAGATCAAAATCAAAGGTAAAATATAAGATATAATTATTATCCTATACACTGACGGTAGAAACTGAAAGTTTCCACAAGCGTTTTAGTTTTAGGGTTTAGGGTATAGGGTGCAGGGTTTAAGTGTAGGGGTTTAGAATTTAGGAATAATAGTTAGAATCTAGAGTTTAGGGTTATAATTTAAGGTTTATAAGTTAAAACTTAAATCCTAACCATATTACCTAAAAACAAAACATCGCCCTCTAAACCCTAAATTCTAAACATAAATAGTAAATTCTAACCACCATCCCTAAAATCTAAATCCCAATACTTAAACCCCTAAACTTTGCACCTTAAGCTAAGACTCTAAACCCTAAAATTAAGACACTCGTGGAAACTGAAAGTTTCCATCATCACTGTATTGAATATAAATCCTATAAGATATTGAACTTGAATATTTAGTTTATTTTTACCTAAGATAATTATTCCATGCACAAGCGCTTGTGGAAATTTTATTTACACAAGCACCTAACTTTTAGGGTTTAGGCACTTCATTTAGGGTGTATGGTTTAGACGTTTAAGTGTAGTAGTTTTGAATTTAGGGTTTATAGGTTAAAACATTAATCTCTAATTATATTACACTAAAAGCTAAACCTTAACCCTAAACCCTAAATTCTATATTATAACCATAAACCTAAAATTTTAAACTCATACTCTAAAATCTCTAACCTCTAAACCCTAAACTAAAATCTTAAACCTTAAAAATCAAACGCTTTTGGAAATAAAAAATTTCTAACACCTGTGTAACATATAATAATTTTTTACCTATACTATATTAATAAAGGAGATTATTTTAATCTTGATTGACATTAAATCAGATCCCAGCCTTTTTCTTATAAAAAATAAATTGATGAGACTTGACCACACAAACTTTGATTAATTCGTTAATAACTATTAAAAAAAAAACTATCTAGAATAATCCACAACCAGTAGTTGTTAGGTTCTAATCAAGCAATAACAACCTTCCACCGATAAAAAAAATTGTAAAAATGATAACGGTGAAGATAAGATTGTATAACAGAGTAAAATACACTATTTATAGAGTAAATAACTTAATTACAAAAGAGGTGCGTAACAAGAAATATATAATGAAATTAAGTTTCTAATTATATACTAAGATTTTTTGTTACGGTGCTAGATCTCTGTCAGCTGGAACGTATGACTTTAGGGAAAGCTCTTATGACAAACGTCTAAGTCAGCTCGAATTCTCACTTAGTTTAAATTGCCTTGGAACATCGCGCGCTAAGTCGCCACTTGGTACATCACCAACGTAGGAACTCTTTCCCACACAAACTCTGATTTGCTTCGGCTCGGATCCTCTTGATCCAGCAACAAAGACTTAGTAAACGACACATATGAAGTAACTTATACCGTACCGTGAGGGCTTGTTTTTATAATTATGGAGATTGTAAGTTTAATTACTCAAGAACTTCATGGTTTTGTCCTGAGAATTGGTATCCCCAAACTAAAAAATTGTATGGTGAAAAGCAAGTGTTTATGAAATGGAGGAGCCAATTTTGATTGAAAAATGGAACATTTGTTAGTTGAGGATGGACCCATGAAAGTGGTATTAAAATAGACCACTCCATATTCCAAGTCCAACCCATGTGAGATGTCCTAAATTGATTTAAAATGTTTGTCATGGGACCAACTTGTCCTAAATTTTGTTGTATAGTTCATGTCTGGTATTGGTTTGGGGAATTTGGATATGCTTTTCCAACTTGTAAAGATTGCTACTAACTTGTAGCTTTTGGGAAATAACATCCATTCTCTTTTCAAGCTTTGCTTTACAGCTCTTGGAAAAATCTTAGTACTCACTTTGAGAATCTACAAAAGTCAAAATTTAATTTTTAGACGGAGTGTTCGATCGAATCGAATTTTATTCATTTTTATTGACTTTAGAAGTTATTTGTTTGATTAGTTTTTTATAGAGTTTATGTACATTTTGTGGTCCATGTTCTGGATATGTGATTTTTTTCTCCAAACAAAATTATCTTCAAGGTTTCAACCAGATTTTCTTTTCAGGAGTATAATGTGATTTATTATTGCACCCAACACGTGTTAGCGTTTGGTTAGTTTGTTTTAATTCAAATGATAATTAAGTATACTTGATAAATGATGACCCTTTTCTTCTTTCTGTTGGGGAATGAAATGGATGGAAATTTTCTACCCCTTTTCGGTGCCACTACTTATGCCCCACACTCAACATTAGGTGTATGGTTTAGGGTTTTAGGTTAGGGGTTATGGTTAGGATTTAGAGAATTTAGGGTAGGGTGTATTTTTAGGGTATAAGGTGTAGGGTTTAGGGTTTAGAATTTAGGATTATGGCTTGAAATTTAATTTTATTGTATTTTTAGTGTTCAGGCATAAGTAGGGGCATCAAAAAGATGCAGAGTATTTTTATCCGAATGAAATGAAGATTTAGAATATTAATTCCAAAGATTTAACAATAAGACCACGTCGATATTCATAATTGTTTGGTAAATTATATCATAAGTTATTCAATATTAGTAAAATTACAAATGAGTCACTTAATTTTAAAAAGTTATAAACTAATCATTCAATTAATTGATTGTTACAAACTTATCACTAGGGCATTAAAAATGGAATGAACACTATTAGGAAACAATTTTAATAACTTTCAATTTTTTTCTCAACAACATATAATTTTATCAATGAAAAAAATCTTACAACATAAACCTATATTATGTGTCTTATTAAAAAAAAATCTAAACTTAAATAGAAAATAAAAGTATAACGCAATACAGACACACAAAAATTAAGGGGGTAACATCATTACATGAAAACTAAAACTTGTGCAAATACAAACGAGTAGGAGTTAACGGGTCAGATCATCTGGATCGAGTATTTTTGAATATCCCTACGAGTGATATATTAAAATATAAAAAAATTAATTTTAGTAGAAAAGAAAAAATATTTTTTATCTGATCTGAATTCGAACAATTTTATTTATAAAAGGTAACACCCTTCTATTTATTTTTTTTTTTGACAAATCCCTCCTAGAAATTACAAAACATCAACACCAATAAGCCAATTTAACTTAAAAGCTCGCTTATATTTTCCCGCGCATAAAAACAAGGCAAGCTGCCAGAAACTTTTCCATGGCCGCCGAGGCTTTCTTTTCTTCCCGACCTTTTTAGCATCCGCTAGTTATTATCATCGGAATTACATCCGCCGTAAGTGCTTAGCTTATTACGGTGACAGACACCGACATCTTCGCCTTGCACTTTGAGTTCCAAATTGTACCATAAACATTTGCTCATATTAATGAAAATGAACACAAGAATATAGATTTAGACATGTGGCAATGAAATAGAAGTTTTTGAAAGGATTGGTTGAAAGTTGAAGGTGGAAAAACAATGAAAATAACCCCGCGGAAATATCTCTCCTTGAAAACATTTCCTCTCGTTTCGCCTCTTCTCTCTCACTCTCTCCTTCTGATCTGCAGAAACAAATCATAACCCTTTTTTCATTTTCCAATTTGGAACTCTGGGTTTCTTTTCTTTTTCAATTTGGTAATCAGGGAAAGGAGCTTTGATTGATTTGTTGATGAGAGGCCGAAGCAGAAAGCTCATGAATCTATGGAGATTAGGAGAAGTACATTATGTGATTCGAGTTTTCCACGCCTGATGCTTGTTGTTGTGCCTCTTCGAGTTTTCGATTTTCTTAAATGGAATGGCAGATCTTGTTCGTTCTGGCAATTCTGAACGTGACATTGAGCAAGTAATTGTTTCTACCCTATATGTACTTGCATACACAATCGAACTGACAATCGAATATACGAATGAATTGTACATGTTAAGATTCGAATCGAAATAGTTGGATTAAGCTAATGGGGTACATACATTTTTGCATGTGGTTAGCTACAATAAGATGATACAAGGCTATTAGTAATGTGACACTTTGAGAGGAAACTCAGAACTTGGGTTCATGTATGTACATTGGTACTATGATATTCTTTGATTCTTTTAATTTCTTACCCTTTGTTTTGAAGGCACTTATTGCTTTGAAAAAGGGTGCTCAACTTATCAAGTATAGCCGGAAAGGAAAACCGAAGCTTCGTTCGTTTAGACTCTCTCCGGTGAGTTACTTTCAGTCTCTCATGTTCTAAATGTTCAAAATCTATTACATCTCAGTGTGTTCTTTAGGCTCAAACCGAATCAAACATCGCCTATTTATGTTTAGCACTTGGAATTTCTGATGATCACCGGGTTTAAATTGTGGTCTTGAAACTATAATGTTGATGTACATATGGTTTCAATATTAGCTTCATTAAACAGGATGAAACAGCACTGATCTGGTTATCACATGGGGAAGAGAAGGCTCTGAAATTAAGCTTGGTGTCTCGTATCGTTCTCGGACAACGAACTGTGAGTTCAATTTCAGCTTTTTATTTTGTTGGTTAATCTCATATGTTTCAGTTTAATTAGCCTTTCTTGTGTATGTTAAACCATTGAAATTTCTGAAACAGAGGGGAAAATAATATTAACTATTGTTTTGCCAACTTCTACAGGCTGTTTTTAAAAGATATTTGCGCCCAGAAAAGGACCAATTGTCTTTTTCACTTATATACAATAATGGTGATAGATCTCTCGACCTGGTTCGTGTTGGTTATTGTCTATATTGTCTCGATTCTTCATTTTTTTAAAGTACTCGTGTGTTCATCGTATATTATACGACGGATGTGAGCCTCCAAGTTTAGAGTAACATAAATTATTATGCTATTTATTAGTATTCAGCTGAATGGGAAATTTCAGTATTTACCTGTTCATTGTTGCATTTGCTTACATCTATAGATATGCAAGGATAAAGTTGAGGCAGAAGTGTGGTTAGCAGGGCTCAAGGCATTGACCGGACAGAACCGTAAAAGACGAACCGCTAGTGATATAAGCGATGTGAGTGCACCTTTCTGCATACACATCGCTCAAGGATATTTCACTTGCTAACTTGAGTGTCTTTATGACAGCTCCAAGAAGGATTCTTTCGGAATAGCCACCCAGCTCTAGATTTCACCAGTAGTATTGCTTCCAGCAAGGCGTCTATAGATTTCAGAGGCTCAGATGTGGGGTCGGAACGGGCAAATATGCATCTGAGGACTAATGGTGGAGATGGTTCCCGAGTTAGTGTTTCAAGCGCACCTAGCTGTGTGAGCAGTGGATCTGCAGGTCCAGATGATATAGAATCATTAGGTGACCTTTATGTATGGGGAGCAGTTTGGTCCGATGGACTTATGCCGGATGGGTCCCCAAGCTCAGTCCCTGCAAAAGTTGATGTGCTAACTCCGAAGCCCTTAGAATCAAATGTAGTACTTGATGTTCTTCAGATTGCTTGCGGGGCAAGACACGTGACACTTTTAACAAAGCAAGGTGAAGTTTTTACTCTGGGTGAGGAATCTGGTGGGAGGCTTGGTCATGGAATTGAAAAAGACTTTAGCTGTCCCCGGTTAGTCGAGTTCCTGGCGCTAACTAATGTGGAATTTGTTGCATCCGGAGAGCATCATACATGTGTTGTATCTGCTTCTGGTGATTTATTCACTTGGGGTGATGGTACTCATAATGCTGGAATCCTCGGTCATGGAACGGACGTGAGCCACTGGATTCCAAGAAGAGTTTCGGGTGCAATAGAAGGTCTACAAGTCTTATCGATTGCATGTGGCACATGGCATTCAGCTCTGGCAACGGCTGACGGGAAGCTATTTACATTTGGTGATGGAAAATTCGGTGTTTTGGGACATGGAGATCGACAAAATGTTGCATATCCGAAGGAAGTTAAAATGTTGAGTGGACTAAAGACTGTTAAAGTCGCCTGTGGTGTATGGCATACTGCAGCCATTGTAGAGGTTATGGGCCAGACTGGCACTAACAAATCATCAAGAAAGTTGTTCACCTGGGGCGATGGCGACAAACACCGACTAGGTCACGGAAGTAAGGAAACTTATCTACTTCCGACCTGTGTCTCATCACTAATTGATTACAATTTCCACCAGCTAGCTTGCGGACATACCATAACCGTCGCACTTACTACATCAGGGCATGTCTTTACCATGGGTGGCACTGCATATGGTCAACTAGGCAACCCAAGCTCTGATGGAAAGCTACCATGCCTGGTGCAAGAAAAACTGGTTGGTGAATTTGTTGAAGAAATTTCTTGTGGGGCATATCATGTCGCCGTCTTGACATCGAGAAGCGAAGTATTCACTTGGGGAAAAGGTGCCAATGGAAGACTAGGACATGGTGATGTTGAAGATAGAAAAACTCCAACATTGGTTGAAGGATTGAAGGATATGCATGTCAAGAATATCTCATGTGGCTTGAATTTCACTTCCAGTATATGCATCCATAAGTGGGTAGCCGGTCCTGACCAGTCGGTTTGCCATGGCTGCCGGCAAGCATTCGGCTATACTAAAAAGAGACACAATTGTTATAACTGTGGGATGGTGCATTGCCATGCTTGCAGTTCCAAGAAAGCATTGAAAGCAGCATTGGCTCCGACACCAGGAAAACCGCACCGTGTTTGTGATTCTTGCTATGCGAAACTTAAAGCTGCAGAAGCCGGTAATACTTCAACTGCAAGTCTAAAACTGGCCGGTCCCCGCTCCTCCATAGATGGTAGGGAAAGATCAGGTAGGATTGAAGCAAGGCCTTCTAGGATCTTGCTATATCCTAAAACAGAACCTGTCAAATACTTCGAGATCAAGTCGGGAAAATCCGGGTCCAAATTCCATTCTACCTCTCTAGTCCGAGCTTCACAAGTTCCATCACTTCTACAGCTTAAAGATATTTCATTTCCAAGTTCAATCACAGCAATTCAAAGTGTTTTCAAACCTGCTGCTCATTCTCCTCCATTGTCACCAACACCGCTTTCCCCCATTAACTCGAGATCTACTTCACCGTACTCAAGCAGACCAAGCCCTCCGCGGTCTTCCACGACTTCCTTTTCGAAGAATGTTATTGAAAGCCTCAGGAGATCAAATGAACTTTTGAACCAAGAAGTGGCTAAACTGCAAAATCAAGTACTTATGATCTACCCTTTTGCTATTCCATTATGTTCATTTGCAGTCCAACATAAAAAACACTTCTTTTTTCTCTACTTTCGATCGATTTCAGATCAAAAGTATGAAGCAGAAATCTGATTCACAAGAGGCAGAGATTCTGAAACTACAAAATTTTGCTCAACAATCCACTTCATATGCTGCAAAAGAATCATCCAAGTCTAAAGATGCCAAGGCACTTGTGAAATTCATCAAGGATCAGGTACCATTTAGTTCACTTAACATTTCATTTTTTGACATTAGATATAAACCACTGATTATACAATTCAAAATGGTTCAACAGTTGATGGAAATAAAAGAGAAGTTGCCTCCTGAAGTCTCCGAAAGTGAAACCTTTAAAGATATGCAAACTCGAGCCGAGGCCTTCTTAAACCGACTCGAACCATCTGAAGCTTCCTCTTTGCCTGCAAGCTCTGAGTCTTCAGCTATGAAAGGTAACATGGATGCATTGAGATCATCAGGAGGTGGAAAAGAAACTACCGAGCAATTCGAACCCGGAGTCTATATCACTTACGATTATCACAATAATGGTGTAAAGATCTTCAAACGAGTTAGATTCAGGTATTTGAAGAATGAACAAGTTTCCACAGCTTATTATGTTCATCCTTTGAACATAAAATTTCTGTTGTTTCATGTGAATATGGACTACATTACTCGAACTCGAGTCAGTGTTCGATATGCATGAAAAGCAGCTAATAATCTCACTACCTTATACTGACTCTCAACACATTTCTTGCAGCAAAAGGAAGTTTAATGAACAACAGGCAGGAGAATGGTGGAGCAAAAATAAAGATAGAGTGTTTATGAGGTACAATCCGAATGCGATAAAATCGGCTTCGGTTGCTTCATCCCCTACTCGACCACCGGCAGCCGACGAAACCGGTGAGACAGCGCCTTCTCAAACTTAGTCATCCAGCAATGTAGACCTGTGGTACCCGGACAAAGGTATGATCCCAAACATATGAAAAAATACAAATCTTTTATAAGAAAAATTGAATATATTCGTGTCAGATACATATACCGGGATGTGACACATATCCGAGTGAAGATCAAGGAGCTATGTTGCAGCAATAAGATACAAGGTTATGGCTAAACAGTTAGGGAATTTATTTGTTTTTAGAAGAAAAGGGTTAGGTATGGATATATTAATATTAATATTAATATTATTATTATTCATAAAATTAGAATATAAGAATTTTCCATCACTTTACCTTAACAAGGCAAAGGCAAGAGGAAAACTACATGTAACTTCTTTTCTTCCTTATATTCTTTTGGGAATTTGATTTCTGGACAGTGTTTTTATAGGTTTAATTATACTTTTGGTATATCTATTTTGCTAAAAATTAGGAGTAGTCCCTATGTTATTATTTTTGCATTATTTGGTTTTGCCACTTTTATATTGTTAGAATAAATTGTTCACACTGTTAATAATTCCAGTTAAAGGGTTAATGCGAAGCCCTTTTAAAATAAATTGCATGTTAGCCAAATGCTTTAAAGTGTTTTTTTCTAAAGGGGTTATAAAGGAATATCTGTTTATAAATATTCTTAACCTTTTGATAATGTACACTCAAAATTTTTAGAATGAAGATCATCTGTTTTATATTGAAACCACTTGTTGGGTTCAAATCTGAATTTTAAAGATAATATAAAATGAGTATTGAAACAATAAAAAATGTAACATTCACTATTATTTCTCAAATCCACGTTTAATACCTATTTAATAATAAATTAAAAATTCACGATATATTTGCACTTGATAAATCCATATTTGTATGCTTTCCAGCTACATTTTATATTAAATAATAAATAGTCAAATTAAAAAATTTCACCATCAAAATTAAAAATAAAAGTGACAAATTCATTAAGATAAAAGGAGTAATAGTTTACCAAGTAATTTTACAATATAAATTTAATACTAAAAATTTAGTATCAAAATTTTTAACAATATATATAGGGATAGGATCCAGTTACACAGTGTAAAACTCTCTAAATTTTACACATTTTTTAGATCGTTAGATGTGTGAAACGGATGGATGAGATTAACAGTAGAATATGTGAAGATTATCACTTGTGAAAAAAAATAAGGAGTTAATCTCAACCATCTATTTTCCTCATCTAATGATCCAAAAACGTGTAAAATTTGAAGAGTTTTACACTTTGTAAGTTGATCCTAACCCATATATATATATTGAACAATTATATATTGTAAGTTGTATATTTTATTATTTTGTGGGGCATCCATTTTTTTTATTTAAAAATTATTACTGGTCTGGTAGAATGATTAAGAAAATGTCAAAGTTGGAATCTTGAAATGAGTAGGACCTTAGCATTAGCATCCTTCAACTCCGCAATCACTCTATCTGTTTGCTCACTAACCTCAGCAGCTTCTCCTCGATTCCCTCCTTTCCTTTTCTCGTCTCAACGCCGCCTCTCACACTTCAACTCCTCTCCCTTTTCTCGCTACATGTAAGCTCTCTCTCTCTACCATTTTCACAATGTTTTTTTTTTCTTCTAAAGAGATGGTTTTGTTATTGTTTTGATGGTAAACTGCTTGATGGGTATCTTTTGTTCAGTCTCTTTTTATACCTTTTTGATTTGGTTGGAGTGAATTATCAAGTTTAAATTTTGGTTTTAAGTATTCATCTGTTACTGACTGTTCGATACAATCCAAGTTGGATTTTTTATTTCTTAATTGATAGTAAGTGAAAATATCTTGAAATGATTGATTTTGGGTATTCGGATTTGCTTTAGAAATCTATTGTTTCTAGCATGGAAGACCTGTGTTGTTGAGAGGTTGTATAGTTCAGATTTAATGCAAAGATGATTGCAAAAGGTGGAACTTCATCCATTCCCAGTGAACTTTTGAATTGAAATCATTTCAGGTTTGCTACCATATGCCTGTTTCTGGGACTTGTTTGTGATTTTAATCTGTAGTCAAGTTATATAAGCATTAGGTAAAGTAATAAGATGACTCGAAACTGGAACTGAAATCATATCTGTTGTTCAAATGTTTCACATCCACTCTCTGGTGCTTCATTGGATCTATTCTTGTGAGCTAATGGTATTTTGGATATTATGTTGTATGCTGTGCTTTTTGAAACCTGATTGATGAATTTCAAATTTAGTACCGTATCGGCATATCCTATTGTTTCTTTTTGGATAAGATGGTGGAGTGGAATAAAATGGGTGTTTCTTAATGTTATAACAGTGCCAGTTATTATTGAGTTACATGTAATGGGGGTGGTTTTTTGTATAATGGATTATAATTTATATCAATTGACAATTTTGTTCTTTTTCCCCCTTTAATATGTAAAGCACAACCTATTGTCAACATTTCTGCTTAGTTTTCTGTAGGATCTTTCCTTATGATTTTTTTATCCATCCTACATGTAGAAAACATCTGCCATCTGTTTTGGCCATGGATTCTTCCAAAGCTGGTCCAGTGAAGGAATTGCCGGTGGGGCTAGATGAAGCCACTGAAGAAGAGTATGCTTCCCAGTCTAAATTACTACAAGAGTTTACTAGTCTCTCCAGCATTGACAAGGCATGGGTTTTTAAGTCCGAAAGTGGTAGGAAGGCTAATGTTTCTTTATCTTCTGTATCTTCTTTTTATTTGAAACCAAAAGACTATCTTTGATCCTTATACTTGTGAAATTATTGCAGGAAAAGGGTCTCAGGCAATGTTTTCAATTAGCCAACCTAATCTTTTGGCAAACAAGAAACGAAAGTATATGCTGTCCTCTAGTATTTCGAAAGATAGTAACAATAACGTCAACTTCCAATGGGCCCCATTTCCTGTTGAGATGACAGGAGTGTCTATAACTGTTCCTTCACCATCAGGTTCAAAGCTTCTTGTGATTCGAAATCCTGAAAATGAATCTCCCACACAATTTGAAATATGGAGTTCATCTCAGTTAGAGAAGGAGCTCCAGATTCCCCAGTCGACTCATGGCTCGGTTTATGCTGATGGATGGTAAATGATTTAATTAATCTTTCGGTTTTCTTTTCTCCAACCATAAAGTTTTGGAAGTAATATTTAACACAGTCATTGATCCAGTAGTAAATTGTTTAAGTAACTTAAGCTGAACTTTCACCTTTTTGAATTTGAATATAGTAGAAACTCTAGAACTGGTTGTAAGAGCATCATTGCTTGGTTGTAGTAGCATTTGCAGCTACAGCAGGATTGTTATATGTAACTTTACCGGTAGCTATTATCCCTGCAAACTTAGCAAGGTTGAAATCTTTCTTAATGGTATAGGTTTGAGGGAATCTCTTGGAACTCTGATGAATCTCTTATCGCTTATGTTGCTGAAGAGCCATCTCCCTGCAAGCCTTCGTTTGATTCTCAGGGTTACAAGCAAGGTGCTACAAAAGATAAGGAATGCACAAGCTGGAAAGGTCAAGGAGATTGGGAGGAAGAATGGGGGGAATGCTATGCAGGAAAAAGGCAGCCTGCTCTCTTTGTGATCAATCTTAACAGGTTTCATTTTCATTTATAGTTTTCTATTTTAATCAATGCTACGGCACGGTAAAGAGCTTTTGTGCAGTGGAAGAACCCTCACTAAACTTCCCTGCATATCTCAGTGGCAAGGTACATGCTGTTAAAGGAATCGAGAAGTCTTTGAGTGTAGGACAGGTGGTTTGGGCTCCACCAGTGGAAGGCATCGATCAACATTTAGTTTTTGTGGGGTGGTCAGCTGATCCGAGAAAGCTTGGCATAAAATACTGCTATAACAGGCCCTGCGCATTGTATGTGGTGAAGGCGCCACTTTATAAATCAGAAGCTGCTGAGTCTGATATCAAGTGGGTTAATTGCTTTTGGTTTCTGAAAGTTTTATTCAGTCATACTTTCATGTTGGAACTTTTCCGTGCTACATTTAATCACAATATATAATTGTTATGGGGACAGATCATTGGAGGAATTAACTGTAGTCAACTTAACGCAAAGCATAAGTAGTGCATTCTTTCCACGATTCAGGTATGCAATTTAACTCTTACCCTCAGTTTTTGGGCTTGTGCCTAAGGTGCGCGGTCTTTCTTAATCCTATTTGCCCCTTTTTTTAAAAATTTCATATGATAGGATGAGCCAACTACAGAGTGTATTTTGAAGTTACTTTTAACAAAAAAATTATATATACTCTTAGGTCTTAGCTGACACTGTGAAGTGGGAAAAAGACTTTCTTGTTGTTGTATATATTTCTACTCAGCTCTTTAGTATACACAGAAAACTTTATTTCCTGGCGCTGTTTCCCTTCATTCAACTATGCCATATCTTTGTTGTGTTTATTTAGTTCAAATAAATTTATTGATGTAATATTTAGTTCAAATCAGTTTCTTTATCCGCAAGTTTGGAAAATAGTTCATTGCCATTAAACTTTCTATTTCTCTTCTTCTAATTGCTTGGTAGCTGTGTAATGGTAATATGATATTTGTGATTCTGTTCCCTTTTTTCAGTAGTCAAGACAGGAATGAAGAGTACTCTCTCCATCTCTTGTTCTTATGGTGCAAATGAGGCTCTTTTTTATGTTGAGTACCCGCTTTTTGGTTTAATGTTTATGTTGCTGATCTTCAGAGAATGCAAGTAAATCTTTGCTTCGAAGTCTTTGAATGGCTGTCCAGAAGTGCATGTTTTTCCTTGAAATTCTTCCATCTACTAGGCCAATATTAATGTTCCATTACATATACTGGGAACCTTTATTTAGCAGCTGCCTAAATGGTTAAAAAGGGCCTCTCTTTTCATAAAAGCTACATCTTTGGAGTTTGCTGATTATATGTGAATTATGATTCTTTTCCCTCAGCCCCGATGGAAAATTCCTTGTGTTTCTGTCTGCAAAAGCCTCAGTGGATTCTGGAGCGCACTCTGCTACTAATTCTCTTCACCGAATTGATTGGCCTACTGATGGCAAGCTGAGCTCCTCTACAAAGCTCATTGATGTGGTAAGCCCTCCACTTGTCTATGCTTAAGTTGACTGTGATGAGTTCAGTTTAGAGCATGCAATTTATGATATTTATTTGGATTCTTTGGGGGGAGAAAAATCCCATCCAAAATCCCCAATTCTCATTCCCTCTAGTTGGTGCTTTCTTTCCTCTACGTTTTCTCATTCGCCTCAACTTGGTTTTACCATATTTTACTGACTACTGTTTTAGAATATAACAAAAACAAATTTAGATCATTGTGATGATTCTTTTTCGGGAATACATACACACTGCTACCATATCTTATTTTTAGTCTGTACTTAGGTCCACATATGACATGTTATTCTGTTCGTTATATTAAATCTTTGCAGATTCCTGTTGTGAACTGTGCTGAGGATGGTCAGTTTCCGGGTCTTTACTGTTCAAGTTTCCTTAGTAAGCCGTGGCTTTCTGATGGATGCACTATGATTTTATCATCCTATTGGCACAGCTGTCAAGTAATACTTTCTGTTAATGTGTTAAGGTGACTATTGGTTATATGTCTGTTTGTCTTGTGCATAGACTTATATATTCTTGCTTCATTACTTGATGATATTATTTTTGTATTACAGTGGTGAAGGATCACGTATCAGCCCTGCTGACTCAGGTTTTTCATGGAATATGCTTACACTAGACGGGGACAATGTCATTGCTGGTAAAATTATTTTTCTTTCTTAACCAATGATCTCTCCCTGCTTTTCAAACAAAGAGAAATGAAATTTGTAGTTGTTGTTTCCTCGTATCAAAGTGTGTAGCAGTCCAGTAGATGTTCCTCAAATCAAATACGGCTGCCTTGTAGACAAAGCAAATAATACAACCGGATGGCATTGGTTAAATATCTCAAGCCCCATTTTCAAATATTCGGAGAAGGTTTATTTTGCTTTCTTTTGTTTCATTTGATCTGCATTTCTTTTATGCCGAGGTTTTTTAAAAATATATATATGTTTACATCTGATGCTACAGGTTATGTCTCTGCTTTCGCATCTTCAGTTTGGTATTCTGCAAATTCAGGTGCAAGATGTTTCTGATTGCTTGACCAAAGGTACTACAAATCAGTTTGGCTCGGTTCTGTTCGTTTTTGTATCTTAGTATGCTCCAATAACTACTAACTGCTGAAAAAAGTTAAATAAAAACTCGAAAGCTGACACCAAAAAACCTCCCTCAACCACATTGAAAACGATAAATGCGAAGAAAAAACATGATTATATGTTTGCAACAATTACCCTCTGATTTTAGTTGAATAATATAACAAGTACAGAGTAGCATGTTTCACACAGGATAAGGAGCCATAAATATATGATCTATTTGAAGGCTAAACTAATCGTTTTCATTGCTATGGTGTTCCGTTGGCCTCTAATTACTATCGGAGGTACTGAAATTATGAAAAAGAAATAAGGTTTTGATGATGGAATTTGTCCAATTCATGCAGGCGCTGCTAAATCTTTTGAGGCAATATTTGTATCTTCCAAAGTAAGTGATGCACCTGATCCTCTAATAGCGGTCCTTCATGGGGGGCCCCATGCCGTCTCCTTGTCAAGCTTCTCAAAGTCATTGGCATTTCTTTCTTCAATTGGTTTCAGCCTATTAATTGTAAATTATAGGTAATATCTTTACTTCTTTGGAAAGTTTAACACGAGAAAGGAATTGTTTTGTTTTAATGTTCAAGTATTTAAAGCTAATGCTCTTCTTTTTCTTGCCATTTCATTTTCGCTATACCGCTTTAAATTTCCTTCTATAAGATGCTTTAATTTCATATTTGCTTTCCAAAGTACTTTATCAAGGTGAGAGTACCGTGCAGATTTTTTATCAAGTACGCCCGGCATATAGCTTTATGATCTTTGCTTTCACATGTTTAAGGATTTTCCTTTTAAATTAGCTTTCGTGATTTATCAACATCAAATGGCTGGCACAACCTTTATCTTCATCCAGCATTGCTAAATTTATTTCAGAGGTTCACTGGGATTTGGCGAGGAAGCATTGCAATCTCTTCCTGGGAAAATCGGGTCTCAGGTGCTTATTCTTGATATACATGTGCTATTGTGCTCAAGTCATTAACTTATTATCTCAGGTGTAATCATTCGAATCGTCATTGTGCTGTAACATGGACAGGATGTCAATGATGTACTTACAGCAATAGATCATGTCATAGAGAAAGGGCTTGTCAACCCATCTAAAATAACCGTTCTTGGTGGTTCCCATGGTGGCTTTCTAACCACGCACTTGATCGGTCAGGTTAGGTTTTCTCTTGAAGTAATGTAAATGTTTTTATTTTTTTTACATTTCGGGTATCTCTCTGTGATCAAGTAGTTGTGAAACATATTCCTTAATTTTTACAGGCACCAGATAAGTTTGTTGCAGCTGCCGCGAGGAATCCAGTTTGTAATCTTTCATCCATGGTTGGCATAACAGATATCCCTGATTGGTGTTACGTGGAATCTTACGGAACCAATGGAAAAACTATCTTTACCGAAGCACCTACGGCTGAACACTTGACTCACTTTTACAACAAGTCTCCTATATCGCATATCTCGAAGGTATACTTTAAATGAAAGACTAATTTTCTGGTATGATGCCGGTAACCGTGATGCCAATTGAACTAATTAGCTTTGTGCACAGTGCTTCGGCTCCGATGTGGGCCTAGCATTGAAGCAAAATCAGTCCATATAAACATGCATGGCATTCTACAACTTGCATTGCTTTCCCTTCAAAAGGGATGTCATTTGAACAAACAGATGGGATGAAATCATTTATTTTTTCTCTTTGCAGGTTAAAACTCCGACCATCTTTCTTTTAGGTGCTCAGGATCTTCGAGTTCCGGTTTCCAATGGATTGCAAGTACGATAAGTTTCCTTTCTATACCATGAACTATGATGAATATGTAATACATTTTTAATTATATTACTTGGACTCGGAGGTGAGTGTAAGATACAGATATGTGTGGATATCCGTACTGCTGTAGGAGCTCGACTCTATTAAGCTACTACCATATTGTCTCTCCCATGTGAACACTTCTTTTTTCTGATCCGGAAGTTGACACGATCCGAGTTCTGATCACATATGATAATTGTTGTTTGAAACTCGTAGTACGCACGAGCATTAAAGGAGAGAGGAGTTGAGACCAAGGTGATCCTGTTTCCCAATGACATCCATGGAATTGAGAGGTAAACGCCTGCTCCGATGAAGAAACTTCTGATCTTGCTTGGTTTAATCCCCTCGTCGAAACTTAAAGACGATTCCATACCCTTGATATCTGATACGTACATACATACATACATATACTCGTTTTTTTTGCAGGCCACAATCCGACTTCGAAAGCTTTATTAACATCGGTGTTTGGTTCAAGAAATATTGCAAATGAAACGAACAGGCGAGTTCATGTTGGCTAATGAACCGGCCACAATCTGGCTTCTTGTAATCAAGAATTTAACCATCATAAGAATCTTGGTCAAGTGTAAGATGGTTAATTTGTCCCTTGCAATACATTCAATAATGTAATGATTTATTGTTGAAACACGAATCTTTGTAGTATCTGATTCGGATTTTATTTGTAACAATGAATGGAAGTGATGAATGTGACTGTTTGGGGCAATATTTGCCTTATTGATTTGGATAAAAATCATCTGTTATTTTTTGTTGTCCTTTTTATGCCAACATTAAAAAATACCAAAAAATTAAATTTCAACCCTAACTCTAAATTCTAAACCTTATACCATATACCCTAAATTCCTCAAACCCTAACTATAAATTATAACTTTAAACTCTAAATCATAAATCTTAAACTTAATTTTTAGTGTAGGACATAAATAAGAGCACCGAAAAGGGGTAGAGGATTTTTATTCGATTGATTCAACTCTTCAAAATTTAAATTGGGTTATATTTTGATATGTAAGGTGTGTAAAAAAATTACATAATTCTTTATATTTAAGCTATAAAATCTAAAATCTAAATCTCTATCCCTAACCTCCTACAACCTAAACCTTAACCTTTTAACCCCAAACTCTAAATTCTAACAGTAAACCTTAAATTATAAACCTTAAATCACAACCTAAATCTCTAAACTTTAAATCACAACATAAATCTCTAAACCCTAAATTAAAAGGTTTGTGTAAACTAAAATTTACAAAAACTTATGTATCAAAGTATTTTCATTTAAATTTTAAATATAAATTAAATTTTCAACCCCTAAATTTAACAAACATGTGTAATTTAAAGTTTACACAAACTTATATATCAAAAGTTTTCTCATTTATTTATGTCTATTAATTTCAAACAGTATTCATAAATATAATTACTTGAAAATTTACGCATTTATTTTTTACACAATCACCTTAGTTTTAAGGGGTTAGAGAGTTCGTTTAGGAATTTAAGTGTAGTAGTTTTGAATTTAGATGTTGTTAATAGAATTTTGGGTTTAGGGTTAAAATTTATGGTTTATAAGTTAAAACCTAAATCCCTACCCATATTACCCTAAAACTTAAACTCTAAATTCTAACCCTACAACTTAAATTCTACCCATGACTCTAAATTTTAAACACATACACTAAAACCCCTAAATTGTAAAGCTTAGACCCTAAATAAATTGCTTGTAAAAACAAAAAGGTTCACCATTTGTCTATAGGATAATAATCCTTATATCACCAAGTGTACTGAAAATGTTGTTAAAAGTATAAATCAAAAAAAAAAATTGTTGTTAAAAGCAGTAAAAATAGTATACGATAATATACAAAATCTTTAACAATATGTCAATGAGTTGAGATGGCCGAGTTGGTCTAAGGCGCCAGATTAAGGTTCTGGTTCGAAAGGGCGTGGGTTCAAATCCCACTCTCAACATTAACCAACTTTTATTTTATGACCTTAGCATTTGCATCCTTCCAACAGCACCAGCAATCTAGTTTCAGTCTTCATCCCCACTACACGTAAGCTTTTTGTTGTTTTGATGATATTCTACACGTAAACTACGAGAGCAAGAGAAAGTCGAAAAAAAAGAATAAAAAGACAAAAAAAGAATGGGAGAATAAAAGAAGGAGAAGAAGAAATACTTGTAGGTACCTAATGTCCCCGGTACAGCTTTAGACTGAAGTACCCGTGCTTCATAGATTGTATCAACTAACAATTTTGCTTTTTTTTTTGGCTTTTATATGTGAAGCACGGTCCTATTATCAGGGGAAATCTATGTTTTTGATATTACTTGTTAAGCAAGTAATTAAAAACAAAGTCTCCAACTAAGGAAAGACTTGTCAATAACTAAATGTGTTTTACTGATCCTTTAATCAGGGAAAATCTATGTTTTTGATATTACTGGTATCTCTCGGCGATCGATCGAGAAGTTGTGAACTTATTCTTATGTTTTACAGACAACCAGATAAGTTTGTTGCAGCTGCTGTAAGGAATTCAGCTTGTAATCTTTCTTCCATGGTTGGTGTAACAGATATACCGGTTCGGTGTTATGTTGAATCTTACGAACCTGTAGAAAAACCATCTTTACCGAAGCACCTTCGGCCGAACATTTGACTGACTTCTACAACAAGTCTCCCATATAGCACATCTCTAAGGTACATCAAACAAAAGACTAATTTTCTAGTATGATGCGTGCAGCAGTGATGCCTTTGTCTTTGTAGGTTAAAGCTCCAACCCTCTTTCTTTTTGGTGCTCAAGATCTCCGTGTCCCGGTTTCACTCGATTTTTTTTTTCGTGAACATGTTCTTTTTCTTAAACGAAACTTGACATGATCGAATTCGATCACATATGGTAATTTCTGTTCGAATCTCAGTATGCACGAGCACTAAAGGAGCGAGGAGTTGAGACCAAAGTTATCATGTTTCCAAATGACATCCATGCAATTGAGAGGTAAATACCTGCTCGGATGAAGAAACTTCTGATATTTGCTGCAGACCACAATACATACATACATACATACATACATACATACATACATACATACATACATACACATATATATTGATACATATACATATATATACTCATTTTGCTGCAGACCACAATCCGACTTTGAAAGCTTTCTTAACATTGGTGTTTGGTTCAAGAAGTACTGCAAATGAACATGTAAAGTTAGTGTCAAACATGTTATGGATTGTCTGAAACTAAAGTCCAACATTGCTGCAGACCACAATACATACATTCATACATACACATATATACTGTCCTTGAGTTCAATGTACGAGGATGAAGATGAAGACGGAAATCATGACGATGATGTTGATGACTATGCTTAGATTGTCTCTTCGCAACTGAATTTTTCGGTTCGAGTTCACTGCGAAATTGGTGTATAGCTTAGAGATGACAATCAAAGGTCTTACTGGTTAGAGCAAACACAGTTTCATTGAGCAATATGTAAATCCAGTTGTGCTACTGATTGGTTCCAGAGAAAATTTTCAACCTGAGATTCTTCTGTTTGTGAACATCAAAATTCTGGGAATTTATTAGAACTTGCTAAGAAAATTAACAGAGAAACTTATGTCCAGCTGCTAAGATTTAGCCACTAAATCATTTACATTGATTCACACTAGAATAAGCCTCCCCCAACAACACTAAATAATTGACCAAAAAACAAAAGAGAAAGAAACAAAGAACTTCCATACATTACAATCATTCACCCCACAAAATGATTTTCCCAGGAAACAAACATGTCTCCAAGGCCGGCTTCTAAATCCAACCACCGCCCTTCCACAAACTCCACCGTACCTTCCACCACCTTCACCTCCACCAAAACAAACAACTCCGCGATCTCCACCACCTCCACCGTCAGCACCACCCTCCCCTTCCCCAAACCCAACACCCCTCTTTTCCCTTTCTCCACTCTGTACCCCAATCTCTCCCCAGCCTCCTTCATCCTCTCCATCACCAATTCCAACTCCATTGAAGTTGTATACCTCTTCTCCTTCACTCCTTCAAAAAGACCAGACAAATCCAACCCGGACGACAGAGATATTATGTCGAAAGCATTAACACCATTACAAACCATGTCATGCTTCAACTTCCTGCCGTGTAACAAACTGTCTTGTTCCTTGTTCGAAGATGTATAAGCACTTAAACTCCGCTTAAGCCATGGCGTTTCCATTAACTTCACCAAGCACATTCTCGTGTCAGGATTCGGATCCAGAAGCTGCCATATGATAGATTTTACTTGCTTTGATATCCAACATGGAAACTGAAACTCCCGCCGGTGAATCTTTTTGTACATGCCGACCAAGTTACTATCATCGAAGGGTAGTTTTCCGGCCAACAGAACAAACAATATCACCCCACAAGACCAAGCATCGGCCTTGGAACCGTCGTACCCTTTCCTCCGAACAACCTCCGGAGCTGTAAAAGCCGGTGTTCCACAAGCTGTATGTAAAAGCCCGTTGCTTAGCTGCTCGGGGAGAGCTGAGAGACCAAAGTCTGAAACTTTGAGGTTTCCGTTTTGGTCTAACAGAAGGTTTTGTGGCTTCACGTCACGGTGTGCGACGCCGTTTTGGTGGCAGAAATGGAGGGCGGAGACGAGTTGAGTAAAGTATCTACGAGCGGTGGTTTCAGTTAATCGGCCACGGCGTAATACTTTGGTGAAAAGTTCGCCACCGGAGGCGAATTCCATTACAAGGTAGATCTTTGTCTTGGTGGCCATAACTTCGTGGATTTTAAGGATGTTGGGATGATGTTGTAGGCGGCGCATAGCTGAAACTTCACTGATTATCCTCGGTTCCATGGCGGCGTCGACCGTTTTCGTCTTGTCTATGATCTTGATCGCCACCACGGTGTTGCTGTCGTCGATCGATGTTGCCTCGTGAACCTTGGCAAAGCTTCCATGTCCCAACAAACGACCCAATTGATATTTGCCCAAGAGTATGCCGCCGATGGGTGTTTTGGTTCGGGTGATGCTTATCGGTGGTGGTGATAGTGGTGGTGGCGGTGGAGCTTGCTGTGTCGGTGTTGATGGTGGCGGTGGAAGTGGCGGAGGAGCCCCTGATGGCATAGTTAATTGTGGTGGTTTGAAAATAGAGAATTTGAGTCCAAAAGGTAGCGTTCCACAAGGGTCGAATGAGAGCGTGAGTTGGTTTATATAGAGTATTTTTGTATATTAGTCGGTATCGAATTAATTGATCGATTGATTTAAATAAGTTATTGTAAAGGTGCATAGTCGTTCTCCTAACTCAATTTGTTTCATTCACAACGTTAAAATTAAAAATTTTATCTTTCATCTCACTAGATAAACTAGTTGTTTGTATTTATATTTATTTATTGCTCGATTTAATTGGGTTTTTCTTTAGACTTAAATGGTGATTTTATCCATGTAGTAATCTCAAATCAACGATGTTGTTCTTCTTTTTTTAATTGCATTAATTTTGTTCATGTAGTTTTTCAAAACCAGTAATGTTATTTATCTAACAAGTGGTTACAATGAAAAAGAAGATGTTGTTCATCCTAGGAGACTCAAGTTCAAATCGCTTTTATGTGTAAGGCGTGTATGCATTATCAAAAGATTAAGAATATGTATGAACATATATTAGCTTGTAATCACCTTAAGCCTATTAAAAATCAGCAATGTTGTATCCATTTTTAATTTAATTAATTTAACCCTCAAACTCTTGAGTTGCATCAATCTCGTCCTTTAACTATCATTGACTAACAAAATCGTTATCACTCATCATTCTATGTCATGGCAGACACATCGTCATTAAATAATTAACTACGTCAGAATTAGCATGTCCATATGTAATTTTTTTTATAAATAAATGTCATATAATAAGACGATAAAGAGTTATTTTGATGACATAGTAATACAGTTGACGTGGATTTTAATATATATTTATATATAATTTTAAAATAATTAATTAATTATAAAACATTTCATATGTACCATTATATTATTAAAATTGATCTATCATCATTAATATGGTTAAACATGTGGCGATAATAATTGATGTGAAAGCATATAATAGTTATATGTATAGAATTTTAAGACAATGTCAATCTACGATAATCAGAGGACGATATTGATACAATTCAAGAATTTGATAGTTAAACTGTTGAAATTAAAAATGATGTATAATATTGTTGATTTTAAAAGACTACAAAGACTAAATTGAACTAATTAATAAATTTACACGTAATTTGCACATGATAAAACTTAAATTTGAATATTCAAAAACCCTCTGAAAAACATTCTATTAAGCTTTAAATTCTTAATAAAATGAGAAAAAATATTTCTTTTAGTAAATATAAAAATGTTTATTAAGTCTAATTTTTTTTAAATAATTTTAATTATAAATTTAGTCCTTAAAAATTTTAATATTTATTAATTAATTTAATGGTGTTCATCGGTGTTCAACATTAGTGATATTCAGCGGTGTGCGACGCTCGTTGTAGAATTTTCCTGTAACACCTTTATTTTTCTTGGATAAAAAAAAAGGAATTGGGGTCACTGGGTTTGAACTCGTGACCCTTGAATGGAATGTTGGGTTTACCACTGAGCCAAAGAGTTCTCTTGGTCTAGCTTTACACCAAGTTAATTATAAGTGTGTCTGATAATTATTATATCAGATAATAAAAATCTGACTTTTCCCCTACCATTCATTTTCTTTTGTCTGTTCGAGAACCGTGAGAGCCAGAAGGTTCTAAACTTTTCCCTCAACCACCACCGTTCACCGTTCCGATCTAGGCCACCGTCGAGCCGTGGCGTGCACCGCCTCCGCTGAACGAGGCACCGTTTCTGGCCAAATCCAACGCCGTCGACCACGCGCTCATCCATGCCCCCATTCACCGTGGAGAGCCGGTTAAATGTTCGACGGAAACCCAAACGGTGCTCGTCCGTTTCCGACCAACACAGCCGTCTTTTTGTCTCGCCGCCACCGTCAGCAGACTCCTCGTGTCTAGGCGGGGAAAACCTAGGTTTTCGACCACCGGTCCGTCAACGTTTAACGCCTCGCTGGAGTTACGTATCTTTTGGTTGTTTTGGGTCCGTTTTGGTAAAAAGGGGTAGTTTTCGATTCTCCGACGATGTCCCGGTGACCGTCCGACGACCGTCCGGCGACCCCTCCGGCGTTTCCTTTCCGGCGAACAAATATGTATATATGGGTATTCAAAGTTCCTCGTATTCGGGATGTTGAGGACGTCGCATTCGAGTTCGAGAGTGATCGAACGGAGTATCATGATCGACCGATATAGCAAGTATTAAAGGTAATACACTACTACCCCTTGTATGCTTTATGAACATGTCGATATTCGGATAACGCATGCATGTTATGATGGCGTATACGGTAAATTCTGCTTAAATTGAATCAGATTCGAGCAATAAGTATAGATATTAATAAGACCAAATTATCTGAATAAGATTACTAATGGGCTAACAGTACCAGAACATCTAATAGTTAAATTCAGTTAATCTGCAACTCAATCAACAGTGTGTAAGAATCGAGGCCCAGGATACAGAGTGAGAGATATTGATTATGAAATTACGAAAATACCCTTAGAGCATAAGTATGACTAATCTACCCCTCTGATAAAGGAAATGATCTAAAATTCTGCATTCGACCTGATTATGAAATTTATACTACCCAAGATGTATGTTTTAATGGTAAGACTTCGGCATCATTATGCAATACGTGTGATGCAAACTTGGATAATCCCTCAAATTCTGTATAACACATGAATGAGAATCCTCTAGAAATATTGTTGAAATCCTAAGTCGATCCTTATGACAATAATGCGTGAATTAAATGAGAATGATCGTAATTACCAAAAAGATGGTAATGCCCTCGAGCACCTAAATGTCTGATTAATTTGAATGACGTTATACCCCAAGTTCTGTAATGAATGAATCGTCTGTAAAGGGCCGGACAGTTAAGACGACTTAATACCGTTTGAGTACGTGAATAATGGAGGTACCAAATGGTAATTCAGAAAGAAATGGTGGATTTATCCCAATTTCTAAAATGACTGAAAAGCCCTCTTGAGTCAAATATGCAGTTATGCATTTGATGAAATTCTGAGATTTCTAATAAGACTTTAAGGGCTAAAGCGCCCCTAAGTGTTAGGAAGCACACTCATGTATGATAATCACTCCTGATATTAAAATAAGGTTGGAAGTTTTTCCGCACAGAATATAAGTTCGACTACTCCGCGGCAGGTCTGGTGGTGAAATATGAAAGCAACCGTTCAGATATACGATACAGCTGGATACTTTAGAAGGGATATGTTAGTTCGAATAGTTTTGGAGGCTCGATAAACTTCTGGAAATTTTAAATATTGTAAATCATAATGTTCTCATGATAGGGCTAAATTACAAAATCACCCATGATTGTTAAAAGACCAAAATGCCCTCGTTGGCTAAAGTAATCAAAATAGCCCTGAATATATCTGATATCGTGAAAGATCTTGACGTAGAAATCTCTGAACGCCTGTTTGGATACCTGATGGGCAAATAGAAGTTTTGAGCCACCGTTTACGCCTTGTTGGTATAAATTACCAAAATGTTCGTGTATGATAAAATGACCATAATGCCCTTGTAAGCCTAAATGGTTGAATCACTCAGGATATGCCAAAGCTCTCAAAGATCTTGATGTATCATCTCCTGAATATCTGGGTTAAATCGTTAGTATGAACCCCTTTTAATAGGGGCCACGTTTCAAAACTCCGTTCAAGTTGCCAAAAGTTTAATATGTCCCATTCCGTAAATGCTAAATATCTCCAAGAATTGATCTGTCCCACCTAGTGTGTTTCATGTGTGCTATATTCTGTTGAATGAACTGTATAATTAATTAATCATGAATAATATTATGTTTGATGACATTCTCTGCCTACATGATATATGTTTGCTCAATTTGTATACTTGCTATGTGATTGCTTGATCTGTAATGATATTGTCTGATTGTCCGATAAACTCGATAGTATGATCTGTTAGTTTGACCTATGATGGTAAAATCTGTTTGCATGATGAATGATGAAAATGTTTGCTATGCTCAATGGTATGCCCATTTATTTGTCAAAAGCATGAATCTTCCGTTTCTGATACTCTGAATAGAATATGTTTGTTACATGTATTATGTTACTCATGTCTGAAATCTGATTACCGATTGTCATCTGGGGTATACTGTTGGGTTATGATATGAAGTCTCTGTCGGTACAGCCCTGATCAAGCTGGTAAATCCTTATGGACTCAAGGTCTCCCCTTGAGTGGCACCTACGCCCATCGGGCCTAGGGTAAGTCCTTATGGACCCAAGGCATCCCCTTAGGTGGCACCTATGCCCATCGGGCCTAGGGTAAGTCCTTATGGACTCAAGGTCTCCCCTTGAGTGGCACCTATGCCCATCGGGCCTAGGGTAAGTCCTTATGGACTCAAGGTCTCCCCTTGAGTGGCACCTATGCCCATCGGGCCTAGGGTAAGTCCTTATGGACCTAAGGCAGCCCCTTAGGTGGCACCTATGCCCATTGGGCCTAGGGTAAGTCCTTATGGATGCAGTTCTGGGGGACTGCATTTTGGTGTAAGGTTGGAAGGTAGTTCTTGTAAACTTCTGTATGAACATTGAACATTTGCATTTAATTTGTTATGTGCTCATATGATATGATTTGTATGCATTTATGTCTATTTGATATGCACCCATTTGGAACACACTAGGCGTTAAACTCCTTGTTTCCATCCTCGTAATCTATTAGCTTGAATAATTCTTGTTTGTTATTCGATGAATGAATAAAGAGCCAGTACCGTTATTCTCAAGTATATCATTACCCTTAAATATCGGAAAGGAAATGAAGACTGTTACTGCTTGGAACATCATGAAAATGTTATGTCTACCATGTATCTGCATGAGCTTATAGCATCTTTTGGTAGTTCTGTATTACTGAGCTTTCCCAAGCTCACGTTGTTTTTACCATCGCAGGTTAAAAGAAAATATCATGACCTAATGTTTGACATCAGTGTTCGGAGTTCTCTCGGCGCTGCCTCTGGAGTACGGTATTGTATAGTTAGGGGGCATGTATGTCTTGTATGGTTTCATGTCAGTGTCTGTAAAATACTTTCTGAAATTTTGTTATGTGTTTAAATGATTTCCTGAAATTGCATTTTAAACAGAAGTTGATTTTACAGTTTAATAAGTGTTTTGAGGGAAAAAAATGTTTTCACGTGTATTTTCACTGTGGGTCGCTCTTGTGACCCTAATGTGACTTCCTAGGATCCGTTGTAACGCATAGGCGGGTCTAGGGGGTTACATTTCCTTTTAATTATCAACTAAATTAAAAGGAAAAATCAAAATCATAATGATACTTTCATAGATAAAAAACGGCCCTTTTTAGTGTCCCTATATATGTCCCAACACTAAAAAATAAATTTCAAGCCCTAACCCTAAATTTTAAATCCTACACATATACCTAGAAATATATTATACCCTAAATTCCTTAAACCCTAACCATAAACTCTAATCCTAAACTTAATTTTAAGTGTAAGACATAAATAAAGACACCGAAAAAAAAAATTTCAATCCGACTTTCATTGTTCTGATTTTGCATTCATTAATAACCAACGGTAGTGCGTACAATAATTAGTGTTAATTAATCCCGAACGTTTGTTTAATTATTTTTTATTTCTATTGACTTCTCTCTCTCTTTTTTTTATTTGAGGAATATTTTATTTTCTTTAATGTCGATTATTAGGCACATGATCATTGATTTTGCTAAAATCATTTCAATTTTGAAACACGTTTATGCTCCACATTCATGTATCTTAAAATATTTGAAACGTAGCTATTTTATTTATTTTATTTTTCGAAAGATTAAACTCTTTAAATTAAAAACTTAAATTTGATTGTTAATACCGTTAAGATAAATCTGTTATTTTGACTTTATCGTGTCCAATTATTAATTCTTGGACTTAGCTATTGAATTAGAGATCTCTCAAAATATTATTTGTCGAACACTTCAATATAAATTTATCAATGTTAATAATTGGATTTGGATTTAACGAAGTTAACACATAATTATATCTAATTTTTAAAACTAAAAAAAAGAGAAACTAATTTTAAAAAAATAAATTCTAAAAGGTAAAAAATGTACTTAGAACATATTTATAAAAGGAAGAAAATCAAGTTTTGATTATGTGTCTTATACTGCACAGATTGATAGATACATTGCATGAACCAACGGTAGCAAAATTTAATAGCAAAAAATAATGAATAAATGTATAAAAAATTACTATATGTTTTGGCAATTTCTTTCGTCATTTTGTTGGTAAAAATAAATATTTTAATGATTTAATTTGCTATCACAAAGTAGGGTCGTCGAGATCAAACAATACATGAAAAGCCAAATGATTTGATTTGTTATGAAAATGTGCTTCCACTAAAAATCAAAATTAATTACCTTAATTAAATGTTGATCCATGTCCCCACACCACTAGATGAAAATCGTCTACCCAAATTGTGTCTCTTTTAGTGTCTCAGTTTAAAAAAATGAGTTTAAGGTTTAGAGTTTAAGGTTATGAATTATGATTAAAGTTTAGGGAATTAAGGGAAGAGTGCATTTTTTAGATTTTGGGGTTTAGGACATAAAAATTAGAGTTAGAGTTTAGAATTTAATTTTAAAATATTTTTTAGTGCGAGACATAGAAGAAGAGAACATGCATGGTTAAGGGGTTACCGTAGGATAAAATAATATATATATATATAATATCTTCATGTACCTCGAACCCCCATTAAGTTATTTTTTATTAAATAGATAGATATTTATTATATTTTTAAGATAAATATTAGGATTCAAATTTATATAAGATGGAATTATGTGATAATATTTAACCATTCGGTCAATTAATTGATCTCAAAGCCAGTTAAATTATTAAATCAAAGTCTTTTATTTGTTTGAAATTTTTTAATGTATTTGGTAATTATAAAGATCTTTGTAATATATGAAGTCGAGTATAATTATAAAAAAAAATTGATAAGAAAGGGTATCGTTATTATGTGTCTCATTAAAAACTCCCTAAACCTAATGGAGGAAAAAGAGTGCACATGATAAGATATGCAAAATATATGAGGATTACATCTTAGGAGTAACTAAGTCCTCACGTAATAGATCAACAACAAAAGTCGGGACAGGATTCAAAAAAATTAAGTCGCGATTCGAGAGATTTGCACATTTTGCCAAAACATCTACAACTTGATTGCACTTCCTAAAGATAGCACGAATCGAGATCCGCCAATTTTTATCTAATTATTATTATAAGCCTCGTGCACGCTCCAACACCGGTAACGAGTCGATCTCCTCCGCTTCATTAATGTCTTCAAAAGAGACTTTAATTTCCTATAATATATTATTATAAGCCGGGAATATTCGGATCCAAAATTTTAATAGCGATTGCAACGATCATTACATATTCAATTATGCTTGTCATAATAATTAGGTTCAAACTTCAAACATTACAACCCGTAGGGATGTAAACGAACCGAACGTTCAGCGAACTGTTCGTGAACCGTTCGGCCGGAAGTTCGTTTATTTATTAAACGAACGAACATGAACAAGATTTTTTTGTTCGTTTAATTAAATGAATGAATACGAACAAAGGGCTTGTTCGTTTATTTTATGTTCGTGAACGTTCAGTAATCCGTTCGTTTATGTTCATTTATTTCGTTCGTTTATGTTCGTTTATATATGTTCGTTTATGTTCATTTAAATTTATTCAGATATTTCTAGGGGTGTTCATTATTCGGTTAAACCGAACTAACCGACCGAACCAAAATAAAATTGGTTAATCTATTAGATAATTTTAGGTTTCAGCTAATGATTAAGAGTTTTTTCAAATTTCAATTATCGATTAATTCGGTTTAAAATTGGTTAATTAACTGAATTAATCGAACTAACCAAAATATTAAATATTTAACAAATTATATATGTTCGTTTGTGTTCGTTTATGTTCGTCTGTGTTCGTTTATGTTCGTTTACCATTTAAACGAACGAACATGAACGAACACGAACAAGCTACATTCCTTAATGAACGAACATGAACAAGAAATTTTGTGTTCGTTTACGTTCGCGTTCGTTCATTTGTTCGGTTAAAGTTAAACGAACGAACACGAACACACCCTCGTTCGTGTTCGTTCGGTTCGTTTACAGCCCTAACCACCCGTCTATATATTTTAATAAAATTCTCTGTATTTATAAAGTGATACTATTTTTCGATTTTAAAGTCCTAATCTAATTATTAACATTGTAAGTACTTTTCATAAAAAACAAATATCAACTTCATTAGAAACAGAAAAATCTAAATTTTTTTTGATTGACTGATTTCACATTGAAACATTTTCGAGTGAAATAATAGTTTTAAAGTGAGCGCGGCACAAATAAAGCAGACATTTTTTAAGACAATAAATATATGTAAACTGTGAAGCGATAATAGGTTTAAATTTGACAAAATCATTAGTTTAAAATTTTAACGGTATTAACTATTGGATTAATCGTATTTGATTTGAAACTTACAAAATGATATTGTATGATAAAAATAATATCAATTAAATACACATCTTCTTATGTGTTACGATAAAAATAATATCAATTAAATTAAGACTCAATTTACGATTAATCATAATATTTACCTACGGTATAGTAGACTATGTGCTTAAAATATGTGTATCGTTTTAACTGGCTAGTCGGCCGCTATTATATTTTATTGTATGATAAGATCAAGTTGATTTTTTTTTATTGCTTCCAAGGTGGGAGAGTGGCAGTCAAAAGTAATGAGCCGTGTTTTAATAAGCTGTTTTCCGAATAAATTTTTTTTTTGTTTTTTTTTGGTGTTTTTATTTATGTCCCGACACTAAAAAATACTATAAAATTAAATTTTAAGCTCTAATTCTAAATTTTAAATCTTAACCCTTACACCCTATGTCCTAAAAAATACATCATACTCTAAATTCCTTAAAGCTAACCATAAACCTTAACCTAGAACCCTAAACCTTAAATCTTAAATTTAATTTTGAGTGTAGGGACGTATGTAGGGGCACCGAAAAGGGACAAAGGATTTCCATCCCTATTTTCCAAGCATTTGTGTTGATTTGTTGGATGTAATCATTTTTTTTAGAAATTATGATTCATGAATTTGTAATCACTATTGTTATATATAGAGATGTCAGGATCTAGTTGCATAATGTAAAAGTTTAAAAATGGAAGAGTCTAAGGAACGACATGCTTAAAAACGGTTAAAAAAATATCCAATTAGAAATATTATTAAAAGATATAATATTTTCGGTTATGCGTGGGTAACATTTTAAAAAATACACAATTTAAAAGTTAAAATGTTATCAAAAATGTATAATATTTTAGGTTGTGTGAGTAACATTTTCAGTTCAATTTTTTTAACATTTATATAACAACCTAAAATGTTATCCGAACCAACTTAAAATATTATTTTTTTTAATACGTGTATGTGTGCGTAGAGACTTCAGTGAAGTAAGCGTCTGTGGTGTGCGGTCGGAAAAAAATTAGCAACCGCTCCGATTGATTTAATTGAAAACTGAAATTTTGTTTTTATTTTATTTAATACTTTAAAATCGATTTATTTATACATAAACGATAAGATTTTGAATATATTAATATTTTAACACGCATGATGGGTTACGCCAGCGCCCCCAGCTCACAGGAATAATAAATAATTTTCATTTAGTACAAAGTAGGAATTATATTGTTTAATCATTTTATTAAAGAAGAAATCAACGGTGGGTTTCGAATTTTCAATAGAGTTGATAATTCTGAACGTGATATAATTACATAAATCAATTTGAGTTGAAGTTCAAATGTAGACGGAACTGCAAAAAGAAGATTCAACAGTGTTTTTATGTTCGGTAGTCGATAACTGGTATAACTGTTAAATTTTACCGGTTAATTAATTTACCGTTAAAACTTAAACGGTTTCGGTTAATCAACCGTTAAAAATAGTGGTTAATGGTTAACCGTTATAAAATTATTTAGACATAAAATGAAGTTTGTGATTAGAAACTCTTTACTTACATTTTTTTCTGAAAATTTTAATAGAATATTTATCAGAGAGATAGTTTCATTATTCTCAAGAGAATTAGTGAACATTTGAAGAAAAAATTGTAATAAGTTACATGTTAACCTGTAACCGAACCATTAAGTAGCAGTTAACCGCTATAACGGTTAACAATTTAAAAATTTAATAGTTAACTATTTCTTAATAGTAGGTTACGATTTAATCACCGTTATAACAGTTAATCAACCGTTTATATTAAATAGTACGATTAACCTACCATGAATACCCCTAAATTATATATATATATATATATATTCAAGTCTATCGACTAGTCGATGTATAGATAAGATCAAACCAATTGAAATTTATTCAATTATTAGTCATAAAAGCCAACTAATTTTGCAAATAAATACAAAAAATTTCACATTTATCATGCGATTTAGTTTACACAACAAAGAAGAAAAAATAGTTAGCAACAAAAGTCGTGCAATGAACTTTTTTCGGTGACGTATTGGTACCTAAAATTCCATTATTTTGCCAAATAATATAGTTAGTAGCTACTAATCAATTTTAGCATCTGTTTTTCGTTATGGTAGGCATAGCTACTTATCAATTATATAATCCTGGAATATGAATTTAAAATAATTAAAGTCGACTCAAATTTTAATCCAATAATTTTAAAAAACCTATAATTATCGTACAAATTATTTTACGCAAAATATAGCAACAAAAGTCGTGCAATCCATTGTTTTTTCTTCGTTATTGTGTTTTTTTACGAGAGTTAATATTTAATATGCAGACGGTGATTTTTTAAAAAACGTATTTATTAAACTTTCAAATCTAAACTCTAAATTTTTAATTTTTAGAATATTATTATTTTATTTTCTGTTACGTTATTATATTACTGTAATATCATTATTATTTTTTATAAGAGAGAATACGACTACATGTCTCGTTAAAAACCTTTTGATAAGGTAATTGTAAGGTTGTAGTTTTTTATACTTTTTCTTAATGTTTTGATAAGTTATACACTTTGTAAATAAAACTGCTCGAATCTAATTTTTTTTAAGATGAATATCATCATCTTTTTCACTAAAATTAATTGTTAGTCCTTGTTATGATAGTTATTTGAAGATGGGAAATGGTTAGATTTGATGTATGCATTGAGTAAATCTGTTGGTTCGATTTTTTTTTTAATTTTAATGGTTTATCTACTTTTTTATTGTTTTGTGCTTATCGGTTATCGATACGGCTCTGAGCTTTTATTTATTAAAAAAACTTTTTATTGTCCAATTTGGAAGGAAATCTATAGAAAAGCAGACGATGACTTTCTTATTATTTTAGTCAAGTTTTAACTAGAAAACAAATACACGTGTGCGGCCATTTTAATTACAAGTCGAGGGCAGAATTTGACATTTTTTCTTGCGACTAATTCAGATATGGTATTGCAGATATTCATTATAAGAAATTCTTTCAACTCAATTTATTTCATTCACAACATTAAGATTCGAACTCTTAAATTTATGAGTAGATTACACAGATCATCATTCAGGCAATTTTGGGTGAAAAACCCCTTTTTAATTAATATTGGAGAAAATGGCTCCCAAAAACTATTATTTGGCAAAATGACCCCCAAACTTGCCAGGTCGGCAGACCTCGCGTTGTATAGAACGCGAGGTACGACATCGCGTTCTGCACAACGCGATTTTAGTCGACGTGGCATTGCTGTCCGTGTTAACGGTTTCACAGTACCTCGCGTTCAGGTCCCCGAGAAATTGAAAAGGCGGCGGGAATATATCGCACTGACCTCGCGTTCTGTAGGACGCGAGGTCTGTGCATTTCCAGCCTGAACAACAAGGAAAAACAAGTGTAAGTAGCCCTGTTCGAACCCAATTTCGAGCGTGTAAATGGTATATTTTTAGCGATCATCGAGTTTGGGGTTGTAGTACTGAAAATTGTCTATCGTATGATACCAACATGGTTAATTTCCGTCAATTATACAATGATTTAAAATGGCTTCGAAAACCCTATGCCATCATATTTTTTTTTTATTGAAGTTGCATTTCAACTAATGTCGATTTTCGGTTTTTTAATCTCATTAAATTTATTAAAAACAAAAATTAAATAAACATTATAAAGTTTAATTATAATATACAAATAAAATTATAATTCGTAAACAAAATTATAATACGACATTATAAAATTTAAAAGTGTTTTACATAAATATTAAAGACATAAGTAGAAAACAACAAAAAAAAAGACTAAAAATGCCTATGTCCACCCGTTCCACAGTCGGGTGGATGACGCTCACGATTCGGATACCTCCTCCGTCCATTGTGTGGTGGTCCCTGGTCCCTATCATCCTGACCATCGTGTGCAATCTGCGGATATGTGCTGGGCCGAGGCGGGGAGTAAAACAAACTACCTATCGGCGTACTCTCCACAATCGAAAACCCATACTGAGGTGGATAATCGATAAGTATAAGGTCAGTCGTGGGCGTATGGGGACGATAGGCATCAGTGGAGCCGTACTGGGGTGGAGGCATCGTCTGCTGGAAAGTCGATGGACCGCTATGCAATGGTGGGGCAGAAGATGATGCCCCTAGAGTGTCATATCGTGGTCTCGGACTGCGCTGCGTCGACTGCCTCTGGCTATGGGACTGGCTCTGGGTCTTGCTCGCTCGCCGGCTCTCGCGTGGGCGGTTTTGGGGTTGCTGGGGAAGCCCTGCTTCGCGCTCGGCCGGAGTAAGGATATGTGGCATCCCATTGTCCCTATACCACTGGGCATAATTGAAAGTGACCGAAGAACCCCCTACCATAATTGGTTGGAGAAACTCTGGGCGTCTGAGAAATCGTTGAGCCCAAAGCGCTATCCAGATAGCGTGGTGCTCGGCCCAGTCAACCTCCGTCTTCCCCTGACGCGTAAGATTGTGGAAGAAGTCCATATTTTGCGGAGGGGGTGGAACATTTTGGACGTACCCGAACTGTCGGAGTACCCTATCCGTGGAATGCCACACGCAGATTTCGTAGTTCAGCAGCGGCACGACGGAAATCCAGAGGTCTCGCTCTTGCACAATATCTGCTGGAGTAATGTCGCGAATCTCCTCTGAATCGTAGGGCGTCCACACGAACTAAAAAGAATGAAAAAGTTTGTAACGGTTATGTGAAATATTATTGGAAAAATAGTATGGAAAAAACCAAAATAATTGTTGAATTATCTTGTCCTCCGTCAAGGCATCGAATCTATATCTGTATTCTTTCTGGGAGTCCGGCAGGCCGGTGTGGGATAGTGTGGTGGTCCACCTTTAAATAATGAAAAACATCGTTAAATAAAATAATGTAATAAAAAAATATAGTAGATTATGTAGTACCTCCGTAGAAGCGGAAATGACATAGGAGTGGGAACCCTAAGCTGTGGTGCCAAAGTAGGGATCCGAAGCCAAACCCAAGCCTGCAGGAATAAACAGCATCCTCCCATCGATGCTTTGGAGGCGTCAACGTTTCTGCAGAGGTCTCTGATAAGAAATGCCAGGACAGCTGACCCCCCAAGATTTTAGTCCAGACTCATCTAAATTTGTCAGATGACGAAGCCACATAACGTGCACTTTTGTGCGAGTTTTGTCGGGCATTAATATCCCGCCAATAATGCGCAAGATGTGGGCTCGCGCACACCGCTGTGAAAATATAAATTAATAAAGGCATCCTAATTAAAAAAATTGTAAGTTCATCCTAATTAAAAAAATTGTAAGTTCATCCTAAATATAGATTAAATATAGAATGCATCCAAAGAAATTAGTAACTTAATCCTAATTTGTAAATAAATATTTGTAATTTATCCTAAATATTTAATGTAGGCAACCTAAATATTTAATAAAGTATCCTAAATATTTACTGAATTCATCTTTAATATTTATCCTAAATATTTATAATTTATCCTAAATATTTATTAAAAAGATCCTAAATATTGTCTGAATTCATCCTAAAAAATTCATAAAGCAGCCTAATGTGCAAATAAATAATTTTAATTTAATCATAAATATAATAAAAGCATACTAAATATAATAAAAAAAATACCTGAAGTGCAACTTCATCCGCATCGGGGGGAGGGGTTCCAAAGTTGTCCTCCAAGTACGATAGAGAAATTTTCCCTCCGTCCCACACTTCATCAGGGGGCAGCATGCCCATTTGTTCAGCAAATAGGATTCGCCAATGTGCCATCGCTATACCAGTAATAACGCTGCCATTTGTAGGCAACCCCAGAATGTAGGCAACATCCTCCAACGTAATTGTTGCCTCGCCAAATGGAAGATGAAACATGTGCGTCTCGGGTCTCCACCGTTCTATCAGCGCGCTGATCAACGACGGTCTAACCTTCACCCCCTATATAGCGAGCTATGTGCCCAAAACCAGCCCGCTCAATCCAATGCATAACAGCATCAACGGGTGCGACGATGATACGGTTAAGGTAACATTGTAAGTTACGTTCGTATCCCTGAAAAAAATAAAATAAAATAGTTAGTAAAAATAAAAGAATATAATTTAATTAAAAAATTTAGAAAATAAAAAGGAAAAAAATAATATCTCTTCATTGTTTCGCCAATATTCACTGCAGTGACTCGCTTGGTTGCGTAGCAAGGGCTCCATGTGATCGAACGATATATAAAAGTTGCTGACAAATTTTTGTAAAATCTCTATAGAACTCGCGTTCTGTGGAGGTTTTTAGAAAAAAAAAACCTCCAATTTATAGAAGACCTCGCGTCGTTTGGGATGCGAGGTTAATGAACCTCGCGTTCTGTAGAACGCGATATTCACGTACCTCGCGTCCTATAGAACGCGAGGTTCATTGAAAAGGCGCGTCAATGAACAGACGCGTCAATGAACAGACGCGTGAACTGAACGGTCAGAAGGGACCTCACGTCCTATAGAACGCGATGTTCTAAAGAAATCGCGTTCTACAGGACGCGAGGTCGTGGGGTTTTTTAAATCCAGCGTTTTAAAGCGGGAAACTCATTTAATTATTACAATTTTTATTTATAATAATAACAATAAAAATAAAAATAAAATTAAAATTAAAATTAAAATTAATAATTATAATTAAAATAATAATAATATTAATAATAATAACAACAATATTAATAAATGATACTAACAATAAAAATTATTAGTATGATAGTAATAATAAGAACAATAATAATAATAACAATAATAAATCATACTAAATACGCGTTATGTTTTCAGTAGTAACTAAAAATAACGACATAGCGCAATATTTTGGAAGTTAAATTAAAACAAAACTTCCAAAATACGCGCTATGTTGCCATTAGTAGCTGTAAGCGAAAACTGCTTACGTGAATACACACCGATGAAAATTTCTGTGGGTGCTTCTTGCCTCTCCAAGAGTTTGCTATTTATAGAGGGAGGTGAATATGATGACGTGGCAACCTTGGGCAGGCAAGCAACTGAGTACATGGCAGGTGGACACAAAGTCCATCCAGATTTCCGCACAAGACTGCATATTCAATTGAGCCAATCAAGACAGATGCAAGCAACTCTCTTCTCGCGAGAAGGACACTTGTTTCGTGTTGCGGAATTTTTCAGACGGTTGGAAGGCATTCAGCACAACGCTTACGTGGTAGATCTGAGGGAAAGAACCTGCGAGTGCGGAATTTTCCAAACTTTCAAATACCCGTGCGCACACGCCATTGCTACATGCATATGGTTGATGCAGTATACTTACTCAAAACGGTGCTTAAAGTTTACGAAAAAGAGTTTCCTCCAATCGGAAATGAGGTTGATCCGAATGCTGTGGACACTGAACCGATCATACGCCCAGATCCAGCACTACTACGAGCCAAAGGGCGTCCACCTTCTACAAGAATATATTGTGCCGAGGATTTGGTCGAACATCGAGAGAAAACCGGACAAAAGAAGCATTGTTCTATATGTCGAAATCCTGGGCACACAACTCGTAAGTGTCCTAATCGCTCAGCCCCTCGTATTAATTAATTATTTTTAATTTGTATATGTGAGTTCGCACATGACAATCTAATCAATAAAGTCAGTCCACTTCGATTTATACAATCTGTCATCTTATATTTTCAATCATTCAAAAAAATATGTTATGATAGTGTTTTCGAACAACTTTAAATCAGCGTACAATGGACGAAAATTGACCGTGTCAGTGTCATACGATAGAGAATTTCCAGTACTACAACCTCAAACTCGATGTTACCTAAAAATTTAAAATTTATACGTATGAAATTCTGCTCGAACATGCCTATCGACATTTGTTGAAATGCAACTTCATTCAAAAAAGTATGCTAGCATAGGGTTTTCGAAGCCATTTTAAATCATTGTATAATTGACGGAAATTAACCATGTTGGTTTCATACGATACACAATTTCCAGTACTACGACCCCAAACTCGATGATCGCTAAAAATATACGATTTACACGCTCGAAATTGGGTTCGAACAGGCCTACCCACGCTTGTTTTTCCTTGTGGTTCAGGCTGGAAATGCACAGACCTCGCGTCCTACAGAACGCGAGGTTAGTGCGATATATTCCAGCCGCCTTTTCAATTTCTCGGGGACCTCGCGTTCTGCAGAACGCGAGGTACTGTGAAACCGTTAACACGGACATCAATGTCACGTCGACTAAAATCGCGTTGTACAGAACGCGATGTCGTACCTCGCGTTGTATAGAACGCGAGGTCTGCCGACCTGGCAAGTTTGGGGGTCATTTTGCCAAATAATAGTTTTTGGGAGCCATTTTCCCCAATATTAATTAAAAAGGGGTTTTTCACCCAAAATTGCCCATCATTCAACAATCTTCTTACTCTTGTATTGGTCACTCAACTTTCAAAATTTTCTATTTAATAACTAAACTTTATACATTGAACGTTTTTTGTCACTCACAAATATTTTATTATTATTTTTGAATTTTTTAATATTATTAAATATAAAAATAACTTAAAATAAAAAATATTTTATTATTATTAAATTTTTAAAAAATTGAAAATAATCGCCACCGCTTGTCATCACCGGCGACTACCGACGGCATTCAAAATCGGTAGCTGTTTGATCCCAAATTGCACAGGGTGACTCGTTTTGACACGTTGAGTCCAAATCCGATAGTTGTTTCATCGAAAAATGTCCTAAAACTCGCGAATTTCGATATAAACGTTTCAGTTTCCTCCTTTCGATCTCCTTTTCGTGGATTTCGGAGCACTTCTGGCAAAATAGAGGTCAGATTCGTACTCAGGGGAGTGAGACGAAGTGACTGGTGAAATACGAGACCGAACGACTATCATCTACGGTCGACGGCAGTGGCGACGAATGGTGGCCGGTAGACAATTTGATTTTTCTTTTTTATTTTAAATTATTTCTATATTAAATAATAATAATAATAATAATAATAATAATAATAATAATAATAATAATAATAATAATAATAATAATAAATGTCATGCAATGCTAAAATAATAATAAAATATTCGTGGGTGACCAAAAACGTTCAATATATAAAGTTTAGTTATTAAATAAAAAAATTTGAAAGTTGAGTGACCAAAATAGAGATGAAAAGATTATTGAGTGATTATCTGTGCAATTTACACTAAATTTATTAAAAAAAAGCTAATACCTCGTCTTGGTATACTAACTATTTGTAGGTGAATTCTACAAATTTTTAATTAACGTTGTCATCACTTATCATAGTCGTGTGAAATAGAGTGTTCTTGTTTATTTCATTTGGTCTAATTTTGCTGCTACTCCTGAAATCTTTGTTCATTTGGAATTTAATCCATCTACTTCAATCCTAGGAATTTAATCCCTCTACGCTTTCAATTTAATAATTGAAGTTCCATTGATACCATCATTTGTAAAAAGTGTTTTCGTAATGATTTTAAATAAAAAAAGTAGAAATATTAATTTTACGGTTAAAAGTGGAGGTCTAAGTTCTCAAAGAGTAACATTTTAGGATTGTTTAATTGTCATGTCAGTAGTTTCATTAACAATTAACAGTTCGTGAATTATTATATTACTATCGACTACTAGTTTCGTTAATACTATCGACTATTATTACTTGTTATTAGACGATTAAGCAATTCTTTAAAAAATGGCTTACAACAAAAAACAAAACCCTTTGCGCAACTACGAAAAAAAAGTAAATTTTTAGATTTCGCATTTAATTGACTTGCGAAAATATGATAATTTCTTTCATGAATTATTATAAACCAACTCGTTAGATTCACGTGTTGCCTGATCTTATGTTTCTAGGCCCAAGCCAATAATAGAACCCTATATTATATGTTATATTTATTATATTCCAGGAGTTTGAAGAATTTTTTATTGCATGATACGTGGTTATACATCAACAAGCAAGAAGAAGAAGAAAATTATCTAGCACTTCGTGCGTGATTGAATTTAAATTGAAAGATTAATAACCTAATTAATTTTTATATTTGATGATTAAAATAAAATCGAATCAATAATTTAGTGATCTTAGAAGTAGTTTACCTAACAAATTACAGCTAATAGTTACCATGCCAACCTCTTTCTTTAGGTACACAATGGGAAAGAGAATTCAAACTACTCAAGGCCAACTCCAATGCCAAATTTGTCTTCACATCCGTCGTCATATGCGTGCTTCGCTCCAACACTCCACTATTTTGCCATGCCAACCTTTCATACATAGGGACAATAATATCGGAATCGGGATGGTTTTAGATATGTACAATAAAATTGACCGTACATAATGTTTAAGGATAAATATTCTATACACTGGCGGTGGAAACTGAAAGTTTCCACAAACGCCTTAGTTTTAGGGTATAAGGAGTTAGTTTAGGGTATAAGATTTAGGGGTTTAGGTGTAGGGGTTGAAATTTAGGGATAATTGTTTCAATTTAAGGTTTAAGGTTATAATTTAGGGTTTATAGGTTAAAACCCAAATCCTCACCATATTACCCTAAAAACTAAACCCTAACCTATAAACCCTAAATTATAACCCTAAACCTTAAATTGAAACAAATATCCCTAAATCCTAAACCCCTACACCTAAACCCCTAAATCATATACTCTAAACTAACTCCTTATACCTTAAAACTAAGACGCTTGTGAAAACTTTCAGTTTCCACTGCCAGTGTATAAGATATTAATCCAATGTTTAAAAGACGAGGGTGGATGACTAGTGACAAAACATCACGAACTTGAGTGAGGAGAATGTCATGCTCTAAAGAGACGAGACATTAATCCCATTTTAAAAAGTAAAAAAGAGAGAGATCTTGGGATATAAAAACGATGGCGCTGCCATTATATTAGACATGTTTTTCTAGAAAGAGAGGAATAGAAATCATATACCTTTTTCGGTGCCTTATTTATGCTCTCACGCTAAAAGATTAAAGTTGTAGTTATGGTTTAAGGAGTTAATGGTAGTATGTATTTTTTAAGGTTTAAGGTTTATAATTTAAGATTTATAATTTAGAGTTATGACTTAAATTTTAATTTTATAGTGATGAGGCATAGAAAGAGTCGTCGGAAAGGAACATAAAATTTTTGTTCGAAACATAATAGTCTCGTGACAATAAGTTATTTAACAATTACGGTTTGTCATTCATCATTAAATATATTAGTACTTATTTATTATTGAATTTAGTATTAGCGGACAATTCAGTTGCTTAGGGAATCAAATGTCGTTTATGCTTTTATTTTACTTGTTGACTTAATGTCCATAATTTCAGTTAGGTAAGATGTAAACAAACAAGAGAGCAAAATTGTTTTTTTTAAGTACGAATAAAATCATATCGAACACCCATTATAAAAATAAGATTTATATTTTCTGGACCGTTAGATGGTGTAAACAGATTTTATTTTATTCATTCATTTATCTTCATTTAATAATCTCAGGCGCGTGTGTCTATATATATATGGGATATGATCCAATTATACCGTATAAAGTTTTTAACTTTTACATATTTTTTGAATCATTAGATGGGTGAGATTAACAGGAGGTTATGTAAAGATTATCACTTAGAAAAAAAGGTAAGAAATTAATCTCAGCCATTCATTTCACCTATCCAACGATCTAAAAACGTGCAAAACTATGAGTTTTACATTGTGTAAATGGATCCCATATATATATTAGTAATTTGATATTAGTACAATTTGAGTTAAAATCATATATATGATGAAATGAAATTGATGTTGTTTGAATCTACATGAAGAAATGTTATGATAAAATATTTTGACCATTGCTCAAGAAAAGGAGATATTGATATGGAATTCAATAATGAAATGGTATCTCAATAACCTTAGAAAATTCAGTCTTCTCGTCAATAGCTATGTTCCAACCGTGAAAATATTTTAAATAATTACCATTTTATTTAAATAAAAGAGTAAGTGATTTTATAAGTCTAATAATTAATTATTGTCATTAAAATATATTAATTTTTAACTAAAAATAACTAGTTTTATTGAAAATTGGTTAAACTATTCTAGTGCGCATGCTAGTTACTAAGTAATAGAACATATCATACAAAGAATTGATTAAAAAATACAATCAAATAACTTGATAAAAAATGATAGATGAGACATTAGTGTTCGGCGGTGAAGGATAACCACTATTAACACTCAGGGAGAGCTAGGATTGAATCCTGAGGGGGAGCAAGTTGTTTAATTTTGAAACGATCGAGATCTTAAAAAGTGATTAAAACATAAAAATTAAAGGAGTTGAGATTTAATTTAACTAATTTTAAATTTAAAAAGTCTTAAAAAGTAATTAAACCGAGAAAATTAGGGGTCAATGCTTAAATTAATTAATTTTATAATTGATAGGGTCCTAAAAATAAATTATACTAAACAATTTTGGGAGGGGCAAGGACTTAATTAAAATGATTTAAACATTATCAATGGCCTAAAATATAGTTAAACCATCAAAGTTAGGGGGGCAATTGCCCCTCCCACCCTCTACTTACATTCGTCCCTATTAACACTAACATAAAAATATATGTAATAATGACAACACGTTTATACACCAGCTTTAGCACAATTCAATTACTATCTATATGGGTGATTGGAGTGACTATCAATGTAGAAGAACCAACTCGAGCGTTCAAAGTAGAGGTAACTCAACAAGATAACTAAATAGACACTAACTAGAGAGACGACATTAAGTCCAACCTTGAGAAACGAAAATATGTGTTGCAGGAATAGACAAAACCATCCATAATTTTTATACGAAAATAAAAAGATTAATTGAACAAAATAAAATAACATAACTCATATATGCTAAACAAAATACGACAAAAATAATGACAACCTATAAAAATGAATAAAAAAGATCAAAGCTGATGTTGTCTTCGACTATACAAAAATATAAAACAAATCAAGAGAAAATGAATTAGAATATAGACTTTGTGACTCTAAAATGTCATGAATTTGGCCTTAATCCATATGGACCAATGAAGGGGCATAATTAGATGACAAAAATCCTTGTTGGACCACTATAAAGAAAGTATTAGATATGAATATCATTATCATCACCCATATAAATTATTACCAAAACATAAGCAAACAATTAATGATGTTTTAATTAAGGTTTAACATTGCAAAAGACAAAAAGACTAGGTAAACATTGTTGTTGTAGGAATAAACTATGCAAGAGGTATATGCTATGCTGTCCTCAATTATTATATTCTGTTTGGTCCCTCGTTAATTTTAAATTTACAAGTCAATACGTTGAAAGGGTTGCTTTTGCAATATGGTTTAATTTGGGGGTTGGACTAGGCCCATATTAGTAATACATTATAGGCCCGGCCCATTTTACCATTGGCTTTCATGTCCTCCAAGTATTGTTTTTCTTTCCTGGTTTTATTATATAATAATTATTTAAATTATATTTATTTTTATTCTAGGTGTTTAAATACTTTTTTTTGGTTAAAGTATATGTTTAAGGTTTTATTTTGTTATCAGCTTAAGGTCAATCAGTTAAAGTGTCGACATTTAATTATTACTTAACACGTGATTTTAATTTTTAATTTTCTTTTCAAAACTATAAATTTCTAATATACCCTGAAATTTTCTAATTCCTTATAAAACCTAAATTCACAAAACACTCAAAAATATACATATATCTAGTCTTAAATACCAAAATTCCTCTAATGTCGTCATTGGTCGTCAAGTCATCGTTGTTGCAATGAAAGAGTCTTTTCTCATTTTGTTAATGTTGTTCGTCGTTCGATAAAAAGCTTTTGAAGTTTGATATCTAGCTATTAATAAAAATGTCGTTTATATTTTTTAACAACAAAAATTAGAATATTCAATAGTGGGGTCTTACGAACTAACGATGGAAGGGGTGAATGGTTGATTTGGCGACATTAACAAATGAATTTAAGATTTTGTGATTTAGGGGTTTTTAGTTTTTGAGAATATAAAGATTTTATGTTTTTTAATCAAGGATTCGAAGTTTTTAAAAATTAAAAGAAATTAAAAATTGAACTATATGTCATATATTCATCGGATACAAAGATATTTTTATCAGATCAACGTTAAAATATAACAAAATGAAGCGTAAGATACATATTTTATAAAAAAAATCAGGTATCTAAAACAAAAATGTTATAGTTTGAGTATTTATATTGTAATAAAACCTTTTTTTGGTACTAATGTATATTTTTTTTTGACCAAAATACTAATGTATATTGAGTATTAGTGTATTTTAATGCATCATTTTGAATTTATTGTTATTATTATATATTATATTATACAACAAAATTATATACATGCAAATACAATTATATTTTAAACTCAACAAATGTCTCAGTAAAAAAGCGGATGATGTTCATCTTATAAGACACGAGTTTAAATCACTTTGTCTAGAAGGATGCTCATTGTCAAAAAAATTTTAAAATATCTATGATTGTAATCACTTTTCGACCATTCAAAAAAATTAATATTTTATTTGAAAATATAAGTAACACCTAATAGAAATACCACACGTGCATTTTAATCTGAGATTGCCTAATTTGTCACTTAGTAAAAGAGTAGGTAAAAAGGAAAAAATTAACACCTTGACTTTTTCTTGTCGGGCTTCGCTTTCCTGGAAAATTCCCATATTTTCCCACCGTGGCCAAGTTTTGTTATTAAAAGATTACTAACATGAAATTCAAAGGAAACTACACAGTAGCAATAATAGTAATTAAAGAGCTTGACTTGATACCCAAGTCGTCTTCTCTTCAATCAACAACGAAAATTGGTTTTTTGGTTTCATTTTTCTGATTCATTCTTAGCTGATACTAATTCAGTCACAATCAAAGCTTCTACTTTGCTCTTTGGGGTTTTCTGGGGATTTTCAAAGAGGATTTTTTTCAGAGGTAAGAAACTTTAACTTCCTGTTCTTGTGTTCCATTTTTGCTGCTTTTAGTTTCTTTGTTCAAGCTTATGGTGAAAGAAAATGAAGGAAATTGTGAAATGTAAGGTAAGGGTTTTCTTTCTTTTGGAAAATTAAGCTTTTGTTTGAGTGATTTTGCTTCCATGGGTGCCAATTCAACCTAAAATTAGACCCCCTTTTCCATGTTATATTTCAGTATTCTGTGATTTTAGTGTCTGGAATTTAGTTGTTCTTGGGGATAGGGAAGGGTTGATATCCTGGGATTCGAATGATTGCATGAACCGGCCGAGTTAAACTCCGGGTTTATCGATTGATTTATGTTTCGAATATTTGACTTATCATAGTAGAACATAGCTGGGAAATGAACTTCAGATTTCGAGTTTTCTTTGTTTTATCATTGGCCAAGGAAGTGGCTGCCTGGACATGATTTTGATTTCTAAAATATGAAGAATGCAAACATTTTGATGCCGATTTATCGAAAAAGAAATGGATTTTCCCTTCCCTTCCTTCAGTAAAATCGGCATGTTGTTGTGTTGATTGTGTTATACATTGCTGACAGGTTGCTCAAAGGGAGAAACGATGCTTTATAAAGTCCGATAATCGATTTCTGTTTGGGAGTAGCAATTGGTTTTACCTAACATTATTAAAGAATTAGAGAAGAGAATCGATTGCAATGGCGATGGAACTTATACCAATTGGGACCATCTTGGCTGTGGTAACAAACCAGGTGATTCGAACAGCTCAGGCTGCAAAGGATATTGTAGTCGAGAAGGAGAGTTTCAAAGTCCTCTCGAAGCATCTCTTCGACATAGAGCCCGTGTTGAAGGAACTGCAGCTTCGACAGTTGAATGATTCTCAAGCAGCAAGACTAGCTCTGGAGGCTTTGGAGGCAGATGTCAAGAAGGCGAATAATTTGGTCGAGAAATACAAAAATAGGGGACGTTTCTACTTACTCGTAAAGTGCCGGTACATTGTTAATGAGGTGCAAGAAGTCACAAGGGATATCGGACGCTCTTTGGCTGCATTCTCTATAGTGAATACTGAAATTCTTTCTGGCATATCCGATAAGGTCAATAGACTACAGAGTGAAATGCAAAAAGTAGAGTTCGAGACTTCACATTCTCAACTCCAAATCGTTGACAGGTTAAACCAGGGTCTTAGGGACCAGAAACATGACCAAGGTTTTGCGAACGATATGCTGGAAGAAATAGCAAGGGCAGTTGGGGTACCGGTGGAGCCTTCTGAAATTAGCAAGGAGCTAGCAAGCTTCAGAAGGGAAATAGAAGAAGCTGGCAATAGGAAAGAAAGAGCTGAAGTTTTCTTCTTGGAACAAGTTATCGAGCTACTTTCTCAAGCGGATGCAGCCCGAGATTACGAAGAAATGAAGAAGCAGTATTTCCAAAGGGCTCAGGTTATAGAACGATACGATACACAGAAAGAATACATCCCTCCACTTAAGCCTTTCATTTGTCGTATAAGCGGGGAAGTAATGGAAGATCCTGTAAGCCTTTGCACTGGTACTACGTGTGAGAGAGCTGCTATTGAAGCTCGGTTTGAATACGGGATGAAAACTGATCCAGAAACCGGAGATGTTCTCGAAGATACTTCTTTGAGATCCAACCTTCCACTCAGACAATCAATAGAGGAGTGGAGAGAACTGAACTATTGCCTCAAAATCAGAGCTTGTCAGGAAAAGTTGTCATCAGGTGTTGATTTAAAAGTAATGGAGGCCCTGAACCAAATGCAAGATCTTATACGAGAAAATTCTATAAACAAAGATTGGATATCCATAGGAGGGCTCACTGATAGTATAATTTCTATCCTCGGAAGCTCTCGCAACCGAGAAGTCAAGAAGAAGATTTTAATCACCTTGAAAGATATGGTGGAAGGGCATGCAAGAAATAAGGTAAGCATACTTACACCGTGTACTTTTCATTCATTTTCTGTAATTGTCTATATTTCTTGCTGGCATCTTATATTGCACGCTTGACTATGGTCTATTGTTTAGTATATGTACTTATGCGCGCACGTGTATGCATTAACTAAATGCATACATGTACATTCATTAACACCCGTAGACGGACTTGCATATTTGTACTCGCATACACATGCAGATACTAACATATTTGCAGTTTGCACACCTGAAATTTTGATGGAACGTGCCATTGGGTAGCCATTAAATTAGATTTGATTCACTCTATGCCGGGTTATGTGCGGCTAACAATTCTGATTAGAACTCGTTGCCTTGCTTTTAGTAAATTAGATTTTTGGTTTTCTTTGTTGATAATCTTTAGATTACTTTGTAAAAGAAAGAGGTGAATCCTTTCATTACTGACTATGTTCTTTTGAACAAAAAATGATAGGAAAGAGTGATTGAGCAGCAGGGGTTCGATTACATTGTTCCAGGTTTAGGCCGTGATCCGAGCATATCAACGGCTGCAGTTGAACTACTATATGAGTTATTGCAAGACAGATCCAAATGGAATGTTTCTTTTTGCCGCCAACTCTCTCTGCAAAGCAGTGCAATTCTTTTTCTTGTTACCCTTCTAAAGGGTTCGGTCAGGGAATCGGCAAACTATGCCGAAAAAATATTAAATAAACTTTTTGATGTTGATGAGGAGAACATTTCTCGAGCTGCCAAGTCAGGGTGGTATTATAAACCACTGATTGATCGAATCGTTCAAGGTTGGAAAACCCTTTTAGTTTTATGTATACTTTTTTAAACAGCTTGTCTTTTTATTAAATGATTCTATTCGGAATAATATCACAACTGCAGTGCATGTTGATACGTCCGTTTATATTTCAGGGCCGGAGTCTTCAAGGATGTCAATGTTGAAAGCATTGGTTACCATGGAATTGTATGATTCAAATTTAAAAGTCCTTGGTGAGGAAGGCATTATACCTCCGTTGCTTTCAATGGTGGCATCCGGCAATATTGAACTGAAGGAGTTGTCGTTGTCCGTTCTTGTTAAACTATCCAGTTGTCATGCTAATAAAGAGCTTATTGCTGCTGCTGGTGGAGTTCCTGTTGTTCTGAAGCTAATGTTCTCTTCCCATGTTACAATTCTTATAGTCAAATGCTCCGAAATTGTTGATAAACTTTCTTCAGAAGGCGCCGGGGTCAAATTTTTTGTTGACGAAAAAGGGGTTCAACTTGAATTGGAGCCAATCATCACTGAATTGTTGGCTTTGCAACAGAATAAAAATTCATCGAACAATTTCCGAAAGCCTGCATTGCGTGCACTGTTAGGAATATGCATGTCTGAGGCTCGATTGGTTAAGACAGCTGTTCTTACCGCCAATGGCATATCTTTAGTCCTTCCTCTTCTCGATGATCCGGACAAGGAAGTAAGAGAGATTGCTGTAAACCTTCTCTTCTTATTTTCTCAACAAGAGTCGCAGGTAGTAGTAGATTACCTTCTTAAGCCAAAACGATTGGAGGATCTTGTGGGGTTTCTCGAAAATGACCGCAACAATGATGTCAAAATGGCTGCTGCCGGTCTATTAGCCAACCTCCCGAAACCTGAAGTATCATTAACTACAAAATTGATCCAGTTGAACGTACTTCCTGCACTTGTAAATATTTTGAGAACCGGGGCGATGGAAGCTAAAGAACAGGCTTTAAGTGCTCTCTTTAGGTTTACAGATCCTGCAGATGTCGATTCACAACGGATTGTGGTTGAACATGGAGCTTATCCGTTGCTTGTGAATTTCCTAAAAGCCGGTTCAATAACAGCAAAGGCAAGAGCTGCAGCTCTCATTGCTAATCTATCGATGAGCAGTCCTAAGCTCACTGTCGCATCTGAAAGAACCGGCTGTTGGTGTTTTCGGACATCTCGTGTTCCCGTATGCCCTGCACATGGTGGTATTTGCAACGTAAACACTTCATTTTGTCTTTTGGAAGCAAAATCGCTGCCTTGCATAGTAAAGCTCTTACATGACAAAGTCGAGGCGGCTGCTCATGAAGCAATTCAGACACTTTCCACATTGGTTCAGGACGGCTGTCTACAGAGAGGCGCACTCGTCTTGCATGAGGCAAAAGCAATAGAGCCTGTGTTAGATATTTTGACATGGGGAACGGATTCTCTGAAGGACGGGGCACTCGGTCTTCTGGAGAAGGTTTTCGTGTCAAAAGAAATGGTGGAAAACTATGGAACCAAAGCTAGATACCTTCTTGTTGGTCTAGCTGGGGGGAATGTTCACGACGACGGCCGTCCAGGGAGAAAGGTTGCAAAAGTTTTATCGCTTCTTGACCGGTATTCAAAATCGTCAACATCTATCATCCCGGGACTATTTTCATGAAACAAAGATCGAATTCAGCGTTCCGTCGACAGATCACACGATTGCTTCTCTTTGAATCCAGATAATGCTCTTGGTGTACATAGATACATATATGCTTTGTGATGCAAATCTCCTTTGGCACACGCTTATTTGTGAATACCATTATTTCATAATATGAGAGAACAGTCTAAAATGGAGCAGTCTCACATACGGTCAACACGACATTCAATCTCGTAAGTTATTCGAGTTCGACTAAAAGAAAATTCAAATCTGTTTAGTCATTATCGAGTTAAGTTTGAAGTATCGAGCAAGTTGAATGCAAGTATTTTAATGCTCGACTCGAATAACTCGTACTAGCTTAATAAAACCTTTTCTTTATATTTCTAATTCGGAATTTAAAATTCTAAAAAGTTACACCAAATGGGGGAAAATGAATGATGTATTTATGCAATCCCCTTGCAATGATAAGTTAATATTTTGCAATAAAAGTGATTCTTTCTTGTAAATGAATCCAAAATATTAATGATTTGACCCCAAAACATGTGGAAAAAAATTAGTATGTGCTCACAAGAAACTAGGGAAGTTCTGCCGTAAAGCACACTTAGAGTGCGGTTAAAATGAGGTGATCTTATACAAATTTTTATAAAATAAAAAAAAAATTATGCAAATGATAAGAATTTTAGTTTTCCTTAAATTATTACCCGTACATAAATTTTTATTAATATGATAAGATTTGTGTAGGGTCACATTTTAGTCGCACCTTAAGGTGCTGCACCTTAGCATGTTCCCAAGATACCATAGAAAAAGACAAAGATCTCTCAATCAAGCTACCATAACATAGTTCCTATAGCACATGCTATTAACCCAAGAATAAAATTTATATGCCTCTTTTCCGTGTCTATTTATATGTTTTATAAATGATTTTATGAAACATCTACTAATAATTATTTTTCATTATTTTATTAATTATTTTTATTTTAATGATAATACACGTATTATAAAATTATTGATAAAACATATAAAAAAATTGAAAAAGAAAACAGACAAATTATGTTCTTAACCCAAACAAGACAAGTGCATGCATGGGCATGGCAATGTCACAAATGTTTGATGATTTCGTGCTTAGGGTTATTTCTTGCAGACCATTTTTTCCTCATTTTCAGTGACCCAAAATTCTTTAGCCCCTACGCCACCTTCACCACCAACACCGATTATAAAAATATCAGAATATTTTTTTATTAGGGTGGATGAAAAATATGTCCAAATATTAGGTTTAAAAAAATTATTATCTTATAAACTGACGGTGAAAACTAAAAAATTTTACAAGTGCCATAGTTTTAGAGTTTAAGGGCTTAGTTTTGGGTACAGTGTTTAAGGGTTTAGGTGTAGGGATTTAGAATTTAAGGATAGTGGTTAGAATTTAGGGTTTAGAGGTTAGAGTTTAGTTTTAAGGTAATATGGTAAAGATTTATATTTTAATCTATAAACCCTAAATTATAACCCTAAACTATAAATTCCAACCACTATCCCTAAATTCAGAACCCGTGCACCTAAACCCCTAAACCATACACCATAAACCCTAAAACTAAGGCGTTTTGTGAAAAATTTTAGTCTTCACCGCTAGTGTATCAAATAATTACCCTTTAAAAAATACATAAAAAATTCGGTTCAAAAAAATACATAAAAAAATTAGACTAAGGAGTAGTTCCAATAACATAAGATGATTATTTTTCACGATGATGTGGGTTCGAACGTTGATGTCTACAAACAAGGATAAACGCATAATTTTATGTCAAAAGTTATACTAGAAATTCAAAAGAGTGCAAAACTATAAAAATTTAAAGGGGATAAAATTATATTATCAATACAAATACAAAAAATACTTATTCTATAAGAAAGTTTGAAAATTCAAGGGGTGTGATTGATCCAGCACCCATCGATCTATCTCTGTCTAATAAAAATAGATATATCTTTAATTTTATTTCTCTAGTAAAGAATACTTATTTAATTTTATTTTTTTCAATATTTTTATTGATTAATATATAATTTAGATAATTATTATAAGATTCTAGTTTATAGATAGGAGTAGGATAAAATAATGTGATTAAAAAGGATTAAATGTGAGTGGGTGTTTGGTTAGAAGTTTGAGCATTAAATAAAGGATATGATATGATATTAAATTTTTAATTGAACCTTGTTCGATAACCTTATCAAACCGAAAAAACAAAGCCTCCAAGTTTGACACGTAATTTCAACAATAAAAAAATGGGTCAAATTCCCATAAAACATCCCTATATTATGCTTTTCTAGCTAATTTAATCCTTCATCATAATCTGATTGTCTTTAATTTCTCTTTTTTCTAAAATTTATATTCTCAATCTTAAGGTCAACTTTTTCCCTAAAGAAATATAATGTTTGTCCAAATGTACAAAAATTTTAAAGCTTGTATGTTATGTTGTCACGCGTTTAAAAAAAATCAGTTGCATCAGATTGTTTATCGAAATTAACATAGAGTAAGCTTCAGGACTAAATTCATAAAAAAGTATAGTATATGGATCTTTTGCACAATTTGAACTAAAGAATTGTTATTTTGGGAAAAGGAGAGGACTTTAGGTTGAAAGTCAAAGGCAGCTGTTTCCATTCATATGTTATATTATTATGTGTAGGCAATGGTTAGCTGTTACCAGTTATCAACCCATGTTTCTTTAGTATTTTTGTTTATTTTAGGAAAATAAACTAATTTTTGAAATTCCATAAATGCCCCCATTTGATCTCTTTAAATACTAAAACACCCTTCATATGGTATAGGAAGAGATATGGGTCAAATTCTTTTTTAGGTAAAACTACATATTTAGTACCTCAACTATGCATGTGTTACTGTTTTGGTACCTCAACTATTATTTTTGGTAAAATGATACTTAACATTATGTTTTTGCTCTGTTTTAGCACCCCAGCCGTTAAAAACTAATGGAGATGATGATGTGGCTTGGTATAATCATAGTTTTAGTCCAAAACACTTATATATATATATATATTATCAATTTAGTCCAAAATTCATCAATTTAAAACATCATCTTAATTTTGTAAAGCTTCGATCCCATTTTGTCTCATCTCTTTCCCACTCATCGTATTCTCTCTGGTATCCCAATCGTGGAGTTTGGGTGTCCTTCAATTGACCGCATTAGCCCCACATTGATCCCAAATCCTAAAGTTTTGATTGTCCCTAGCGTGCTTTTTAAATCTCGAAACCCAAAAAATGTTCAACTGGAAGAAGAAAAAAAAGTGATGAATTTACAATTTTAATCCAAAATTAAAATAATGTTTAAATTGATAGAGTGTTAGACTAAGTTGGTAGATTGTATAAGTTTTTGGACTAAAACTATTATTAACAAAAGTTACGTCACCATTTCGTTAATTTTAAACGGCGGAGGTGCTAAAACAGAACAAAAACGTAACATTAGGTACCATTTTGTCAAAAATAATAGTTAGGGTACAAAAATAATAATGCAGGCATAGTTACGGTACTAAATATGTAATTTTTCCTTCTTTTTATTAGTCTCTGTATTGTGTATAAGTTTTGACTTTAGTCTTTGTATTCTAATTTTCGTTATTTTTAGTCCATGTACTTTTTAAAATTTGCTCCCAACCCAAATGTCATTTTAAGGTGACTGAAACTGACTAAAATCACAACTTATACATAATGAAAGGACTACGGATAAAATTTCACCGAAAGAGATATATTGTGAGGTTATGAAAACCTTTAAATCTAAAGTCACTCAAACAATTAACTCGAAATGATTTGAATGTGAAAATGTGAACTTTGAGTTGTTCAAATATATTATAGTTTATCGGTTTTTATGAGTGTAATGTTTAATTTGATGTATTATAACTAAGATGAGTCTATCACGCTCGACGAATATCGCTAAACATCACTAACGATGAACATAGCTGAATACCATTAAATTGATTAATAAAGATTAAAATTTTTAAGGACTCAATATATAATTATAAATTATTTAAAATAAAATTTCAATTAAATTATTTTCATATATATATTATATTTTTTAATTTTTAAAATAATTAGTTCAAATATCAACCTTACTCAATTTTAAAAATAAAAAACTCTAATGTCTAAACCCTAACCCCTAAATTGTAAAGCCTAAACTCTAAATAAAAATTATTTAAATTGTTTGAATTTAGGGTTTTAGGTTTTGAGTTTCATGTTTACGGTTTGGGTTTACGGTTTAGAGATTTGGGTTTCGGGATTTTATTTTTTAAATTGACTAAGGTTGATATTTGATCCAATTATTTAAGAAAAATAAAAAATATAATATATATATATGGAAAATAATTTAATTGAAATTTTACTTTAAATAATTTATAATTGTATGTTGAGTCCTTGAGATTTTTAACCTTTATTAATCAATTTATTAGTGTTCAGCGGTGTTCGTCGCATGTCGTAGAATTTTCCTTATAATTATAACTTACGCAATAAGTTATTTTTAAAAATCATATAGAGTCGATCTTCATTAATTGGATAAGCAGCCAAGGATACTCAAGTTATCTTGTCTTGTATGAGTTAGAATATCGATATTTGTCTTGAGAATATAAATATTTCTTTATTTAATAAAAAAAATTATGAAGTTAGTAAGTTGTGATTAAAAAACTCGAATTTAAATTAATCTGGTTTTATAAGGAATATTAACTTAAATAAAGGGACGAAAGCTGAGGAACATGCGAATAGAACCTTAAACCATTGCTAAGTTTTATGGTTTGTTTTATAACGAGAAGAAAATTAGGAAACAAACGTGTTTATCCTTCATTTGGTTTAAACTTAAACTTGTCGGAAAATTACCCAAACTTTTCTTGTTGGATAAAGGTATATAGATAAATGAATATACTTTTTTTGTTTTGTTATAAAGATTATGAATTATTATTCATAGTATATTTATTAATAATCAGTTGAATCAGTAAGATGAGATATTAGATTTTTTAAGTAAAGTTAATGATTCGAATTTTGAAGTTATAAATAGAACAACTGAATTAGAAAGTCATCCTCATAAACGAATTATGTAGCACTAATCTAAATCAGTCAATTAATAAATTCGATACCAGTAATTATACTAAAAATTTATTCAATCGATCAATTAAGAACTAAAAGAATTGCGTATAGATTAAGAATTGTATAAAAGTTCAATAATGAAAAAAGTTATTCACTCTAGCTTAGCATCTAGATGGCTCCCTAGTTTGATTTTAATAACAAAAACTAGGGTTTCAGTTTTCTAATAAAACCCTAATTATATTTTGGATAAAATACATAAAATTTTGGTACCCAACAAATTTTAGAGTTTTTTATTGGTGCTCGAACCTGTGAGCTCTAAAAACAACAACCGTTCCCCTAACCATTGAGGCAAGTTGGTTCGTGCAACTTAACCCTTTCTTTTATTATAGAAGCTAGTGATAAATACAAAAATGTACATGAATTTTGGTCAAATATAGACATGGTATATAAATTTTAATTTGATGTAATTATATACATAAAATTTAATTTTGATTCAATTATACACATTTTTAAAATAAGCACATTCATTTATCCACGTATTTGATATGTATTATTGTTTGTATACACATAATTTAAACGTAAAACGATTCTATATCGATACCGTTTTTAGTAATTTATATAATTACAAAGAATCAAAGTTCGTGTCCAGTATTACACGTTTGACCAAAGTTCATATATAATTTTAATATTTATCCTTGAATTCTATTGGGCAAAGATAAAAAAATATGATCCAAAATCGAAGTGATCATATTTAAAATTATGGTTCAATTGATTAAAACAAAAAAAAATCATTTAAATGAGATTTTATTTTTTAAAAAAAAAATAACTCAAATAAGAAAAAATTTTAGATGTAGTGAATGGTTAATAAAAATGTGTATATATTTGATTTATTTATTTTTGACCAAATAGGCTTTGGTTAGGGACCAAAATATCATCAATTATGACATAAATGAATAGAGTGCACCTTTTCTTCTAGATGACTATCCCTAATTTGATTTAATATCTAACTATTTAAACTTTCAAATAAATCCCTCTTTTTATTTGATTTTATCCACTAAATTTATTTAAAAAAAAACATTCTTAATCCCTATTTTAGGATAATTATGAATGTATAAAATGATAGAATAATCATGAAATTGTTACATATAGAGGAGAAAAAAATATTGATGATGGATTTTGATTTTTATATGTTATTCATTCATTCTTAGATATATTTTTTTTTCCAAATTTTGGCTTAGATGTCCCTAATTATGATTTTATAATAAAGTATTTTTTTTAGGAGCTAGATGCCTAAATGGCTAAAAGGGTATTGTTTAGGGACCAAGTGTCCTTACAAACAAATATTATCAATTAGTCTGATAATTTTTTCCCCAATATTTACATGTATGATTAAATTAATCCATTAATGGAACATACTTCATAGGTTTAGCTCGCCTATTTATTTAACAATTTAAGTATGAGTTAATCCCAACAAACTGGATAGGACCACAAGAACTATAAAATTCTCTCATTACATTTTTAACATTTTTTTGAAATTAAATCCACTAATTTTATTAAACGAGGAAATATTTAAATTTACAATAAAAGTTTACCATTGAGTAAACAAACACCTAAATCCAAACACAAACCCAGAAAACTAAATTAGCGGCTCTAGATCATAAGAGGATCATCAACCAGCAATATTGACAAATGCATATTACAATGAACGTACGTTGACAATAATGTCATTACCACAACTCAATCGCGAATAAACGGTAGATGTAATCGCGTATCCGAATCCGATTCAATGACCCAAGACAGAAAGATCAACAACAAAATAAAAGGAGTGTCATCTTGATTAGTCGTGGCGACGTCAGATCCAACCATGATAGAAAACAAATAATAGAAAAACGTGCCGAAAGGCAAAAAAGCGTGCTAAGAAGCAGAACCAAACGGTAGAGAAAAACGTGTCATGAAGATAAATTTATTGAATTAAAAGACTGAAAATAAAAAAACGAAACAAATATATAAAAGTAAGTAATCGGCGATCGGCAAACAACCTTAAAATTATTGTCCCCGCTAGCCTAAATTTAACCAAAATGAAAGAGCAACGTTAGAGAGAAGAGTCAATAGATTGTTAGGGTTCCAATTCCTTGATAATTCAAATAAAAAGACTCTATTTTCTTTCTTTTTCCGTCTCATAAATATCTTAACATTTTTATATTCTCGTAAACTTAACAAAAAATCTTTGATTAAAATAAAACAACGGTAACCAATTGATCTAAATATTTGTTGGTATTAATTTATTCATGTTGTGCATGTAATTAATCAAAGTTAAAGTATAATGACTAAATTCACAACTTATACATAATACATTGAATTAATAAACTCGAAATGAAACTTAAATTTTTTAAGGATTAATATCCTGTACACTGGCAGTGAAACTGAAAATTTCTATAAGCGCCTTAGTTTTAGGGTATAGGGAGTTAGTTTACGGTATAGGGTTTAGGGGTTTAGGTGTAGGAGTTTAGAATTTAGGGATAATTGTTTTAATTTAAGGTTTAGGGATATAATTTAGGGTTTATAGGTTATGGTTTAGTTTTTAGAGTAATATGGTGAGGATTTAGGTTTTAACCTATAAACCCTAAATTATAACCCTAAATCTTAAATTAAAACAACTATCCCTAAATTCTAACCCCTTACACCTAAACCCCTAAACCTTATACACTAAACTAACTCTTTATTTAACTAAGTCGCTTGTGGAAACTTTCAGTTTCCACCGCCTGTGTATAAAATATTTATCTTTATTTTAAAAGAAAAAGTCATATTACAGATTGATTCGACTCGTAATTTTTTTTACCCAAAATTTAGATAAACAAAACTTGAACTTTTTTCCTACCAAGATTGTCTTTCTAACATGGGTGAGCTAAGTTGTTCACCAAGACATGATCAAGTGACATCATTTCATCAACTTGACCAACTTGCAAACCCTAAAACAAGAATGGGCAAACATGAAATTTCTTCCTAGAAAGAAGCCCTAAAATTTCCCAATAAAAAAGATTCAATTTTTTTTCCTTAAAAAAAGAAGTCTAATTTCCCGGTTGGCAAATTGAATGCCAAGGCGTGTTAACAATTAAAAGTTCGTTGGGGTAGTTGTATCCTCCCATCTCTCCCCCCGACCTCTTTAAATTCTCCCCTAAACCTCTTCCCACAATCTGCAACTCATTAAAGATTAACTCTTCTATTTTTTCCCCACACTTTCCTTCAATTTTCCCGGAAAATTCGAAGCCGAAAACAAACCAAAGCTTCCATCTTTCTTGATTCTGATCAGCTTTCCGATCTGGGTTTTGGTTGAAACTTGATAAAAGTTTTGTTTCAGTGCAAAAAAAGATGACAGAAGTGAGTAGGAAAAGCTTGAATCCTGAGCCAGTTCAGGTTCAAACTGCAGACGAAAGAAGATCAAACAATAATCTCCCAAATTTTCTACTTTCCGTAAGGCTAAAATACGTGAAGCTGGGCTACCATTATTTAATCTCGAATGCCATGTATTTACTGTTGGTGCCGATCTTATGCATTGCCTCGGCTCATCTCTCGACGCTCAAGTTGCAAGATTTCGTTCAATTATGGAACCAGCTCAAGTTCAATCTGGTCTCGGTCACTCTATGTTTAGGCCTTTTGGTTTTCTTGGCCACGCTTTACTTCACCAGCCGGCCCCGGAGAGTTTATTTGGTCGATTTCGCCTGTTACAAACCCGAACCCGAGCGTACTTGTACTAGGGAAATCTTTATGGAGAGATCTTGTTTAACCGGGAGTTTCACCGATGAGAACTTGGCTTTCCAAAAGAAGATACTCGAGAGGTCCGGTTTGGGGCAGAAAACGTACTTGCCGGAGGCGGTGTTGCGCGTGCCGCCGAACCCGTGTATGGCGGAGGCGAGGAAAGAAGCCGAAGCGGTGATGTTCGGTGCCATTGATGAATTGTTGGAGAAAACCGGTGTCAAGGCTAAGGATATCGGTATCCTCGTCGTGAATTGTAGCTTGTTTAATCCGACACCATCGCTTTCGGCCATGGTTGTTAATCGGTACAAACTTAGAGGCAACATTTTGAGTTACAATCTTGGTGGAATGGGTTGCAGCGCCGGACTCATTTCTATCGACCTTGCTAAACAACTCTTACAGGTACATATGTCTATCTCGTAGTCACATTAAATCTCGATTATTTGACGTTCCATTAAAAACCGAAAAAGTATGGAAATTATTGTATGTTCATGCACTTTTGGTTATAAATGAACCTTAGGTTATAAAATTTTATGTACCATAGCACATGTGCTTTGGACTGGCAATTGGGTCAAGTAGGTGAGCTACATTTAAGCATGAATACTGCTGGTGAATTTATTAGGCCGACCAGATCGAGTTGAAAAATTAAAATTGAAAAAGTTTACGTATTAAATTCCAGCTGTATTTATTAATATCAGTTCGAATTTGTGCTTGAATTTATCCGAATAAAGAAATTGTGGCTTATATGTTATGTTACTATTATTACAGGTGCACCCCAACTCTTATGCCTTAGTGGTGAGCATGGAGAACATTACTCTGAACTGGTACTTCGGCAACGACCGATCCATGCTGGTCTCGAACTGCCTGTTCCGTATGGGTGGAGCCGCGATCCTTCTCTCGAACAAGTCGTCCGATCGCCGTCGCTCGAAATATCAACTCATCCACACCGTGCGTACACACAAAGGAGCCGACGACAAGTGCTACAACTGCGTCTTCCAACGCGAGGACGACACCAAAAGGATCGGCGTTTCCCTCTCGAAAGACCTCATGGCGGTTGCCGGCGAAGCCCTAAAGACCAACATCACCACCCTAGGACCACTAGTCCTCCCCATGTCCGAACAACTCCTGTTTTTCGTCACTCTTGTCGCGAGGAAAGTCTTCAAAATGAAGATTAGGCCATACATCCCGGACTTCAAATTAGCATTCGAGCATTTCTGCATCCATGCAGGAGGCAGAGCCGTGCTCGATGAGCTCGAGAAGAACCTCGAGCTCACCGATTGGCACATGGAACCGTCGCGGATGACGCTTTACAGGTTCGGGAACACGTCGAGCAGTTCCCTGTGGTATGAATTGGCATACTCGGAAGCGAAAGGGCGGATCCGAAAAGGCGACCGGACATGGCAGATTGCATTCGGGTCCGGGTTCAAATGCAACAGTGCCGTTTGGAAAGCTTTGAGGACCATTAATCCAGCAAAGGAGAAGAGTCCATGGATTGATGAGATTAATGAGTTTCCTGTTTATGTGCCTAAGGTGGCAAGTGTTTCTTCTTCTTCACAAAAAACCAATTAATTTTCATTAAAAAAAATTAGAGAGAGGGCATTTGATTAGTAATTATTGAACTATGATTTATTTTCAATTTTATTTTTATACACGTGTGTTGATTTGAAGATTTATTTGAAATTGAATTATATATTATATATTATATTTCACTTTTTATTCTTTGTCCTTAACATGAAACTGGTTAGTTGTATATTAAAACCTCGCTAAAAAAAAGGTTATTAGTGACGTTTGATAAATAAAACGCCGCTATAAAACACGATTTGTTGTGGCATTTTTCATACACAAACGTCACTATTTTTTGCGGTGTTGCTTTAGCAGCGCTTTTATAAACGCCGCGAAGATTTTTAGCGGCACTGAAAAACACCATTATAGAGCTAAAAAACACTGCTAAAAACTTATTTTTTGTTGTAGTATGGTTTAAATCTAGTGATCAATTTTTTTAACATTCTAATATGATTATATGATAATATATATTCAATAATCTTAGTAATTTAATAAACACGTCGTATAGATAAACTGTTCGAACTGAATAACTTAGGATAACACTATTATTTTCCACTTAGACTACTTAATAAATTTAAAAGACAATCTTTTTAACAAAAATTAAATTGATGTGGCCGTTCACGATAGTTTTATGTTATTAAAGATTTAAGATATTACAATTTTAATATACTATTTTTTCTAATTTTAGAGATTACCAGTATTTAAATACCATCTCACATTCATCTTGTGTCTATATAACGAGAATTATTTAATTACATTAATGTAAAATTTATTAGTTTAAATATATTGCAGATCGTGTATTAAAATTCTTGACAAATCACGCAAGAAATCCAAAACCACCGAGAATTTTCATTAAGTTTTTTATAATGAACAAATTTGATATCAAAAGTCTACCTACCACTATAATGTTATTGTTTCTCTTATCCGTAAAAATAACAATATCGAATGATATTAAATCTCGTTTTTTTTACGTGTGATTGAAAGAAATATGTATTTACAAAATATCGTAATAAATTGAATAATTTTAAATATGTGTGTACAAAATCGTAATAAGGTACGTGACCTTGTTGTCCAAGGTCATGATTCAGATCGATCTATTTACTCATATAAAGCAACATCTTTGCATTGATAGAAAGTAAATCTTTAATACAAATGACCTTTGTTTTTAATTTGTATAAGGTCAATAAAAACGATTGGCATTGTGTTGCACTCTTAAGTTCAAATTTTACAAACAATATTGTTGGAAGAGACAGTTTAACACCCCGAACATAAACCGTAACACGAACATATATATTACTAAAAATAAAATAAAAATGATCGGGTGTTAAAGCTCATGTGCAAGATACATGGCCTTAGTGGTTTATGTCAACTTTATAAAATTTGAGTTCGAGTACATGTGTGTACAATGTGGGTGCCACGTAATCACACCCAATATATTCATAAGAAGTCTAATTATTAAATTTATAATTCTCGTTTTGAGATTTCTTTTACTTCAAGAGTTGGCATTTCGTGGTCATAATAAATGTGATAAATTAAATAAGGAAAAACTACACTGGTGGTCCCCAAACTATTACCGTTTTCCTATTTTAGTCCCCAAACTATGTTTTTCGGCAAAATCGTCTCTTCTGTTACATAGTTCCCCTGTTTTAGTCCCCGACGTTAAATAGCTAACGGTTTTGCTGACGTGGCATTTTTTTAAGAGGAGAGAGAAATGATTAAAAAATATTTAAAAAATGTCACGTCAACAAAACCATTAACTATTTAACGCCGGAGACCAAAACAGGAGAACTATGTAACAGAAGGGACGGTTTTGCCGAAAAACATAGTTTAGGGACTAAAATAGGAAAACGGTAATAGTTTGGGAACCATTGGTGTAGTTTTCCCATTAAATAATGACATATTTCTTGAACTTATAAATTATTTTTTGAAAAAGAAGAATGACGATGTAGGAAATGTTGTTTTGAAGAATGCATCAATTCAAAAAGAGCTTATTAGTTATTGTTCAAAAGAAACTATAATCAAAACGAACAAATTAAAGAATCAAATGAGAAAAAGGAAATACTATAATCAAAAGAGCTATAGAAACGTTATCAGTATCTTCACCAACTCGAAGGCACCTAAGGCCAAAAAAAACAATCTGAGAATGCAAATATTTTTATATAAAAGGATATCATTGAAGTAAAATCTATAGAAATCAAAATTTGAAACATTTTGTATATTATTTTTCCTATAAAATATCATCATTCTGATAAATAATCATACACACAAACATATCCAGCAGCAAACCATATCAAGAGGAACAAATGAACCCCTAAAGTAACAGTGTAAACATTCTGATTCATAATCATAATACACACACAGATATCCATCAACAAACTATATTCACCATTCTGCCTTTTTTCTTTCCTTTTCCTCTAAACTATCATAATTCTGCAACACTATCTTCAAATGTAACAAATCATTAACAAAACAAAATTACATGCTCTTTGCCAGAAACAAAGCATACCAGTTTTCATTCTTAACATTCGACCCGATTGAACATAGGCGAAGTATTCAGCAGGAAGAAAAAGAAATACAGACGTATAATTCACAAAACATGTTAGTTTTCAAGTATATATAAACATCAGATACTATACAAAATCGAAAATAGGATGAACAATAATTCACAAAGTAACTATTTTGTTCCCTATTGAAAAGGTATGTTTTTTCGTAGACTTTAAATCCTCCGGTTAAATTTAATCGGATCATATCATACTATCCTAGTTGTTGTACCAAGTAACTCCAACTCATTAGACTGAATTGAACAAACTAGTAGCCCTTTTTTTAAATAAGCTTAACCATCTCCCATCAAATTCATCTATTTAAATGTTGTGTGTGCGTGTATATATATATATATATATATGCTTTCTTTTTGTATAAAATCTTGAATAATTTTATTTACGAAGAACATTAGCTATCTCTCATCAAATTAGTCTAATTGAATAACTATGACCTCCTTTACTAATTATATCCAAATGGAGTAATTATGCTCTGCATAAGGGGAAACTAACCTTCATTTAGAGCACCGAAATCTGAGTACGGGCGGCCGCAGATGGAACAGTGATGAGAGATTCAGGCTCTGCTTCTGCATGATACTCTCCAGACTTGAACTTCACACGGAATTTTTCGAACATAAAACCATCAGAGCAAAAAGCAAAAGAAAGTAGGCCATTTCCCAAATGAAGCAGATCAGGATAGCTGACTGAAAAAGCTAATGGAGGTTCAGATGACCAATTGACAGGGAACCATTTCTTTTCAACCACGTGATACGCCCGTAAAGATTTTTCACTTTCAGCAAAATGACCTCCACCTAAAGCGAAGAGAAAATAGGCAACATCGTCCACGATTACAGATATATTAGACCAGTCGCCAAAACCTGGATCAAGGCATTCCCACGATCCATCATCAGGGGAAAAAGCATGAAGAGATTTATTGGAATCGAAATGAACCAGCATCCGAGATCGGGAAGAATCAAAGAGAACAAGTTCAGATGCCGAATAAGGATCCAAACCAGAAGCAGCGGGAGGGGGCGGCAGTTCATCCCAACGATTTAGATCTATATTGAAAACCTCGGCAAAAGGATATTCATTAGCTGCACATGACCCGAAGACGTACATCTTTTTTTCTATAGCAAAAGCCGAGGGTGAACCCCGCGGGGCCAACATAGGAGGACCTTTACTCCATTCACTACCTCGAAGATAGAAAACACAGTTGTGGTAGTGGGAATACCCGATTTTTTTATCGGGACAAAGGCGATCCCCATAGCAAATGCCTCCAAGGACGTAAATGCGACTGCCACAGGCAACGGCAGTTCCAGAACAACGAGCACCGTGTGGCATCTTGCTTAGAGTCTCACTGCTTTTTCGACTTTTTAGATTCAAAGTGTGCCACTCAACATAAAAAATATATCCCCTAATCGGATCTGCATCCGGAAATACTTCATTAAACCGCCGGTATATCCAACAGCGGTAAGGCAAGACCTCCAGCAATCCATCTCGGCCTCGAACGGAAAAGTGATTCCTGGAACTTCTGGTTATGCGCCTCATATTTCACCTCCTCAGCCTCACAGCTTAACCGATCGTTTGCTTTTGAGTTTTGATTTAGGGTTTTTTTTTTAACCTACAGGGATAAAATGGGCTGGGTTGGGTTCGGGATTTGAGTTAAATATTTAGATAAAGTACACTATTAGTCATTGATCTATGTACGCATTTCTATTTGGGTCACTATATTATTTATATTTGATAAAAACATCACTAATGTTATATTTTTATTCCTAATTACTTTGTGCTATGTTCAATATTAATATAAATACTATGCTATTCAAATTCACGTGTGATAAAAATATATGTTTAACATCACAGCATGGGAGCCTAAATTATTAAACTTTAATAATAATTAGTAATAAATATAAAACATAAATGGGAGTTTAAATTACAAAAAAATAAGAGTGAAAATACGACTTAAGGGATGTTGGTGGGGTTAACAATGCTTATAATCATGTTGTTCAGAAGTTTGTGAATTTAAAAAAATTAAAGTTATCTATCGAAGCTTTTTTAAACCAACAAACTGAGCGAGCTAAAAGTGATTATCGAATTCATTTGACATTCACTTCATTTTTTGAGATTTCTTTTGCCTCAAAGGTTGGCATTTCGTGGTTATAGTGAATGTGATGAATCAAACAATAAGGACACGTTTGTTGAACTTTTAAATTACTTTGTGAAAACGAATGACGATGTAGGAAACGTTGTTTTGAAGAATGCATTTAAAAATAATCAAATAGTTGCACCTTCAATTCAAAAAGAGCTTATCAATTGTTGTGCAGAAAAAACTATAAAGGCAATTGTAAAAAATTCTTGTAAGAATTTTTTTGGTATATTATATATCTCAAAACGAACAAGTTGCTTTGTGTGTGCGTTATGTTGATAAAAAGAAAATGGTAATGGTGCGGTTTCTTAGAATTGTCTTTGTGAAGATTTTCTAGTTTGCTTATTTGTATTCATTTTTGGGAAATGATTTAATAGACTTTGGGGTATAAGTCTATTGAATTGTGTAAGTTCACTCCTTATCGTAAAGGAAAGATAATAATGAATCAACTTGACTCAAAAAGAACATTTAAAGTTTAAGTCATAGAAAAAACGGAGACAATACTTTAGGTTGTTTTTAAATTTTTAATCTAATCATGCATCATATCTGCTAAACTTCTATTCAATCTTATATATTTTTAAATTAATCTTGAATTTAGTTATCAACACAATTTAACTTATAAACAAGGCGGAACACCGGTGGGGGGCACGGCCCTCAAAATTTTGAAAAATTCGTATTTTGTCCCTAAAATATTAAATTGGTATTTTCAAAATTTTTAAAAATTCACATTATGCTTTAAAATTTTGAATATTTTTAATTAAATTTTCTCTTAATTTTTTAAATCTTTTTGTTAAATCTCTCAAAATTATTAAAAAATTTAATTGAACCCTCAAATTCTTAATTTTTTCATTTAAGCCTCGAATTTTTAAAAATTTAAGTTGGCCCCCTTAAACTTTTAGTCTAAATTCCGCCACTGCCTATAAAGTAAACAATGTAAATGGAAAAAAAAAATAAAGAGAAAAGAAGAAAAATTAAAAATTAAAACAGAAAAATATGTCATTCAAATAATTGATGTATGTTTCATGTATGTATGTATAACATTCATTGATCTACAATGTAAACATATGAAAAAGAAAGTGAAAGAAAAACAAAAGCAAAAATTAAAGAGGTTTAAAGAAGAAAAGGGTCCAAAGCTGGACCACATGTCACTAATATAGAAGACTTCATAATCATAGTGTATAAAATAATTTATTTTCATACATTTATCTAATTTTAGAACATTCATTAACATATTCAATAAATATTTATTTGTATAATATAGTGAAAAATATAAATATTTATTAACTAATTAATCTTATTTATGAAAGTTAAAATTTCCATGGACAAACTCTTAAAAAATTAAGAAAATGCTTGAAAGAAATGTTACTATTTTGAACAATGTTTCAAATAAATAATATCATTTGATTTTACACTTAAAAAATATAATTTTTTTTTACCAATAACTCGTTAGTTTAACGAAACGAGACGTTAAATTTTGTAAGTAGGGTTAAAGATCTGAATGTTGACATTGTGAATGGAAAGACTGAATTGAAAAAATTATCTCTATAATAAATTTTTATATACTACTCGATTCAAATTTTGATCAACAAATTAGATAAAAATAATAATTCTAATTTTTTTTATTTGTTTAGACCTTTTCTGTGGGAAGAGAAAGCGAATAGTTGGTGAGGGGTTCCTTTCATCTAGACGTTATATGATCATTATCCAAGTTGGACAATTTGCTTTTTGATTATTTTTCCTTTGTAATAAAAACAAATAAATATAATTAAAATATAAGAAAGAACATGGAAGACCCACCAATTAATATTTAATAAAAGGAAAATTTTACGGTGCTCGGCGAGTACCGATGAGAACCACTAACGACGAGCATCGATGAGCACTATTAATGTTCTCGTGAACATTAATCCAACTTGTTCCCCGGGGAACGACGTTATTTTCGATTTGGAATGTTGCTTAGCTAACAAAATAATTCTCCTGGAAACAGCGGTCGGGCTCAAAAGTCGAACGGCGGTCACGTAAGGAGGAAGGTACGGCGGTAACAACAGCGGTAATAGCGGTTTGAATTTCAAATGAACAAAAATCAAGTTTTTGTAGTTTAAAGGTAGATATATATTTTGATATATGTTTAAAAGAAAATTAAAATAATATATTATCATTAATTTATCTTTTGATTTTTAAATAATTTATAATTATACGTTGAGTCCTTTTAATTTTAAGTCTTAATAAATTAAATTAATAGTGCTCATCGGTGCTCGTCGTTAGTGGTGCTCGTGCTCATCGAGCGCTGTAGACTAATCCTAAATAAAAAGTTACATAAACATGACGATGAATTAAAATTATTTGAAAAAAAAAACTCTACTTATGGTATGTTAAATAATCATCTTAAAAAATATATCAAATTTAAAATTTATAATACAACTTCTTAAATAATAGTAGAAAGAAACAACGCTTGTAAGGAGTTTTATTGAAACCAAGAATTATCTTGATCATTTTCATTTCTTTTAGAGAAAAAACAGAATTTGAATGAAAAAATATTATAAATATTAAAATTCGAAAATACTTATAGAACATTAGTTTTTGGATACTATCACATTGATTAATTTATGCAAATCGTTTACTGATTTGTCTTTAATTTTTTATGAATTTGAGTTGTCGTAAAATAATATATATATATATATTTCAAATTTGATATATCTTACATTCAATTCCTTTAGGGAAAAAAACGTATCCAAATAAAAATTGATATTACCACATGCTTAGATATTTTAAAAAATTATAAAAATAAAGAAAATTGATATGACCACAAGCTTAGATATTTCTAGAAGAAGGAAAAAATATCACATAAAGACATAACAAAATGATAAATTTTAAAGTTAATCCGAAAGTGTTTTTTAATAGTTTTAAAGTGACACTCTTTTCCCCCTTATTAGGTCTAGTGGGGGTTTTTAATGAGGCCCGAAACCTTTCAAAAAAAAAAAAGTTTTAAAGTGATTATAACTTACAAGATAATATTTGTACGTATATGTTCTTAATCATTTGACAATGTACTGTGCAGATAAAGCGATTTGAACTAAAGTCGCCTAAAATTAACACTATTCTCTTTTTCACTTGTAAAATTAAATATTTACATCTCACTCGATTTTTATCCAGGAAAATAAAATATAATTCATGGTCAATTTACATATTCAAAACATTTATACATTAAGATAATTAATTATTATTATTAACGATAAATATCACAATTCGAATATTTGGTAAATGTCCATCTCTTTATGCTCGAAGACCGAGACTCCACGAGGCTGCTTTGGCTTTTATCTGCCGTCGTAAACAAATGCCTCGTTAAGCATTTAAAAAAACATATAAAAAAATAAATTGAAATCCAATGTCCTAAAAAGATGAGAAAAACAATTTAAAAGAGGAAAAAAGAGAGAATAAAGTTGCATACTCCATTGTTCCCCTCTCAAACAACAATACCTACCAAAATTGCACATAAATAATTTAAAAGGTGAATATAAAATAATTACTATTAATGTATAAAAAGAATTCGATATTTTTTAATTAAGATAATAAAATTAAACTGCGTAATATCGAATAAATGTTTATGAATCATTCAACAAAAAATTATTTATGATAGTAAACGAGATAATTGTTAAGATATTATTGTTGAATTCTTTTTAAAATTTAGTGTGGTTTTGTTTTAATTTCATGATTTTATGTGATTTTTATCACATTAATAAAGCAACTAATAGTTTTTGTTGTTTATAATCTGACCGACTTTATTTTTCATGAAATAATAAAACGAACCTTAAAGTTTGAAATAAAAAATACAACATCAATAAAAGAACATTATTTATGTTTATGAATAAATTTATTCATATATTCAGTTATTCACTTATAAATCTTTTTATTTAAATTTAACAATTTGCTTAGTAAAGATTTTTAAAAAGCACTGTTTTTTTAAAAATTGTTTTAATTTATCTTTATTTATTTTTATTACAACGGTGATAGATTGACTGCCTCTTACAACGGAGAAAATTAATAAAAACAAGGATTTATACGATTTTTTTATAATATCTATATTTATTTAATTTTTAAATCCGGTGAAAAATGTAACAAAATTTTTTCACGGTTTCTCTGTGAAAAGAGAAGCCAATCCGGTGACGGTCTTCGTTCCCCTCTCTACACTTTTTGATTTGACCGCCGGCGGCTGCCACGTAGTCACAAGTAATTCCTTCTCATCGGAAATTTCCTCCGACGAGGTTGTTTTCTCCTCGCCGAAAATCAAGTCCAGCTCTCCGCAACCACCGGAGTCGATTGTTTCCTTGATATCAGTTTTATCCGAAACGCCGTCGATCTGGGAAGAGGCTCTGGTGAATTGAGAGAGCCATTTGGCTCGCATGTACTCGGTTTTCCTCCAAGGAGGCAGGTGCATGCCTTTGTTTTTCAAGCTCTGTTTGGCTGCTTCCGATACGATTGAAACAATCCGATCAAGACGGTCCGGTTTTCCGACGAAAATGAACGGCAACGATTGGACGATCGCCTTGTAGGTCCCAGTCGATCGCGCCATCTCAAATTCTGATCTGAAATCAACGTCGATCAACATTCTCCCCTCTTCCACAAAAACCACATCTATGTACTCATAATCACCTGAAATTAAATTAATTAATTAATTAAATTCCGTATAGAGATTGCATTTTCAGTTTTGGAAGAATCTGGAACCAAAGGAAGTTACCGGCAGGGAAAGATGGAGATTTGTCCCATTTTGATTTGCAAATTGAAGAGTTATAGCCAAGAGAGACTAAGCCATCGCTAACGATCTTCCTCAAGTCGTCTTTCCGTTTACAGTTTTTGTTCTTTTCAATGATCACCGCCGTGTCAGCTAAGAGGTTTCTCTCGGAGACGGTGGCGCATTGTACCAGGCTCTGCTTTAAAAGAAAAATCCAAGAATTTCAACATTTTTTTAAAATTTTGTGGAATAAGGAAAATAGAACTGACATTTCTTTGATTTTTCTCTTTTTAGAAAGATTTACCTTGAGTGTTTCGCAAGCATCGGCAGGCGGTGATCCGCCGTTGGTTGACTCGCCGAAGACATCAAACTCGTCATCGGAGCTGTCGTTGCTATTTCCGTTGAAGCAATTACAGCGGTTACGGCCGTATTTAGCCGGTGGCGGTTGCTTGTCGTAGTGGCTATCTTCAATGAAATTCTGAACCATTTTATCCAAACAAATCGAACTCGGCTCGAACTCAGTTGCTCCATCTTTGTTGCCGAACTGAGTTTCACCAATACTCGGCTTATCTGCTGCTGATGCTCGCAAAACGCTCGGAAACGGCCGGTCAAAGATTCTTTTAAGAAGCGATTTAAGAACCGGCTTGGCCGGTTCTGCACGAGCCGGAGCAGTTTCTTTCTCCGCCCGTGAATTGATGTCTACCGGCTGAACCTTCATCGGAGAAAAGGTTAAAGCCTGCTTCTGTGTTCAGTACTAATCAAAATCTTGAAAACTTACAAAAACTCAGCTAAAAAAATCTAATCAACTAATTACTCTGATTTCATTTGCATGTACATCCAAAAAAGTTGAATCTCCCGAAAACAAACTGACAGAAAAATTGATTTCAAATTTCAACAACAACAACAAAAAAAGATTCGTGCGCATTTATTAGCCAAAAGGTTAAGAAGCTTCTTTAGCATAAGAATGGTTAGGTTTCTTCGTGAAAGACTTGGCGGCGGTGATCGGAGATGAAAATATATCGTATAGATAGAAAATAACTTTTCGCCGGAATATGCATTTTCCGGCAACGGTGAATAGGGAGCTGGAGGATTTTTTTTTTGTTTGGATGATGAAGATAGGAAGAATGAAGGGGAGGGGAAGTCTGGTTGTGGCTTTTATTTTCTGAGAAGAAGGCTGACTTGGACTTACTGTCCCACCTTGAATTCGACGTGGCATCGCTTATCCTTAATGACGTGGATAAATAATGTATTGACACGCTACAGGAAAGTGAAATTATTGTGTTTGTGAGTTTGTCCTTTGCCCCACTGTGGTGAATGGTGATATTGGGAATTGTTGCTGTTACCGGCGGAAAAGAAGCGGGGGTAAATTTGAAATTTAGATTGCCCGACATTTTGCGACACGTGTTCCGTTTCCATTGGATTTAATTTGCCGTAAGTTTGGACCGTCTGATCACGATCATTTGTTGTTCTTTTGTGCTGATGATCAGTTTTTGTGGGACCATATCCTTGTAATACCAAAAGACTTGAGCTACGGTTGTAGTATGTAGAAATTAGATTATGATTACGTCATATCTACAGGTGACAAACGGGTCAATCGGTTCTAGTTTGGTTAGGGTCATTTCGGTTTCGGTTATTTCGGGTCTGATATTTTCGATTCAGATTTAATTTCAGTTTTGGTTTTAGTTCGGTTCTATTGTGTTTCGGGTCATTTCGGGTTGGTTGATTTTCAGTTCGGTTAATTTCGATTCGGTTGATTTCAGTTCAGTTATTTTCGGTTCAATGAGAGATCAATCGATTTTAATCAAATTTTTAGGTTGGCCAGATTTTTACACTCTATATATGACTTTATAAAGTCAATATATTTGACATTTTAGTGACTTGTGCGGCTGTTCATATTTTATCTTTCTTTATTTCTATTAATCGGGTCCATTCGGTTCGAGTCTATTCGGTTCAACTAAATTCGATTTAGTTTCGGTTCGGTTTATTTCGAGTTTCGGATCAAATTTTGAATTGATTTTCGGTTTCGATTCGAGTCTCGGTTCGGGTAATTTAGTTCGAGTTTCGGATCTCAGGTCAAGTTTACCAGGTCTAGTCATATCAATAATATGAAAGAAAAAATACTTTAAATAAAAATATTTTTTAAAGTTTTCTTCAATGAATATGATCATAATAAACTTCTTATTTATTTTAATAACTAATGATATAATATTTTAATTAACCAGTAATTAAATAAATTATCTAATTTTGAAAATTAACATACATAATATCGAACCTATATCTTTGCTAATCCAATAATGTGTCACATTTAATAATATTATGATGAGTGAGCGAACTCGATTAAAAAAAATTAAATAAAATTGAAGTTATAAAAAATGACTTGTAAACTTGACTAATTTGGATCTTTTTTACACGACTCGATCTAATGCTCACCTCTAAATATTACTGGATAAATTTATCAATTATCGTGGTGTTTTAAAATTTAATTACAGTCATTAATGTGACCCTAATAACATACATAATTTTGTGTAACACCCGGGTTTAGGGGTTGGTGAAAATAATATTTTAATATTATTTTGGGCTCGGTTTTACAATTAAAATAATCTTTTAAGTTTCGGGTTTCAAAAATAAATATTTTACGTTGGACCAAATTGAAGAAATTGCAAAGTGAAGAATTTTTAAAGAATAAAGAAGAGAGCCATTCATTAATGGCCATTTTGTAAATAGCCCAACTTTGATTTTAAATCCCCTTATCCAACACTTTCACTATTCATCCTCTTCCTCAACCAAATACCAACGTGAAAAGAGCTCTCCCATCTCTTTCACTTTTCCACCTCATTTCTCCTCCATTTTGGCTCGGTTTTGAAAGGTAATTATATTTCCGACTTACTCTCATCTTCCTCTACTTGGAAGTACAAATATATTTCATTTTCATCAATGTTTTAAAAATTGGGTTTTTGAAAGTTTAGGTTAAAGGATGGAGCTTTATGGGTTTTTACTAAGGCTTTTGATTTATAATGGTTAGATATGATGTTTGTGAATCAAATAGTTCAACATATATAATTTTTAGAGTATTTTAAATGAATTTCCGAAATTGGGTAAAAAATGGGTTTTTTGGAGGGTTTTGGATGAGTTTTGAGGGTTGTTTTAGGTGGAAATTGATAGCCCAATGGTAGCACTATGGTTAGGGGTTGATTTGGGATTGTTTGTGGGTGCTATGGATGTTGGAAACATGGTTTTTGGACATAGTTTAGGGGCTGTCCGAAATTGCTAAAAATGGGGTTTGGTCATGGCTTGCAACATTGTGAATTGTATTTGAATTGTGTTCCGGGTTGGTCTTTTGGTGATGGGCTGATTTGGAATTGTTTGAAATGTGTTTGAGGTTGTTTGGAAGCGGGAATTCGTGTTGGAAAAGCTTCGGGAAGAAATCCGAAAATTTGAGGGAGGTTGCTTGCTTGGCTTGGAGCTTGGAAGCTTAGGTGAGTGGTTAAATACTTTTAAATGGTTTTCAAGTGTTGGTTCAAGCATATGAACTAGGTTGGGATTGGTAGACCCACCTAGAGTTGGGATTAGGGTGGTGGCCTAATCCCAAATTTTAGTTAGAGACCTTGGTTGATCTTTAAAGTGTTGAATTATGCCTCATGTTTAATCATGCTTATGGTGGCTATGCTTATGTTGTTATACATGTATGTGGAGGCATGGCTTAATGCATTGTTACGTGCATGATGATGATGAATGTGATAGGGATATACATGTGTGTGAAATATGATGTGATAATTGTGTTGTTGAGATGCATGTAGTGTTGACACGTGTAATGATATTATGAGGTGTTTGTATGATCCGGGGATCATGGTGAGTACATGCTAGACATGGAAATGTGGTTTGTACATGATGGTAAGTCATGGTGAGTACGTGCTAAGCACGGAAGTGTTATGAATTGACATTATGAATGATTAATGAAATGTGTAGTATTGGAACTAGTATGCTTGGGTACAAATGATCGATCATTAGGATGTTAGTGTGTACACATGAGTCAAAAGTCGCGCGTGGCCTTGGTGGCGTTGAGTCACCAAGGAGGAGTACGGGTTCGCCCGGAAATTTTATTTATATTTCTACGTGATGATGAGTGGAATCCCATCCGTAGGGCATGTGGCGATGAGTGGAATCCCGCACATACAAGGACCGGTGATGAGTGGAATCCCACCGAGGTAATGTTGTTGTTGGAAATGCGTTCCAACGGGTTATCCGCGTATTCGGGTCATAGCTAGGTGCCAATACGGATTGTGGTTTATGTTGCCAATATGTGATTAGTCGTGAACCAATGTAATTTGGGATGTGTTGCTAACATGGTTAAATATATGTGATTACATGCGTGATGGATTTAAACATGTTGAGCATGTCATGACAATGAATATATGTTCATGCATCATCTATATTTATGGCTCGCGTGGATCGGAGGTAAGACCATGCATTTTATCTTGGTTGTAGCTCGTGCTTGGACCCTGCATTGTCGAGGTTTGTTTTTAAAGAGCTTACCCTCACTAAGCTTTTATGCTTACGCTCTCTTTTGTTCGACAATGCAGATAAATAGCTTGTGGGTGGCAAAGGCAAGGGAAGGTCTCCAAGTGTTGCTTTTGGTGAGCTCAATGTATGAGTTTTAAGTAATAGATTGTAATAGTTAAGCAATGGGATAGGTGTTGTTGATTTGAGTTTGATGTATGTCTATGGGTGACTTGGTTGTAAGCATGTTATATCTTGCCAAATGTTTGTTTGATCGATGGCTTATGAATGTCTAAGTTGCTTGAATGGCATGTAACCTTATTTGATATGTATGATGCTTATTGGTTCTCTTTTAATGTCTTCAAGCATGCTTGAATGAAAGGCTCTCATTGTGTAATTTGCCATGTTAGAAAGATTGTCCAAATTCATGCTTGTATGTGTTTGAGTATGTTAAATCTAGGACGTATGCCTCTAGACTTTGTCTGATGGTTTTGTGTGCCTTTAGGGGGTCCTATGGGACCTTTAGACTTGTCAAAACACCCCTAAATCTGTATTTCAAAGGTTACAGACTGCCAGCGTTTCGAAACGGGAGGGATCGTTTCGGAACGGGTAGGCTTCAGGGACCCCGTATCGGAACGCGTTTCGATACGGTATGGCCTTTGGAACCCCTGTTCCGAAACGCGTATCGGAACGTTTTGGCTACTGGAATTCTGAGAAATTCACGAGATGAAGGTGTTTCGAAACGGGTGTAAAGGTTTCGAAACGGTCAAAATCTCGTTGACCACGAGATATTGACCGTCGTGGGCGTTTCGAAACGGTTGACCACCGTTTCGATACGACCCCTTGTAAAGGCTCTAGGACGGTTGACCTGGTCAAGGCGTTTCGATACGCCTCAAGGGCGTTTCGAAACGGCTTGTTTAAAAGGTTAAAATTTGGCTGTTTAACTGATGTTTTGGGTTCGCATGTTTGTCTCATGTGTTTTATTCCGCTGTTTGATCACATAGGACTTAAATGAACTTTAGAAAGGATTAAGTAAAAGAAAAGAAAAAAAAATAGGGTTGCTAACCGAGGGGGAACCTTAACGGGTTTCGCTTCGGTTTTCTCCGTGTGGCCCACTCGGACCGGTCATCCAGCCAGACCGGGACGAGGGGGTTACATTTTGAATCTATACCTTTTCTCGACCTAGATGGTTTAGCTTTTATGGATTGCCATGCTTTAATCATAGTTAAGGAATAATATGATAATTAGACGTAGATTTTTATACAATTAAAATTCTATTTAAAAAAAAGAAAAAAAAGAAGTGGTCCAAATTGTAAAAAAAAGGTCTTTAAGACATGTCACATGGATGTTGGGGTAGGAAATGTACAATTTGATAATGATAGGTGACTCAAATTGGAAATAGTTTAGTTAAATTCACGTTAAAATAAGATGGAAATAAAGATGGACTCGAAATTTATTTCAAGTATTCGATCGAGCTGAGTCAGAAAAATTTAAGTTAGTCGAGTTGACGAGCCTTATTTTATAGCTCAAACTTTATTTGAATTTTTTTGGCCGAGTCAAGTCAAATCGTCCTAATTTCTACTCAAATTTATTTGTAAATATTTATAATGTTATGATATTAATTAGTTCTGATTTAAACGGTTTTCTATAACCATATATGATATACACATACATTTCTTTATATTTTTTCATATGCGATTTACATATATCAGATAGGTCCGGGGGACTTAACTCAAACTTAAAAACCGATCCACTAATAACTAAAATTTTTAATTTGTTCAAGTCTCATCTTATAACTCAAACTTTATTTAAAATTTTTAGAGTTGAGTCGACAAATTCAACTTTATCGAATCGAGTTTTACTCACTCCTGAGAAGAGTTTGGTTCAAGATTCTTTAGTTTTAACTCTTCAAATGTACGTTTGTCTAGTCATTATCTTCAATGTTGTGTTTATAAAAAGACACATAATTAAGACATGACATTGTTTATTGTACAACTTATCTTTTTTGTTCTTCCTTTTATTTAATTGTTGTAAGAATGAAGATTGTTCCATTTGGGTATGCATTAGAGAATTAGAAGGTACAAAAAGATAAAATTAAGCATAATTTCAGTACATTCAGCTTTTAGAATTCTTTAGTAAAGTTCTTTCTTTTTCAAATTAAATTTTTTTAACAATATATATATCAACAATCGGTTGGTTTAGCGGGTTGAGGCGTTAGGTCCCTTATACAAGGTCACGAGTTTAAAATATGGCATTATGAAGGGAGAAAACTGGGTTGTGAGAGTCATCCCATATTAAGTTTCTACAAAATCTGATTCGAATTAGTCGCCAATAAGTCGAATATTGATGGCTAAACTATAAAAAAAAACCTTAACAACGTATTTATGGATAAACATAGTTTAAGATTATGCGTTTTGGCGATAAGATTTAGAATTTTTTCATATTCAAATCTCATCATACGTAAATACTACATATACTCATATGGTTCCCAAAACTTCATAAAACCATTCACCACAAGTTTTTCTAATCTTTAAATGGCATTTTCTTAATGAAGTGGCTAAATGATTGTGTTAGAAAATACTCAATTTGTTAAAAAAAAATCTCAATTTGATATTTTATTGTTATTAAGTTCACGAATTCAAGCAAACTTACCCCAAAAAGGTGGGAAATTGAAAGAAATAGAATGATTTGGATAATTTCTCAATTTTTAATAGAAAAAAAATTCAGTGTGTACCGCAAGGCAAATACATTGAATTTATAAAAATTCAGATTGTAGTTCGGTTTTTTTTTTTTGAATTTTTTTATTTATGTCTACTTAGACTATTTCTCGATTTGCGTATTATCTTTGCGCAGGGGCCATGTTAATTTTTTCTGTGTCGTTTCAATTTTATCGAATAAATTAAATAAAATATACTAATCTTATTATTGAAGTAACAATTCGAGCTAAACTAGTCAAATTTAAATTATGATAGCTCGCCATACAAAGAATATACAAATTGCAAAGTAGGGATTTATTTTTTAGAATCAAATTATTTTTAGTTCGCTTTATAATTCATAAAGACTAATTCTTTTAAATTGTGGTTCTTCCTTTTTAACATTATCATCTTCGAAATTCAAAAAAATATTATTTTTGAAAATTCAATGTATCTTATCATTATTTATACAGATGCTTGTCTTATATAAGGGAAGGTATCTTATGTTAATTAATGTGAAGCCCTTTTGGGGAATTTATTTATATACATTTTTTTTTCACTTTTAAAAGTTGTAGGGCTATTGCCAACAAAATCCCTATATTGAAGGGCAAGCAAACGAAAAAAAAGGAGTTTTATCTAAATATATTATTTTTAATATTATTTACGTTTCTGACAATTTAAATAAAATTATTTTTAAATTTAACATCTTTTACAAGAACCGACCTGGTTGGTATGACGAGTTTTATGGATGAAATACAAATTAGGTGAGTTTTTGCAAATGAGTGCTAGATTTAAAAATAAATTTGTTTAGGGTGTCAAAAACATAAATAATATTAAAAAAAGATATTTGGATAAAATAGCTAAAAATTTGAAAACCCATACCCTAATTCCAACCTTGCTTAAAACTCAAAGTCAGAAGGTCAAAAATAGCCCACAACGTTTACCTTTTAGTCATTTTAACTCTATCTTTTTTTTGGTGTAAACAACCACCTAACGTTTTATTTTTTGTTCAAATCATCCAATAAGAATGAATTTAAACGAAAAACGTTTGGTGGTTATTTGTACATACACAAAAAATGAATAAATTTAAAATAATCAAAATGTGAAATATTGGAGGCTATTTTTAACCTTTTGCAAAACTCAAATGGGGCCAAACCTAATGTTTCAACTTTTTTTCTTCTTCATTTATGTTCTAAAATGTTTAGTACATTAGAAACATGTCATCAATCCAATATTTGTGTGTTTTGTTTTAAGCATAATGTTGGGATATTTGATGTGTCAAATACTATTTGAGTTCACTTTAGTGAAACTTCTTTTGCACGATTGTACATCGATATTATTGATTCTCTTAAAGAAAATATCATAATTTATATTATAATTATCAGTGTTTGATTCATTGACTGATTAATATCACAATGTGTATTATCATTAATCTATTCATGACGTCGGGATTCAAACCCTTTGACATTGTATAATGAACTTAACGCCCCAAATTTTAGTTATAAAATTTCGCTTTAAAAATGTAAAAGCATGTCATTTTTATGTGTTGTAATGATTGATTCTGAATGTAGTCGGTGACGTAAGCTTTAAGCCTTAAGAGACTAGGGGTCATGCCCTCCCATTTGAGAAATTAAAATTTGACTCCCATTTTTTTTAAAAATTATATTAAGTTTCAAAATTTTAAATATTTTTAGTGAAATATTATCTCATAATTTTTAAATATTTTTGTTAAATATCTCAAACTTAATAAATATTTTAGTTTAACCCTAAAAAATTAAAAAAAAAATAATTTAAGCCCCGATTTTTTTTTAAATTGAAGTTATCCCTCAAACTCTTACCCTAAATTCACCGCTAAATATAAATAGATGTATTTGTAATTCCATTTATTAATTGTACTAGTTTATTCTTATTGCAATTATAATGATATATCGATTATAATTTAACCTTTTAATTATGTCCAAAAATAAAGAAAGTTCATCTCTCTAAAAATAATCACTACTAATATTGTAAACAAATTCAATTATATATTTGTAAGCCAACTACCCTAAACCAAACCAATACATTCTAACCCACCACATTTTAATTTAAACAAACATAATATATAAAATATGTCATTGTGGGGAAAAACCCTTCTTTCTTTCTTAAATAAATGGGTCTAGTGGAACATGAAAATGTCATTATATCAATTGGCCAAACTTTGGTCACCACCTTCATTTAAGTTCAATATTGATTTATAGTTTTTAATCATATTGTAGTAGTTTATATTTTATTCGTTTAAGTATACAAACAGTAAAATCTCTATAAATTAATACTTTTTAAATTAATAAATTCTATTAAATAATAAATTTTTTCGATCCCGACTTGGGCTAATGTTAAAAAATCATCAAATTCGATAAGATAATAATATAATAATTTTTTGGAGATCCCCTTTATAAATATAAAGGTCCCATCAAAACTATAAATTAATAATTCATAAATATTACAATTACTACTTTGATAACTTGCTAAAATATGAATATATTGTAATTTGTTTCTTTTTAAAATTCAAATCTAATTCAATTTTATCTCTAACTTTTCTAATTGCACCCACAAGTTCCAGCGTTGAGGTCTCCAACTGCAATAAAAAGTTGTGAAGAGTTGTTGCCGCATTCAATTCTTCCTTTCGCGTGACTAGTTCAAATCTAATTCAATTTCATCTCTAACTTTTCTAATCGATATATTAATATCTCTCCAAATTAATAAAATTTCATGGTCCCAAGTGTATTAATTTATAGAGGTTTTATTGTATTAAAACCAACCAAGTGGTTCTAGTAAAAAAATGTTATTATCTTTAGGTGATTTAAGTTTGATCAGCTGATCTGTATGGTGTATATAACGACTGCAATTAATAAACATATATAATTAATTAAAATAGTCTTAAATTAACCTAAGTGGATCTTTCTAAAAGTCTTATTGGATGCAACAAATTAGAACCAAATAGGGAGTAAAGGTAAGAAAGTAGTAGTGCCACTTTCCACCTATAAAACCTCATTTGTTAGCCTAATGTTATCTTTAATTTCTAAAATACCTAATCAATCAAATCTATCAACTCAAATTGTACTTTTAATAAAATTGCACCTAATCAAAATTGTACTGCCCTTTAAGGTTTTATATTTTATTATGTCACTCACTTCAATTATGGTGATTATAATATATTTATATTTTGTTATATTGGTTTTTATTAATATACACATTTACTTGGCTCTTAAGGAAAACCAACAAAACTAAATTAAAAATGCATGACAAATAATAATAAGATATAATTATCTTCAATTAAAAATTTAGTGTTTTACTACTTTTTATGTTGTATTTTCGGTTCTCCAGGGCGTTGTCTTGATTAATTCGGACCAACTCACGTTACACACCTGATTTTGGTAGGTGAGTATTCCCACAAGAATTTTTTGCATACACAAGGCCTCGAACTTAAGATATATTTAAGCAATACCAAACTGCTTATCATTTGGATCAATTCTCGTTGGTCGGTTCATCTTATTAAACCAATTAATTGTTGATTATTTGATAAATAGTTAATTAAATGCTTTCTTTGCCGTGTTACATATACCTTTCTTTAGTCTTTGTACAATCATACATTAAACTTAGTAGGTGCATATCATATAATAAAATTATTAATTGTGATAAATGTTGGAAAGGGAATCAAATTCAATAATACACCTAATTAATTAATTAATCTCATGATTGTCATAGAAATAATTTCCCTTCATGATGCAACAAGAATAGGGACACTTTTTTTGTCTTCTCTTCCAAAGAGATTTTTTTAACATACTTCAAAAGATATAAATTAAAAACATTCAAACTTTGATTTTATTCATCCTTTTTAATTAGTTAGAGTAATTTATTTTATTCAATAAATAAAAAGAGATACAACAAAATTATAATATAGAAAAGTCTAAAAAAAACTAAAAATGTACTAATCATATTAATCAATTATTTTCTCTTAAATCATCATTGAACACAAATTACACGCTAAATAATGAAAATAGAACAATACAAAATAAAAGATTAAATAATCCAACTAAACAACTAAAAAAACAAAAATAACGAAGAAACATGATTGTCAACGGTGAAAGATAAACCCTTAACATAAAAATAATTGAATATAACAACGACAACACATTGTCAATTGACTTTATCATAACTCAAATGTGACCTATCTGAAGTGACTGTGAGCACCTATCAATATGAGAGAATCAACTTAATGGTCCAAATCAGGAATAGATCAACAAGATAACTACATAAATGTCAACTCGAGTTGCGATGTCAAATCTAACAATGAAAAAAAAAGAACAACATATTACAGAAGCGGAGAAAATGTACCACAAGTGTTTTGAAAGAAAAAAACATCTACCATTTTTAATTAAAAAATGACTTGTTACATAAAATAACACAAAAAACTTAAACATACAAAAAAATGAAAAACTATAACTAAATATGAGTAAAATAATACAACAAATTTTGACAAATAAGAAAAAAATATAATATCCATAAAAAAGAACATAATATCCATAATAATACCTTGCTTGTTTGCATCAATTGCAACAAAATTGGTGTCCAAAACCATGAAAATAATTTTTATTTTTTTACCATATATTTTAATAATGGAGATGATGACTGATGAGGACATAAAGGCATTTGATAAAGAAAGCTATATTATATGAAATGATGGTAGTTGGGACTGTTGTGGTTTGGATTCTTGTTTTAGGGCATTTCCCTATTTATTTTATTTTATTTTATTTGGGTAAAACCAAAAAACTTTGTACTAACATTGTTTTCTTTAAATGTTGCTGCCTTTATTTTTGTCAAAAAATAATTGCATAATTTACCTATTCCATGATAGTTTTTTATTTTTATTTTTGTGTGTATATATTTATATATATGGTTCAAGTACTCCATTAAAAAAATTGCTGGGCCCAATTTGTGGCCTTGTGGTAGATTGAGGGAGACATGTACATTATTTGTAATTTTTAAGAGTGTTTTTATTAAGTAGAAAAATAATTATATTTTAAAATTTTGAAATTGAAATTCGGATTAAAAATTTTTTGTTTCTTTTTCGGTGCCCCTACTTATGTCCCTAATACTAAAAAGTACTACAAAATTAAATTTGAAGCTCTAGCCCTAAATTCTAAACACTAAACTTTATACCCTAAAAAATACACCATACCCTAAATTCTCTAAACACCAATCATAAACCCTAACCTAAAACTCTAAACCCTAAACCTAATTTTAAGCATGGGGGCATAAGTAGGGGCACCAAAAAAGGGCAACGAATTTCCATCCTTTAAACTCATACAAGATGGGACAACATAAGTATCATTGATCATTCAGTCAATTACTGAATCTCAATTTTTAGAGTTAATTGTATCTTACGTCTCTAAATTATGACTCTCATTTTAAAGTGGTCTTTAAAATTTTGAATATTTTAATTCCATTCTCAAATTATGACCCTCATTCTAAATTGTTCTCCAAACTTTTGAATGTTCAAATTTCATCCTCAAACTATGACTCTCATACTAAAATTGGTTTCCAAACTTTTGAACGTTTTATTTCCATATTAAACTATCAATATATGTTAATCATACTCCATGTTAATTAAACAATTATCAAATTATCATGTAAACATTGATGTATATTATGTAATTATAGGATGTGGCATAAATGATAGTTTGATAATGAAATTGGAATGTTCAGAAGTTTGATAACCTATTTAAAATGAAGAACGTAGTTTGAAGATTAAACTGCAACGTTCAAAAGTTTAGGACCAATTTAAAATGGAACCGTAACGAAATGTTGTACCATCAACCCCACCATGTTTATGCATCGTATCAAGTTTTTTTCTCTTTCGAATGGGAGTAGTTTGATCAATTTGATTATTTTAAGCCCGCTTATATTCTCTGTGTACTATTTTAGACCGTGAGTGAATTTTAAAATCTGAAACATATAAGGATCAAAATTGACAAAAAAAATAAAGTCACTACACAATCGAGGTTATGTTTTTAATTCCCATGATGTCAACACAACCAACAAATCATCAACTTTTTTAATACTTTCTCACCGACCTCCATTGCCATACCATGTTCCTCAACAAAAACAAAACATAAACCCCAAACCGGCCATCAATTCTTTAGTAATAAATCCAGCAACACTTTAATTAATGCCACGTGTCGAGCTTCTATTAACGTTACATCTCGAGATCCATTGTCTATATAAATAAATAACCAAAAAATCCATCTTTCAAACCCATCCTTTTAACTTAATAGATTCACCACCAAATCCAATTATGGAAGCAGCTTCTCTTTGTTCCTCCTCTTCTTTCTTTCCTTCTCTACGTCCCCGGAAAATGTCTTCCCGGCCGTGGCACGGAAAAAGGTCTAGAGACTGTATGGTTTTCGCGACCGGAGGAGACTCCCGAAGGTGGGATCACGGTGGACAATTAGTTAATGAAAGCATGATCGTGTTGAGGAAACGAATACATGATACGAAGATGATCGAGAGAAACTACGAGCCTCCGTCGGATTGGACGGAGTGGGAGAAGCGGTATTATACATGTTACAACGAGTGCATTTGTCGAATCGTGGGGTTGTTGCAGTCGTATTTGATGAACACCAAGCCTAGCTCGGCTCTCGGGATGTTGGCATTGCTTACAATGTGCTTGCAAGCATCCATGGTCATGGTTTTAGTTCACTTGGTGCAGGCTGCCAATGGAGTCTTGTCTACTATCAATTTCCATTGACATGGTTAACTTTTAGTTTAGGGATAAAGTAATTTTTAGTCCCTTAATTTTGTATTTTATTCAACTTGGTAATGCGGGGAAAAGTGTAGATATTGAAATTTAAAATTTAGATATAATTGATATCGTCTTTTAAAGTCTTATAATACCCACGAGTCTAAAAAAAATCAACAATGTACCTCCGACCACTTATTACATTTTATGCTATTATTCGTCAGTTTCATAATTCGGGAAACACAACGACTTTTCTATTGAACAATCGACATACTAATGAAACAAATTCATTAAGGACATCGTGTTTTTAGCAATGTATGATGGTAGACATTGACCCTGTTTGACAATTAGCGGATAGCTGATAGCGGATAGCTGTTAGTATTAGCTGATTTTACTAGCGAATTGCATTAGCTAATTGTATAGAAGTGTTTGGTAAAATTAACTAATAATTGATAGCTGTTTGATTCTTTGAACAAACAAAATGACGTATAAAGACATGATTTATGCAATACATGTTTGAATAATTTATTAGTTATTAATATTTTGTATCTATAAATATTAATTGGATTATGAAAATTAATTTTTTAATATCATTATTAAGCATATACGAAGGATGTATATATTATTTTTTATTTGTGAAATTCTCTTTTTAGTATAATTTTAATAATTATAAAATTTAAATGTATATATTAATTTATTATTTTTAATAAAATCATATTTACTTGCCGATAAAAAATAATTTTTTATTAATTATTCAAATTTATGTTATTTAAAAAGAAAAACTTAATTATCAAGGACAAAATAATCTTTACAAGTATTTTATTCAAACCTTTAACTCAAAAAACTCCTAAAAAGAATTTTTTCAAAATGAGAGGTTTTACCTCAATCCGCTATTTACCGAACATCTAAATTAGCGAATTTGACTAGTCAACCCTCTAAAAATACTTCAAACCTCTAATTTTAGCTCAAAAAGTTGTTTACAAAACATGGTCATAGTCTGATATAATTTCTAAATACAATAGATGAATTTATTAAATTATTTCGAATTAAAATCAAATTAATTCATTAATAAATTTTAAAATTAAAATTGTTATTGGAATCAAGTCATCCGTTTCAATCAATTCAATTTACTTGGTTTTAATATCCAGAACCGATAACCGAACCGAATTAACCACCTAAACCAAATAAGCTATCAATTCAGTTTAATCGATTTATTCGGTTTAACCGTCTTCTTCCTCGACCCCTAACTAAACCCTCTTCAGACATAGTAACCGGTGGTTGTCTTTCTGACGGGCAATCGAAGCTGAACTGATGGTGAAAGATACAACAAGTTCAACGCATAAATGAGTCTACAAGCAGAGTTCTAAAACGAACATGATTTGCATCATGCCGAGTTTAATTTAAGGAACATTCATGACTTGGATGGACTGCAACATGTCCGAGACTGCGATCACGAGATCCCCCGATTTGATCATTCCTCTAGCCTTGAGTAACGAAAAGGTTTTGTTGAGGTTGCTTTCCATGTCGTCGGAGAAGCCGAGACGGAAGGGAATGAGGCCCCATTGTAGGTTCAGACGTCTCCGGACGGAAGTTGTGGTTGTAAAAGCAAAGATGGGGCAATCTGGTCGACAACGCGAAAGGAGAGACGCCATGTGGCCTGTCTTTGTGTAGACGAAAATGGCATCCACCTCTAAATTGTTAGCTGCAGGTCACATAACCAAACTCATGTCAAGACACCAAAGGTTTCGGAGAAATAAAATTGTGAACACGACAGAATGAAAACCAGAAACATCAGGCAGTGCCATAGACTCGCGGCGTTTCGCCTATATGCATGAAGATATAAATGCACAGAACCATGCTTGTGCATACACAATTCGACATAGATTATAGAACCGAAGATTCTTACCCATCTTGGCCGCAGAGATACAAATCTCTTCTGAGATACTATCTGCAAATGAAGTTCCTACATCGGGCAGTACCATAGCCTCGTGGCGTTTTGCCTCCCTCCACCATTTCTCTATCCTCACACTAACACTTCTCAGAACAGCTAATGCCTTGTCGGGGAACTGTCCCATTGCCGATTCACCGGAGAGCATTAAAGCATCAGCTCGCTGCCTTACTGCTTCGGAAACATCAGCAACTTCAGCTCGGGTGGGTGTAGGGTATTCAATCATTGATTCAAGTAGCTGGGAGGCAACAATCACTGGCTTATTTAGTTGCCTGCACACCCGGACAATCCTTTGCTGAGCTGATGGAACCTGTTCCAATGGTATCTGAGCACCCAAGTCTCCTCTTGCAACCATAGCCCCATCCGATGCTAGAATAATTTCTTTCAAGTTCTTTAACGAGTCAATACTCTCTATCTTCGCAATGACAGCTATGTCACTGTATCATAAGATTGTGATCCCAATTTCAGGAAAAAGGAAAGAAAGATCCTTAAACATCCTTCAAAATATCAGAACTAACCAAGGCCATTCGAATCTTCTAAAAGTGCAAGGCAACGTATGATACTTACCTACCGCGAGACCTAGCAGCAATATAGCTTTTAAGATGATTAATCACTTCAGCGGATTTGACAAAAGATATTGCAATAAAATCAACACCTTCTGCAATCCCAAAGTCAATGTCTAACCAATCCTGAAATGAAAAAAAAAAGAAGCTTGATCATGCAACTAGGAAAAAAGTTTTCGTTTCTAGATAAAAACATACAGGCAACACCGAGAACAAGAAGGTAAACGCCTGAATGTTACACATGAATGGAGGCATACAATAAAGACACATGTTACTACTAAAAGTTTCAAAATCATGATAACATACAGAGTCATTCTACTACCTCATTTCACAAACCGGCTTCCATCTATTAAATACGAACTTTACGTATCCATGGCCTTCTTTTAGAAACATTACATTATCAACTCCTTATCGGAAAATGCAAATGCAAGTAAGAAAAAGAAAAATTCAGATGGTTAATTCAAAGAGACTCTGAAGTTCTTAATATCGGTAGCTCCTAATCTCCGATTCCATTGTTACTATATGTGACTAATTATCATGGATACCCTTGCATAAAACTAGCATTCATTCACATTAGCTAAATCATTCCACATCAATTTCTAAAATTCAAAGAGCAAGTAAGGAGGAACATGTAACAACCTTGGAAGAAATGGTAGGAAGCATAGCGTTACGCTCACGAACAAGACTCCCGTCCCTCCAGAATGTCAAATTGGCTCGCGGAAGCAGCAATCCCGGATCGGTGCACCTACACTTAACATCGGGACCAATCTTCTCAATCACCTCAAACCTCACCATTCCACCATCAACCAAAAGCTCATCCCCAACTTTCACATCTGCATAACAACAGCAAACAATCTTATTTAAATCACCAAGAAATCAATTTACACAACATAATTATAATTACTTTTGTTTTTACAAGTACAAACCTTCAGCAAAACCATCATAATTCACATTAATTGTTCGCTCAGGCCGCGGGGTACCGAAAGCTCTAACACTAAATGTCCAGATTTCTCCATCCTACATTTCAAATTAAATAATCAAGAATTGACGAAATAAACATATTTTGAACATATATGACTTTTTTCTTTTTAATTTTAATTTACCTCAGCTTTGGCGGAGGCAGCGCCGCCGAGATCTCCCATGTGAATCTCGCTACCTTCGGTGTCCATCATAATGGCGACGGCAAATCCTTTCTCTTCATTGAGTCTCCTCACTCGCTCGATCACCATTTTATGCCACTCGCGTGTGCCGTGGCACATGTTGATCCGAGCCACGTTCATGCCTCCGACAGCCAACGCTTCAAGCTGCTCGAACCCGCAAGTTGCCGGACCTATCGTGCAGATCAGCTTAGTCCGCCTCGTGCTCCTGAATCCGTTCTCCTTCAGCTCCGCCTCCGTCACGGAGTCCACATCAATCCCCGCCGCCGCTCCCGAATCCGACGGCAAATGAGACGGAATCGCCACCACGCTGTCCGCCGACAAACCGCCCACAGTCTGACCGTTACCGGATTCCAACACTTGCGATGATGCCGCATCGAGATCCGAAGACAACGATTTGGTGATCGTGAGAGAGTGTTTTTTGCTCGGGAAGTTGATTACCGAGAACCGGGTGTAGGACGTCACCGGAAGCTTCTGGAGTGTGAGGTAAGGAGCGCGGGAGGGAGTGAAGAATTGGAGGGAGTGCGACATTGTTACCGGGAAAGGCAGCGGTTTCCGGTGGCCGGAAATGTATGGGAGGCGGAGCAAGTGAATTTAGTAGTGGAGTTTCCGTTTATATTTGTTGTTTCGAGGTTCTAAGGGGAATTTCGAGAAAGGAGGCGGAAAAACCAAAGAGAAGTGCCGTGTTTGGGGCTTGGGAAATATCGTCACGTGAAGCAGGCAACTCACTAAAGACAAACTTTGCTTTTCCCTGCCCATTGCCAAACATAGCCTTGAGGTCTGATGGTTGGTTCAACGGTTATAAAAAAATACAATGTAGTGGGAAGTGGAATTTAGGTGAAATCTTGTTTTACTTACGTGGCTTACTTTAATTGGTTTGTAATCCTGGGTTGGTAACAGATTAGTATGGGCCTTGGGGTTATAATGTTGGGCTGGTAAGAGTTCTCGTTGTTGAAGGGGCAAACGGGTTATAATTAGGGGTGTTCATATCCGGGTACCCTAAATTTCGGGTACCTAAAAGTCGGCCCGTGACTCGCCCATAAAAATCGGATACCCGCAAATTGGGTACCCGTAAAATTCGGATAACAGTAAAATCGGGTACCGGGTACCCGGTTTATTTTTTTTAAATTTTTTTAAATTTAATTTTAAAAAAAAATACATAAGAAACACATAAAAGTTCATGATATATATTTCAAACACTAAAATTATTGATTTGTGGTTAGTTTTAAGAGAGAAATATTTGGATATATATGTATATATATTAAAGTTTATCGACAAAAGAATGTATTAAAAATATTAATCTCGACCATGATTTTTTTCGACTCTAATATTGACAAATTAATATAAATATTTTTGAAAAGTTATAAACTTAAAAGTATATAATACAAGTATAAAAAGAAGTTAGGGGTTTAAAATTAATTTTTAAGGAAAATAATAAGAAACATAAAATGAAAATAGAATTTAAAATATAAAATATATAAATATTAAAATTGGCGGGTCGGGTCGGGTACCCGGTTATAAAAAAATTGGCCCTGACCCGGCCCAACTACCCGGAAAAAATTACAGGTCGAGTACCTGGCCCGAAAAAATCGAGTACTTTAATATAAATACCCGGTAAAATTAAATCGGGTAGGCGGGTCGGCGGGTCAGGTAGTTCGGGCCTGGTATTTTTGAACACCCCTAGTTATAATGTTGGATGATAATGCCAAAAAAATCACCTAATGTTTATACGTGTCAAACGACAGAATGAAAACGGCTAGTCAACTATTAATAAAAAATTAAAATAATTTGGTAGAATGACATGTTAGAAGAAAAAAATATTTTATATTTTATACAATTTTATAAAATTATTTTTGATTAATGTGTCATTCAGTAAAGTCAGTATATTTGTCTATATGACACTGCTATCGCGACGTACACTGCCATGTAAGTTTGTCATGTCATTTCAAGCCAGCTACTGTTGTTGACTAATAACTTTTATTAGTAGAAGGACTATTTTGACTCAAAATAAAATGTTAAGAGCTAAATTACTTCAAATAAACAAACAAAAATGATAATTTTTTTTTGTTCAAAGATAAGATTCGATTCATAAAAAGGGCAAAGGTCGTACATCCATAGAAGGACAAACAAAGTCAAACGTAAAAACATGCATGAGCATGCAGACGCAGACAAGGAACACGAAACACGTATGCCCATGACACCTACCGTCGAAAGGCCCTACAACGTCGACAAAAAACACACAAACAACGAACTTAAGGTTCGAAACATCAAACATAAGAACAAGGATGATTCCAACACAAAGGATCATCACAGGAGCAAGAAAACAAATCAAACAGATATTATAACAGCTCGTTTTCCCCGATGACGGAATGTAGACATAAACTCGAAATTCTAGTGAGACCTCAATCCGGAGGCAGGGTCCCTTGTCGTTCGACGAGGGTCTTGTCAACTGAGACAAGAAAAACATCATACCAAACCACTGGAAAAAACTTGCGAGGCAAAAGACTTCAACCACCGACAAAACCTTGAACTTAAATCTGAGAAAATCAGGGGACTTGAGTTTGAGACTGTAAAACCTTAGATCAACAGTGACACACCTGCACCATTTGATCCTTTGGTTCTCCTCAATTCCAGCGATGTATTGTTCAGGTTGGGATCACCAGAAGCAACAGTCCGGGGAGACTGAGATGACAATCTTGTAAATTTCTTTTCCCAGGCTGGTGATGCTCTTAGCCAGAGGTTGTATCTTTCAGAGTTCTTAAAGAGTCTTGTATCGTGCCAACTCCATGGCCGATTTGCCCACATTTGTAACAGAATTTGGGCATTCGTTCATACTTGAAAGAAACTTCAACAAGCTTGAAGTTTTGTCTGTAAAGCATAAAGTCCGTCCTCAGGGGGTCTTCAACTTTGATAGCCACTCTCAGATTGATTTGGCCATCCCATTTGACTTTGCATTTGCCGTTGAAGTTGGAACCAAAGCATTTGGGGAATAAGTTCATGATTTTCTTTATGTTTTCCTGGGTAATCAGCGTTAGGGGAAGATTGTGAATTTCGACTCAGAACTCTTCTAGCGAGAAATCTAGCTCTTCGAAAGTCACTTCTAAAAGTCATTCTTTAAGTATTAACAGATGGTATTGGACCGCCCAAGGTCGATTGCCAAGAATTCAAAGCCTATATTATGGTGATTGGAACACGAAAAGGATAATTTAGTTAAACATTAGATGTATTTTTTATATTATTATAAGGTAGTACATCTACAAGACTACAACTCCAAAATACTTTATAATTATCACAAATGTAACACATTGTGTGTTGTGCATATGTTTTTTTGATAAATTTTAATTTTATTTTTATTTAGAAAAAGAGAGGAAGAAAAATTTTAAGATAAAGAAAGAGGACATTCCTACTTTATAAGTGATAAATAGTTTGGTTCCGCTTAAATAGATTTTAAATTTAAAATTTTATGTATGAAAAAATTTTTTGCTAAAAGATTTATTGACTAAAATTAAGTGTGCGACACGAGTCATTTGTATTTATCAGGCCGAAACTTCGAAGATCGAAACAGAAAAAAATGTACCAAGAAAAAAATGTCGAAGTGGCCACCTCATCATACACGTCACCTGGACCGTGTCCCCCAGTTCAAGCATCAAATCCCCTCCCTCTCTCTTATATTACTTTCGCTCCTTTTTCCTCCATAACACTAAATATTTTCCCACTTTCTTCTTTGAATTGCCAAAACCAGATCGGACCTTCCCCCAAAACTTCCATTTTCTCCTCCTCCTCCATCGCCGCCGTTCATCATCTTACCTCCGAGCCTCTAATTCAGGTAAAACAATGGGTTATTTTCTTTTAATATCCTTTATTTTGTTAGATCCGATTCTTCGATCGATTTATATTAAAAACAAAAGGGGTTGATTTGATTGGTTGTTTTTATTAAGGGAGAAGAAAAAGATGGGGGCTTTCATATCGAAGTTTTGGTTTATGTTATTTCCCGCTAAGGAATACAAGATTGTGGTGGTCGGATTGGATAATGCCGGCAAAACGACGACGCTTTACAAGCTTCACCTTGGCGAGGTTGTCACCACACATCCTACTGTTGGTAGCAACGTTGAAGAGCTTGTTTATAAAAACATCCGCTTTGAGGTAATCTTCTATTTAAGAAAAAAAAGAATTTTTTTTGAGATGTTATTCACGATTTCTCGATGATTTAATTTCTGGGTTTTCGTTTCTTTAATCTTAATTAATTTAGTTTTATCGGAATAGTTTGTTTTTTGCCCCGAAGAATTTGGCGGCTTTGTATATTAGTGCGTTAGTTCAATGATTTGAATCTTTGGGTTAGGTTTGAGAGGTTGAATCAAAAAAGTTTAGAACTTGGAAACCTTTCTAACTATGATTAGTGGTTAAGGAAACGGTTATTGTTTCTAGAGCTCATGGGTTCGAGTACCAGCAGCTGCAGCATGCTGATTGAGCATGCATTGTCAAATGGTTGAGAGTATATTTAGAATAGATACTACTTGTAATCACCTTGAAGAAATTCATACTAACTTAAGCTTGTTTCCGAAAATATGGGGATGCAGCTGCTCCCCTAGGGGCTGCATGCATCCGCCACTATTATGATCTTCGCGTTATGAAGTTAACAAGAATATTAGAAGGGAAGTTAGTTACTGCATAGCCTTTGATACTAAGAGAATGGTTCTAGGATGGCCTCAATTGTTTCGAAGTTTCTTTGCCTCCTGTCGAAACCGGTTTTGGGTGCCGACACCTCCTATTCATATTCTGTTAATGAATGTGCATGTTTCGTAGAAGCCAACGTTAGCTCTGATCTTTAGTTAGATATTAGGATGCCTTGTTTGAAGTAATCTTCGTAACGGTTCACTGGAAACTTTGGAAGCTGATTGTTGTTTTATACCGGAGTTGGTATTTTTCGTGTTTGTTTGGACAAAGAAGTATGCATTATTGTACAGATTAGCATTTGGATGTGCAATACTGTTACGGTTATACTAGGGCTTAAACTGTGATCATGGCTATGTTTTCGATCTCGTAACCTTTAACACTATTACATACATAACACTTTGTAGTTTATTTATGGTTTATAATACTTCCTTTCAATTCATACGTAGAAAAGCAGTCATTCTTGTCATGAATTTTAAAGAGTATTAGAATCCCAGCAAGTGTCCTAGTGGAAAAGCGGATGATCTTTATCTTAAAAAATATCGTTATCTACGGAATTGTGGAAAGTCGAAGTGAGTTGAGAGACTAATGAGGACAATGACTGTAACGGTTTCGTTTACATTTTATGTCTCTGCTACTGCTGGGCATCTAATACTTGTTTTTCTTTGCCTCAGGTATGGGACCTTGGAGGGCAAGATCGACTAAGGACATCGTGGGCTACATACTATCGCGGAACTCACGCTGTTATCGTGGTGATAGACAGTGTGGATAGGGTCAGGATCACCATTATGAAGGATGAGCTCTTCAGGTTGCTCTCACACGACGACCTACAAAATTCCGTTATACTCGTCTATGCAAATAAACAAGACTTAAAGGACGCAATGACCCCGGCTGAGATCACCGACGCCCTTTCTCTTCACAGCATAAAAACTCACGATTGGCACATCCAAGCCTGCTCTGCACTTACCGGAGACGGGCTGTACGATGGTCTTGGGTGGATCGCCCAGCATGTTACCGGAAAAACAGAAAGTTAAAAAAAAGGAGCCCTCATTCTTCATATATTATGGATTCTGATCACTGAAACAGAGTAAATCCTTTTGTGTACCATCTGTCTGCTGTATGAACTTTTCTAGATTGTTTTATACATTTTCAATCTGATTCAAGAAATTGATATTTTCTGCACAATGAAAGCCTTTTCATATTTAAAATATGAGAATGAAGAAAATGTTGGTATAAATTACTGTAAAACTGTAATTTTTCTGCACAATGAAAACATCTCTCTCAAACATCTGCAACTCTGTAAGATCAAAGCCTCTACAAATTAAAGACAAACTCTTCCAAATCAGCAAAACACAATCACAGAATCCAACATTTGCAGCCTTTAGATTCCTGGGGGCCTTCAAACCATCGATCCCATGAGAGATTTAGAGGTCCACTTGTGCTGTCAACAATGGTGAAAAATAATTTTCAGGAACTTTAGTCTAGTGGGGAATAGTTGAAGAATAATTTTGATATTATATATATGGATAAATATTTTATACACAGGCGGTGAAAATTAAAAGTTTCTACGAGGGCTCTAGTTTTAGGGTATATAGAGTTAATTTAGGGTATAAGGTTTAAGGGTTTAAGAGGTTAGAATTTAAGGATAGTTGTTTCAATTTAATGTTTAGGGTTATAATTTAGGGTTTAGTTTTTAGGATAATATGTTGAGGATTTAGGTTTAGCCTATAAACCCTAAATCTTAAATTAAAAAAGGCGATTGTGGAAACTTTCAATTTCCACCGCCAGTGTATAGGATATTAATCCTATATAGAATTAATATCCTATACACTGGCGGTGAAAACTTAAAGTTTCCACAAGCGCCTTAGTTTTAGGGTTTAGAAAGTTAGTTTAGGGTATAGGGTTTAGGGGTTTAGAATTTAGGGATAGTTGTTTCAATTTAAGGTTTATGGTTATAATTTAGGGTTTATATGTTAGAGTTTAGTTTTTAGGGTAATATGGTGAGGATTTAGATTTTAACCTATAAACCCTAAATTATAACTCTAAACCTTAAATTGAAACAACTATTCCTAAATTCTAACCCTCCACACCTAAACCCCTAAACCCTATACCCTAAACTAACTACCTATACCCTAAAATTAAGGCGCTTGTGGAAACTTTCAGTTTCCACCGCCTGTGTATAGAAAATTTATCCATATATATATATATATATATATATATATATATATATATATATATATATAAGATGGATAAATATTCTATACATAGGCGACCTTAATTTTAGGGTATAGGGAATTAGTTTAGGGTATAGGGTTTAGAGGTTTAGGCGTAGGGTTAGAATTTAGAGATAATTGTTTCAATTTAATATTTAGGATTTATAGGTTAAAACCTAAATCCTTACCATATTACCCTTAAAACTAAACCCTAACATATAAACCCTAAATTATAACCATAAACCTTAAATTGAAACAACTATCCCTAAATTCTAAACCCAAGCCCCTAAACCCTATACCCTAAAACTAAGGCGCTTGTGAAAATTTTAGTTTTCACCGCCAGTGTATAGGATATTAATTCATAAAAGATATGTGTAATCACATTGGAAGTAATGGATCAGGTGTAGTTTCCAGGTTACTCAGCATCCTGCCAATACCATACATAAAGAAAACAAATTTGAATCAGTTTTTGACCTTAATTTTCATGCAAATTATGCCAAATGAATGCCATTGATGATAAAGCTTACTCTTTGCATGCACCTGATGCCTTCTCCATTCTTTCCATCTGCTCCAGCTCTTCCTGCATCATCATGATAAGGTCAATAAACGAGTGTGAATGTGTCGGATACGAATGTCTTCGGAGCAACATGCTAACGGTTTACATTCTAATCTTTAAGCATATATGGTAAACTGTGAAAGATCAAACTGAAGGGCCTTCTCAAAATGATGACTGCAATATTTTCCACTTTTTTTAACCATGCAAGACTGCAAATAATTGCAGTTATTGGAATCGATTCTCAGCATAAAACAAGGAAAAGGAAAACTTAGCGGTTCAAGCTAATTGGTATTTTTTTAAATACTCATATTAGGCAATCGAGACCGAAAGAGAAGGCTTCTTTTATTGCAGTCGATCTCTTCCGGCTACAAATGATGGGATATACGGTTTCCTATGTAAGTATGGGGCAGCATTCTAACATGATTAACAAATTAAGTTGTCTAACCTATAGGAGAATGAAGAACATAATTTGATAAATCTCGAATTTAACTAAAGAAAGTTTAGAAAAAATGTCTCAAAAGTAGAGGCATATGGACATCAGAAGGAAAGATATGCAAACAAGGAACCTGCATGTAAGGGGTATAGAAGAGGGGAAAGTACAACTTTCTATATATTTTACAAGTACTGCCCTCGGAAAATCTCTTACCCTGAAAGTTTCCTGGTATTCGGACCAATCAAATGACTTTTCCAGGTTTCAGGAGCTGCTTTATAACGGACAAATATTTTTCGGTAAGCAGGAAACTTAAACTTGTGATTATATTATGTAGCACACTCGAATTACATCTTCATTTCTACCTAGTTGTCAGCAAAAACAGATAAAGTCCCTTTCGAGGGATGTCCACCTGGTTGTGAATTCAAACCCGGTATAAAACAATATGCATCATCCTTGCTGTCTGCTGATGGATATAACTGACTGGTAAAAATTTAAACTGTTGTTCGGATTTCATCCAAGTAACTAACGGAAAAAGCCTTCCCGTTATTTTGGTGAGTAACGGTAAGTTATTCATCCAAGTAGACTCTAAGTACAGAATACCATTTGTTTGTTTGCAAGAAGTTTAAAAAGAAACAAGGAAATGGAAATTTCAACAAACCCGATTTAGCATACAACCGCCATCATGCATTAGCCAAAAAAGTGAGCATAAATTAGCCAACTTAATTAACCAAAAAAAGGACTCAAGAACAAAATTCCAGACACTGAAGACCTAGCGGCCAAACACAAAGTGCAAGCTCTTAAAGTCATTGAATCACAAAAGGAAATACCAGAACACTGAAAGTCTAAAACTACGATCATCGGACAGATGAGTTAAACTTTATGGCTTCTAGAAGGCACAAAGATGGTTATGAATTCGGAGCCAAGTACAGTAAAGACGACAGTTCGAGCTACAATCAACTGAATATTTGATTCAAAAAAGGCAGTCTACCAATGCAATGCCTGAATGAATTACACCGAAGAAGTTCCGGTTAATCAAAGTGAAGAAATGAACCAGAGCAGTGTAGAGAATTTCTTTGTACAGCTGAAGGCCAAGAGACTACCTATGCATTAAAGGTGATCTAAAGCAATACGATGTACTTCCAAGTTCCGCTAACGAGCGCAATTAAGACAGTCTATAAGGTTAATTAACATACTGTTTATAGTAATAACATTGTATTAAATGGTAATACAGTACCTTAAAAGACTACTCTTGGAACAATTGTTAGCAAAATCCATACATAAATCCAGGAAATCCCAAACTATCTAGCAAAAATAAGCTGAAAACAACTCAAGGTCTGGCATAAAGACAACTTCATTGGACAGTAAAAAGGATATGATTCAAGACAAAGGCTTTAAACAAAGACAAAACAAGCAATTGAATACAATCTGTCTTAAACAATCAGATAATCAACAAATCAATGGATTCAATCTAAAACAAAAATTTCAGCAGCTAAAAGAGAAACCCCAGAACCAAAGATGATATTTTTACTTACTAATACTAACCTCTAAGAATCTAGCTTCTTGCTCCAGCCTTTTCAGTTCAGCTAGTATCCTATGCTTCCCTCTGGTATCACTTTCAGCTGGTTGAAAAGCTTGAACCCGTTCGGGAATCGGACCCACCATGGATTGTGATCGACCCGACTGCATCTCCTTTACAACAAAATTCTATACAATCCCAAAATGCCAAAACTTTGAGAAAAAACAAAAACAAACGAAAAGTTGAAGCTTTGTTAGCTTGTTGTATCAGAAAAGAAATGGGAAGAGAGGGGCAAATAAGGGTGTCCTAGAAATCCTTATGGACCCCATAAAAAAGCTTGAATTTTGTCAACCAATTACTTGCTCTCTTTGGAAGAAAAACAAAACAGAACATAAAAAACAAATAACCCTTGTTTTAGGCAAAGACAAAAATTGATCTATGGGGGGTTTACACGATGAAAGTGGCGAAACGGAGTTGGGTTTCTTTCTTCCCTAGTTTTCTTTCCTCAAGGTGGGAAAAAAAGGTGAATCAAAGAAGAAAAGTAGAGTTTTTTTGAGTTTAAAAATGAAGAAAAAGGTGGTTTCTTTTTCTCTCTTTCTTTTTTCTAATATTTCTGTCCTTTTCATTTTAGGATGTTTGGTAGTGTACAGACGTTTGGTATAATGTGATTATACAGTAATCTGTTTATACAGTATAATTTTTTATTGTTTAAGTTTTACACGTTTTTTTAGATTGTTGAACGAATAAAACGAATAAATAATATTATCCTTTGAAAAAATAAAGAGTAATGAGTTAATCTGAGCCATCAATTTCCTTATATAAGGATCCAAAAAAAACATATAAAACTTAAAAAAAATTACATTGCATAAGTATATATATATATATTGAATGGGTATTCAGAAATCCATAATTATCTCTTAAAAATGAATTTGATTTTCATAAAAATAAATTTATCCGTTCCATTTGTACCTCTACTTATATACTGTACATAGAAAATAAATAAGTTTCTTATTTGAACTATGATTTAATTATTTAAACGAATCATTATTTAATTAACAATAAGTGGTCTAGTTAGATGAGGATTAGATCTCTTAAGTAAGGTTACGGGTTCAAATTGAATTATAATATTGTGAGGAGAAAAAGTTGGGGTGAGAGAATTATCCCACATTAGACTTATGCAAAACTTGAATTAAATTAATCGACCACTGAATGTGATTACAAAAATAATGGTTATTTTAATGATAAAATTTTAAAACTAAAAATAAATGAAACACTTATCATCAATTTAATTTTACGTGTGAAAATCTCTTTATACCAGCATTGTACTCAATAATATTCTTACTATAAATAAATTTAAAAATTATTATTTGATGTGTACAAGTATACATGGAATCCATTGATTGGTAATAGTGAATAAGTAAGTGTTGTTATTATTAAAAGACTCAGAGTTATTTATTTGTATGGTATGGGTACGTTTTTAAAGAATTAAGTATAAAAAACAGATATTACAATTAATCGCATTAACATATTAATATATATATATATATATATATATATATTTCTTCTATTATCCATTAATCTAATATATATATATATTATTCTATATACGGGCGGTAAAAAAATTTTGTTTCCACAAATGTCTTAATTTTAGGGTTTAGAGTTTTAGTTTAGGAATTTTCGTGTAGGAGTTTAGAATTTAAGATTTATGGTCATAATTTAAGGTCAAAGTTAAGGTATTAGGATAATATGGTTAGGAATTTAGATTTTGACATATAAACCATAAACCCCAAATTTTATCAACGACCCCTAAATTCAAAACTAATACACTAAAACTCATAAAATTTAAACCCTAAACAAAATTTTTAAGCGTTACACAAACGCTTGTGCATGAAATAATTACCTAATAATATATATGTATATTTAATTGAAGCCTCTAATCAAACGGCTTGAATTCTTGAAATGTGTTCAAGACTAATAAATTCAATAGTTTTTTTATCAGCATGTATGATTTTATTAAATAAAAAATCATACAAAGTATTAACATGTGTTTTATTAAAAAAATTTAAATATAGAAAAATACACATGATAATATCTAGGAAGCAATGTTAATATATAATAATACATTTTAAAAAATAGCACACGATTAATTATAAGATATTATCTGTTTGTTTTAAAAATATTTATTTAAATTATTTTTAGTGAAAGTTTTAAAATGGAGCTCTGTATTTTTAATAAGTATAATGTTTAAAATGTCTCAGTGGCAAAGGATGATGTTCATCATTTTGGTGACTCGGGTTCGAGCACTAGTATTGTCATGTTGTGTGTGCCTTCTTATAAAATGACTAAGAAAGTTTGAACAGATGCTAACCTTCATCACAAATTCACAACAATATATTGAAAAAAATGTCTGACTTTCTTAATCTTCTAATTAAAAGAATATGCTATTATACGATGACTTTCAACACATCGTAATAAAAAAATAGAAGAAAAAAATAGCAGTGATTCTCGAGGCAATTCTCCAACATTATTGGACAAGAATCACTCCAAATGCATTACATTAATGTACTTTGATGTTTTGTTGCAGATATGATATATCCTTCTTGCAGTGACAAATTCGGCTCAAACCTTGGTTGTCGTTGTCGTTGCCGTTGCCGGGGTCGGTGTTGGTGCCGGAGATGGTGATGAAGAGAAAAGATGTCCAATCCTACTCTCAATACCGCTGAATTTAATCGAACATCACAATTTATCATACATAAGTTAAATTTAGAACCAAGAAATCAGAATCAAAATAATGTTAGTTTCCATGGGATTTTTTTCTCCCTTCACCTGATCTTGTCTTTGGTCCAATCGGTCCATGACTCCTTTGTATTGCCCTTAGCTGGCCCGGAAGCAACCGGCACCGGCCCAACACCTGCATTAACATCTGCTATTGGTGCGGATGAAACTGCAACGTCGCCGATGACGGACTGCACTGAAAGAATCATGATCATTGAGACCAAAACAATGACCAAAGCGATTTTAGCCATTTTTTCTCTGTTTCTTTGTAGAAGTAAAAAGAAAAGAGAAAGTAATGGAGTTTTAGGTGGATATATATTTATTCAGCTAAATGTGATGGATAATTTGAAGTTAAAATTATAACAATTTATAGCATTTTGAAGAAGACATATGCGGCGAGTCCATAGGCAACATGTGACTGCCTGCAACACTATTTTTTTCATATTGGTTAGAATTTTAACACCTAGCTTGGGCTGTTGTAAATAATTTGGCTTGGTACGAGACTTGGGATGGCCATAGCCCTAGTCGGGGATTTAAATTACAGTTATTATTGTATTTTTGGTCGTGTTATGTTTATTACGGTTGCGAACATAACGAATGCTATTGTGATCATTGCAGTTATTGCAGTTGTAATTTTTTTTTAATAACGACTGCTATTACAAACATAACGGTCGCGAGTACTGCAATTTCAGATGATATAACTATTACTATATAACGACTACTATTACAATTATGGACCACTATTTAAATCTCTAAGCCCTAACACCGCTTATTCCATTTCCGGTGTATAAAAGTTGCAGCTCTTCCTAAATGTAAGCATCTGAGTCTATGCAAACGTCTACTGAAGTATTTTTAAATCTTTTGCAGGTAAAATATTATAATATTACATGTTTACAATATCATGATATTATCGTCATTATATATCTATTATCACAGCTAACAAGATCATTTAAAACTTCAAGTTAGATTGAGGTTCGAATCTTTATATTACGTACTTAAATATGACTCTCTTAACATTTTAAGAAAAGTTAAAAAAAATTGAGGTTCGAATCTTTATATATATGACTCTCTTAACATTTTAACCGGAAAATATTACGTACTTAAATATGCTCGAATATAAATGGGAGTGAAAATAAAATTCAAAAAAGATTATAATTGAAAAGAACCAAGGTATGTTATATGTAAATAAGATGACTTTCAACATATCTTAATAGAAAAAAAAATAGCGATTCTCCAGCCAAATCTCCATGCTAACGATGACAAATCCGCTAATTAGAGAGGTTTGGGCAAAAAATAGAAGTTTAGAGCATAATTAGAGGTTTGACCAGTCAAATTCGCTAATATTGTTGTTTGGTAAATAGCGGATTGGGATGAAACCGCTAATTTTGAAAAAGCTCATAATATGAGCTTTTGAGATTAGAGGTTTGATATTAGAGTTGTAAAGACTCTTTTACCCTTACCATTTACCAAACATCTTAAAATAACTTAAATTAAATATTTTCTCACCCTATTTATAAGCTAATCATATTTACTTTTATTTATTATCACATATTTATATGTGTATTTAAATTTATTAATTAATTAAATTATATTAAAATAATTATATAAATGATAAATTAATATATAAATCATTTGAATATGTTTAAAAAATTATATTAAAAATAATTTTATAGATCTAATTAATAATAATTACATACAAAATATTGATAACTAATAAACTATTCAAACAAGTATTAAATATAATCATGTCCTTATATTTCAATTTGCTTGTTTAAATAATCTAACAGTTATCAGCTATCAGTTAATTTCACCAAACACTTCTATACAATCAGCTAATACAACCCGCTAGTCAAATCAGCTAATGCAATCAACTATCAGCTATCAGCTAATGTAATCCGTTATCCGCTAATTGCCAAACAGGGCCTATATTTAATTCAAAAAAATAAATAAAATTTGAATTATAAAATAAGACTCGAATAACTATAATATTTAAATAAATTTAATTCCATTTTTAGAATAAATTTTCTCTTATTATAATTTATTTTTTTAACTTTGTATTTTATTCAAATTGGTCTCTAACCGCAACTCTTTACAAATTCTTTCTTTCTATCAATTATTTGACTCCTTTATACTCCTATTAATATTCTTCCCCCTCAAAAATCATTCTTTAAAGAATAGTATTATAAATATATTATACAATCGTAGACAATATTTGACTTATTAAATAACATTAGAATCCTTACTCAATACAATAAAAAACAATTAATCATGTTATATTATATTAAATATTTTAATTATTTTATGTTATATTATATTAAATAAAAACAATTAATCATGTATCTTTATATAATATTATTTATATTAATAAAAAAAAATAAACCAAACAAAACATGAAACACAGGCTGCAACATATCACTCAACACAATTAAATTTATATTCTTTTCCTTTTATTTTTTTAATTTTTTAAATTATTACAACAATAATAATAATATCAATTAAAATAAAATACATTCTATAAATTTATAATCTTAAACATTCTTACCAGTAGGAGCCAAAATAATTCTTAAAAAATTGTAATCAAAAGAAGAAAAAAATAACGGTTCTTAATCCAAATTCATATGCTTTGCTACTTTGTTGCATATAATGATGTATACTTTCTACCACGACCAACTCCATCTCAGATCTTGATTGTAGTTGTTGGTGTCGGTACCGGTGAATTTTCTGGTGTCTCTGCTGATTTTGATGACGGCGACGAAGAAAAAATGTTCTCGATGCCGCTAAACACAATAACACGTCACAAGTTTTCATACACAAATTACGTATAAATAATCAAGAAAGCAATAACGTATGCATATGTGATCGGTGATTATTCGACCACAAAAATAATTTCTATGGCACTTCTAACCTGATTTTTCCCTTGGCCCAACTAGTCCACGACGAGGATTTCTTGTCCTTAGACGGCGCGGCAGCTTCCGGCGTCGATGCAGGTGAAACTACATCGTCACCGACGACTAACTGGACGGAAAGAATCAAAAGCATTGAGATTAAAACAATGACTAAATTAATCTTTGCCATTTCTTCTCTACTTATTTTTATTTGTATAAGGGAAAAGAGAAAGTGATGAATTTATCTGTTTTATTTATTATGAAATGAATTTATTCAAGGAAATGTGATCGATGATTTGAGATTAAAATCATGATTGATTTATAATCATATGGAGGAGACATATGCGGCGAGTCCACAGCCCATGGGCAGGCGCGCATGTTGAAAAAAATTAAACTATATTTAATTAGAAATTTAGCTCTTATTATTTATATATTTTATCAATTTAGTTTATTTTTAGTTAAAAATAAATTTATGATTTTACTTCAATTACTAAAGGGTTATTATTTATGATAGTGAAAAAAATATTCCACAAGCAAGTTTAATTTTACTCCAAAAAATAAAATATAAATCCCTAACTCTAAACCCCTAAAATCTAAACCTAACCACTAAACCTTAAATTCACATAAACACTAAATTTCAAACCATATAATCTTAACTACTTTTTTCTTGTATGGTCCTTATAACTTGTAAGTGGCTAGTTTCTCCTATTAATCGTTATAGAAAAATGTTAAAATTACGTGCTTAGTTTACTATTATAGTTATAAACGTGGTTATAATCTTATATGTTTCATCTTTTTAATAGAACTCGCCGTTTTTATAAAAAAAATGATATTTTAAGGGGAAACGAAAGGTTTTTCACAAAGTGCGTTAGTTTTAGGGTTTAGGGTTCTTGTTTAAAGTTTATAGTTTATGAGTTTAAGTGTAGATGTTTAAAATTTAGAGATATTGATTAGAATTTTAGGGTTTAAGGTTAGAATTTAAGATTTAAAGGTCAGGGTTTACTTTGTAGTGTGACACGGTTAAGGATTTATGTGTTAGCCTATAAACGCTAAAGTTTACCCCTAAAGCCTAAATTCTAACAACAACCCTTAAATTCAAAACTCGTCTACTAAATCTCCTAAATACTAGACCCTAAACAAAATCATTAAATCTTAAAATTAAAGTATTTCCAAAAATAAAATTTTGACATGCGTCTGCGCGGGCAAAAATCCTCTGCCACTTAATCATGCCCCCTTCTATGCCCCCACACTAAAAATTACTTAAAATTAAATTCTAAACCCTAAACTATAATTTCTACATCCTAAGCCCTACACCTTAAAAATACACACTACCCATAATTCTTTAAACCCTAACCACAACACCTAACCTTAAACCATAAACTCTAAACTTAAACCCATTATTTTAATGTAAAGCATAAAAGAGGCATGATAAAAAAGCAGATATTTTTTATCCCATCTGTGCATGAAATAATTACCCATTTTTTACTTACACGTCACCAGGCTTGCATGAAATGCACGTATCAAAGACACTGCCACGAGTAGTTACACGTGTCAACTTCCTTTGTTTTCTGTCTCACAAATATATTTTAACTCGAAAAGTTTTCTTTCAAGCCAAACATGTCCATCTTGAAACTGGCCCTTCCTTCGTATTCATTCAAATCAAACATAACAAAACTACCCGTCTCGCTAACAACCACAAATTCTAACAGCACAAAGTTATTGTCGCCGCCATGGCGGCGGCGGATACTAGCTGAAAGATCCTTTAGTACCTCAAGGGAGGTTCCTTCAGGGCCAAACTATACGCCACCGCCGTCGGATGCTCTGGAGATTCCGGGGACTACTGAAATGGGCCCTTCCGATACCCCATTAGAATTCACCACCAGTGATCCTCCACCACTCGGTCGTCCTACGCCTGAAACTGGCCCTGATTTTCCGAAGCCACCATTGGGACCTCCTCCTACTGGTCCTGAAGTAGTTCCTGTTCCACCACCGCCGAGTCGGAAGCCACCACCAGAAGTGGATCCTCCTGCACCGCCTTCAACGCCTCCGGATTATGTGCCGCCGCCATCTGTACCTCCAGAAGTTCCAACACCTGGAATCCCCCCTGATATTCCACCACCACCTAAAGGTCCATCATTCGTTTTCTAGCTAGATGTAAAACTTGTTTGGAATGTAGGAGTATGTCTTTTTCTCGATAATAAACTGATTCCATTTCATATAAATTAAAAAATCTTTAATTTTATTAAAAAACTCAAATATCTTTAATTTCTTTAAAAAAATTAAACTTAAACCCTAAAATCTTAAAATTATCCTTTCGATCACCGATTTAACAACCACATATCATCATTATCTTTGTCGGACTTAACAAAATCTAATCGTTTTATCGTCGAAAATCAATCAATGAACTGTATATTGCACCGTTACGAAAAAAGAGGTTGATTGAGTTTCGACTGATGATTAGAAAGTGAGAGATGTCAAACGGTCAAGTGTATGACACTTGAACGCTACCATGACGTTTTCGACTGAACTTGCACATATTGGCCTTAAATAAGAGGCAATTTTTAGTACTCAAACTCAATGTTTATTAAAAATATATAATTAATAATTTCGAAATATTGTTCGAACATGCCTATGAACACTTTTGAAGAACTCGCTTTCTGCAAAACGCGAGTTTCGATTAATTCGTTAATTCGTTATTCTAAAAAGCGTTGTCGCGTATGAAAAACTTATTTTTTACAAAACACGAATTCGTGTTTTGCTTTTCTCAAAAAACGAGTTCTTCATACGTAACATAAAAGTCGGTATGATAATTCTTCCAAATAATAAATAAAAAAAGATTTTTGATATAAAATTGTCAAAAAAGAATTGTATAATTTAAGCGCCTTTATGACGTGTAAGCCTATAAAAAGCCAAGTGATTATTTGATTCCTTCGTACCACACATAATTAAAAATTAAATGTGTTATTATACATTCATTTTAACAGCCACAATTTTATTTCAATGACTCGTTTATAATGAATTTAGATGAAAAAAATAAAGATTATATCATAATTTAGTTACTATTTTATTTTTAAAATTTCGCCATTTATTTTTGTTGTTGACAGGATTCGAACCGTACACCTGTCATGTGTCACGCATAGCTTTCATTTTCACAGATTGAGAAGGGTAAATCCGTCAAAACGACACCGACCGTGAAACCAATCAAGAGCACATCTGAACTTAACTTTCCTTCAATGCCACGAAATTATTTGAAAAAATATTAAATAAAACAGAATCTCACAAAAATCACGCGCTAACTTCAAAAACAGTTCTACTTGTTTCATCAAAAAGAGCGTTCCAACTCCCAACGTTCCCTTATATTTCCTCACTTCCACTCTCACTCTCCAACATCCCTTCAACAAAATGGCTTCTCTCTCACGCGCCACTCTACGCGCCTCCCCTCCCCTCCCTTCCCACCACCGCAAACGCGCGCTCATCGCCGCGCCAAATTTGTTTCACCAAAGAATTAGGAGGAGCGTGACAAGGCTGACGGTTGTTAGAGCCGTTGATGGCGACGACTCGTACCTTACTATGTGGAGGAAAGCGAAGGAGAGGGAAAAGAAGGAAGCTGAGTTTCAAAAACTAGCTCAGAATTTGGCCAGTGACAGTGTTGGCGGCGGCGGCGGCGGGAATGGTGGTGTGAAGAAAGAGGTTTTGGAGAAGAAGACGGAGGAGTTCCAGAAGATTTTGGAAACTCCTAAGGAGGAAAGGGATCGGATTCAGAGAATGCAAGTGATTGATCGTGCTGCGGCGGCGATTGCGGCGGCTCGCTCCCTTATCCAGAACAAGGATTCTTCGGGAAAGGATGATTCCAACAACGAAAACCGCAAATCATTTAGCGTTCAAGAAGACGGTATGAACTAAAATCTTCTGTACTTGTAATTTTAAATTTTATTTACTAGTTTATTTATTGTTGATATCTGATATTTTAAAAATGAATTAAGTTCGATTTAGCAGGAATTAACTCTGTTAATTTTACTTATGGCACTTAGCAGTTGATAATTTTCAGAGAATCCAAAGTCGGAATGATCTTAAGAGTTCAGTTTATGATAAAATTATTACTGTTATTTGGTTTTTCTTATTGTAAAGTGAATCTTAATTTAACAGGAAAGCAGAATGGGAGCATTTTCGTTAGTCAACCGGCAAATTCTGGAAATGTAACACCTGGTCCAGATTTTTGGTCCTGGACACCTCCTCAAAGTACTGATCAGATTTCAGATGAAGTGGAAGGGCTGCAGGTTGCTAGACAAACTTCGGAGCTTCCGATTTCTAGCAGTCCGGTTTTAGAGAAAGATCGGTCTCTTGGTTTTCTCTCTATTCCTTTTGAGAGTAAAGCTTATGAGACGACCCGCAATCTTCCGCCGTTTCAGTCACTGGCAGAGGTTGATAAAACAGAAGTATCCGAGGTTGCTGTAGAAGAGACTTCTTTACAAGTGGAACATGACCTCGAGGTCGAATTTTCTGCACATGCTGCCGAAGCAGCTGGTGTGCTTCATAAGGCCAAAGAATTATCATCCCAAGGTGTCAATCAAGATGGAACTAGATGGTGGATGGAAACGGGAGTTGATCAAAGACCTGATGGTGTGATTTGCAGGTGGACGATGATTCGGGGTGTTAGTATTGACCAAGCTGTTGAATGGCAAGAGAAGTATTGGGAGGCTTCCGATGAATTTGGTTACAAAGAACTCGGTTCTGAGAAGTCAGGACGTGATGTTTATGGGAATGTTTGGAGTGAAAAGTGGAGAGAATCGATGTTGCAGGTCAGTGAAATCGAATTTTTTGTTGTTGTGTTGCCTTCTAGTGTTCATATCATCCATATTAAATTGTGATATAATTATGAATTTTGATCATCCATAGAGTATATGATCCATCTAAGCTCCAAGTATGCATCTTGAGAACCCTGTATATCGAATGGTTGGGATCAGAAACTTGTACAATTGTAGTAAAATGACCGAATTCGAGATAAATCCCGTTGTAGGTTTAGTTCACCCGTCTATACATCTTGAAAAACTCTTGAAGTGTTGGCTGGTGCAGGAGAGTGGGCTTGTACATCTTGAAAAAACTGCTGATAAGTGGGGAAAGAATGATGAAGGTGCGGAATGGCAAGAAAAATGGTGGGAACACTACGATGCATCCGGGAAATCTGAGAAATGGGCTGACAAGTGGTGCAGCATTGACCCGAACACGCCCCTCGAGGCTGGTCATGCTCATGTTTGGCATGAAAGGTATTACACTTCATATCTAGTTTGATATAATTTTGCACCTTTTCTATTTTGCTTTATCCAGAATTTGCTCATTGTTGCAATCTTCAATTGCTATCAACTCTCAAAAACATCTTGAAATGCTTAAATATGTGTCTCATGTCGTCCGAGCTTCGTTTGGGATTTTATCGAACTATTTGTATGACATTGTTTGGGTCCTCTATGTCAATTGACAGAACCAATGAAAAAATTGCCACTTTGTTTAAGATCATTCTTTGGACGAAGGTGATGTGATATTCATCTAGTTTAATTTCATATGTTTGATCACAAAGTTTTTGCAACATTGGCAGGTGGGGTGAACAATACGATGGATATGGTGGCAGCACGAAATACACGGACAAATGGGCGGAGCGCTGCGAAGGCGATGGTTGGGCGAAATGGGGTGACAAGTGGGATGAGCATTTCGACCCCAGCGGACATGGTGTAAAGCAAGGGGAAACATGGTGGCAAGGGAAGCATGGAGATCGATGGGACCGCACCTGGGGCGAGCAACACAATGGCTCCGGATGGGTTCACAAATACGGGAGGAGTAGCAGTGGGGAGCATTGGGACACACATGCGGAGCAAGAGACTTGGTATGAAAGATACCCGCACTATGGTTTCTATCACTGCTTTGACAATTCCGTGCAGCTGCGGGAGGTGAAGAAGCCATCTGAGATGTCCGATCAGTAAGCGTTTCGTTCGGATATTTATTTATTAAGTAGTTTATTCAGGATACATTCTGCATATGGAGAAACTACCGTTTCGAAGAAGGAAAAAATAAGTGTTGCTGAGTTTGTATATAGTTAGCAGCTTTGAGTTGAACACGGAATCGCTTCATGTAGTCGCTTGTGAGGGCCGAGAGGTGCCCTCCTACATGTTTGAGATTCGAATTTCAATATCTATTCGACAGGTTTGAGATTCGAATTTTAATATGTATGCAACTATTGTTGAATCTTATCGGATGATGAAATGGTAAGCTTTTTAAGTCCTTTATATGTGGTGTATTTCATTTCTGTTTTTTGCGTTTAAAGTTTTTTTGGGGGGTTTTATTCACGTCTTAATTCCTTACACAATCAGGAATGGACCTAGCGGGACTAGAGGTGGCGGTCGCCCCTAAAAATTTAAAATTCTTATATGACTTAGGTTTGCCCCCACTAAATTTTTATAGGTTCGTCCTCTCTAGAATTTTATAGGTTTTCCTCTTAATATAAAATTCTGTGTTAATACAAGGATATAGAAAATATTTGATTCTCATCTTTACAAGAAAATTGTTAATAAAATCATTAATAGAACTCTAAAACGGTATGTCAAGTTAATTGACGATAACGACAGAAGTAAATAAGAGCAAATAAAATTTGATTCGATTAAAAAAATAAACTTTTAAATTTGATTTGAATTATAATTTAATACGCTCGACTTGAAAATATTTTAAATAAAATTTAAATTTTAAAATATGATTCACTAATTGAACTAACTCGAAATTTTTCAAATCAATTTGGTCAAATGCTCATCTATAAACGTTGATGTGAAAGCTCAAGTATAGTGACCAGATAAATGTGAGTAAAGAAGGTAATTGGGTGCTCAACCCATTACAAGTATTTAATATTTATAAGTTACAACTAATTGTTAACAGCTCAAACGGCTTAACAAATTAATCTAACAGTTCAACTAATTGAAGAGTCTAAAATTTTTACTGCTTTCTCAACTTTTCTTTCTTCTTCAAAATGGTGAAATGCTAAAAGCATCAAACACAGTGTAAATTCTAATATTGGTTATTTAGTGGTTTATTGAGGATCGAAGGTAATTTTTATTATTTCGTTTTTTTAACTCACTTTTTCTTTTATTTCTCGTATAATTATTTTCATCCGAAATTTCTTCAAAAGTTTTTTCTTTCTCTATGTTTATTGTCATCTTTCGTTATTTATTCGATTGTTCTTTTTGTTGTGACAAGACGGTTAAATTACGAACACCCAAATACAATCTGAAGCTTCTTTTAAGCAAGAAAACACATGTTAAACACTACACATTCTTCAGATATTTTCTATCTTCCAAACACTATACACCCTTTTTTAGGTTAGCACTTGCATTGCATATACTTAATTTAACGGTTTGTTTATAATGTTGACGATCAAAAGACGAAATTAATATAATTCAAAAATTTAAGTGACAAATGAATAAATGAAAAATAATATTACTGATTTAAAAAAATATTAATTACAAGAACAAAATTACCCTAGACCAATTCAAACACTAAATCGAAAGTGAAATGGTTTTTCAAGGTTTAATGAATCTGCCGACCATGCATGATCCTGTCTCTCTGTCTCTACTTATTTATTTGTACGTGTACATTTAGTGTCGACTCCTTTGCTAACCACACACTATTTTATTAACATCTTTTTAGACCCTTCTATTATTTCTCAAATTTTTTTCTATAATAATCGATATTCAATTCGGTAAATAATTAATTTAGATTATATACAATAAAAATTTATTATAAAATGATTT